>SWDC01000153.1:10049008-11249008 GCA_004919715.1 Linderniella brevidens | reverse complement strand
TTGAATACGAAGAACTTTTCTGAGAGAATTCAAATGCTTTAAAAGTCTTATATCGTCTCTCGAAGTTCTGTATTCACTCCGATGTCCCTTGTGTTTTTGTGAACTTCTGAAGCCCCGTATTTATAGGCGTAGAGAATTGGTCAGAATGGAAAGTATAATCATTAGGTTGATTCTCTCCATTGATTTGATTTGATTTTCCTTAATGGCTTTTATTTGATTTAATTTTCCATTATTAATTTGATTTGATTTGATTTTCCATATGTGATTTGATTTTCTCCATAATTGATTATTCCCTTTACTTATTTAATAAATCTCTACAAGGATTGTCTTATAAAGACCTTTTATATAAAAGGAATGATAATATCATCATTTATGGTATGAATTTATTAATTAAATTAGCTATTTATTTATTTGAGATTAATTTTATAAATCTCAAATATAGAAATTTAATTAATTGAGTTTTATCTTATTTATTGGAATTAATTTAGTAAATCCCAAAATTAATTTTAATAGATAATTCATTTTAATAGACAATTAATTTTAATTGTCTACAGTCGATTCGTGAATAATAATTAGATCAGATTCGTAGTCAACTCGGGATCAGTTTGGTACCACATGATTGAATAGGTGAATACCAAACTCTTGGATTCCTCCCACTCTTGGGTTGAGACGAACCAAGAGGCCGAGCACTGAGGTTACTCGAGGGTTGAGTCGTTAAAAATAACAGTACACGATTCACATCAATGACGATACTCGAGGCTTGAGTTATAGTCTAAGTGCTCGAAAAATATTTAAGTGTGAGTTTTGCCTTTTGGGCCGAAAAATAATATTAAGTCATTATTATATATTGAAAAATATTAAGCCTTTATTAGATATTGAGTTTAATTAAATTATTTAGCTCAAAGGTTAAATATGGTATTTCACCTTAATATCATTTCGTTAAATATTAATTTGATTAATTACTTTCGAAATTATTATTTAAAAACAATTAAGATAATAACGTGTTGGACATGGTTAGACAATTTGACAACCTCATTCAATGAGCAAAGACTTTTTGGATCCTATCATGATCAATTATTTAATAAATAATTTGATCAAATGGCCAAGGCTCTATTGGACTTTAAAAAAACTAAAAATAAAAATAAAGATTATGCTTAATATAATGCTTCAGTGTACCATGGCTTTGATTGTAAGAAGAAAAAAAAGTCATTTTCCATCTTAATCGTATGTGCTATTCTTAGAGAAAAACACAATCCCGTAATCTCTTTCTTACAATTTGATTATTCTACTAAGCCATCTACGAGGAATTATCGTCTTGGGTACGTCTCGGGATCGTGTTGATCTTGTGGAGTGGCTCGTGCTAGACCGGTTTTACGACAACCGAGAGATCTTTGCTTGGGGGTAACGATCTAGGTCTCTCATTCCTTTGTACGTGTACTATGTGGCTAACGTGTCATACGTGTTTTCTTTTTTATGTCCGAGCGATCCGGGCTAAATAAGGTTTTTTTAATTCTGCACCGCCCCGGGAATCCGACCAGGAGCACCCGAGGTTCCCAATAGTAACGAGGGATTCCGAAGCGATAAATGATGTTGATGAGAATGAAATCATCCACATTTTCCTTCTTTACTTCTTTTAAAGGAATGGCTTCAGCCCATTTGGAGAAGTAATCTGGCTAATATATATGAGTGTCTCTCCGATGACTTTTTCATTGGTCCCACAATGTCTAATCCCCAAGCATCGAAAGGCCATGCCGTAACAGTCGGATGTAGTGACTCAGATGGTTGGTGCTTAAGATTAGCGTGAAAGTAGAAATCTTGACATCATCATGCGTGATCTAGACAATCTTTAACCATCGTTGGCCAGTAATAACCCATTCTTTTTATGCGGAAATGCAACTTTGGTCCGGAATGGTGAGCACCACATATTCCGAGGAGCCTCTTTCATGGCTTGAACAGATTCTTCATCACCAAACTAGCTTCGATTGTCCTCGATCGTAAAAACGAAATACAACTAAATCAAGTTAGGATTCACAATATCATCAGATAAATTACTCCTCTTTATCTCAGAAAACGTAAAAACACAATAGGTCGAGATCGTCTTCAACTAATTAATAATTCAGTCGAACATGAAACATGAAGTGATAGTTTACAATTATATCATAGCAGAAAAGATATTTCCAGAATTCTAACACGTATCACTCAACAATTCTCACTCGGGTCGTTCAAATCACTCAAGGTGTTTAATGAGATTTATATAAAAGCACTCAATTCACAACATATAAAGATATTATTCTAGGCTTGCAAATATATCACATCGCAATCACTTAGTAGAAATAATGCACGAATCGAATGGTCTTTTATCACGGTTGTAATGGGGCTCGGGTTAAAGAGGTATGTCATATAGGATAAGTGAGCTAAAATAATCAAGCACGTTAATCACTGAATGCTCCTCTTATCAATGCCAGTGCATATTCATTTCTCGGCTCTTTTTTTTTTCTCTTTTTTTTTTCAATGAAGCCCTTCTTCTCTTGATTTTTTTCGTTTCCAGAACGAGAGATTATCGCAGGAAGGGTTCTTAGTTTTTTGTTTTTTTTTTTCATCTAAGCCCTTCTTCTCAGGAATGAGATTATCGTGGGAAGGGTTCTTAGTTTTTTTTTCTTTTCTTTTTTTCTCTTTTTTTTTCCAGCCAAATGTGCACTGACATAGAACATTCTCGCTCATGTTTCTCAAGGAGATTAGTAAAATAACGTATTGATAACAGGGTGTAAAGGCTAAATTTGAGGCGACATGGCTTAATGTCTAGGTCCCACATCAATAAATAAGTCGAATAAGGCTCAAAGTGGTTCACTAAGTGGTAAATAAGTAAGGTACGGATATGTTTAGGCTAGTAACTCAATCCTAGGTGCCCTTCTCATTATCGCGCAAAAAAAAAAATCTACAAAGTAACATTGACATGCCCAACAGAACAAGTTCGAAAATATTCAGACCATGTGTGACTCTCATTAAAACACATTGAGAATGTAACGAGTTGCTCAATAAATTCTATATCGGCTCAAACTCACATATATAGCTGGATTTGTGTCTCGTGATACGCATTATTTTCCTAGAGCAGTCAATGTAGCCAGATAAACATGCTAATATCAAAACTTGAAACATGCAAGACTTTCACATTCAACTCGTCAAATCTTATTACAACACAAGAAAAATTCAAAAAAGAAAAATTCTTCTCTGACATGAGATTTCACATATGACGTTGGAATCACAACTTTCATCAGTCCAAACATAAATCCAAATACATCGATACCTAGACATGTAAGCATATGAAATCAAGCATGTGTCACCCCACCCCCAAACTAATTAGCACATTGTCCTTAATGTGCAAAAATTAAAAGCAAAGAAAGAGTTTAAGTGACACTGCCCTGAATAATTCCAAATACATCGATACCTAGACATGTACGCATATGAAATCTAGCATGTGTCACCCCACCCCCAAACTAATTAGCACATTGTCCTTAATGTGCAAAAATTAAAAGCAAAGAAAGAGTTTAAGTGACATTGCCCTGAATAATGCGTCAATCAATGTAGGGTGAGACGTGAGAAAACTTGGTTGCTCCACAGACGACACCGCCCCCAAACTGGCTACGAGCATGCGAGAAAACATGACTAGACGACACCGTCATAACGAATTCTAAACAACGAAAATAATATATAAGACGTAAATAATAATAGGACTGAAATTAGAAATAATATATTATGCATCGATAGTCCTTGGGTTGCCTCCCAAGAAGTGCTATTTTTATAGTCGTTAGCTCGACTCTCAAACCGCTTATTTCGGTGGATGATCGAGGTTGATCGAGTCTTCTTTCCACACATCTCGATCATTGTACGTCTTTGGTTCCTTTCGTCATTGCGGGAAAGTATGCTTCGTCGAGTATGATCCATGACACTCCTTTCGCTCTCTACAGATTTCAATGTTTGTGCAGTCTTTCTGACGAAGCTTTATCTTGCTTCCCTTTTCATAGAGCTGTTGGAAATGGTGGTCGAATCTTAATAGGTGACAGACTTGGCTTTTCTGGAACCGGATCTTCAGTAGCCTCTGCGAGTTGATCTACTTTTTCTGGCTTGATCTCGTCTTCGATGGTTTTTGGTTCCAATACGGGCTGCAATGTCTTTCCACACCTTAATTGGATGGCTTTCACATACTCTCTCAGATTTATCTCGGTATCGCTCGGTAGAGTGCCTTTCTTACGTTCGGACATTGTACTGGATAGATGCTCCATCGTTCTCGCCATGCTTTGCATCGTGTTTTCTAACTTGTTGACTCGCTCATCAGTCTTGCGATTCTCATCACCTTGAAATCTCTCCATATTCTCGATTTCTTGGCTTTGCATCATTGCCATTTTCTCAAGCGCTTCTTCCCAGTCGGCTTTTTGCTTCGTTTGTGGTGCATTTTGTTGCCCTTGATGCTTTTGATATGGAGATTGCCCTTGTTGATTCTCTTCTTCTGGAGGCTTCAAGTAGTGTAAATTTCCATAAGATAGGTTAGGATGGTCTCTCCAGCTTGGGTCGTATGTGTCGGAGTACGGTCTTCTCGGTCTGGTGTGAATATGGCTCACCGTCTCCGGATCTCTACCTTGCTCGTCTAACCTCCGATGGATAGCATCGAATTGCGCCTCCAATGAGCTATTAATCTCATGCACACCCGTTGTACGTCAATCTAAGTCTTGCTCAACATATCTTACTGGATAAGTTGCGATCCACTCGATGGCCTGAAGTGCTTCTACGTCGCCTAACTCCATAAAATTTTGCATGCACCCTCCGTCGACGATCCTCTTATTCTGTGTGCTAAGTCCCAAGAAGAATGACTGCATTTGTACGATCAACGGTATGCTGTGGTTCGGGCACTATCGTAGAAGACTTTTATATCTATTCCACGCATCGCTCATTGATTCGCCACCCTCTTGTTTAAAGTTCACCAGTTGGCTTTGAATCTCGTTAGTCCTTGACAATGGGTAGTATTTGCCTAGAAAGCACTCCACTAGTTGCTCCCAGCTAGTGATGGAGGCAGCGTATGGCAATGATGAGAACCATTCTGAAGCATTACTTGTCAAAGAAAAAGGGGGAAATGTTAGTTTTATCACTTCAGTAGAGACTCCGAGATACTTAATTGTTCTGCAAATTTGAGTAAATTTTAGAATCTGCGAATTTGCATCCTCGTTTGTCAGCCCATGAAACTTTACCGAACCGGTCACCATCTGTATAGTAACCGGCGTAATCTCGATGTGATTCTGTGGTCCGGCGGGAATGACAATCGGGTCATTGTCATCAAAGAGTCCCGGAAGAGCTCGGCTTAGTAAAGTGGGTCGTTGAGGGGCCTCCGCGTGATTCTCGTTTTTTTATTCTCCATTCTTTGTCTACGGTTTTGTTTGTTGCGTCGGCACGTAGTTTCAATTTCTGCGTCAAATAGTAGTGGTTCCCTCCTTGAGCTCCATGTCATACACCAATAAGAATTTCTATCAAAGATGAAGAATCAATGTAACCCGATAGTGAAAATATATAAAATGATATTAAATGAACGAGAGAAATAACATTATTGCTTTCTTGTGTCAACAGTGCTCCAACAGAGCTTTCTTGGGCAGCAACATATAAGATTAATGGTTTTTCTGGTATTGGCACAACCAACACAGACGACTTCATCAAGTAGTATTTGATGTCATTGAATACATTGTTGCAAGCTTCATCCCATTCGAATCCGACACCTTTCTTCATAAGACGACTAAGAGGTTGACATTTACCGGCAAGGTTTGAGATGAATTGTCTTAGGTACATCAATTTCCCTTGTAGACTCTTGAGCTCGTAGATGTCGCGAGATTCAGGCAGCTGCAAAATTGCGCCGACCTTTACTTGTTCAATTTATATCCCCTATTGACGCACAATGAATTCGAGAAATTTTCCCGAAGAAACTCAGAATGCACACTTGAGCGGATTCATCGTGAGTTGATATCGCCTTAAGCGCTTGAATATCTTTCTCAAGTTGTCCAGGTGACCTTCACGCCTTCTAGACTATACCCCCAAGTCATCAACGTAGCATTCCACATCTCCGTGAAGCATATCATCAAGGATCTTCTGCATCGCCCTTTGGTATGTGGAACCATCATTTTTCAGTCCAAATGGGATGATTTTGTAGCAATAGATCCTTTTGGGGTACAAAATACTGACAATTTTTAATCTTTTGGTGTCATGCGAATTTGGTTATAGCTAGAATATCCATCCATAAATGACAATGCTTCATGATCAGTCGTGGCGTCTATCATAAGCTCGAGTATTGGCAATGGGAAATCATCTTTTGGGCATGCTTCATTCAAATCTTTACGAGCACTATACTCAAATCTTCATTCAACACATGCACGTATTTGATCGTTTTTCTTCTTTACGAGCACTATACTCGAAATCCATGTCGGATTTAACTTCTTGGATTAATCCCATTTCAATTAGCTTATTGACCTCTGCTTTGATGAGCGGAACTAAATCTGGTCGAAATCGTCGTTGCACTTATTTAACTGGACGTGAACCCTTCTTCATTGATATGTGATGGATTGCTACTTTTGGGTCCAACCAGACATTCCTTTGTAAGACCATGCGAACACATATTTGAATTTGTTCAACAATTTAATTTAGTTCTTTTTTTCACCGCCAGTCAGAAGTGTGCTTATATATATTAGTCTGGGATTATCTTCATTGCCGAAGTTTATATCTTTCAACACATCTATCGTTGCTTTAATCTATTCATCGAGCTCAGGAGGTGCTATCTCTTAACATCTTCTTCAATAGGGTGTTCATCATTCAAAGTGATTTGGCAAGATGAACTGATGTTTTCCAATCCATCTTCTATTTCATAATATATCTTGCCCTTAAAGGTCATGCAGTATGCCATGATCGTATAGATATGACGCTTCACCCATGGTTTTGGAACTATAGCAAGGCGTTGCCGATTTTGCTCCTTTAGCAGCTAAAAGTTTCGCTTCAAGACCAAAAATAACATACGTGTCAAAAGATGTTATAAGTATTCAAAGTCTTATAGAATCAAAACAAAAATATAAACACATAAAAACATGCACAAATTGGATTGAGACAATTTCAATTTTATTTTCCGACAATCCACGATGAACTGAAAAACCCAAATTGGACCGACCTGGACCAAGAGAACATGCACAAGGCTGGAACGTTGAAACCACAATTTCTTCTTCAAATTTTCTCTTCTTCCATGTTTCTGCTTTTTGGTCTTCTTATTTCCATGAGAACCCCACATTTGACTGTGAAACTCACCTTGGACTAGCATGAAACGATAAAACTCACGTTAACTTATTTTCCTTTCTTTATTTTTCTGCTTTATCTTCCCCTTTTCTTGATTACCGTTTCTGTTAATTTTCTTCATCCGACATTTTCATTCGTTTAAAAACGAAAATAAATTTTTGATCCATCAAATACATAGTAAATATGTTTCAAATGGGTACTTTAAGATAAATAAATATGTTTCGAATGGGCAGTTTAAGATAAAATGGTTATCATATGGGAATTAAGTGTGAGATTTTTGTATTGATGGGTATTTATGTACAATTCTCTCAAACTAAGTTTACTATATTTCGTTATCGACAGTTTCGTTTAGATAGTGGTTTTATATAACATGTATCCCCAGAAAAAAGAATATTTAAAAAAAAAGGATAATTACACCAACACCACATGTGGTATCACTCAATTACACCTACACCCCCTCTTACTATAGTAATTACAATTACACCCCTTTTAGTTTAATCAAACTTTACACCAACACCCCTTCATCCTATTTCATAATTCGGGCATCCAAATTTACCTTTAGTGGCTATATTTCGTAAGATAAACATGTTTAAGCAGGTTCATATTAAATGCATTAATATTTAAGTGGTCGTAATGTATATTTTAGAATATTTTATTAAATCAATATATCTGATATATCATGTAAATTTTTATTTTTCGTTTATATTAATCATCTTTTAGACCGGTTAAATATTCATGTATTATATATAAATCCGCTTAAACAAGTTTATTTTACGAAATATAGCCACTAAGGGCAAATTTGGATGCCCGAATTATTAAATTTCTGGCCAAAATAAAATGAAGGGGTGTTAGTGTAAAGTTTGATTAAACTAAAGGGGACGTAAGTGTAATTACGATAGTCAGAAGGGGTGTATGTGTAATTCAGTGATACCACATGAGGTGTTGGTGTAATTATCCCTAAAAAAAATAGTCGGTCAGGAGTCATCTCCACAAAACGTCTCTGTAATCCACGTGTTCCAACATTGAGACACTAGTATAGATACATTAACAGGCGACGGTTTTTATTGGTCATAGGTGATGGTTTTTAGGCGTCGCTTGGAGCCCCGACGCACATGGTCAGGACCGTACGAGATGGTTTTAAAGCGTCGCGTATGTAGATCATTATGCCACGGTTTTTAACAAGAAACCGCCGCGTAAAGTAAAACAGAATTATTTTAAAGTAATACATGACGATGTTTTTGTAAAAAAAACGTCGCGTAATACACTTATATGCGACGGTTTTTATAACGACCGTCGATGTATTTTAATTTTTTAATTTTTTTATTTTCTAAAATCTCAATAAATAAAATACAAACCAACATATCAACTCAACATTCCATAATAACATCGACAAAACAAAAAACACTTTTATTCATTAACTCAAATTTAAGACCAAAGTTCACAACTTACTCGACTTAACATATGGTACTAAAGTACTCGGCCCACAACTCACGTACTTCTTCAATCGCCGTCCCATCGTAAACGAAGGCTTCTAATATCTATAAAACATTAAACAAAAACTTCTACAAATATCCCAACATAATAAAATAACAAAGATAGTTTTTAATTTTACATACCTTAATCAAGTTGTTGTTTTGGCCTGGTCGGATACTTCTGAAATGATTGTACATGTACCGCATAACGGAGAAGCCGCACAATTCACTACCTGAAGTTGTTGTGGGCACTACGTTTAAACAAACAATCAATATGTTAATTCAAGGTCACATTTTAAATAGGATTAACTTTTCAAATCATAAAAAAAATCAAACCTTGCAAGCTTTCCAACTAACGGCGGATGTCTTTTTCTTAACTTGAACGGCACACACGTGCGTCGCTGACTTTATCGCCCTAAAAGTAAAAAGTATGAAACAACATTATTGTATAACATAAAATTACATTACTATTTTTATTCGATAAAATGTACAAGTTTAGTCGCTCTCAAATAGCTAATTACCTAAGACCTGCATTTGGCACCATCGGATCGAACACAAATACCGTGTTCGCGGCGAACTCGATGACCAACAAAATCCAATGGTCCCTAAAATAAACTCAAAAATTATATTGAACGCAAAAAATTATTAATATATAAAGAAAAAAATATCTTATATTTGATTCTTACATCTCGTAGTAGGGAGCAAAAAAGTAATTGGATAACGTCCACATTTCATTGAAGGCCGCAACATAGTAGTCTATTTCTGTCTGATCACGGGTCAGCAAACCTAGATGACTCGGGTTTAAGAACCGGAACGCCAATGACGGGTCTGCAGATATCTGTAATTATGATATTAAGTTATGAAAAAATCAATTAAATTTACTTAAATGACTTGTAACGATCTCGAAGATACTTCATGAAAAGCTGGATAATCGAAGAATCCAAACTCACACATCGGAAGAAGTCTTATATCCTCCATGTCGACGGACGTCTCATATGTCTCACGCAGCGGATTATAATATACATCTTCCGTACGAATTACGAAAGATGCATTACGACGATTCGGGCGAGACGAGAAGGAATCGAAGACATACCGACTTTGCTCGCCAAGATTTCTAACCACTTTCTGGTCAAGGCGTGCGATATCAAAGGACGATGACTTCAGCGGTGACTTTTCCTTCTGCGTGTACGGCGAAATTGGAGCAGGAAGTGTCTATATATAACATACAATTTTTTCGTAAAAAAAAACCATAAATTATATATATATATATATATATAATATTTATAGTTTTTAACCTTCTGCGTGTACCGCAATGGGTCATTGTACGTAGCTTCCTTGTGCCTCTTCCGGCGTCACAAGATCATATGGTGTGCCGGAAGTCGGACCCCCTCTTTTCTACTAGCAACTAGATCGATCGAGGCAAGGATGTTGTCGCTCACAACTGTGACGCTATGAAGGTGAGCACGTCCTGGAACAATTTTCGCCCAATTTTCGAAACTAAGACACGAATCGACATCCATAACACGAAATCGCCCTACATGGAATACGAATCAACCAAATTCACACAAGATTGGGAGAAATAATCGTCGAAACCCAAAAAATGAATTTTAAATTGATAAAAAAAATTATCAAACCTTAAGAACTAATCCGACAACCACTGTCCTTGAACCAAAGCGCCGCCGCGTCGTCGAGCCTTGTCGGAAACCACCTCGGGAAGAAATCGCCGCCGTTTCGCGTTTGGGTATGTTAAAATAAAAAACCAAGTGAGGGAAAAGAAGAATCGTGAGAGTAATAAAACATGCGACAGTTGTTATCCCATAACCGTCGGGTATACATTACAAAACCTTACGCAACGTTTGGCTAAAAACCGATGCGTAAAGGTAACCAATATGGGACGTTTCTTGATAAAAACTTACGCGTAATGTTCAACGATTCTTTCGCGACGGTTACTGACAAAAAAATGTCGCCTATACTCGATAAAAATTAAAAAAATAATTAACATGCACTATATGCAATTCTTTTCATACAACCGATGTCTAAAATGTCGTGGCCTATTAGGTGTTTTGTACTTGTGAGAGAAAGATAGTTTTTTATTCGATCAACGAAGAAGCCCTAAACTCTATCTTGTGTGACCAAGTACACCTCGGGGCTAGTGCTAGCCCGCAAGTCACTCTAACAAGCAACCTTATTAGGATATGTATATATTGGAAAATATAATAGAAAATTATTTATTAATTAAGATAGAAAACTTATCTAATGGAAGTAACGTTGACCAAATGTTATTTGTTTCAAAGGTGAAAGATTGTAATAATTATTCACAATTTTTCAGTAGATTCAAGTCCCTTCTATGTCATTATTCCATTACATTCGTGGAATCACATAATTCCAAAAATCACATAGTCATTTTCCTTGTCGCCCTGTGAAAAGATTTAGTATATTTCATATTTAATCTCCTATTAGATTTCGAAAAGCATTGAATAAGTTCGGTGGTTTTGGAATTTGGAGTGCTTCTATTACGAGACGTCTGTTGTTGTATCTTGGGTAACGATTATCCTATTCCGTAAGCACTTTGAAGGTCGGGACAATATCGTTTAAGGACAGCACCTAGCATTAGCCTCGACACTAAAATTAGTTTTGCATCCATGTATGCCTTCCATATATAATATATTATTCTGTGTATACGAGCGTACGTATGCATTGGGGCACTAAGTTAACTTCGTTTGTGACGGAGTTTTCAACGTATTCATTCCGTGGGGTGATTCGATCATTTGATCCCCCAAAGACCTCGACACCTCTTATCACGGAGCCAAGGATAAAATTTAAAAGTTCAAAGCAAAAAGACTATAGAAGTTAATATATATATAGTGTAGGACGTCAGCGGCCCTGGATTCCACTTGTCTGCGGTAAAAAATAAGCATAAGCACATGGTGCATGTAAATGCGAGGAGCTACAAAAACTGTGGCAAACATTAGAGTGATTTCTTATAAATCGGGTTAGTGTGCGTGAGACTGAAAACTCATATCAAACCTTCACTAGCGCTTCGCAAAACGTCCACGTTCAGTTCGATAGAAGCAACGCTTTCTTTCTTGGCGTTATCAATCTTGTGACAAGTCATTGTCTCATCAAAGCTTTCCTTACCTTAAACTAATCCAGCAAGAAACTTTCGGACATTTGCATTTCAAGACAAAAAACCAGAATAAACTCAACACAAGGGCAACAGCGAAGCCTCCAAAGAAACCGTTTTAACTCTTCGGTGACAAATAATCCAAAGCAAGCAAGCAAGCTAACGGACTACACAATGTTGAAGAGCATTGGAAACTACCCCCGCAAAAAACCATCCTTTGCTTGATCATCCTTCACTTTAATACCCTCTCACCTCCAAAACAATAATCTCTAGGGAGGAGACTACCCAACTCTCTTAAAAAAAAAGGAAAAAAAAGAGTGAGACAATTTTCCGATATGGGAATCGGCGACAACTACCGGCCCCACATGGTCATCGACGTAGGGAAGCCGGTCAACATCACCGGAGGCCTGGAGTTCTCCAACCTTACTTACACAGTGATAAAGAAGATGAAGGACGCGGACGGAAAATGGGTCAAGCAAGAGGTCGACCTATTGCACGACATAACGGGCTACGCCGCCAAGGGTTGCATAACCGCAGTCATGGGGCCTAGCGGCGCCGGAAAATCGACCTTCTTGGATGGCTTGGCCGGCCGCATAGCCAGCGGGAGCCTCATGGGCCACGTCTCGTTGGACGGGAACGACGTGAGCCCGAGCTTGATCAAAAGGACTTCGGCTTATATAATGCAGGACGATCGATTGTTCCCAATGTTGACCGTTTACGAGACACTTATGTTCGCGGCCGATTTTAGGTTGGGCTCAATCTCCAGGTCAGAGAAAAGAGACCGCGTGGAGAAGCTAATCGAACAGCTCGGCTTATCCGTGAGTAGCTTACCATTTGTTCTTTTTTTTTTTTTGGCAATGCCAATAACATGTGAAAAGGATCGCACTGTGCAATCATAGGCGATGATTTTTTAACAACCGTCCCCTATAGTACATGTATGGGCGACGTCTAACAGTCGTCACCTATTAGTTTGTATATGGGGGGTCGGGGCTCTAGGCATAGCCCATAAACCGTTGCCCATAGTGCCTAACAATCAGCACCTATGACCCTATTTGTACCAGCGGACCATTTAATGGAAATAAAATATGTAAAATTAAATTATGATACACTCAGTTCAAACTTAAAACTTTTAGGTGAAGTGTTAATTCAACAGTATCGCACAAGCTAACTATTTATTTTGCGAAATCGATCAATTAATTAGATGTTTAATTTTTATTCGTCTCATACAGTCGTCTAGGAACACATACATAGGCGACGAAGGGACAAGGGGCGTCTCGGGGGGCGAGCGCCGGAGGGTCTCGATAGGAGTGGACATAATCCACGGGCCGTCGCTCCTATTTCTCGACGAGCCGACCTCGGGCCTTGACTCGACGAGCGCCCACAGCGTGATCGAGAAGGTCCACGACATAGCGAGAAGCGGAAGCACCGTGATCCTAACGATCCACCAACCCTCCTCCCGCATCCAGCTCCTCTTGGACCACCTTATCATCCTGGCCCGGGGCCAGCTCATGTACCAGGGCCCGCCCAAGGACGTGACCCTCCACTTGGGCCGCTTGAACCGCAAAGTCCCTAAGGGCGAGAACTCGATCGAATACTTCATCGACGTGGTGCAAGAGTACGACCGGTCCGTGCACGGAGTGGAAGTCTTGGCAGAGTTTGCACTAAACGGCGTGAAACCGCCTCCGCTTAACGAGGAGGCAGTGATGCTCGAGTCGAGCTGGGACTCTTTTCCGGCTCCACATCTGCTGGAAAAACGGAGAAATGAGAGGGTTAGCAAAAGGCTCCGTTTCCAGACCTTAAAGGACGGCGGGTTCGATAATAGCGTGAGGAGCCCGTGGAACAACACATCGAGGTCTTGGAGCACTAGTCAGGCCATGACCTTCACGCCGACTAAGAACTATGCTTGTCAAAGAGCCCACGCTACACGAAGGTAAATCACGTCGGTTCGTCGTGTTGAAACCTAAGACTTGGGTTCTGTGGAAACACTAGTGTAGAAAATGGGAATAGGTGACGGTTTATCGGCGACGCCCAAAGTTCCGACGCACATGCTCCAGATAATAAGCAACGGTTGTTAACCATCGCCCATAAGTAATAATAGGCGACGATTATTATAGAAAGCGTCGGTTATCATCCTACTCATGGACGTCGGTTTTTGACTAACAACCAACGTATTCTTAATCATAGGCGTTGTTACTTCTAACCGTCGCCCATGGTCTGCGAATACAATAGGCAACGATTACGGTTAACAACCGTCACTCATTGCCAATTTAAAAAGATTACGAAAATGCCACCGCGTGTATTATAGTGTTCGTAGCCTATAACTAATTATGTACTAGTAAAAGCTTTCAATCGATCTTCTCCCTACTTATGATGACTCTAAAATATCGCGAAATATTTTCAGCCCATTGACGGGATACTACACGCACTCGAGTGAGATCTTACAAGGCACGCCGACGCCGCACAGCAGCGACTACACGGTGAACGAGGACGACTACATAACCCATAGCAGCATACTGCCCTACGGAGCATCGGCCTCGACCCACCTCGGCCCGAAATTCTCCAACTCGTTCCTCCCCGAGACTTGGATGCTGATGAGGCGCAACTTCACCAACATCAGGCGAACCCCGGAGCTCTTCCTGTCCCGCCTCTTCGTCCTCACGGTGATGGGGTTCATGATGGCCACCATGTTCTTCCACCCGAAGGACGACACCGACCAGGGAATCACTAACCGCGTCAGCTTCTTCATCTTCACAGTGTGCCTCTTCTTCTTCTCCTCCAACGACGCCGTCCCCGCATTTATTCAGGAGAGGCTCATCTTCATACGCGAGACCTCGCACAACGCGTACCGCGCCTCTTCCTACACCATCGCGGGGCTTATTACGTACCTCCCTTTCCTTGCGCTGCAGGCCTCCGTCTACGCGATCATAGTTTGGTTCCCTTTGAAGCTCGATGGGCCGTACGCGTACTTCTTGCTAGTGCTCTTCATGTCTCTGCTCTCGACCAACTCGTTCGTGGTCTTCGTCAGCTCGGTGGTGCCTAATTACATTCTAGGATACGCAGCGGTGATTGCCTTCACGGCTCTTTTCTTCCTATTTTGTGGGTATTTCGTGGACAGCCACGGGATCCCGAAGTACTGGAAGTGGATGTACTATGCGTCGACAATGACGTATCCTTACGAGGGGCTGCTGATGAATGAGTACAATCGGAATAACGGCTCTTCTTTCGATAACTTTCCGGGCGTCGTGATCTTGGAGTCGTTCGGGGTCGGGACCGGTAAGAACTTGAAGTGGCAGAAGGTTTATTACATGCTGGGATGGACTGTTTTGTATAGGGTTCTCTTCTACGTTGTCTTGCGTTTCTTTTCCAAGAACCAGCGGTCGTAAGAGCTCGAGAATTAGTTAATCTTGGATGGATGCTGTTAACAAGAGTTCGCAGACAGAGAATAACAGAGTTGTGTAATATTTAAGTTTATGGTACTAGGTGATGTTGCCAATGATACATTTAATTATTTGAAAGACCCAGTAATTTATTTTAACTTGGTGATTTACAACGCAGATTACGTATGATCAAATTAATTCATGGCTTATATGTATGTATATATATATATATAATATTTATATATATATATATTCTTGCATTGATGAAGCTTCAATGCGTATATTCTTGCATAGGGGACACTGTTTTTTGTTTCGTGTAATTCAAGGTCAATGTGATAAGAGATTCAATTTTGGACATCACATGCAACTACTTTCGAAATCATCTGTTGCCTGTATTGCTTTGCTGTCTTATTCCACATGTAAGGAGATATCGTACGCTTTAGTTTAATCACACCATTAGAAACTTATTTTGTGTGATAGCAGAAATCGGGTTAACTCCTCTATACACATATGTGGTTAAACTGAAAATCACGTTACTTCTTGTGGTTTGTAAACGTCGCAAGACTCCCTTATGGTTTAGACTACATATCATCGTACCCCTTATGGTTTATAAAACATATCACCGTACCCCCGAAAATGGGGAGAATGTGAAAAGCTAACTAAACCACGAGGAGATTTTATATTATTTTAAAACCATTGGTTTTTTGTGATGAGTTTCAAAACAACGGGATGTTTTATGAATTTTAGCGAGCAGAACTCTAAAAAAATCTTTCGGGTAAGAGTTCGTAGAATTACTTCAATGGTTATGGATAGGGCGTCGGTGAGCGTAGAAAAAATTGCATGATTATAAAAAATTTCAGAAAACGGATTTTCTACTGCTTAGTTGACCGGGTGATTTTTCACCTGATTTGGGTGTTTTTTTCACGTTTTTTGTGCTACTTTCTTATGTTTAATATTTTTACAGTAGGTTTTGGGAAGAATTTCGAAGCGAGTAAATTTCCTATCACTTAGGTCATTCAAAAACCTCTTTGCGATTCCAAAACAATGGCTAAAGGGAGTCGCACAACAGAAGGAAAAGGTGACATAATCATATGAAAATACTTCTCGGTACAATGATATCATTATCAGCAATATTGCATATAGGGTGATAAGCAACATCTTGCATCAAATGACAAGGCTTGATGCACATCAGAGTCAATTAGACCATTGATATGGGAAGCTTTATTTCGTCTTCATGGTGTACATTATTACAGTAACATTTTTAAGTATATCTACTGCGCCGTAGAAACTGAGAAAAATAGAATGATGGTAGCAGAAGAGGTTTACATGTGAGGAGGATCAATCAGGCTCTCGAACAACTGAGTGTGAAGTTCCTAATCTTCATTTTTCCATCGAGGGCGAGCGCGAGCAGATCGTACTCCTCCACGTACCAGAGTTCTGAGACCCGAGCCTGGAATAAAACGGTGATTACGATATAACTTTTTTGGTGCGGAAGTTTCATTATTTGAAATATCATTCATTGCTTTGTCATATGCGATTGATTGATTGATTGAACAAGAAGGGTATCAACTCGTGTTTGGAACAAACTAACACAATGAAGAATCAGAAAGAATGAATACCTTCATCCCACGAATCTCCTTGTTAAGTTTGTCCACAAGCTCGTGATATATTTGGAGCTCCTCTGAGTTTTTATTATTTCCCTCCTACTCAACAGAAGAAAATACGATAAGCGATCACGAGTGCAAGAGAAATCGGTATATGCATAACTGTGAGGAGAATACACTTAAGAGCGCATCCGAATTATCATTCATTGCGACCAAAATTCAGTTGGAATTGAATTCTTCTATCAAAACATCACATCACGGTTGATACCTCGGGCGAAATGTTGGGGGGGCCCAGAAGCCTAGCAAATGACGTATGAAGCATCACCTCGTTGTACTGTTTTGATAACAGTGGACATTACAAAGTATGGTTGAAAACATAAGAAACTGTCACAAGATTATCAATGGTAATGACAGAACCATATTTGCGCCAGTTGAGGCTTTATCCTTTTGACGTGAGATTTGTGTTTGACATGGAACTGAATTAATTATTCAAGCAACGAAAAAAAAAAAAAAAACAGATTATAGGTATCTAACACAGAAGACCCAGATTTCCATATTCGACAGTTTGATAAGCTTAGTCCTTATCCAAAGCAAGTGTAAAATCTGGAAATCTACTTTCACAAATTAACGAACACATGGAAATAACCCGTAATAAATATAATAGAAAAGAAAAACAAAAGCAGAAAACAGGCCACATGAATTTGGACTTTTAGGTATGGAAGAAAGCATCACGGCAAGGAGAGATATAGCCATTAATTAGCTAGTTAGGTCTGAAGTTTCTTACAAGCTGCTTTTCTGGAGCGTGCGGAAGTGCAGATCTCAGTTCAGCACGAATGGTCACGGGGTCGGTTCCAGAGACTACCTGATGAGCATGGTATGGTATATATGTGGGCTCAAATAATTTTCTTACAGTAAATTGACTAGTAAGTTGTAGTCTAATGTGCATAGCCTAGTTATAATCTATCCAATGTTGTTGAACTAGGTAATTATAAGAGCAGTGTAAGTTGGACAAAAGAAAGAAAAATTAGCAAGGAAGGAAGACCTCAATGTAAATAAATACATAGCTGGAGTATGATTCCATAGAAACACATAGATTTCCTTTTATGCAATTTGAATGTAAAGAACGATTTCCTCCTATGAAAACTGAATATTTTTAAGCACAGAATAAGATTTTACACATTATTATTACCTGCCAGCAACCTAGTATTACCCCAGTTGACGTCAAAACAACCCTATCCAAGATTATATCCAATGGGCACAGAGATTCTGAAACAGCCTTTACTGCACTAGCTTCAGCTTCAATCTGGAGTTCGACAACACACTTAAACAAAAATAACAAAAGAATAAAAGGATGAGGAAGAAAGATGGTGTTACATAAATTATCATTCATTACCTCAGCTTTTGTGGCACGAACAGGAGATATGTGATGAGAAGCATGGAACATACTGAAGTGGTACACACTTGAGTTCTGGAACCAGATTGCTAAGCCAAAAACATGTCAATATAATAGATAAAACAATAAAAAAAATGTTTCATCTACTAGTTATAAGACGGTGCTCTTGAAATGTGATATAAAATCATGAATCACATCGAAAACTAATTTTTCACCTCTATCAAAAACGGGCATAAGCATACGCTTCACTGATTCCCTGCAGCAGCAACATCACAAAATAGTTCCGCAGTTACATAGTTTTTTTTTTTCCTTGTCAACTAATCGATTATTATCAGCCAGTCTTAATTTAACATCCACTTTTGTTATATTAGCATAACATTTGCATTTGAATGGATTTGAAATTATTAGATAAATTAAGCAACAGGACCAACTCGAAATACCGAAAGCTTACTCGAGTTTGAGAAAATGTAGCTATAACAAAACAAAACAGTGAATCTGTATCACACAATATAGACCAGCAACTCACGAGATTGGAACAGAATATTGGGTATCCAGATGCAGAACATTGGCTCGCACCGGAGGATCTGCAGCCTAAATCATGAGGGGATTATCACAAAAAAACTGTTACATCCAGTCCAGATATTAAGCATTATTTGATGTGTACCCGACGCACAGGTGTAACAACTCCATCTTTCAAGATAAAAATATCTGACAGTGATAAAGATTGAGAAGTTTCTCCTTTTCTGACAAAAGCTGCTCCTTTTTCATCCAAATCCTTCGCCATTTTTGCATACAGGACTGATCTCTCAGCATTTGATCTTGAAATTCCAGCTGCAATAACAGATTCCTAATAGTAAGTGTTCTCCACGGTTTATCAGAAATCATACAGAAAATTTAAAAAATGGTCAATCTGAGGTTAATTCCAGATAGCTGCATTTTGATAAAGAAATATTTCACAGAAGGGACAACATGGGGAATGTTTTGAAGATGACAACTACTTCTGAAGCCCAATTTATAATAACAAATGATCCATCTGGGTAAAGCAAATTTGTCAAAGTAAGGTTTTATTAATCAATTAATAGGCGTTCAACCAAACAAGTAGGAAATTCAACCAAAATTCTAACAGTTAATTATGAGTATTCACAATTATTGTCAGAAAAGGAATAACTAAGCTGATGATTCCACAAGAAGAGAACACCCAAGTTAATCAGTTAACCATTGGTTGGTAATAAATCCAATCTATTTGAGCAACAGAGGATTTCTTTCCCAATAAAGCCTCCATTGGAACTTTCCAAGTCCAAATATATAATTTCCTAAATCCCACTGCATAGCCAGGAAACCCCATCACTTTGATAAAAGCACAGAAAAGAGGCCACCTATGTTGTGCTCTAGCAAAAATTAAACTCGTACGACCAAATCAACTCATGATTTGGTCTCCGTTTCATAGCTTAAGCCAAAATAAAATCAACGAGAACTGAACAAAATGAATAGATAATTAACTACCTAAATTGGTGTCCCCGTTTGAATCGTTATAAGATGAAGAATTGTGCAGAGCCATCCGAAACAAACAGTAAAAAGCCAAAATGCATGTAAACCAGATTACAGTAACCTTTGCCGAACGAGTCCACCGGTTCTTGATTAACCCTCTCCTCATCGATCGATATCTTACCTACTTCATCACTAACGAAAAGGACTTGTAATTCTTCACGCGACACGCTGCTACGTACAGATCTATAAGCGAACTCTACGTCGAATTGAACAGAATTGAAATGTTTTTTTTTTCCGAACTATGTTCACTTTGCCTAATTTTATTGCAGTAATCTTATGTGATAAAGTTTTTTTCTTCACTCTTTAATTTTGGAAAGTTATTTCCTTTGGAATTTTATTCCCGGCAATTTGTCTATTAGCATTTGCCTAAAGAATTGTATTGAAAAGTTATGTATAATATACATATAATTAATACTTGATTTGAATATATATGTTTAAATATTAAAAAATAAAAGAGTTCTATTGAAGAATTATATAAAATACTTATAATTAATGGTTAAAAACTTAATACTTAACATTGAAACATTAATCATTATCCCGTAAAATATCACATCAGAATAAACATTTTAACCCAGTTTAGCTACATAATATGACATTTACGCTACATCACCCCACACATCATTGTGATAAACAAACAAAATATTCAATCACCCTGATGTGCAAAATGAACTATCACTCCAAAACAAACGCGATGATGACATATCACCTTGATCCACATCACGGTGATCTGAGTATCACCGTAATGTTCGATCAATGCAAACAAACACCCCCTTAAAGTTTTAACCCTTAATTAATTAAAAGAATCTATGACATTGTTCTCTTTCTATGTTTATTTCATCGCTTTGTTTCACTCCGTTTCATCGGTAGACACAATTTCTGAAGATAAGCTTAAGGTCATCACCAACAGCGAACCGCATACGCATTTTGCAGTAATTGTTCTCCAACATCTAAACGCACACGCAATCGCAAAAGAATATTTTTACAATATTATCTTCCACATCAACTTTTATAACTTTTCATTACTGTCTCAATATTTACAACTTTACAAATTGGACCATGATATTATTTATTTGATTGAGAAAATATTTGATAAAACTATTATGCATACATATTGGAAAACATCGAACAAAATGTTTACTGAAAATATGGAAATTACACGCACGACAATTGAAATACACTAAAAGTAAAGTGTACATGTTAAAATAATTATTTATTATCTCAATTTTATAATCATAGTTATTAGTGCGTAATTTCCAATTTCTTTAATATATTGGTTATTTATTCTATATTTTTTCTACTTTAATAATTCAACGCAGGTAAAATGACTTGTTTGCAAATGAAAAACATCAAACGCATTTTTGCGTACGAGAGAGAAAGAAACACATTGGCGATTGCAGTACCGTTGGAGCATTTTTATTGCATTTTTGCGCGTAGCGTTGCGTTTTGCAGCACAATTGAACATGGTTTAAATCATAATAAAGGATCCGCAAAGAGTGTCAACACATGATTTTGGGTCAAGAACGACCAACATAGCCTTTTTGACTCTCTTCCCAACCATTCTCATTTAATGAGAATTTTATATTATAAAATATATTAATATTTTATTTATATTAGGCATAAACTTTGCCTATAAAAAGGCAGAGGACGATCGAAGGAAAACACACCAAAAGCAGTCGAGCATCCTAGACCAAGGCAAGAGAAATATATATATATATATATATATATATATATATATATATATACAATGTAATAAGTAAGATAGATGGTTTGTGAGGTATCTTCTCCGACTATAAAGAGAGATACTGAGTATTTTTTCTCCTTTATAGATTGAGAGGTTGTAACCCCTATTTTACCCACAGTAAAATATCTCTACCTTTCCCGTGGTTTTTTACCCCAGTTCATTTGGGGTTTTCCACGTAAATTCCGACGTTCTTTTACCTTTACAGTCATTTCCAATATCATTTTACTGCACACATTTACAACAATTGGTATCAGAGCTTTTGTTGGGTGTCTATAATATCTACTTATCGTATGCTCTGTAGTTGCCAATAATATTGGATCCTCCACATCAGAAAGTTTATTAGATTGTTATTATTTACTCATTTAAAGTTTCTGGGGAGAGAGGAAAAAAAAATTGCAGCAAAACAAAATGACATTGAGAAATTCAACGGGAAAAATTTCTTGATATGGAAGGTAAAGGTCAAGGCAATTTTAGTAAAAGAAAATTGTCTGAAGACGATCACCGATAGGCCTGAAAGAATTACCAGCGATGCCAAATGGAGAAAGATAGACATGAAGGCCATCGCCAATATTTAGCTAGCAGTAGCTGATGATATATTATCAAGTATCATAGAGAAAACTAGTGCAAAAGAAATTTGGGTTCACCTGGAGAAGATGTATCAAGTCAAGTCACTCCACAGAAGAATTTTCTTGAAGAAAAATTTATATTCCCTACGAATGGAAGAGTCTTCTTCAGTGACGGAGCTCAACAAATTGATCACTCTATTTAGTCAACTCAAGGACATGAACTATAACATAGAGTCAAATGAACGTGCTGAGATTCTACTCCAAAGTCTGCCAGATTTCAATGATCAACTCGTCATCAGCCTAACCAACAACCAAACTGCAGGGGAACTCGTCTACGATGATATTGCAACTGTGGTTCTGGAAGAAAAAGTCGGCGCAATGACAAAAAGGAGAAGGTGATTCCGCCCCATCAAGCAGAGGCGCTGACAGTGACGAGGGCAAGGTCAGGAGAGCGTGGTCCAAGTGGTAGTCGAAAGCGGGCCAGATCTGGAAAACATGGTCCAAGTGGGAGTCAAAGGCAGGTCCCGAAGAATAATAAAGCTATAAAGTGTTAGCATTGTGGCAAAAAGGGTCATATGAAGGAAGATTGTTGGGCTTTAAACAAAAACTACAATGCCCAAGGAAATGTTGCCAACGCTCCAGACGATGGATTTGTGATGGTATGTGAAGCTGCAACCACCGTCAGAGAAAAAGGAAGATTTGACGATATATGGGTTCTCGACTAGGCAGCTACTTTTCACATGACCTCTCGAAGGGAATGGTTTCATCAATACAAACCAACCTCAAGAGGCTACATATACAGCTGTAACGATCAACCTCTGAAGATCGTGGGAATTGATACCATTAAACTGAAGATGTATGATGGTATTGTCCGTACCATTCAAGCTGTGCGGCATGTCGAGGGCGTGAAGAAAAATTTGTTGTCGGTGGGGCAATTGGACGATCTTGGTCGTGAAATCGAACTGGAGAACAATATCATGAAAATTTTTCAAGGAGCGCTAGTAGTTATGAAGGGAGAAAAGATCCTACAAACTTATACATGCTGAAGGGGGAGACTTTGTAAGAAGCTTCCGTGGCAACGACAAGTTCAATCGAAGAGTCTTCAATGACTTGGCACAAGAAGCTTGGTCACATGTCTGAACAGGGCATGAAAATTTTTGTCCAGAAGAATCTACTTCCTGGTCTCACAACGGTGTCTCTACCATTTTGTGATAATTGCATCGTCAGTAAGCAACATCGCCTGAAGTTCAACTCTTCGAATTGTAGAAGTAAAGAGATTATGGAGTTGGTTCATTCTGATGTTTGGCAAGCACCAGAAATCCATGGGAGGAGCCAATTATTTTGTGTCATTCATAGAAGACTATTCAAGGTGTTGGGTGTATCCAATCAAGAAGAAGGACGAAGTATTTTCAGTCTTCAAAACATACAAAGCGCGAGTAGAACTTGAATCAGGCAAGAAGATCAAGCGTCTGCGATCTGATAATGGAGGAGAGTATACTGAAAATTCATCGAATTCTGCAAAGATGCGGGTATCAGAAGACAGTTTACCACGTCTTACACTCCACAACAAGATGGGGTGGCAGAGCAGTTGAATAGGACCCTGTTGGAAAGAAAAAGGGTTATGTTGAGAACATCAGGCCTGAACAAGGAGTTTTGGGCAGAAGCGGTCTGTACTGCCTGTTACGTGGTGAATCGGGCCCCATCTACTGCTATAGAGATGAGGACACCCATGGAAATGTGGACTGGTAAACCTGCAGACTACTCAAACCTCCATATATTTTGCAGTCATGCATATGTGATGTATCACAATCAAGAGACGACGAAGTTGGATTCAAAAGTCCAGAAAGTGTCTATTTTTGGGGTACGCGGAAGGAGTAAATGGGTACCGCTTGTGGGATCTCACTGACCACAAAGTGGTTATCAGCAAAGATGTTATTTTCATGGAGGATACCGGCCAGGAGCAAGTCACCGATGATGACAATTTGACAAAGACTACATCAACAACGCTGAAGGGGAAATTGGAGCAAGATGATTCTTCTGAAGCTGAACCAGCGTACGAAGAGCTCGACCCAGTCGAAACTGAAGTACCAGATCTCTGGCGATCAAAGCGCTTCCGCAAGCCGCCAAGTTGGTACTCAGATTATGAAACTGAGAGCAATATTGCATACTGTTTTCTAACTGAGGATGGGGAGCCAAACACTTTCCAAGAAGCACTGGCGAGTTCAGATGCGAGTCAGCAGATTTCAGCAATGCAAGAAGAAATGAAAGCTCTCAGTAAAAATAAGACATGGGAGTTGGTGCCATTGCCGCAAGGAAGGAAACCTATTGGAAACAAATGGGTGTTCAAAATCAAGCGGAATGGTGATGACCACTAGAGCGATACCGTGCAAGACTAGTTGTAAAGGGATATGCTCAGAAAGAAGAGATCGACTTCAACGAAATATTCTCACCGGTGGTTCGACTTACAACAGTCAGGGTAGTCTTGTCATTGTGTGCTACATTTGACTTGCATGCAGGTGGATGTAAAGACGGTCTTTCTCCATGGCGACCTGAAAGAAGAAATATATATGCGTCAACCAAAAGGCTTTTAAGAAAAAAGGCAAAGAAGATCTGGTTTGTAGGCTGATCAAATCTCTTTACGGGCTCAAGCATGCACCACGATGCTGGTATAAGATATTTGATTCTTTCATATTGAGTCTTGGCTACAACAGGCTATATTCAGATCCTTATGCATACTTCAAGAGATTTGGTGACGATGATTACATCATGTTGCTATTGTAGCATGACCCATAAAGATCGTATCAATAATCTAAAGGCGCAACTGGCTGGTGAATTCGAGATGAAGAACTTAGGACCAGCGATCAAAATCCTTGGTGTGCAAATTTCTCGAGATAGAAGCAATTGGAAGATTTGTCTCTCTCAAAAGAATTATTTGAAGAAAGCCATGCGGCGGTTCAACATGTAAGACAATAAGACAATATCTATCCCTCTTGCTGTTAACTTCAAGTTATCCTCCGATATGTGTCCAACCAATGAAGACGAGAGGATCAAGATGTCTCGATTGCCATACGCATCTGTGATTGGAAGTCTGATGTTCGCCATGGTGTGCACCAGACCAGATATTGCTCATACAATGGGAGCCGATACATGTCCAACCTTAGTCGGGAGCACTGAAGTGCTGTTAAGAGGATTCTAAGATATATCAAGGGAACCTCTGATATTACATTATGTTACGGAGGTAAAGATTTTACTGTCCATAGTTATGTTGATGCTGATTATGCAGGTGAACTTGATAAAAGTAGGTCCACAACCAAATATGTGTTTAATGTTGATGGCGGAGCCATAAGTTGGGTTTCAAAACTGCAGTCGATCATTGTAACGTCACCGACGGAAGCATAATATGTAGCAACTACGCACGTCAGTAAAGAGACAATATGGTTGAAGATGTTGCTGGAAGAATTCGGCCACATACAAGATAATATTGTTCTCTATTGTGATAGCCAGAATGCATTGCGTCTTGCAAGGAATCCATCATTTCATTCACGAACCAAACACATCCGGGTCCAATACCACTTTGTTCGTGAACAAGTGGAAGAGGGAACAGTGGACATGCAAAAAGTTCACACTGCGGATAATCTGACAGACTTCATAACGAATGCAATCAACGTGGACAAGTTTACGTGGTGTCGTTCCTTCTGTGGATTGACTTAACATGGCAAGATCGAAGAATGTTGTGAAGATATGATTGAGCTTCAATCAAATATTCAAGTGAAAGATTGTCAGCCCATGGTTTGGGTCAATAACGACCAACACAACCTTTATGGCTCTCTTCCCAACCATTCTCATTTAATGAGAATTTTATATTATAAAACATATTAATATTTTATTTATATTAAGCATAAACTTTGCCTATAAAAGGGCATAGGACGATCGAAGGAAAACACACCAAAAGCAGTCGAGCATCCTAGAGCAAGGCAAGAGAAATATATATATATATATATATATTTATATTTATATAATATATATATATATATACAGTGTAATAAGTAAAATAGAGGGTTTGTGAGGTATCTTCTCCGACTATAAAGAGAGATACTGAGTGTTTTTTCTCCTTTATAGATTGAGAGGTTGTAACCTCTATTTTACCCACAATAAAATATCCCTATCTTTCCCGTGATTTTTTACCCCAGTTCATTTGGGGTTTTCACGTAAATTCTGATGTTCTTTTACCTTTACAGTCATTTTCAATATCGTTTTACTGCCCACATTTACAACAAAGAGCTTAATACATTAATTCCAGTTTGCCCGCTACTTACTGTGTTTCCGGTTGCAGAAAATCGTCATAAGGTTAACAAAAAAAGCAAAGACAGCTATTGCAAATTTTACCCAAATGAAGGAATAAATAACTACCTCTTTTGGACGGGCTCGTCCGTTTAGGACAGAATCATTTCGATGTGGTAAGGAGGAGACATGCAAGGGTTTATCCTCCCGTGGGCACGGTATGTCCAACATCTTTTCATTCGCGCTTGGTTGACATGGATATGAGATATAAAGAGAACATCCACATCCAGTATTTTCACCTAATTAGGAAGAGAAAATATTATTAAAGTTAATAAATGCACATGCCAAGAGATTGAGAAAATGGAAAATAATGTATCTCAGTTACTCTTGGCATTCTTGAATAAGTCCAAGATGAACATGGATTTCACGGGCCAACGACCCATACCTTTATAATGCATGTTCTTGGGTTGAGCCGTTTGACCAACACCACCACAAAAGCGTGTGCATTGAACGCTAGGCAAATAATACTAAAACATGTTTTAATGCCTAACTAGAACTTGAAGTTTAACATTACCTCCTGATGCGTTCCGATAAAATCCCGAGGGAGTTTTCCCCGGAGTAGCTTGTTCAATTCCGAACGGAATTTCTTCGCTTCTTCGTATTTCGTTCCCTTCTTCGTTTTTCGTCTATCCCTCTTCCTTTATTTTCTCTTGAAAGAGACTCTCAGTTAGAGGGAAAGCCGGTGGGGTGCCGACGAACCCCCTCCGATGCTTAAGTCATTAAAGTTATATGGAGGAAAGAACCCAGGAACGAATTCCTAGATTGTGTAGTTAAATAAGCCAGACTTTGCAAAACAAGTATGCAGTGTACTTTTTCTTGGTTCTACCCTCCCTCAGCAAAGTCGAGTTTACATGTTCATATAGAGGGCTCAGTTGCGTTCCTTTAATGGTCTTTAATATCTTTCTGATAACCGCTAGACCTCCTTTAATTGGGTGGTTATTATTCTTTCAAGACGGAGTAACGCGTTATTGTCATTAAGTCCTATAATGGCCTCTTCGTAATGGATTTTGTAACGGTACAATGTCTCTTTGCCTCCTCCGGCGACCACTTCAGCTACCTCTCGAGAGGAAGACCGACGGTTTTAGTTATACTTTGTCGCTCGGGGTACTATTTCTTAGAATCCGTCAGCTTACCTTCGAAGGAAAGGACCTCTCCTCGGTTCTTGACATTCTCGGGTATCTGACCGGGTAAGGTTACTTTCTAGGGGGTAACACCAGTATCCCCGTTTAATAGTCCAAAAAGAGTAATATTTTGGTGAACTTTTTGGACATTCGTGTCTTCACTCGGGTTTGACAGGTGTATTGGGGAAATGCGGTCTTTTTCCCGCTCCTTTTGTGTGATATCGAGGCGCCCTCCCAATCATTCATCGAAGGAATATTAGACGGTTCCGATTTCTTTTTAGTGGGGCTATAAATACTTTCCATTTGCTTTCTTTTCTCTCTTACTTATTTTTCTGCGTTTGTTTCTTATTGCCGGTGCCATCCCTTAACATTCTCCGATCGTCTCTATCTCTGCAAGTAGTTCCCCCTCCCCTTTTTTATTTCATGGAGCCCATAGGATTAAGGCCTTATAGTTCTGGTTTAAATCACAAATAAATGCACTTTACTTTCCGAAAGGGCTGTGATTTGTGGAAGGCAAGGCCTATGAATAGAAGGGTTTTTAAACCCGTTTGGCCTGATTAAGTCAGGTTTTGTTCAAATAAAGTCTCCGGGATTCTTGTGCGCCTTGGGGACTTTTCGTAAGATTGGTCTTTGAGGTTCTCAGGAGTGCTGGTGCTTATTCTCGAGCGGCCCGCGCGAGGGGGACTTATGCGGACTGATCTTCGAGGTGCTCGGGAGTACTGAGGATTATATTCTCGAGCGGCCCGCGCGAGGGGAACTTACGCGAGACTGGTCTCCGAGGTGCCCGGGAGTACCGGGGCTTATATATTCGAGCGGCCCGTGCGAGGTGGAGTTATGCGAGGCTGGTCTTCGAGGTGCCCGGTAGTACCGGGGCTTCTCGAGCGGCCCGCGCGAGGGGGACTTATGCGAGACTGGTCTTTGAGGTGCTCCGGAGTGCCGGAGCTTATGCTCGAGCGGCCCGCATGAGGGGGAATTATGCGAGACTGGTCTTCGAGGTGGCCGGGAGTACCAGGGCTTATATGCTCGAGTGGCTCGCGCGAGGGGGACTTACGCCAGACTGGTGTTCGAGGTGCACGGGAGTACCGGGGCTTATATGCTCGCGCGGGCCGCGCGAGGGGGACTTATGCGAGACTAGTTTTCGAGGTGCCCGCGAGTATTGGGGCTTTGTTTTCTTTTTGCCTGCGATGCATTCCCTATAGTATGGTTTGGTTGGTGACTTCCACTTGTCCGTTACTCTGAGGATACATGACGGATGCGAAAGGTTGCTCGATTTTTAACTCTTCACACCATTATCTTAATGCTTTCCTGCTAGGGTCCCATTGTCGGATATTATCTTCCTTGGGATTCTGAAACGGCAGACTATATTTTTCCATAGAATGCTGATGACGGCCGCCTCTGTGATTTTCACAAGGGTTTTTGCTTCTACCCACTTGGAGAAATAATCTACCGCGTCTAGCAAAAACTCTTTCTGCCCAATGCCTTAAGCGAAAGGCCCAACTATGTCTATTTCCCAAATGTCAAAAGGACATGAAGCAGAAACATACTTCATCATTCCTGCGGGTACTCTTTTCAGATTGGAATGTCGCTGACATTAGGAGGATCTTCTCACCATCTTCAGTGTGTCATGTTTCATGGTTGGCCAAAAGAAACCGGCTAGTATTGTTTTCCGAGCCAAGGCCATGGCTTCCGCACTTTTCGTAATGTATATCCTGAATGACTTCTTTTGCTTCTTCCTCGGATAGACACCTTAGCAGAAGTCCCATATGAGATCTCTTATATAACGTGCCGTATATTATTGTGAACCGTAGAGATCGCGTCAATACTACCTGAGCCTTTTTCTTATCTTCGGGTAACTCATATCTCCAGTCGTTTGGGTGAATTTCCATGGTTAACTCTCGAAAGATTCTATTTGTGATATTGTTTCTATTCTCGGCCCTTCAGGTGGAGTAGTATCGAAGGCACTCACCCATTTATCTAAGCAATCCGCCTTTGTGTTCTCCGCTCTACGGATACGAGTCACCGTCAGTTCTTCAAAATCCTTTTTTAGTTGTTCGTAGGCTTGTAACTAGTCATTTTTTCTTCCTTGATGTTAAAGTTCCCCATGACCTGTTGGATAACTAGCTGGGTGTCAGAGAACAAGGTGGCTCGGGTGACTCCCATTTTTCTGGCGGTTCTCATTCCTATGAGCAGTGCTTCATACTGAACTTCATTATTTGATGCGATGAAACTTAAACTTACAGCCAAATTAGTTTCTTTCCCCCACGGTAAAATTATGACTACTCCGACTCCACGTTCTGTTTGACATGCGGATCCATCCACGTACACCTTCGAGGATTCATGTCTATTTGTTTAAACGGTTTCTACTATGAAATCTGCTAATACTTGAGCTTTTATGGCCGTCTGGTGGTGAAACCTTATTCTATATTCCCCCAATTTCGGGACCCACTTTATTAATCTACCCCAGCTGTCTGGTCGAGATACAATCCTTCCGAGGGGGCTATCCGTTAATACCGTAATGGGTGTGATAGGAAGTAGGGTCGCAAACGCCGTGCCGTTATTACTAGCGTAAAACGCCAATTTTTCCTGGGTTGCATATCGAGTCTCAGGTCTTTTGAGCACATGACTGGCGAAATACACGGGTTTCTATACTCGAGCCTCTTCTCTTACGAGTACCGAGCTGACCGCTTGCGGAGAATTCGCCATATACACTAGGAGCTCTATTCAAAATCAGCAACCTTTCCACGTATTCGTTGAGGTCTTGGAATGCTTTTTCATATTCTTCTGTCCATTCAAACTTTTTCATTTTCTTTAGGACCTTAAAAAAGGGGAGGCTTATGCCGGCTGCCCGGGCTATGAACCTTGAAAGAGCTGTGATTCGCCCGTTGAGTCTTTGTACTTATGTGATATTTCGCGGGGAAGTCATGGTCGATATAGCCTTTACTTTTTCTGGATTGGCCTCGATCCCTTGTCGCGTTACCATATACCCTAGAAACTTTCCCCACTGCACTCCAAAGGTACACTTAGCGGGGTTGAGTTTGACGGTACTGGCAGTTGCAAACATCTCTTTCAAATCTTTTATGAAGCTGTCATGGGTTTTGGATTTTACCAGTATGTCGTCAACATACACCTCCACATTTCACCTTATCTGACCTCTGAAGACCTTATCCATTAGATGGTACGTAGCTCCCGCGTTTTTTAATCTGAATGGCATCACCACTTAACAGAATGTCCAATCAGAGGTGACAAAGCTGACTTTTTCTTGATCACCTGTTGTCAATTTTATTTGATGGTACCCCTGGAAAGCGTTCAGAAAGCACAAGAGCTCATGTTCGGAAGTGGAATCCACCAATTGGTCTATCCGGGGCATAGGGTGACATTCCTTGGGACACGCTTTGCTGAGGTCCCTAAAGTCCATGCACATTCTCCACTTTCCGAAGCTTTTTGGGACCATCACTACATTTGACAACCACTTGGGGAATTATATTTCCCAAATGTGTCCAGCCTTTAACAGTTCGTTCACTTGTTCCCTTGCTTCAGCATCCTTTATGGGTCCCAATTCTCTCTTCTTCTGGAAAACTGGCCGAACACTGGGGGATATATTGAGTTTATGTTCTATGATAGTCCGATCTATTCCGACCATATCCTCCATAGACCAGGCAAATGCCTCCTGAATTTCTCGCAGTAGTTGAGCAAGTTCCCTTGTAGATCTTTTGCTATGTTCCCCCTTCCTTCGGGTGGTTTAATTACAACCTCCTCTATTTCGTCTGAACTATACCTCTCTTCTTGCCCAATGGCGTGCAGTTGTTCCCTTTTACTTCTACCCGGATGATCTTGTAATTCTTTCTTGGAGGCCTTGATCTCGGTCCGTACTTCTTCCACATAACACCTTCGGGCTATTTTTTCGATCTCCAATACTTGCCCTATGTCCTTTCCAGCTGGGGAATTTTAATTTCTGATGTAGTGTTGACGTTATGGCTTCGAAGAAACTGAGTGCTGGTCTTCCCAATATGACATTGTAGGAGGATGGGGCGTCCACTATTGTGAACGGAACAATACGGGTCTCTTGGGTCTTTCATGTTCCCATAGTGAGGGGAAGGTCAAAGTGTCCTAGCGCCTGAATAGCATGCCCTGTGAAACCGAACAAAGTCGTTGCTAAGGGATTGATCTCGTACTTTCCCAATTCCATTTGGTCCAGGGTTTTTTGTAAAAGACATTAACAGAGCTTCCGTTATCAACAAATATTCTCCTAACATCGTGATTGGCGATCTCCGCCCGAATAACCAGTGCATCATCATGTGCTTCTTCTCCGCCATGGAAGTCCTCGGGCCCAAAACAGATTAGGGGGCCAGACCCCTTTTTTTCCCGTCGTGATTCCATGCTTTCCCATCGTCTTGCCCCAACTTTCCAGACTCTGAATCTTCTGTTGTTGGGCCTCCAGAAATCATATTAATTCTCCGGGGAAAGCGATCTCTTTCCCTAGGGGGTACCCGAGGTTCGTCATTTTCTGCATGGGGGTTTGCTCGGTCTTCTTGCCTTCTCCTCGGGTACTCTTGTGGAGGAGGTTTGGGTCGCGAAACACGGTATCCTTGAGGGGCATTTTTCTGTTTTGGTGAGCGACTTCTAGCAAATGTTGAATCGTGTTTTTTTCGAGGGCGTATGTTTCCTTCGCTATCCTCTATCAGTAAGGTACGAGCTCTAGAATTAGCTTCCACCACCTTATCTAATTCCTCGCTTAGTTTAGCCCACCTCTTGGTAGTATGCTCGTACTCTCTGTGGAAATCACATAATGTATTGGACACCGGATTTCTAGGTCTCCTTCCAGCTCCCAGGGGTCTTTGTAAGAATCGATGCTCATCACAAATTTCTAACGCCTTAATCTTGTTAACTCTCCATTTGCGGTGGGATGGCTTTGTCTCATATGGCTCGCTTATTTTGAGATCGTAAGTCTAAGCGAAAGGACACTTTTCTCGATTTTTGGCAGGAAAAACTAGCTTATGTTTTTCCTCCCGACATTGGTTTTGAGCATCTTCTACCCTTATATATTTGTCTATTCGAACAATTAATTCCTCTATATTCCATTGACACTTTTTGACCAACGATCAATATAATCCTCCCTCCTTTAGCCCATTGTTGAAGGCACCTCTATCCTTGCTTGGTTGAACCTTTGAGCCTATTAGCAAATCGGCCGTAGCTGCGGGGACCTCTATCCTTGCTTAGTTGAACCTTTTAAGGTATTCCCGTAGGCTTTCTTTATCTCCCTGTCGAATATGAAAGAGGTTTACTGCTGACGAGGGTGGTTTCCGGCTACTCGAGAATTGCCTTGAGAAAATTTCAGCAAATTCTTGGAAAGGGTAATCTTTCCAAGAGGCAAGAGTGTACCACCACTGCACTCCTCTAACTAGAGTGGTAGCAAAGATTCGGCATTTGATGGCGTCCTCTAGCTGGTATAGTGTCGCGATCCCTTCAAAACTATCCAAATGCTCTCTAGGGTCGCTCGGCATTTGGTGGGCCAGGCCCACAGCCCGCCAGCGGGGGGTCATGGGCGGGCCCGGCCCGCCGGCCTGTTTTGACCGCTCTAGTCTGGAGTTGCTTCTTATTCCTAGATTTTACCTGTGCTTTGGTGGCCTTTTTCAGACCGTTAGGGGATTTCTCAGGGGAGCCCGTTCTTTCCTTCGGATTTCCCCTACTTGGACTGTCTGATCGGTAATGTTCTCGACGAAACCCCGAAGATATTGATGTAGCCCTTTGATTTCTACTCTTTTCCTCTGAGTCATCGGAGTTCTCTGACGTTTGGGGGTTTTCTGTGGGGTTTGTTTATGAAGTGACCATTCTGACAGTGTCAGGCTCTCCCCGAGGGGAGTGCTTTGGAATTTTCACGATGGCTATTTCTCTTAACTCCTTTATCTCTTCTCTTAACTTCTGTAACTCATCTCCACCCGTCTGGAGTAGAGCTGTCAAAAAGGCCCAAAGCCCGCGGCCCGGCCCGGCCCACCCAGGCCAGCCAAAAGGGCTGGCTGGACGTGGATTCTTAGGCCCGTCGGCAGCGGGCAAAGCCCGCGCGGGCTGCGGGCTAGCCTCCGGGGTACCCGCCTATTTTTTAAAAAATATATATATACTTTTTATTGATAATTTTAATATATATGTATTAACTTATGTAAATGTGTCATTAGTCTAGTGGTAAAAGTGCAATATTTTATACGTAATGTGCAAGGTTCAAACCCCAAACACGCGTCTTTTTTTGTTTTTTTTTTTTATTTCATTTTTTTATTTTTTTAAATTTTGCGGGGTGGGGCGAGGCGGCATGCACCCACCCCGCCAGGTGGCGGGCTTTGGCGGGTTATGGGCGGGCCCGACCCGCCGGCCCGTTTTGACCGCTCTAGTCTGGAGTTGCTTCTTATTCCTAGATTTTCCCTGCGCTTTGGTGGCCTTTTTCAAACCTTTAGGGGATTTTTTGGGGAAGCCCGTTCTTTCCTTCGCATTTCCCCTACTTGGGCTGTCTGATCGGTAACGTTCTCGATGAAACCCCGAAGATATTGATGTAGCCCTTTGATTTCTCCTATTTGCCTCTGAGTCAACGGAGTTCTCTAACGTTTGGGCGTTTTCTGTGTGGTTTTTTTATGACGTGACCATTCTGACAGTTCCGGGCTCTCCCCATATTCATCTCATATGGTGTCAGAAGTTTTCCGATTATCCCTTTTATTGCGCGTCTCCTTCGTCCCTTTCTTGCTTGTGTCCGACCCCTAACTTTTGTACGAGGGATTCTCGCTTCCGCTTTTTCAAAGCGTTTTTCATATCTTTGTCTTTGATTATTGCGTCATCCATCTCCCGTCCTTTTATCCCGTCTTTGGTCATCTCTCACTTTCTCTATTTTATGCTTCAGTTTTTCTATCTCATCGAAATTTGGCCCGCTATTTCTAGCCACGTTTATTGCTTCCGCTAGCATAGGGGCCATCATCTCCGGGGTTAAAGTATTCCCCCCCCAATTAGGCCGGGACGGATCGACTCCGACCGTCACAATAACTTTGTTTTATGCGGTTTCCCACAAACGGCGCCAATGATGCGTTCGGATAAAATCCCGAGGGAACTTTACCCGGAGTAGCTTGTTCATTCCCGAGCATTCGCTTCTTCATATTTTGTTCCCTTCTTCGTTTTTCGTGTATCCCTCTTCCTTTATTTTATCCTGAAAGAGACACTCTCAGTTAGAGGGGAAGCTGGTGGGGTGCTGGCGAACCCCCTCCGACGCTTAAGTCAGTAAAGTTATATGGAGGAAAGACACCCATGAGCGAACTCCTAGATTGTGTAGTTAATAAGCCGGGCTTTGCAAAACAAATATGCAGTGTAATTTTTCTTGGTTCTTACCCTCCCTCAACGAAGTTGAGTTTACTGTTTATATAGAGGGCTGAGTTGCGTTCCTTTAATGGTCTTAATATCTTTCTAATAACCGCCAGGCCTCCTTTAATTGGATGGTTATTATTCGTTCATGACGGAGTAACGGGGTATTGTCATTAAGTCCTATAATGGCCTCTTCGTAATGGATTTGGTAACGGTAAAATGTCTCTTTGCCTCCTCAAGCGACCTCTTCAGCTACCTCCCGAGAGGAAGACCGACGGTTTTAGTTATACTTTTTCGCTCGGGGTACTATTTCTTAGAATCCGTCAGCTTACCTCCGAAGGAGAGGACCTCTCCTCGGCTCTTGAAATTACTCGGGTATCTGACCGGGTAAGGTTACTTTCTAGGGGGTAACACCTCTTAAATTCACTTATGGATAAGTTTAGAAATTGGTTAGTCTGCCAGATCGTCTCGCCATGTTGAAGATTAATCGCAACTAGGGTTCTATAAGTTGAGAGGCTTTTTTTGGTCACGTTGCAAATAAAGTGGGTTGGATAAATTATCAACACCACATCGTCATCACTTGCACATGTGTCATCTGACACGACATCTCACTTGCACATGTGTCATCCTTCACGTCATCAACGACATCATTGAGGTTGTTGCTTCACCGGAGCAAAAATTTTGGCTCCTCATGGCTCCTCGCAATGATGAGCAATTTGGTACGACATGGCTCTCGGTCCCGCCATGGGCGCTGACGCGGACTCGGGCCCGTGCGCGAGACTCGGGCTCGGGTTACAATCATCAAAGTCTTTCGTCCTCTTTTAACTTGCTTTGGTTTAGGTACTTCAACGTTTGCTAGACAACCTCACATTTTAAGTAACCGTAGCATGGCGCATTTTCATAACTCGTATGAAGTTTTATCAATTTTCTTGAGTGTCAATAAGTTTAATCTGCGGTTGCTGATAGGATGGGTTCCCCACATGTTCTGGGATGGCCAATTCAAATCACCCATTGTGCACTTAAAGCACGAATGGGTCTCGAGCTCGGCCGCACGGGCTTGAGCTCATCGGTGCGAAACACCTCCTCGCACTTGGGCTATTTCTTGGGATAAAACTCATATAAGTCCACAAGCTCACCCTTAATGCAAGTCCTTTGAATAACCTACAAAGGGTAGTTCTATATAAATAATTGAAATGGAGATGATCGGGCCAATCTTAAAAAATTAATTTCTCATTCACCTGTCATCGATTTTGAGCAAATAAATATTCGATATATTACACTCGAAACGTAGATTATGATCTTTATCAATTTTGTGTTTCGACGAATGAAAGGTTCCAGATTTTAATAAAACCGTTCACCTTTGAATTTATGGGTCAACTACCCTAAAGGCCCAATGTTTAAAATCCAATAGTGAGCACCATAATATTTCTCATATATAATATGATTTTTCTATTGATAAAATAAGAAAAACTGGAAATCCACCTAAAAAAATGATTGGAACTATATTGTTACAGTATTTGTTCCTTCTCCGACTTTGATGTTGAATCTCGACAACTTACATGTTATTACTCTAAAAATCCGCATTAAAAGAAACAACATTCAATAAACTAAGTCGAACAAACAACTCAGTTGTAATAAACCAAATCCAAAGCAGTAGGTATTATTTTGTAATTGGAGACTGGGAACTAAAATAATTTCATACTGAGGACCGAAAAATAAGCGAATCAAACCGACCCAAGAAATCTATAAATGATACATGTGATGCCCAACTAGTTTAGTACCGTGCAAAACGCCTCCAATTTTAGATAAAAACACCTCCCGCTTAATACCCCATGAAACCATCGGGGGACCTCCTCGACAGGCTCGACGGCACCAAAAGGCCCATTTTCCTCACCAAAGAGGAGAGGGCTCTCCACTGCCGCCATGATGAAATCTCTCTGCGGAGACTCAGCGACTCATCGGGCCGTGTCCGAGATTCTTGTCATGATCGGAACCGCAACAGCGACCGAGAGCGGAATCGGGACTCTGAACAGAATCGCGAGCGTAATTACCAACATCGAGGCCGCGAGGATGACCGAAAGAATGCTCGTGTGGAGAAATTAGCTTAAAGAGGGCGAGAACTGGTGTTGGCGACCATTAAGGAGCAGTGCATGGGGTCTAAGAAGCGAAAAAAAATGCTTCAGCAAGCCTAGAGACAAGTCTATGGTTTCTTTTGACTGGAAGAACACAGAGGATACATCTCGGGATACGAATTCTCTCGACCAGAGCCCCCAGAAGGCTCGACTATTGTTTGGGCATGGTTTTCAGGTGGGCATTGAGCGAAGGGAGCAGAAGAAGCTAGCCGCCAAGAACGAAAAAGATTCCCACGATGAGATTAGGAAGAAGAAAGTAGGAACCGAGGAGACACGGGAAGAAACTATCGCTCAGAGGAGAAAGGAACATGCCGCAGACTCGTACGACACATTCGACATTAGGGTCGATAGACATTGGTCCGTGAAGAAGTTAGAGGAGATAACCGAGAGGGATTCGAGAATCTTTATAGAGGATTTCAATATTTCTTACAAGGGTTCAAGGATCCCGAGACCAATGAGGAACTAGGCAGAGAGCAAGGTGAGTAAGGAACTGAGGAGGGCCGTGGAGAGGGCGGGATATAAAACCTCTTCCCATATCCAAATGGCCGTCATATCCAATTGTGAATCGAAACATATTTTCGACCAAAATTGCAGCTATATATATAATTCGAGTGACCCATAGTTAACGGCTACATTGCGTCACCTTGTTGGCTTCATCATTCTTCATTCAAAGTTAACGGAGCTGAAATTAAAAATCACCGGAAATCCACTGTTGGATTATGTGGTATGAAATGCGACGCATTTGACATAGCTAAACAAGGAGGAGGTATCCCTCGTCAGTCCTGTAAAACTATATTTTTTTTAGAGGTACCGAACAAGGTTTAAGTGGTACTAGATGTCGTTTATTTGGTAACTCGAATCACATTATGGGTAACATCTTGGTAACACTTCCTGGGTAACAAGTGAGAGGACAAGAGGAATAGATCGAAAACCACCGATGACACCCAAAAATCAATGAAGCCGATAGGATCTCCGACGTTACTGACCGAATAAGGTAAAATCAGCCTCAATTCTCGTGGATTTTCATAATCAACGAATTTTTTAAGTTTTATAATGGAATAATAATTCAAACTCAATATGTGGGTGAAATCTCTACTTTAATGGTCGGATAATGTGAAATCGAGTCAATTTGTTCATGGGTCTTAGTAATCGACGAGAATTATTGATGTTAATCATAGAATAACGAAGAAGTCAAAGATGCGACCAACGATTGAAACGTTTGCCAATTAACACGCTACATGCTTAGCAATTCATACGATAATTATAAAACAAGTATTGTAATACATAACTAATATTGTCACATACATAAGAAATCATTCAAAAAAGAAAAACTCTTCATTTATTGTCAATAATATATTTTTTACACAAGCAATGGATCGCGGAGAATGTTATGAAAATCACCAACGACACTCAAAAACAATTGAAAACAACTGAAATATCGGCATTGTAGGGAGATTAAGGTTAATTAGACATCAATTTCTCATGGGTCTTAATAATAAAGGAAAATTATTGATGTTTGTACCGATATAATACTTCAAATCAATTCGAAAATCTCGTCGTGAAATCTCAACTTTAATGGTCGAAAATTGTGAATTCAACTCAATTTGATCATTGATCTTAGTAAGGAACGAAAAATATTGATGTTAATCATGGAATGATGCGATAACTTTCCCCAAATTTGAAATATTTTCGAGCTTAATAACACTTTCGGCAATAAATATAACACATGTACATGAAAGAAAACACTACATTAAGAAATTCTAAAAAGTTCTGGATTGCCAAAGAATATTACCACATTACTTAGAAATAATACTGCATTGTCGATACCGACTAATAGTATGATCTGAGTATTTAACACATTTGTAGATTGTCATTCATAGAATTATAAGATTTGATGATGTTAAACCACCATTTTCCTTTAAAAGTCATGTTCTTCGAATGTTAACGTTAATAGTCGAATTTTGAGGTTATTAGCCAAATAAACATATAGTCCTTCATGGGAAAACATAGGTTACCATCTCTTTCAATGAAACATAATATATGAATGTCATCATGATCGTGTTTAAAATTCAACATTAGACTAGTAACATAATATATGAATTTCAATAAAAAAAAGATAGTTGTCTATGTTTTGCATTGAAGACATACTTAGTTACATGACTAATGGCTTCAACATTAGACTGCTAACATAACCGCCCGCATAACGTGTAGTTTAAAGAAATTTTGTGGTTTAACTTCTTCAAAAGATATATTTCCATGAATGTCAGTATCATACATCTAAAAAAATTAATCGAATTAGTAATGTGGTACTGAGAACCTTTTATGTAACACTAGTTTATACTAATGCGTTATATAACGGGTTCTTATTGTTTTTTCCACTCTGACATGTGGTATAATTTGCAGGTAATGTGGTAGCACAATACGCATGAACATGGTAATATTCCATGTTAATCCAGAAGATTCTACAATGTTCTTATGAAGTGTTTCTTTTGCATGTATATGTGTTATAATCATTGCAAAAAACGTTCTTAAGCTCAAGAACATTTCAATTTTGGGGAAAGTTCCATTATTCCGTGATTAACATCAATATTTTCGTTCGTTATTAAGATCCATGATCAAATTGAGTTGAATTCACAATTTCGACCATTAAAGTTGAGATTTCACCCCGAGATTTTCGAATTGGTTTAAAGTATTATTTCGGTAGAAACATCAACAATTTTCCTTTATTATTAAGACCAATGAGAAATTGATTTCGATTTAACCTTATTCGCCCAATAACGTCGATATTCCAACATGAACCCAATTTATAATACATTTCTAGATACGTGTACTACATAATAGCTTCTTAGTACCACATTACTAATTTGTTTGATGTTCATAAATGCACTTTTTTCCGGATGTAAAAGATTGACATTCATGGGATTAGATGATATGATGAAGTTAAACTACCAAATTAAAGACACGTTATGCGAATATTGATGTAGAAAGTAGAATGTTGAAATCATTAGTCAAGTAAACATATAGTCTTTCATTCTAAAACATAGACTATACCTATCTCAATGAATATAACATTATGAATTTCATCACGAACTTGTTCAAAGTTCAACATTAAATCACAAGTAACATTTTATAGACCATATACCCTAAATCCCTTAAGCTCTTAGTGCTAAACCATAAACCTAAACCCGAAACCCTAATTCTTTTTGTTGTATCCTATAAATCATAAGTTGTACATCATATTACCAAATTTTTGTGTCGTAAATCCTTAATCTTAACCTCGAAATCCTAAACCCTAAACCAAAAAACTAAACCTAGAAATTGTGTCAAAACTACAATTTGTAATAGATCATCCATTTAGGATAATACTTAAACACTTACTGATAACATATAATCCATTACTAGTACCATTTATGTATTTCAAGAGAATTTTTAAGATTCCGTTGAATATCAACTCGAAATCAATATTCCCGCCACACCACATCTAATTTCCAAATCCCAAACACATTCCTGGGAGCTACTACGGACTCCACACACAAATTTAGAAATCCACGCCAAAACTCAAGTCAAATTTAGTTATCTGACCAAACTCAAAGTTATATTAATAAACGAATGGTTCCACTTAAATCCTTTATGCCACCTCTTTATTAAAAACAGTACATGTTTTACATAGAATATCTCTTGTTGGTATTGCTATGACAAATGCTTTGAAATTCATACCACTTTAAGGAACAATGATTTACGCTAAATTTTGCAATTTCAATTGAAAATACATGATTCAATTTATAATTTTTTTTCTTTTTCGCATCAAGAATTTTAAAACAAATTATCATAAATCTTACACATCGATTTTGGTTTGGTCATGGGCGGTGCTCGTGCGAATGAAACTAAAAAATTGAGAAAATTCGATTGGAATTTCTACTCGTGCTATTGATACCATTAGCAATTCTATAGTAACACGATAATAGCTATTAGTAACACGCGTTGTAAAATCAATAACAAAACATTATGAGTTGTTAACATATAAATGACGTATCACCTCTTCTTTTCAATTTCTTTAAAATTTTGTCAAAACCCTCAAACGTACCAAATAAACGACAACTAGTACCACATAAATCCTTTTGCATACACCTTTAAAAAAGTATAATTTCATATGCCTGACGAGGAATAACTCTTCCTTGTTAGCCACATTTTCATACCACTTTAAGGAACAAGCTAGCTATTTCATTTTTGTTAACCTTGAACGACGAACGATGGAGCCAACACGGTGCGCGACATAATTTCCATGCTATGGGTCTCTCGAATTTCTACCTATTAGCCACAATTTCGAATTTATACCTAAAGATCAGAAAAAACCGTCAAAGACACATCGAATTTGATTTGGTACAGGGGGTATGCTCGTGCGAATGAATATGAAATATATGGAAAATTTTGATCGTCGAAACTAAATTTTGTTCTATTGATACCACTTATTAACCATACACGAACACAATGTTGAGATATAGTAACACTCGTTATGTATATGTGATAACAAAATATCGTAAGATAATAACAAAAAGTGGCTTCCAACATCTCTTCTAATAAAATATTTTGTAAGGGTATTTTTGGAAGTTCGAAGTTTAAGTCCTTTACCCTAAATTTTAAGCGAAATATGTCTTAAAATTTTTTATCTGACAAGGTCTTAACCCTATTTCATAAAATTTTTGGGGTCTAATTTGTAAAAGTCCCTATTTTTATCTCAAGCTCACGACAATCAATTGGCTTTATTGGTATCGAGATAAAATCATTGTTTGTAAAATTCGTCCTAGGCGGCCACCTAGTCGCTGTTCGGTGAGGAAGCGCGGCGAAAAACAGGTATTCGGCTCTTTAATCTGCAAATCCGACTAGGCGGCGCTCAGGGCGACTAATCGACGCCTAGGCCGAATTATGAGCGCCTAATCGCTCTAATTAAAATAATTAATTCAAACAAATTAAATAATTTAATAAACTGAAAAGGAAAAAAAAAAAAACATATCTTAACCTAACTGAACCCAAATCGCGACGCCTGTGACACCCGAACACAACACAACACACCTATTGACCTCCATCCGCCTTTGCCCGCCCCTGCCGCCACCGTCCCCCATCGCCCACCGCCGCCCCCGGTCGCCGCCCGTCTCGTGGTGCCGCTGTGTTATGATTAATTGCAAGGTGAGATTTCAACAATTTTTGCATATGCGAGCGATATGTATAAAAATAAAAATCAATCTTGAATCATCATGCGTTAAACTTTAAACTCATCATGATATTGTTTTTATTTTAGGTTATTCCTTATGAGCAGTGCGGTCGTTTCTTTTTATTTTCTATTTAAATTATCAAATAGTTGTGTGTGAATAGTTATAGATTTAAGATTATTTTTGTGGATGATGTGGGTCGGTCGTGAACCCTAATTTCATCGTGATATGGGTATGATGTTATTAGTATGATATGTATATTAATCGGGAATCCAACACCATTTCTTGATTTAATTCAGGAATTTTAACATGACAACCTCAAGTGCGGCTTCTCCAAGTGTCTCTCAATCTTCTGATGTTCCAGCAATTCTTAAACGTAAATCAAAAGATGTTAGATGGGATTATGGCATGCTAATTGATAGCAAGAACATGAACAAAGTTCAATGCATCAAATGTGGGAAGGCGATGAGCGGAGGAGTTTACAGAATCAAAGAACACATAGCACACATACAAGGAAATGTTGCTCCGTGATCAAAATCTTCAAAAGAAGATCAAGCTATCTGCATAAACACAATCAATTAAGCAAAACTTAAGCGGAAAAAGGAGGAAAGTGAAGAATTGAGGTCACAAGTTAATATTCGCAATGACTGTAATGAAGAGGAAATTCTTGTAGATCAACTGCAAGAGTCTCTTGGGCCGTTGAAATCACCTCGTTCTCTTGGTCTAATGAAGATCTCCGTTGAGATCAACTATAAGACTTAATTTTACTCGTTTGTAACAATTTAATCATTTGCGCCTTGCGGTTTGCTACTTGAGAACATTGTACCAACTAAGCTCTCTGTATATACCATTGTTTTTTTCTTGGGTCATTCGAGTTTTTTTTTCCAATATATTGTGAAAAGGCAAAATATATGAGATGCATACCCACATTTGACATTATTGGTAACGATAAATGTTGAAGTAACTGGTAATTTAATCTACATTTTTTAGCCTTCGTTCTCTCGTAGACAAATTGAATATACCAATAAGTATCTAAATTGACTATTTTGCTTGCAAGTTCTTCAATTTTTATAGATCGATCTGTTCTAAGAGCATCTCCAATCGATACCAATTACTCAACACAAACAAGGAAAAATACTCCAACTGATACCAAAACGCAAACCCAAAATGAAATTTTACAATTTTTTTAATAGAAAAAGGCAGATTTGCGTTTGTACGCAAAAAAATGCGTCTGTACTTTAAAAATTGCATAGTGCCCCTTTAATTTATTGTAATAATTAAAGCCAATGAAGTTTGGAACTCATCTTTTTGTTGTTAGGATTTCTGCAATTTTTTGATGGGTTGAAGAGACGTGATGAATATGAGAGACAGTAAAAGTTATTAAATTATAATATTTAATTTAAATGTTTTTTTTAAAACCTAGATGCTCTTTTCGAGGTACCTTCTTTTGTAAATTAAATGTATTATTTAAAAATAAATTATTATAGTAATGAAATGTTTGGTTTTATATTTAATTAATTTAATAATAATATTATATTAATTAATTTTATTATATGTAATAATATTAAAATATTATTTTGTATATATATAAATATAATTTTGGGTAGTATTTTTTAATTTTGAAGAAATATGGGTAGTATCGAAAAGTTATAAAAGTTGTGTGTATTTTGAGTTTGAGAATGAGTTTTTCGGGTGGAGAAAAATTACTGCATTTTGAGTTTGAGAATGAATTTTTGGATTGAAGATGGTCTAATAATAATATTCATCAATATGTATTAACATATCGTGTAGCTCTTTGTTTATTACAATATACATAACACGATTAATCTCACTCCAGATCAGCACCACAAACCGCGTAAACTTCTGAATAAATACACAAAGTATACGAATAATATTCATTTTTTGCCAACTAATATACGAAAATGATATTTGTTTACTCGAAGATGAAGTCACGTTATAGTTTAACATTTCTGTCAAAGATCCGTTGAACTTTGCTAAAACCGACTAGCAAATAATGACGTGTATGACATTCTATTAAAATTTGATATCTAAAGTAATATATATATATATATGTATGTATATACATATCTTGATTATTAAACATATAATAATAGAACATAGAACGTGGCCCTCATCTAATAACTTAAACCGACAGGTAGGCCTTACGACTCAATCAACCATAACGTCTGAGTAAACTAATACATTTACTACACCAACTCGCCATTAGTCACAACTTTAATTAATAACGCACTAAACTACACTATGCAATACCGTGAACTTTTCCGATTCAAGAAACGTTATTTCCCATCAATTCCGTATTAGACATCTTAAGCATTTTTAAGCTATGACCAAATCTTATAAAATATTGCAAATATATGTATATATATAGAGAGAGATTAATATCGATGATATGTATTCTATTGCTTCAATTTTATTCATTGATCTTTTCCACGAGTTATGCGATTGACAATTGGGACGAAACAACCACAATAGAAGTAATTGATATTTTTATGGGGTTTAACAACATTATAACTATAAGAATAATAAAAATAACAATAAGGATCTTGCTAAACTTCAATTTTCCGTTCTCCACGCTTTGACCACATTTTGCTAAATTAATTATATATATATATATATGATAAATTATTCCTTAATATATATATTGGGCAAATAATGTAATAACAGCGCACATAAATAAAAATAATCGCATACCAACTTTTGTCTTCTGCCATCGGAGCTCAACGATTCCTATTCTTAGAACAAGCTGTGGGATAATTTAAAGAAAGGGAGTGAAAAGAAAGGAAATTAAAAAAGAGGGAGCTTGACTTTTTCAATTCAATAAGAGGGACTCACTTAGTTAAATAAGTAATTAATCAATATATCCATTTAATTAATAATATTTTAATAGTTTAAAATTATATTTTCGTTTTTTAGGTTTTAGAATGCAGATTTCGTCGCTTTTTCTTCGTCATTTCTCTTAAAATCATCTTCAAATTAGCACATATCTTACCCGATTTTCTGAAAAATTAATACAAATTCGCATGGGTCTTGAGTTTTCGTTATGATTAAAGGTAGATTTAGGCGAAATAATTGAAAATATTAAAGATACACTCGAAATCGAATAAGATTGACAGACCTATTCGAATTCGAACAAGTCTTATTCGAGTTCAAATAAGGCTTATTCGAGTTCGAATACGCCCTATTCGAGTTCGAATAAGTCCTATTCGAGTTCGAATAACCCTATTCGAGTTCGAATAAGTCATATTCGAGTTCGAATAAGTCCTATTCGAGTTCAAATAACCCTATTCGAGTTCAAATAAACCTTATTAGAACTCGAATAAGTCCATTTGAACTCGGATAAGCGTTATTAGAACCCAAAAGACCATGATTCGAATTCAAATAAGAGTATAATTAATACTTGTAATTTTATGATAATAATATCAAGTCATTAATATCAAATAATAGTCAATGAAATACTATAATTAGTTATGACAATGTTTAATGAAGATGTCTAATGAGTTGGGTAAATGTAATGAAAATTTAAATGAGTTTTGTGTGAGTTGCTATAATGTTACAACTTGTATTTAAGTGAATTACTATAATATGATATCTAAACATGTGCTCTACATGATGGCAACTAAAATGAGTTGTGTCAATGTGATATACAAACTTCGATGAACTTATTGAATAATGTTTATTAATTATATTGTGATACACAAAACTTTCATAAGTTTCTTCGTATAATGTTCATCTTGAATCGAGTTTAATATTTATCTTGAGTTAAAATTGATTATTCGGGTTCGGGTTCAAATAAGCCATATTCGGGTTCAAATAAGGTTATTCGGATCCGAATAAGGGTTATTCGAGTTCGAATAAGCGTATTCGAACTCGAATAAGCCCTATTCGGGTTCAAATAAGCCCTATTCGGGTTCAAATAAGGTTATTCGGATCCGAATAACAAACTTCGATGAACTTATTGAATAATGTTTATTAATTATATTGTGATACACAAAACTTTCATAAGCTTCTTCGTATAATGTTCATCTTGAATCGAGTTTAATCTTTATCTTGAGTTAAAATTGATTATTCGGGTTCAGGTTCAAATAAGCCCTATTCGGGTTCAAATAAGGTTATTCGGATCCGAATAAGGGTTATTCGAGTTCGAATAAGCGTATTCGAACTCGAATAAGCCCTATTCGGGTTCAAATAAGCCCTATTCGGGTTCAAATAAGCCCTATTCGGGTTCAAATAAGGTTATTCGGATCCGAATAACAAACTTCGATGAACTTATTGAATAATGTTTATTAATTATATTGTGATACACAAAACTTTCATAAGCTTCTTCGTATAATATTCATCTTGAATCGAGTTTAATCTTTATCTTGAGTTAAAATTGATTATTCGGGTTCGGGTTCAAATAAGCCCTATTCGGGTTCAAATAAGCCCTATTCGGGTTCAAATAAGGTTATTCGGATCCGAATAAGGGTTATTCGAGTTCGAATAAGCGTATTCGAACTCGAATAAGCGTATTCGAACTCGAATAACCTTTATTCGAACTCGAATAACCTTTATTCGAACTCGAATAACTCTTATTCGGGTTCAAATAACCCAGATTATTCGAATTCGAATAAGGGTTATTCGAAATCGAATATATCTTATTCGAACCCGAATAAAGCTTATTCGAATTCGAATAAGACATAACTGAAACGACGAATTCATTTAAGTGACTAAACTAATATTAATGACTTTTTACTCGAGGGTATTTTTGACTTTTTCTATACAATCCCTCCATCTTAAATAAAATATGTTTCGATCCATTTTATCAAAATATCCCTCCAAGCTGTTGGACGTATACGCGTGACAGCGTGCAATTATATATACATATACACCTCTACTCTATTTATCCTCTCTATAAACATCGTCGACGAACGATTCCACCCACAGACCTGAGATGATGAAAATGGTATCAACAACGAAGCCTAATCCCTCCTCAGTGCTCATCATCCTCACGGCCTTCTTATTTTTGTGTTTGTCGTTCTTTTACTCACCTGGTGAGTGAGTTTTTACCTGTTCGTTTGTTCTTCGTCTCGTTGTTTTTTTTTTTTCAAATATCAAGAACTATTACTGTGAGAAAGATACGGTTTTTACCCCCCTGAGATTTATAACAGTTGCTGCCGGTTCAAACGCTGTCGTTTTGATTGGGAGGTCAGTCTTGGAAGAGGGGAATTCCTCGTCTTTGGTGTTGGCTAAGGAGAGGACTCACAGAAAAGACCCAACCGACCATCTCAATTACTATGACGGAGGCTGGAATATAAGCAATTCTCATTACATATCCGTAAGCTTTACGTGACGTGTTCTTCCTTCTTTGAGCAGCATTCGTGAATCTGATACGATTAATGGAGATTCACGCGTGTTGGGCCTTTTGTTGTTTAATTTTAAAATTAGTTAATTTTGAGCTCAGGGAGTGTGGGATTTCAGTTGTGGTCCATATGGGGTTTATGGTATTCCATTGCTGGTTGGTAAATCTGCTTCGATTTGGGAAATATTTTTAGGTCTTTAACATCACAACCCTATGCTGATTGTGGTAAAAATAGTCTTTTTTCGACCTATGTAGCCCATGATTTGTTATGCTCAGTGCCATTATAGAGTTGAAAATCAATCATTCAAGAAACTGGGATAATTAATTTCATTTTAGGAAATTCAATTTTGACAAAGTTGTGTAATTTGATTATTTAGTGTGATCCATGCTCTTCCCTGTGCAAAAGATAGGGGATATGTGATGCATAGTCTTTCAGATGGTGCCGCGGTACTTTCTCTTAAAGGACAAAGAAAATGGATTTATCCTTCCTTATCGGTTACTTCTTTTTTCGTACGGTCCCGAGTCCTGAGATGAATGGAGATTAAATGACTAACGTGTAGATTATGTATCTCTCTTAACAGTCGGTTATTTACACTGGAGCACCTCTCTTCCTAGTCGCTGCAATATGGTTTATTGCTTTCGGGATCTTCTTGCTTTTGGCTTGTATGTACGTCTGCTGCTGCAGGCGCCGCCCTTATGGATATTCTCGATTCGCTTATGCCCTCTCTCTCATTATTCTCACTCTTTTCACCATAGCTGCAATGTAAGAAGAGCCTCTCTCTCTCTCTCTCTCTCTCTCTCTCTCAACGTCAAGAGTGAAAATGGCGGATTGAAGAGGATTCGAGAAAATATACAATCTTTATATAGCTCCTAAAGAGATATGATCCCGTTAATGAAATCGTTTGTTTTCTCTTGATGTACGTACAGAGTTGGTTCGATTGTTCTCTACACGGGACAAGGGAAGTTTCATGAAACTACGAAGAATACGTTAGACTATGTCGTGGACCAAGCAGATTCCACGAAGCAAAATCTGAGAAATGTGTCTGATTTTCTAGCAGCTGCTAAGAATATTGGGGTGGATCAGGTGTTTCTTCCTCAAGATGTTCAGAGAAAAATCGACGATGTAGATAGATTGATCACTACTGCTGCAGATACTCTCGGGAATACAACCAAAAATAATAAAGATGACATCTTTCGATATTTGGATGCTGTGTAAGCATTTTTTCCCCTCGAAACTTTGGTTTCTTTGAACACTCTTTTACATGCTGTTTGTTTACGCAAAATCTTGTCTGCTTCCAATGTGTTGCAGGGGGTTGATTCTTATTGTTGTAGCTGCAGTTATGCTCGGGCTAGCAGTACTTGGCTTCTGTAGGCATCTTGATTATCGATTTCTTTAATCGTTTTTGCTCTAATTTTGCTGAAATTTTCCTTTATTACACTTCTTTACTATTTCTCTCCGATCCGGTGCAGTGTTGTCTATTTCGGGCTTGCAGTTTCTTGTTAACATGTGAGTGTGCATTCGTCTTAATCTTCTTCCTGTTTCCATCGTGATTTAGTTTAATCACTGGCTTCTTTAAGCCTCTTTCCCTTTGCAGATTGGTCATTATCGGTTGGATTCTCGTGGCCATCACATTCATCTTGTGCGGCGTATTTCTCGTTCTTCACAAGTATGTTCTACTACAAGACCTTCGTGTTCGACCACGTCAGTTGTTTCTTTTTTCTTTTTTCAACTACCAAATCTTATAGGTTGTGTTTGGAACCAAGAAAGTAGTGTGGAAAAGAAAATCGGAGAGAAATGGTTTTCATAAGTTTTTCTTCCATTTTCCTCACCATTTGGTTAAGAACTGAATTTTCCTTAGTTTTAAGTGTAAACTTAAGCTAGATTTTCGTTTATTTTATTTTCCTTATCTATTTCTTCGATCAACCAAACATAAAATTAGTTTCATTTTCCATTTCATTTTACTTTCCCTGCTATCCTTAAACCAAAAACACCCTTAATGCTCCCGTTCTTGCATATTTGGTATTTTTAATGCTCATCGTGTGTACATTTTCTTTTTCACGATATTGCAAGTCTTATGGGAGACACGTGCGTGGCCATGAACGAATGGGTCAGCAACCCAACGGCCCACACGGCCCTCGACAGGATCATCCCGTGCGTGGACCCAGCGACGGCCCAAACAGCTCTCAACCAGAGCAAGGACGTCACCCTCAACATGGTCAGCCTCGTGAACGTCATCATCAGCAACGTATCGAATGCAAATCCTCCTCGCAACATCGGCCCTCCGATCAACTACAATCAATCCGGCCCGTCCGTTCCTCTGCTCTGCAGTCCGTATAATCCTGACAGGACGGACAGGGCCTGCACAGCCGGCGAAATCAACTTGAACAACGCGACACAGGTAAATTTATTTTCGGGTTAATTTTGTTTCAGGCCCTTTCATAGTTCCAAAGTAGTGTTCAGGTTTTGTCAGTAAAAAAAATTGTTATAAGGACCCAATTTCCGAAAAAATAGAAATAAGGGCTGAAACTTACAAGTGTTACTATAAAGTGCTATATGAAGATGTATCTGACGTCCTTTTTGTGTTACAAACTTACAATTGATTTTTATTGCATAACAATGAGGTGTTAGTGTAAAAATCGGATTCTTAAAATTATGACATGGCCTGAAACAAAATTTTTCCATTTTTTCATTCTATTACATAGATAACTGATTCCCAAACTACCGGATTACACACCACCCACCCTCCCTCTCTTAAGCGCTTCACGCTTAACATATTTGCTTCTATGTGGGGCCCAATAAGTAAGGGTGGAGGATATTTTTCTAAGATTCGTTTCTGACAAGGTCATTTTCCTAACCGATCCTTTATTTTTGACTTATCGAAATATGACATCCTTATACATAACCCTTTCATGTATGTATATTTGTGTGTGATAAGTAGGTTTGGAGAAGCTACGAGTGCCAGGTTTCTAGCAACAACGTGTGCATGACAGTGGGGAGGCTAACCCCGGCCCTATATGGCCAGATGAGCAGTGCGGTGAACGTGAGCTACGGGCTGGACCATTACGGGCCATTCCTGAGCAACCTAGTGGACTGCACGTTCGTGAGGGACACACTGAGCACGATATACGACGAGCACTGCCCGGGCCTGAGGCGGTACAGCCGGTGGGTCTACATAGGCTTGGCCATGATTTCTTCTGCGGTTATGCTGTCCCTAATATTCTGGGTGGTCTATGCGAGAGAGAGGCGCCACAGAAAGTACACCAAGCTCCAAAATGAAGGACGTTAGGCTCGAAACCTGAGATGAACCACGTAGTATATATGTCGTGTAAAGAGGTGTCCCTGTTTTTTTTTCCGGCGTATTTCATCGTACCTACGTATATGTTTATTACGTTAGATGGGTAGTTTCTTTTTTCTTTTTCCTTTTTTCTTTTTTCTTGGTACGAGGTTGGTGTGATCTACACGGTTGGCATCATTTTAGAACACAATTTTTTCTATTCTACTCAATTGGGTATATAACCCAAATGGGTTAAAGATTGTGCGATTTGTCAAACCCAAGTGAATAGTGTAGCATCGACCAAAAAAATTTGGTAAACCCAATCTCGCTTCAGGACCAGATTATATGTGAAACAACATTTTAAAAACAAAGAAAGAAAAAATCATGATGGAAAGTGACAATTGTCTTTTGCTTTTATATTACAATGAAAAAGAAAGGAAATTATGGTTGGTACGCTTGTGCTTAAGATTTTTTTATTTGGTGCCCAAAGTTATTTTCAACTCTGTTAGGTACCACTGAATTTAAGAATTTTTCAGTTGGTCTCCAATGTTATTTTCAAGTCCAGGTACCCATAACACATGAAGAAACATAACTCTGTGATTTTAAAAGACCAAAATGAGATTGACATTGGAACCGAATTTGGTCATTTCTAGAATTCCATTAGCAACTAACGGCTCGGACACCTACAAACCTCATTTTTTGTCTCTTGAAACGGGGTGATTTTTCTTCATATGTTAGGGGTATGAAAAGTGGTTGACAAATACTTTGGGCACCAACTGAAAAATCCCCAAACACAGGGGTATCAACTGCCAGCGCGACACACCCAAGCAGGCGCAACCACCTGGATTGCTACAGCCATTGCCGGTGTCATCTCGCCCTTGGAGATCATTCACGATGGACTTTATGGTGGTCTACCAGCGAGGACAAGACCTTTATCTTTGTTATGTTAGATCGTTTTTCGAAGATGACGATCTTCATGGCGGCACCTTTGGAGTGCCCCACGGACGTAGTTGTGGGATTATTTTTCCGCAACGTGACGAAGCACTTGGGCATCCCGAAGAGATTATAAGTGACCGAGACTCGAGGTTTCAGGGGCGCTTTTGGATGGTGTTATTCTACATGCTTGGCACCAAGATGCGGTTCCCTTCGGCGCATAATCCACAGACGAATGGCCAATCCGAGCGAGCCAAGCAATTGCTCGACCGAGCTCGAGCTCGACAAATATGAGATCGAGTTCGTTTTTCATGTGCTCGAGCTGAGCTTTAGTCGAGCCAGCTCAACTCATCTTTCACCCCATCATTAGTCGCTAAAGTTGTAAATAAGATGTAATGATAATTTTTTAAATGTTCACATGTTTAAGAATTACCACTACAAAAATATTCGCAAGTAGCGACTAATCGTACGCCAGTTTTGTCGACATATTTTGCAACGGAAATTTCGTATCTAAACATAGCGACAGAAAAACAGTCGCAAATAATATAGTCGCTAGTTTTTTGCAACTGAAAACCATCGTTATGACCGGTTTTCCATCGTAAATTTTTCACCGGTCATGTTCGCAAATAGTGACGGAACGTACGGCGGTTTTTTACTTCACATTTTGCAACACATATTTGCGAGGGAAAATTTATAGCAAAATTTAGCGACAGAAAAGCCATCACAAACAATACGATTGTCAATTTTTGCGACAGAAAAACCATCGCAAAAATTTTTCGACCTATTTCTGACAATATGATCGTCCGACTATGCAGCTACGACCATCGCCTGCTACCGTCGATGCACTTTTTCCACAATCGAAGGGGAAAAGTGAATTTTCGAGTATAACCGAATGAGTAATGTCATGGTGGTGTCTCGTGACCCTTGATTCAGAAATGGGAAAGATGCATCATTTAACAAACTACTCCAGCAAAGCCAATCCGATAGCATCCTTCCGCAATAGGTTCATCCGCTTCTAGGACGTCATACCAACAACCAGAAGAGGAGTCACTGCGCATTATCTGCAGAGGACGATCCTACAGCAAATGTAGGTCCGGACTTTGACTTGGCAGGTTCTTGAGCTTCTATGGTTGTGTAGGCAAAGAGCTAAAGTATTAGAAGAAAATGATTCTCAAAGCTCCAAGCAGATCTATTTCCTCACCCGATGGAGCAATCGATGTCTAAAACATCATATTTAAAGGATATGACTCCAAAAATTAGTTTAAAACCATGAATCAGTGTCCTTCTCGCGGAAACATCACACTTTCCTCGATCAAACGGTACATTATGGCCCTTTCCCCCATGTAACCGCTCGATACCTCTATCCCTGATTGAAGGGTAAGCTCACCTTCATCATTTCAACAACTCCTCGACGTCCTCAATCGAATGGAATGTCGTGGTACTCTCCAACATGCAGTTGCTTAATACACCGCCTTCCTCGATCGAACAACATATTTTGATCGGGAAAAGCTTATTTCGGCTCTCCTAAATCATCAACCAAGACATCAATATGCAGCGATTCTATGAATTGTTTGGTGTCACCCGCCCTATTGTACGCAATTTACATGAGTTCCCTACAAAAGTCTACGAGTCGCACGTATGAACACGCAACCCACCCAAACACCAACCCTTTGTGAGATAAAATCCATGCTTAAGGAACTAGCCCGACATAACGAGTTAGAACTATTCTTCCATCTAACAGATCACGAGATGCAAAAGAACTGGGGCTGCCATTGTAAGTATTCTTATCATCTTCGAATTTGTAGTCTGAATCTGCAGATCTCCCTAATGGGTTATCCTTTGTTTTTTCGACTCTTTCGCCATCTTTTGGATCGAACTTAACACTATCATCTTGATGAATCTGACGATATTTGACAGATACATCATTTTCATCATCAAACAAGGATTCATCACCAATAACATACGTCTCCTTAATAACTTGAGAATATGACATAGCTACTTCACCAAGGAAAAAGGGCGAATCTTTCTCAACCGAATTCGACGAGTCCTCAACATCCAACGTTGATTTATCCTCAATCACAATCGGTTCAACCTCAATCGATGACGAGTAATCAATAACACGAAATTTTTAATGTACTCATAATCAATTGAGACCGATCCAACCTCAACCAACACCGATGAGTCATCCAAATCCAACTTTGGTTTATCCTCAATTACAATCGGTTAAACCCAAATAACATCGGTTCGACCTCAACCAACGATACAACACTTACAGCCACATATTTTCTTAATGCACCCATCATCAACTGAGAGTCGTTCGTGTCCGAATAGCATAGATGATTACTAATGCGTAAGACATTGAGTTGGAGGGAGCCAACCTCAACCAATGGTTGCAAATCCACCATCCTCATTCATCAACATGAGATTACCCTCCGTCGAGACTCATTCATCCTCAAGCAATGTCGATGCTGAGAACTGTTTGGTCAGGACCTGTAGTATCAACTGTAAGGTGTTTTGCATCTTTCTCTAAACCTGAGAAAACTTATCTAATTGTTGTTCCATCTAGATCTGAGGGTTCGTGGTTGTGATACCATTTGTAGGATCCCGAGGTAAATCCGATCGATTTTCTTATTTTGCTGCAATGTAATAGTGTTTCCTGTAGCGAACATGGGAATAATTATCACAAACGGAGGAATGATCAGAGGACGATTGAAGAAGAATGATCGAAGGACGATCGAGCGCGGAAGGAGAATGAGATTGACAGTTATAGAGAGTCTGAAAGAGATGGCGAAGGGGAGAGCGAGAGAGAGAGATATATAAGAGATCAAGAGAGATGAAAATGAATATAGAATTGATGCTTTGTCCAAATCGTTTATAAACAACATAATTGGGCTAATACATAATGGCCCATTTGATAGAAAATACGATAATTGATTGGCCCAAGTACAATTTAAAATATCAGCCAATCCCGCCCCTCGCTACTCTATCGCCGGGTCCGCTCCTGACATCAATCTCCTCTAAACATGTCCGGTACCAGATGGTCACTTATCATTTAACTCAAAGGGCGCTCTTTTCTAGCAACTTAGACATTGATCATGGAATTTTTTAAAATCCTTAATAAAACTACGATAAAATCCCGCATGACCTTGAAAACTCCTAACCGGCTAACGTTTGGGGGAACAAGCTTTTCTATAGTTTTATTTTTAGCTCGGTCCACTTCAACTCCCGAACATGAAGTGATACTTTTCCCAATTTAAGGTTAAGTTCGTCTCCTTGCAACGCGCTAGCACATAATCAAGGTTGATAAACAATCATTGAAAGAACATCCAAAAAACGAAAAGTCATCCATAAATACCTTCATAATCTCACCCACCATCTTGTCCAAAATTACCATCATACAATGCTGGAAGGTGGCAAGGGCATTGCATAAACCGAATAGCATCCGCGGTACGCGAACGTACCAAAGGGGCAAGTCAACGTGGTCTTCTCGGGATATGGGAATCTACAAATAACCTGAAAAGCCATAAAAAAATAATAAATTGCATGTTCGTAAAGTATAGCATTTGTTGATAAAGGGTAAAGATAAGTGATCCTTTCTAGTGGCATCACTTACTATAATCAATGCACACTTGCTACCCGATCATGGCCGTTGTTGAAATCAACTGGTTCTGAAAATTAGGGACGACCGTCATTCCTCCTTTTTTCGGGATCACTTGAACAAGACTTACCACGCACTATCGGATATGGGGAAGATCAAGCTGACATCTAATAACTTAATGACCTCATTCTTGAGTACATCCTTCAAATTTGGGTTGAGCCTCCTTTGGTGCTGAGCGACTGGCTTGTAATCATCTTCCACTAAACTTTTTTCGTAGAGAAGCTCGGGTTTAATTCCTTCTATGTCGGATATCTTCCATTACAAATCCTTCTTATGCCCTCGTAGCAGCTTTAGTAGTTAATTTTTTTGCCTATCTTTGAGAATCGAGGATATTATCACCAGCTTGGAATTGCCCTCTAGAAATGCGTACTCAAGATGGTCGGGCACTTGCCTCAGTTACATAATCGATTGCTCTTCGGTCGAACTCTTTTCCTTATCCTCCTCCTTGCTCTCGTGGACTACCGTCGTGGGCTCGTCGACTTCCTCCTCACACTCGTCGATGGCCACTATCGTAGGTACTTCCGTGTTAATCTCGCTGATATCCTGCGACAAACCTTGAATAGAATGACAAAAATCTTGCTCAAAAGCGTCTAAGAAGTAACACTTATCATCATTTGCACTAGCATTTTTCATAAAATCCATTATTGGTTACTTTTTTGCCATCTACCGTCAAAGTCAAGGTACCATATCTAACACCTTTATAGACTCGCGATGGCGAAAAATGGTCTAACTAGAATCAAAGATAACGAAATCAGCGGGGATAATGAACTTTTCTACTTTTACTAAATCATCATCTATGATACCACATGGAGATTGTAAAGATCTATCACTTAATTGTAAGCATATCCTAGTGATTGTAAAGATCTATCACTTAATTGTAAGCATATCCTAGTGGGCCGTCGCTCGCCTAAACCTATTCACTTTGTTAAAAACTCGATCACATACCATATTAAAATCTTTGCGGTAAAAAATATTCATGAACACATTACAAAGAACCCATGATATTCAAGAGACAATACAAGGAAAATAAACAAAAAATACAACCGAACAATTAACGCACTGAACAATACAGAGGGATACACGAGCGTTGTAAGTAAAAGAAAAGGAACCAAGCTACGAATCTTCACGATACAACTATTATGAAACCCTAATTATTTCTCTGCAGAAAAAATAAGAACGCTTGAGGAAGAGAGAGAGAGAGAGATTTGAGAGATACGTGAAAAATTTTTTGTGTTAATATTGTTTCCACCGTGGGATTCTTTTAAGTCACTCCCGAAAAAATGGTATATTCTTCCCTTAGTCGTTCGATCTGATTCCGATGCATCTTCATCGTTTAAAATATTAATTTGCCATCCACTCCTTGTACTTTCTCCCTCTTTTCTTTTCTCTCCAAATTTGAGTCTTCAATAACATGACTTTAGCCTTCATTTCTTATCAAGTCCAATCTTCACGCAATTAACCCATCTGGTCTTTGTAGACCTTCTCAACACCCCCTCACTTCTTGGGGTGGAAGACATCGACCAACCTCAGTCTCCTTATTCAGCGTCTCGGGCTTGGCCGAACAAGCAACTGAGGTGTCGTAAGCCGGTGATGAGATGAGATACCGATTCCGCCCGAACGAAACCGAAGCCTTCTTCAAGTTTATGACCTTTGCCTAAATGCAATACCACATCATGATATAAGTGAATGAGAAAAACACGCATATTAGCAGAAATTTCTCATTTTTGCAGCTCCTTAATAGATGAATTGAAGCATGTGAATAAAATCATGAGTTTGGAATCATTTTTCAAGCCACACGCCAAATATACATGAGCAAATAATCATACAAATAACTGGTTTTCATCAGGCTCGGGAGCAGTAAAAGATGAAAACATTCTCAAAAAAGAAGAGCGAGAGAAACAAACAGATCAGAGATCAAAACCAACCAGTAGAGTACAATTTAACGACAGGAAACATAGAGTTTGGATAGATTTCATAAGAATTATCAGATGGAATATCATACAAATGCATATCAAATTGAGCATTATTGTTAGAAACATGACCATCAACATCCTTCAAAATATTGTTCTCAGCCTTTTCAAAACAGTGGCTAGAAACCATCAACCATAAAAATGAATATCTTCAGTTCTGTTTTTTTTTTCTTTTCTTTGGAATAAGAAGACTTAGTTTTTAAAGGAAAAACAGTCATAAAACGTCAAATCTCTAATGCTTTCTAAATTTAATAACTTAGTATGCATTTTTGTTTTCATAAAAAACTAACATAATGCACTTTCTGGCACGAGCACAAATTTTAAACTAGCAGTTGTCACAGTAGCACAACATAAAAACACCTAAGTGGACGATAACTTTTTACACTATGGATGAACGGTGCTTTGATTAAAACCACGATAACACCTAAGTGTAGTAGTTTTGTACACTAGAATGTTTAAAAAACAGTGCTTGATTAAAAGCACAATAATACCTAAGTGCACAATAACTTTGCACTAGGATTTTTAAACAGTGTTTGCTTAAAAGCACGACAATACCTAAGTGCACGATAACTTTGTACGTGGATTTTTCAAACAGTGCTTGATAAAAAGCACAATAACACCTAAGAGCACAATAGCATTGTACAGTGGGAATTTTAAAACAATGCTTGATTAAAAGCATGATTCACATTATAGCTTCAGATCCGCACAACAAAATATCATATCTTCACAAGCTAATCTATTTAAGCGGAAACCCTAAGACCACGATAACTTTGTAGGTTAGGGTTTTAAGCGGCATTAGATGCAAAATCGATAGCTTTGTTGAGACCGAATCAAAGTCATAGTCCAACAACCACTCAAAACATCTCAGACTCGTTCAAGATAGGAAACAAAAACCCTACTTATGCGATTATTTGCACAACGAGGGTTTAGAAACCTCATATCAGTTTAAAATTAAGGAGCAGAAACCCTAGTGCGCTAACTTTGCACAACAAGGGTCAAGAAACCTCATTTCAGTTCAAGGTTAAGGAGAAGAAAACCCAAATGTGATAACTTTGCACAACAAGGGTCAAGAAACCGCAGATCGATTTAAGGTTAAGGAGAAGAAACCTTATGCGGTAACTTAGCATAACAAGGGTTAGAAAAACCTCAGTTCAGTTCAAGGTTAAAGAGCATAAACCTTAATGCGGTACAATACAGATCAAGGGCTTTAAAACAAGATTTAAAAAAAAAAACGATAGGATTGTTTTCAGTTCTTGAAATACAGTTCAAACGCCAATTTTAAAAGAACAAGCGACAAGTTTTGTGGGCAAGGAGGAAGCAGCAGATCAAAGAGCACAATACAAAAACAAAGAGGTGCGTCAAACATAGAAACGAAGGCATCAATAAATAAGTACGCAGTGCAGATCAACACATAGCACATGAAGCACAATATTTATATAAGTAAACCAAAGTGCAGATATTTTGGCGAGCTATGAATGGAATATAACACTATATCATGGAAAATACCAGTCCCGAAAAAATCCCATGCGGCAGATTTCCCTAAGGAACTGGAAACAAAAAGAAACAAAAGAGGAGCATCAGAAGATATATATAAAAGAATATGAAATTTCAGTTAAGAACTGTCACAGATTTGGCGAGGCACTTCACAAATCTAAAGTTTACGACTATCAAAGTGTTATCTTGAATTTTAGATTTATTATGATGCTGGTTATGGTGAAAACAGTTCAAACACGTTTAAGGTTTAAAGAAAATAAGAAACAACACGGAAAAGCAGAGTACGCAGAAGATATAAGGTTTGGGAATCTATAGTGTTTTTAGGTTGATTTAAGTTCTGATGTAGGTTATAAAGCAGTTTAATGTACAAGCACAGAGAGTTAAGCAAACAGTAGAAGCACGCATGAGCAGTCAAAAGTTTAAGGAACAAGATCATCGTATGATGCTTTATCAATGACAGGCTGCAAGCTTGTTGAGGTAGAATCTTCACAATCTCAGTCAAAGAAAAAAAAAGAACAAAGCAAAAGAAAAAGAACACACAGAAATCAACTTAACAGAAACATATTTAGTACAAACTCAGCACCGGTGCCTTGATGGCTCTAATTCCATGTTATTTTAGAAACTTAGTCAGATGTTAATGCAGGCATAACAAAGAACAAAAAAAGTAGCAAGTAAAAAAATTAAAGATGCAACAAGTAGAAAGCTAACGATATAAGGAACATGTTCACCGAGAGTAATATTCTTTGGCTTAGACTTAGTAATTGCTCCTTTGTATCACTTAAAGGCTCAAGATTGTGAATTATCTTGGTATCTGCAAAGATGAGAGGAGCAGAGGATGAGCACTAATGCACAAACAAGAAACTTTTGGGTATGGTGAGCCTAGAATTGCCGGATATCGGCCGGAATATGGTCGGAAAGCAGCCTACTTGATCAATGTTGAGCTGACATAGCTTTAAGCTTCAGGAATTCTTTAAGTTCGCAAAAGCAATGTGGATCGTTGATATCTCGCTGGTGGAGATTTGAAGTTGCATTTCCACTTAAAGAATTGTTATCACGTTTATAGCTGAGAGAGAGAAAGAGGCACGTTGGTGAAAAGAAACGGACAGCAGTTTATTATAAATATCAGTTTTCGAGTGTTCAACCACACACGTTTGAGAGCCTGTAACTTCTCATGTAGTGGGAATTTGGAGAACTTGTAACTTGAGTTTTGTAGTAGACACGGCTGTCTGTAAATCTCTGGTTTGTAGTAATGAAAATGTGGCTCTGTTGGTCCGTGGAGGAGGCTCAAAGTCGAGGCCGAACCACGTGATCCCGTGTGTGTTTTCTGTGTTTATTTGCTGCTATGTTCGCTTCAATTTCGTTTCGTTTGTTTGAATTGATACGAGAGACATACACACATAAACACTGATAAATCACGAGTCATTTGAACCCGATAACTCAACATAAACCTCAACAGAAACTTTATTAGCAAATGTCTCATAGAAAATATACTATGACTCGGAATTACTAACGTAAAACTTACCAGAAACAAATGAAGCGATCAAAGACCAGCTTGAAAACAGATCAAACGTATTAAGGATATATTTCTTAGAGATCGTTTCAGATTAAGCGAAAAACAGAGTGACGAGGCTCTGATACAATGTTAAAAACTCGATCATATACCAGATTAAAATCTTTGTAGTAGAAGATATTCATGAACACATTACAAAGAACACAAGATATTCAACAAAACAAAGCAAAGAACATAAACAAAAAATACAAATGAACTATTAACGCATTGAACGATACAGAGGGATACACGAGCGACATACGAGTTGCTGATGCTTAGTAAAAGAACAGGAACAAGCTACGCATCTACACGATACAATTATTAGAACCCTAGTTATTCCTCTGCAGAAAAAATAAGAACACTGAAGGAAAAGAGAGAGATCGATTTGAGAGATAAGTGAAAAACGCGTGTTAATTTTGTTTCACCGATGGGTTTCTTTTAAGTCACTCCAAAAAAATGGTCTATCCTTCCCTTAGCTGTTCGATCGCATTCTGATGCATCTCCATCGTTAGATTAAAAATATTAATTTTCCATCCACTCTTTGTACTTTCTCCCCCTCTTTCAAATTTGGGTCTTAAGAACATGACTTTAGCCTTCATTTCTTATGATGTCCGATCTTCACACAGTTAGCCCAAAGAATTAATCTGGTCTTTGTCGACCTTTTTCTGTCCCGAGGTATTTCCTATCGATCTGGCTATGTGCTAGACCCTAAATATCAATTTTTAAATTACCGAACTATGATTTTCTTAATATCAATTTATTTCCAGCAACGGCGCCAAAAACTTGATTGTTCACGATGTGTATTGAAAAATAACGTTTCAAGATTTTGCAAGTAGGTCAAATAATAAATAAAACAAATACGTAAACCTAACACCATGCCAGATAAGTAGTGAACCTATCGTCTGTAGAATAGCTTTAGCAAGTATCTATGTATCGAACACGAGGAATAGACTAAATACCAGTAACAAGCTACCGAATCAATATCTAGCATAAAAATTGAATTTCGAGATTGATTTCTAATGAAGCGACGAACTAAACTCTTACTCAATTAACACGAGTAAAGGCTTAAAATGACAACTAAAATAAAAATGAGAAACTTTAAATAATAAAGATATGCTTGAGATTTTGAATCCCGCTAGGCATCGTTGGTGAGCTCGTAAACTATCGTTCACATACGGTTATCGATTTAATAGCAATAATTTCCTACTCACTACCAAATTCGCCATCTCCTTGGACAATCGTGAGGATCTAAATAGACAATTACCTAAAGCGAGGATCGACTGTTTGCTTTGCCCTCGAATACTAACGTTCACGAAACGGTCATCATTATCTAGCTGTCGTCTTAAACGATACCGAGTATCGAATCAACACATAGACATATTGATACGAAATATCAATGCAACACACACACACACACACACATATATATATATATATATTGGGTTAAAGGTAAACGTTCATGAACGATATGAAATCAGATACATGCATTCACGAGTAAGTACGCCCTAACTACGACTATACCTAGCGTTCATCTCGTCCCACACACAAAAGGAACTAGTTACTCATGCTAAAGGAAGAAACAACGAATGTAATACAAAACAAAGACGAGAAATACATCATTTCTTTCATATTTAACGATTCTAGATTGATCCCTCTTAGTTTGTTCGGTTATCCGTGGAATAGGCGTTGAATCTTTATTCTGTATCTAGAAATCGATAGAGATGGATTTCTTTGGTTCATGAGTCCTCTTTTCGGTAATTTGATGCATCCTAAATGAGTTGTGGAAGCTAAGATCCGCTTTTAGGGCTTGCGAACGGGGCTTTTATAACACCTCGTATACGTCACGGGTTCGTCATGGACCGTCACGGCAACAACGTTGTCGCTAAGCCCAATTTTAATAGCTTACTGTAGATCACCATGGCTTTGACGGGTTTCTAATTTTGCCGTGAAAAATTTTCGTGAGTTACCTCAGTTTCCTGTCCGATCATCACGTCATCGAGAAGTCGCTCATGATGCCGTGAAAATTCCCTACGAGGTATGCTTCTCATCTGCTCATTCGTCACGACATCGATGGGATGCTCATTGTACCGTGACTATTTCCTAGAGGTATGTTTCTTATCTATTGATGTGTCAGGGCATCAAGGGGTCGCTCATTATGCCGTGACGATTTCTTACGAGTTTTAATGCTTTTGTGAACGTCACGACATTGAGGTCACTCATAATGTTGTAACGGTCCTTAAAATAGTTTTGGCTTCTTTTTTGCTCGGTGCCCAAGTTGGCGTCTTATGTTCCTTCAACATAAAAGAAGTGTAAATAACACGAATAAATGCACAAGACGGCTATCACTAACTCAAATACGACCTTTTTATAATCAAGATAAACGTTAGCTGAACTATCTGTTGACATCACGCATTAAATGTGATTTTTTAAAATAGCTCTGTCAATATCTTAGCACCTCACCTTGATTTATTTTAGTCGAAAATTGAGCCAAACTCCTTGCATAACAGCTCTTGTACTGCAACTCTAATATCGACTGTCCTCAAACTTCAGTGTAGTTTGTCTTGTGTTTGATATACTTCTTAACTGTTAACCTAAGTTTCGAGTTCTTGAATACAGTCTTCTTTGTTGAACTAGATTATCGGTTCGTCTTAGTCTTCAAAGAACTTCAATCTTCGTCTTCAAAACTGGGCATCACGTATTAAATGTGGTTTCCCAAAATAGCTCTCTTGACTTCTTAGCATCTCACCTCGATTTTTCTTTGTCAAAAAAGAGCTAAACTCTTGGCATAACAGCTCATGTACTGCAACTTTAATACCGACTATCTTAAGACTTTAATGCAGTTTGTCTTGTGCTTGATATAATTCTTGACCCTTAACCTAATTTTGAGTTCTTGAATATAATCTTCTCTCCTGAACTAGATTATCAGCTCGACTGTCCTTTCAAACCGGTACTCGATTACTTGTGTACTATATGTTGGAAAAATATCAATAAAATAATTCGGACCCAACGGTGTTTATATTTTGGACCCTGCGACAGTTTATCAGGACAATATAATAGCCGACAGAGAGAGAACACGAGATTTTACGTGGTGCGGTCAATACCGCCACCTCCACGGAGAGACAATAGTTTTCCTATATTGAGAATAGTACACCGTACAAAATAACGCTCGTGTTTAAACCCAAACTCGATAACCCTTATTACCTGGGTAATGTTTTTGCACATACTCCCAACTACCCCAGTAAAACTACACCTGCTCTCACCCTTATCCACCCAAGGTGGATAAGTATTTTATCCTCTCATAATTTCTTTCGCACTACGATCTCTCTCACTTGGGATGTCTATTACAAATGAGAAGTGTGCCCCTTTTATAGCCAAACCTTCACGCTAGAAGCCAACAAACATATTGCCATTGCAGATGTCATCAAGTCATTATTGCTTGTAGTTGAGAACATGACACCTCATCGCAGGACCAACAATTCTCCCCCTCCAACGACATTCATCTTCACCATTAGCAAAGCTTATTTCAACGAGTTTGATCATGAGAGTCACCCGTTTGTAAATACAACAAACGTCCATTGACCTTCCGTGTACCAGCTACACATAATCCGAATCAAGAATTTCGGTCTCACCCCACTTGATTCACTCAGCGCCCAATACTATGCGCAGCTCTGCCGAACCGACTGAACTCGTTGATTCCCGAAGAGGGACTTCGATGCAACCCCTTCTCCAATAGGATTTTCCTTCACACGATCGTCTGTCCTTACTCGACGCGCGTGCCATTTTTGTGAATTCATCGAAGTATGAGTATTATATACCATACTCATGTCCAGACGATACAAACTGCATTACTCTTCTCCCTTTGGTAGGATCATTTCCGCCATGTGTGATTTTCCAGACTCCCAATGCTATGACAACTCCATAACCTTTGGAATCTAACCGCCTCAAGGATATTAACTTCCACGCAACTTCGGGACAAAGTCACACCACTCAAAATACGCACCGCTCCGTCAACCATTTTAATCGTCATCGTTCCAACGCCACAAACAATACAACGATATCCATCGGCACATGGAGATCGAAAAAATCATTCGTATTTCCGAAACGTATCAAAATATCCTCTTGGAGCAAACCCGATCTAATATCCTTCTTCCTGAGAACGTGGCTACCGCCATTGTGGAATCTTTCTAGCCACATGTCCTTCTTCCTCCAAGTTGGAGAGTTTCTCCTGATGTGCCCCGGCTCACCACACTTGTAGCATCACATGCCCTTCCCGCCACCAGGATTTGGACCTGCTGTTGTCCCCAAATCCGCTGGCGTATTACCTTCCTCAACAATTCGCTCCGTGTATAGCCAACACACAATTATTACCATAATTTGATTGTATTCTCTTTTCATGCTCCAAAAGAGTTGGACTCCACCATCGACCACCTTTACTATCTCTTTTCCATACCAGATGTGTGATAAAATTATCATTCGAATGAGGAAGCGAGGTGAGAAGTAAAAGGGTCTTACCTATTCCTCTCTGACTCATCTTGATCCCAAATCACCTACTTTTTTCGTCATCTTCCCCCGACTTTCCCTTGCCTCTCATCAAAGCTTTTAGCAAAGCATTGTTGAACGTGCACATCATTCGCTCTTCTCTGTTGTAGAGTGAAACCCTCGGACCATCAAATTATCGTACTTTATGTTGTTATCCGTGGCTATTATCCTTGCAGAGATTCAACAACTACGGCCCAACTTGCATCGATCAGATAATTTTCAGAAAAGACTAGTGGCCTGCTTTCTAGACAGAATTATCCTTCTAAGTAAGTTCCCAGGAAAATCTGGTGGGGGTGTCACACCGGTCCCACTTATGCAGCAATCACTTAGACAGAACCTACTCACACAGTACTATTGCCACAACTCATCAAAACTCCACCGCCGCACAAGCTTCGTCTGACACCGAGCATCCCATCAATGATGACCCATATTGTACAGTCGTTTCTCCCGAACGGAACACACCTTGTAAAGTAGACTTTCGACACAAAGATCACCTTGTTGACCTTGCTCTGATACATGCTACCCCTGGACCGCGAAATCCTTTTGATATCTTTTTTCGGCGTGGAAGATCAGTCGCAGCTGCAACAACAAAGCACTCAGAATACCAGTAGTGCAATGCTCTGATACTACTTGTTGGGAAAATGCCAATAAAATAATTCTGACACAGCGGTGACTATAATTTGGATCCTGCCACAATTTATCGGAATAATATAAAAGTCGAAATGATACCGAGAGAGAACACAAGATTTTACATGGTTCGGCCAGTATCGCCTACCTTCACCGAGAGACAATAGTTTTACTATATTGAGAATATTACACCGCACAAAATAACGTTAGTATTCTACCCTCTCATAAGTATTTTACCCTCTCATAACGCTAGTATTTACCGAAGGTGGATAAGTATTTTACCCTCTCATAATCTCTATCGCACTAGATCTCTCTCACTTGGGGTGTTTATTACAAATGAGAAGCGTGCCCCTTTAATAGCCAAACATTCACGCTACAAGCCAACAAACATATTGTCATTGTATATTTCATCAAGTCATTATTGCTTGTAGTTGAGAACATGACACCTCATCGCTGGACCCAACACTATCAATATGCATCACGATCGGTTTAGTTGTAGCATATCTGTTTAGGTTAAACACTTTACCACTAGTCTCGGTTTGATCTTCACTCCTCGTCCAAAGTCGATATCTGTTTTCAGCATCTTCGTATTGGTCTTTATACTGGTCTTATTCTTTCTTTAGTTTTAATCTAAGTTTTGTTTTAAACAATTACCAAAACTATTAATTAGGAATAATTCGATTTATCACCATATAATCTAAAACGTATTGTTCGATGAAAATGGTAGCACACATGGATTATATGGATTCGAATTTTTAATGATGAAAATGGTAGCACACATATAGATTAATCTAAAACAAATTAGTGATGGATTCGAATTTTTAATTCGCTCTACGAATCCAAAAAAAATGCATTATTGTTTTGTCAAAATTTAATAAAAGCGATAACCAATGATGATTGTTTCTCTTTACGGTTATTATTTTAATATTTAATGTGAAATCATGTAAAGAGCATCTCCAACTGAAAAATTCATTCTCAAACTCAAACTCATTCTAAAAACTCAAAATGCAGTAGTTCTTCTCCAAACATTAACCTCGTCCTCAAACTCAAAAGACTTATTTTAGAATATTTACTTCTACATTATTTTTTTTTATAAATTTTCTATATTACCCACTTATTTTTACAACTTACAAATTAAATCACGATAATTATTGAGTGACGTCCTGCAGAACAATTGATTATTTAAATATAAATCATATTCCGAAAGTAATTGAGATATTTAAGCAGACAGATGCCGGAATATAGACTTATTAGTTATTACTATATAACATCACAATCTTAGACGAAAGTAATCTAATGCAGAACACAACATGACTGTCATAACATAATTGCATTTAAATTGGTCGTCCTAAAACACAATTGTAGACGAGCTTCAGCCAATGAATTATAGCGAATTTTAAGCGATGAAAGAGCTTTCGCCTGGTCTATTGAAAGCACCTTCTTCGTAAAGCTTTTCATGTTGTTCTTTCTTCTTCAGCACATATGGCTGCAGAAGCAACCAAATCTTTCTGCAATCTCGCTTCTTCTTCATAGCTAGTTTCATGTTATATTGTTCATATATACCTATAAACATCAAAGAATCATTGGCACATAGAGAAGCAACCATATTACTTAACAGAAATTTATGACAGAGTAAAAACACTCCGACATAACATATAATTGCAAAGGTCATAGCCAAATTTGGAAACTATTACATTCTTCCTAGGAAAATAGTCATGGGATTTGGAAACTAAAATAAATATAATGCATACTAAACACACCACCTTCTGAATTCCTCAACCACATCGAAGGAGCTCACATCATTCCACTTCCAAGTCAAACATCAGAATTGCAATAATAGCAACAAATAACATTAGAATCTTCGATCAAAGAAGTCCTAAACTCATATGGCCGATGTGTTTCACATATGACTTAAGCAGAAATCACAAATTATAAAATATGTTACACAAAATCACGTAACATCACAAACAAAATAGGGGGAAAAGGTCAATAAGCACTAAGCTCAAATACGACTAAAACAAACCATTCGATGAAAAAAATAAGAAACTAAACACCCGGCATACCGAGAAATTAATTACATATGATATAATTGAAATTGATCCACGAGAGAAGAGATAGGCACTCGGTGGAAATATCAGTATACATGTGAAACGAACATGAGTTTTGTTTCAGAAAAGAGACAATAAGGACTTTTATACAATTTACTAACATGAAATGCATTTTTTTGTTCTAAACGGAAATATGCGTCTTAACGAGGAAAGAGAAAGTAGCAAACCTATTTTGGCTTTTGTTTTATGTTTGGGTACATTTATTTTTTGGGTTTTACAGTATCACTGGAGAAGGATCAGTTTTGTTTGGAAGTATCCATCACATGGTTAGATTCTTCCTACGGCTATTCTAGAATATAAATTATGAGGTTTGAATTATAATAATAGTGTCACGTAGTATTTGACTGAAAATTGAATTATATATCGACCAAATAGTCTAGATCTTACATATGTAATTACAAATCCATTTTTAATATTATTCTCTAAAATTTCAAGCGGCTGCACTTTGGTCCAATAGAGAGCGACTTGTAATATAAATATGGCTAAGCAATTTAAATCATGGTACGTGTCAGAATTCTAGAACGGACTTATTATGACATATGGCATCAAGTTGAGCATAGGGAATTTAATAGCTCTTATTATATATATCGAAATAATTTCTGTTTGTTTGATAAATTAAGCCTCTTGTAATTAAATTTTAATGTCAATCCTTTTCTAAAAATAATATACCAAAATTTATTTAGATTTTTACTAATTAGTTTAGTTGCATTTAACGTGGCTCCATTCCCTTCAAAAATAAAATAAAAATGTTTGAGCCACTGTTATTTAAAGAAACATTATTTAAAAATGCGTGATCGCAACGTCCGAGCAAATAGCCCGTTAAATCGCAACAAGAAGCCCCAGGAAGTTACCAAAATACCTTCCAGAGATTGCTGCTTCTATATATACAACCCCCACAGTAATAGACTCTGTCTCGCTAAAATCAAAGCTCGCGACTTTTTCAATTATAAATTCTTTCCAGACCAAGATTCGTGTGTCCAGTCAAAGGTACAATTCATGGAAGGGCCCCGCCGTCAACGTACAACCTTCCACACCCACTTCCAACGCTCTCTATCACCGCCGAGCCGCTTCTGCGCCTCCTCAATCGGCACATCTGCGCCCCGACCCACCAGCCAGACGACGCGCGTCGGGATCGGCCGATCCGTCTCCCCGTCTTCGGCCACCACCGTCCGATACTCCGCGTCGGCGCGCCACCACCACACAGAATACCGAGCCCAGAGCGACTTCGCGCCTCCGACGAAGAAGACTTGTATGTGCTCCCCAACCACGCACCCGGGGTCGTTCCGGTGCAGCCTCCACAAGGGCAAGAATCTCCCGGGACAAAAAACCTGGGCTGCAAATAAGCACCTCGCCCGCACGGCGTCGCATCAGCTGAATATGCGCAGATCGGCAATGACCAACTCGCTCGTGAGGATTGGGACCGTCGAGGGAGACCTCGTCAAGAGGGCCCTGGCGGCTTTGATTAGACCGTCGTCGCACAGCCTCAGACGTCGAGGGGATTTCCAGCCCAGGCCGAGCCGGTTGTCTGTTATGGCTCGAGCGGAAGACCCGTGAGTCTATTATTTTGCGGGTTTTCATTATTTTCCCCCATTTCGTACAGTTAGTTTTTTTTTTATCCTTTTGAACCCTAATTATTTGAAAATGGGTTTCCTTCTTGAGTTTGTAGTAAACTTTCGTGATTGACATTATAAGCTTAAAGAATTTGATTCGATTGATCTAAAGTTTCATCTGAATATTCATTCAATCAATCTTATTTTTCTGGGTAATCAGAGTTTCTTAGATGTATTTGAATAAGACTTTCCAGATCGTTTTCTTTACTTTAGTTGAATAGTAAATTATTTAAATAATCATGCAAAGATGGAATCTAGTCAAGAACGAGTCTCAGTTCAATCTCGTGGCTGTCAAAATTAGAAGCTCGGGCTTTCCTCCTCCGTGACCGTTCTAAATCGATTCATTAGTTTCTTCTATTAACATATATGTTAAATTATTGTCTCTTTTAAATTTAAATTTTACTATATTCAAGATCAACGAATGGTAGATTCGTTGCAAAAGTGCACAAAATACTTGTTGATGGAAGACCGTAGTTAGACTTGAGATTGAATATGTTTTGTATTACCCGGATCGATTCAAGCTATCAAGAGCTTAATCGGATCCAAAACGCAAGATAAAACATGCACGCGAAACAATATTTAACGTGATTCGGCTGAACTTGGCCTACGTCTACGGATCAATTAAGATCTTCGTTGTATTCACCATCAACACCAAAGTTACATATTTATACACCACCACGACTTTGTAGTTAGAATTTTTCTCTAATTCTAATCCTAAAAGAGATTTGAGCTTCTGAAGTGGTGAAATCTGAACTGTAAAATGCTATTATAAATAGGTGAGAGATCACACTTTGCACGTGATGTCAGCATAAGCTTCTTGCGATCGCCCACATCCCTCTCATCACTTGCGCGTTCCACTTATAAAATCGCTACACGCTTTTAGAAGTTATAATTGAGGAGTTAGCATCCACCGTTTTTTTCTCACGCGATCCATCGGTCCATCTTCAAGATCCTCCCTCAGCTTCATCTTACAATCTCGACCATCGATCATCTTGCCCTCGTGATCTATCAGCGCATATTTAAATTCCACTACAAATCTCGTCCCTTCGATCGCGGGCCAGTCTTCAGCGGATGGTCCAGGTTGATCGAAGCTTTAAACCTTGAGGACCTAGACAAAATTCCAGCAGCTTCATTCTTCATCTTGTTGTGATCCTCCGACCGACTCTAGGCCTCCTCCGGCGATAGTCCGACGAGTTTTAGGCTGGTATTTCCTAACAAGACCTAAGTGTTTATTTATCCATCTAACCGATCGTGACATTACTAGTTTACTGAAAATCTATTTTGTTAATAAAATATTAAACTATAGAAAGAAAAAAAAGATTCTACTATTTTTTGTTTTGTTTTAAATAATGGTCACCCATGCATAAATTAAGTATTCTGTAGTTTCCTACCCACGATTGCGTTATTAACTGGAAGCATTTTACCGGAATACTTTAAGATGAAAATCACCCGGATGGAATGTTTTTAATACTTGTGATGTTTGGGCTTTCAATTTGCAGATTTGCACGTAGTTTATACACTAGCTAGTATAATTGCCACGTTGTTTCAATTTCCATTCCTCTTTTAGGTTTAGCCTTTTTATGTCTTCTCTTGATTAATTAAAATATATATGCTTACGAGAAAACTTAATATAGTATTTAAGAACAGTATATCAAATAAACCTATAAGGCTATAACGTATGGAAGAAAGTTTAAATTCCATAATCATTTAATTTTCTTTTTATCGGTAACTAAGGTGTATAAATGGATCAAGCTCGGCCCATTTTTTATCCGATCGACGTTCATTTCTTCTTTTTCTTTTTACTTCAGATGGAGCTTGAAGCTCAGAATTTTAAATTCAAGTTAACAAGAATCAAAATAAATTAAAAATATGCATTATAAAAAACTCATGAGTCAGTTCGACAGTCACGACCAAACTCGAGCGTGACAGTCATGAGTGATAGTTGAGCTTCAGTAGAGCAGGTCATTGAGCTCATTAGTTAGGCTCGACTCATTCTTTACCGTCGATTAACTATATGTAAATAAATAAATAAATATAAGCGTGACTAATCAACATTCTTTCGGATATAAAGAACTTTGGTTATTTTAGGTAAAATGGACACTTGTCAAAGAGTAACATTAAGATACATGGACTAATTCGAGTTAGCTAATAATTATGATAAGATGATACATCTTATACATCCACTAACATTGGGAAGTGTATCCAGAACAGTGAATTGTTGGAAATTTAACCGATTTGTCATACATTTAGACTTTTAGTTTATAGTGGACAAAGCTTAATCGGCGTGAATTACAAGTTACTATTCCAAAGTACTCTGAATCTAGTATTCTTCAGTTTATGATGTTCGATTTCATTAATACAGAATTTATAATTTAATCATGTAAATATAAAATTGTAGAACGAAACAACAACAAAGGGTGAAATGTATCTAAAGATGACATTTTATTTTAAACTATATAAACTGCACCGAACGAGTATGATAAAACAAATAATACTGTAATTATGTCCGCTAGATATTCAAATAGTATTCTTTAAATATTCATACCTTTAACATTATGATCGACATATGTAAAAATATGACCCATAAAATTACTTGAAAAAACATGGGTGGCATATTATATTAGCAACATTGATAATCGTTTTAATGTATGTCTATTTCAAATTGTTGAATGATACAATTTATGTGGCGATGTATTTCAGGGAGAGAAGTGGGTCAAGCATGAGCTGGTGGGGTTCTATACGGTGCTATTGGGGACGTCGACACGGACATTGTCTCTTTTGGTGGATGCGGTGCGTCCGTTCATCACGGCCACATTGAGTCCTTCGGATGCCCATGCAATGGCTTGCGGTGAGCGACGAGGAGATCAAGACGGCCCTCTTTGCGATACATGATGATAAGGCGCCAGGACCGAATGGGTATACCTCGGCGTTTTTCAATGCGGCGTGGCCGGTAGTGGAACCGGATGTTACATTGTCGGTACATAAGTTCTTTCGCACGAGGAAATTGCATAAAGGGCTGAATTCCACGCTTATCACTTTGATACCGAAGATTGCGTCGCCATGACTGGCGTCGGATTTTCGGTCGATATCATACTGCAATGTGTTGTACAAGGTTATCTCCAAGGTGCTGCCGAATCGGATGCGGGGGGTCCTTGCGCAGCAGGTCCATCCGACCCAGACGACGTTTGTTTTGGGGATGCGTATTACAAATAACATCCTCCTTGTCCAGGAAATATGTGTTGGATATCGTAGGTCTGATATGCCGGGGCGATTGACACTGAGAGTGGATCTCGTCAAAGCTTATGACAAACTTGAGTGAGATTTTATAATTCTCACCTTGGAAGCATTGGGGTTTGATACCAGATTCAGGTGGTGGGTGTGCTGCTGTCTTACTACGTCGTGCTTTTCCATTAATATTAATGAACGGCCAGAGAGATACTTTGCGGGACGACGAGTGACGACAGGGGGACCTCATATCTCCCTATTACATGCATGTCATGCAGGTGTTGCACGGGATTCTGCAATGGAGGATAGGCGGGGCCCCACTTTCCAATATCATTGGCGATGCGCTAAGTTACAGCTGCTCATGCTGGCATTTGCAGATGATCGGCTACTATTCTGTAACGTTGATGTGGGGTCAATCGATGTTCTTGAAGCGGCCTTGGACGAATTTGCGAGGTTTTCAAGTTGTGAGCTAATCCCTCCAAGAGTGAGATGTTCCTTTTTAAGCAGGCTGAGAGGCGGGCGACAGTCTTTCAGGGTATACTAGGATTTGGCGTGGGAGCTTGGCCGGTGCGATATCTTGGCGTACCGCTTATTACGTCGAAGTTATCCACCAGCGACTGTGCACCGCTTCAGCGACGTGTGAAAGTGCGCCTCGACTCCTCGTTGCATCTTACGTCATCCTATGCCGGTAGGGTGTAGCTGGTTAATTCGGTGTTGAGCTCGGTTTTGGTCTATTGGTCGGGGATGTTTTTGTTACCCAAGGGTGTTGTACGGGCTATTGAGACCCTGATCAGGAGATTTCTTTTGGTGGGGTCCCCAACAAAGGTGGCTTGGAATGCCGTCTGTCTACCTGTGGTTGAAGGGGGGGCTACGCATCACATTGATGTTGGAAGTCAATCGCACCCTGATGCTATTCTACTATGGCGAGTCGTCACGAGGGACTCATCCTCTATTTAGGTGGCGTGGCTCTATTCGACTCACCCTCGACATCAGTCGGTGTGGTGCATCTGTCGTGGGGTGATCTCTTCGTAGAACTGGAAACAAATCTTCAAGTTCAGACTAAGGCTCTTGGCGCTGGTGCAATTTTTCATTGATAATGATCAATTTCTATCTCTTTGGCATGACACGTGGTTACTTGACACGCCGTTAGAGCTCGTGATCCCGCGGGGCCCTCGTGTCATAGGGCTACCACTAGATACCAAGCTAGAGTAAATGATCACTATGTAGGGCTGATATTGGCCAGCGACCTCGATGATGGAGTACCAACAGATTCATCCTCACCTCCCTCATGTTAACCCGGCAAGACAGAAGTGATACAGTGGCGTGGTTCGCCTGATGGGCGATTCTCGTCGCATGCAGCGTGGGAGGCAATTCGCACAAGACGGCCACAGATGCCATGGGCGACGCTATTTGGTGGATCGATTAGTATAACTAAGCTGGAATTCATCCATTGGCTGGCGATTCGAGATTGTCTCTGTACGAGGGACAAACCTTGGATCTCCATGGTTGTCGCTTCTAATGGGTGCTTGATGTGTGAGGCTGGGGCCACCAAGACGGTCCCTCATCTCTTCTTCGAGTGCCCTTCTTGGCAGACTGCTTGAGGTTTTCCACGAGATTTGTCTGACCTTTTCGAGACTGGCGAAGGGGGATCTTATGGGCTGCGGCGAAGTGGGAACGAAATCATCTTATTCACTATGATTATCGCAAGCTTCTAGCATCAGTGGTTTATCACATGTGGAAGGAGCGAAACCAGCGTTGGCATGCGGGCGCGAGTCGGACTGCGGAGATGGTAACAAGGGATGCTATGTACATGGTCATAGCGTGGATGAGGACCTTGGAGGATCGTTGGCTTTGCCGCTGAGTGGGCTTCGTCGTATTTGGCACATTGCTTGGCCCGTAGTTTTATATTTTGTTGTTTATTTTATTTTTATGCGTTGGGTTGAGTTATTTATTGGGCTTCACTGACGCCGGCACCGCCTGTGGTGGGTCGGCCCTCTTCCCTGTACAGTCTTTGTATATATAATAGTGACCTTTAAAAAAAAACAAAAATAAAAAATAAAAAAAATTGTAGAATCTTAGTCTACATGTGCCATTAAAATAAATTACAAAAAATATAAGATAGCAGGCATCAATTAGATATGGAGTAGGTCAATGGTAAAATTAGTATTTTTAATACCACGCCAGTACTTTTATACGTGTAACTTTTAAAATACATTAATTAAGATTGATTCTTTTGTCTCCCTTTTTGTCCTCATCACGCGTTCCATCCACCAGGTGCTAGACTCGTGTCCATCCTATGATTTTATCCACCCCATGATTAAATAAGTGGACACACCTGATGGATGGGACACTTGATGTGAATACAAAATGGACACAATGAATCTCATACCCCTTAATTATGTTAAAACAATTTTTTTGATGAAAATAACGCAAAGCTCCCGTCCAAACAAAATATGCATGAATATCAAACACGAATACTACCATATTTATTATCCAAATTAATTTGTCATTGATATAGTAGTACAACAAACTCAATTTATACATAATATACATTATTTCGCTAAATAATGAAATTATTTTAAGACGGAACCCTCGAATTTAAAATCGCAATAAAATGAATTTCTCTTGTTCGCACACATCTTTGGGATCACACGTTTGTTTAGAAATCCGACAACACATGCCGAGACCAGTGTTGGATCCGTTCTGTTGTAAAATATCTAAAATTATATCGTTCATTATCCTAAAAAGTTATTTCAAGTACTCTCTTGTAGATTTCAGGGTTCAATAACATTTTCCTCATGTTTATGGGATCAGGAGAAATTGAGTATTTATATAAGTAATCAACGATCTCAAGAGACTCTCATTCATGTCCATGCCAATGGTCATTCAACCCTCTTATTCGTGCTTTGTGACCTCATATTCATGCTCTTTTAAAACTAACATTCATGGGTCATATATGACCTTTCAAGACCCATTTTATGCTCTATAAAAGACAAAACTAAAGAGTAATGTATTTGCTCCATTCGTTATTTGATAAGACATAATGACAATTATTATTATATGTTTAATACGTTCTTCATGATTTGGAGGCAAAATCAATCGGACTTTTTCGAGACACCAAAAGTAATTAAGATTGATCAAGAAAATTAGAGTAACCTAATTTTAGTATACAATCGCATGATGCATCCGTGATCAAGGGATGAAAATCCAGCCGCATGACCACTAGGATAGATCCGTGGGTGTACTTGCTCATTCTTGATCCGACAATTGTAATAACGAAGGTTTGACCTTTTCACTATTTTTAATTTTGCCATTATAAACACTGTAGACCTTAATTAATTAATTAAACTACAATAAATTGGGCTGTTATAAATAAAAGCCCAAACCAAGGATGCATGCATTATGGTCTTTGAAGTCCAATATACCCATCTGACCCAAAAAACAATATCCTTCACAGGCAACACCCTACACGGAGCACACCATCGCCGTTATACATCCGGCACCGCCATTCGCTCCAGCGGAGGACGTCGATTTCATCCGTGGCATCCAATGCAATCAGTGAATCTCAAACTTTTCCCCTTGATATTCAAATATGAATCTCGATTTTTACACTTTGCTTCTAACATTTGTAAGGTGAATAAATTCCAGCTTTTCATACCGGCTCAAGAGTCGTATCTCCTCCTCCGTATCTTAAATGGGGGCTTACAGGCTCTAGAATCGTTGAAGGACCAAATTGCTATCTGTTATGCTCAGCTCTTCAGCTCTAAACATAGCCTCGAGTTAATCGAACCCAGGTATGAGAATTTCAATTGATTTATTGTGCCTAACTTGTGTTTTGAAACATAGTTATAAAGCCTCATTTTTATCGTTGTTTTCGTGGTATTTTTGCAACTTGATCGGATTTATATATAGGGATAACAATAATGGGAAGGAGATTTCTGACGGTGAAGGTGATCCTGGAGGTTCTGTATTTAATGCATTGGACGCAATGTTGAAGAATAGCCTGGATCGCTTGACAAAAATGAGGTTTAGTCTTACCCATCAATTGTGCATTTATTGATTTATCACATTCTATTTTGATTTCGTTTGATCAAAGATAGGGTGCACCATTTGTTTCTTCTGTATCATTTGTTGTTTATGTTGTACAATGGAAGATCTAACACTAGATTATCGAGTAATAAGTTGTTCGTAATGTTGTCTGTGATGAATTTGTTCGGCCATTGACATGTGGTATCGTAAACAATGAAAAAAGAGTCATCGACTTGCCTAGCTTGATCCGTGGTTTTTTACTAATACTGTTTTTTGGGTTAGGTTAGTAAGTTGTTATTTCATTATAATGCAGTTGAATTTGCATTGTGTATATGGCATCTCAAAGGATATCTTCCAGATTGTAATGAACTGGTGGAAATAATATTCCTAATCATAAGTTTACGTTTAGGTGCTACTAAGCTCACTGCTTCGTCTATCAAATGGGATTTTTGTATTGAACATTACTTTATTAGTGTAATAATTAGGTTACATTACTGAAATTTTTTCCAATTCAGAATGGTACTGGAGTGAGAGGCCATTAGTTTGCATTCATCATTTCCCCGAAATTTTTCATTGCATTCTTGTGTTGGCAAATCACAGGGAAAGCATAACATGGCGTCGTTCAAGCTGTAGTGATATAGCTTTAATGAGAGCTCTGTGCTCCGAAGGTAATATAGGAGCAGCTCTGTCACTTTGGAGCACAATGATCCAACATTCCAAGAAACCTGATGTAATTTCTCACAACTACCTTCTAAATGCACTCTGCAAAAGGAGTCATCTTTGGAGGGCAGAGCAGCTTGTAAATCAGATGTTGTTTCACGGTCCTTCACCTACATGCTCAACCTTCAACACTTTAATGAACGGTTACTGCCTTGCAAATCAAGTCGATAAAGCTCTTGAACTGTTCTCATCCATGGAGAGCCGAGGAGTGAGGCCAAACAGAGTCTCATGCAATATTCTCGTGCATGCTCTGTGTAAGAAGGGCTTGTCGGAAGATGCGAAAAAGCTTCTGGAGAAAATAGTCAATGAAGATAATGATGAAAAACCCTCGGAGCTGATCACTTCAACTATTTTCATGGATAATTATTTCAAGACTGGGAAAACGGTGGAAGCTTTAAGTTGTTGGGACGACATACTCAAACGCGGCATGGAATTGGATGTTGTTGCTTACAATGTTTTGATTAATGGGTATCGTCTGGTCGGAAATATGATCCCCGTCTATAATTCACTGTGCAAGATGATTAAAAACGGTAACCTCCCCGATATATTCACGTACAACACTCTTATCACCCGACTCTGCTGGTCAGGTAAGATAAACGAGGCTTGTTATGTTTTCAGAGTCATGTCAAATATGGGCGTGTCACCCGATCTCATTACCTATAAAATAATAATCCAAGGTCTTTGTATCAACGGAGATGCCTTAAGGGCAACTTATTTGCTCTTCCACATGTTGGAAAAGTCATTTATACCCCCGCCCCTCCTTTGGAATGTCATAATTGATGCTTACGGGAAATTCGGATATTTGGAGAAAGCATTGTGGATGAAATTTCTGATGGTCGAGCACGGTGTAGCACCTAATACGTACACGTACAATGCCCTTATCCACGCACAGCTGAAGGTTGGGAATGTCAAAGAAGCCCTCTATCTGAAGGAAGAAATGCAAGAAAATGGAGTTTTGCCCGACGTGGTCACTTACAATTTGCTGGTAGGTGCTGCTTGTAACCTCGGTCATCTGAATTCGTCACTGCATCTACGCGAGGAGATGTGGTGGAGCGGTTGTGAGCCAGATGTAATCACTTATACTGAAATTCTCAAGTGCTATTGCATGAGAAACGAAACCAGCGAAGCAGAAAAGCTCTTGCTCGATTTAGTGAGATCGGGTTTGCCAGTCGATCACGTGCCATTTTTTCTGCTGATGAAGAAGTTGTTCAGTGTGGGGGAACTTGATAAAGCGTTTGGCATCTACGAAATTTGGTTGAGGGAAGAGTTGAGAAGCTAGAGGTTGCAGGTAGACTTTCCCAACCGCCGGTTACGGTTAACCGGCGGTTGGGAACCGGCGGTTGCCGGTTGGTCGGAATGACCAACCGGCCGCAACCGGCCGGAGACGGATGCCGGTTGGCCGTCTCCGGTTGCCGGTTGACCAACCGGGCCGGTCAAAGGGTATCCGGCGGTTACCAACCGCCGGATTTTTTAATTTTTTTTTTAATTTTTTTTTTAATTTTTTTTTTAATTTTTTTTTTTATTTATAGCGTGTCTTTTGATGGTTTTCGAATTTTCGGGACACAATTATGTTTTTTTCGGTATATAACAAGGGTTTCGATTTAAAAATTTTAATCATCATAAATTAATTTTATTACAAAAATGAAGTTACATTTACAATTAAAATTTACAAAGTCGAAAATACAAAGTAAAAAAAAAAATTTATTCGTTGTTCGTTGAATACTTGAATCGCAATCGCCATTTGCCAACGCCAGTCGATAATCAGTTTCTGAAAAAAAATGTACAATAGAAGTTAGTTAGATAATAATCATAATTTTTTTGTACAATCGCCATTAAAAAAATGCAATTAGTATTAATGTCTTATCTTTTTCGGACTTTATCGTTGGCTTGGATGTCGTCACGCGAGCGAGTTCTTGGAGACGTTGGCTGAAAAATAAGATTGTATGTGTAAGTAATTATTTAAAAATATAAAATAAAAAATTAATACAATGAGATTAGTATTAATGACTTATCTTTTTTCGGGCTTTTTCGCCATTTTCGGAGGTTCTCTATTCTCTCTACTCTTAGTCGTCCCCGCCATTGCCGCCACCACTAGTCTCGGTGCCGGTGGTGGTGTCGTCGAATACGTCGTCGTCCGAATTGGTATTCGTGACATCTTGTGTCCGATGTTCGGCTCTCGTCCAATCATCGAGAAGGCATTGGTATTCGACGTTTTCTACCGTCAATCTCGAACGCCTTTCACTCAAAGTTAAGCCGCCCATGCTAAAAGCTTGTTCAACCGCGACGGTTGAAATTGGGACAACAAAGATTTCCCTAGATATCTTCGCCAACGTTGGATACGTTGGCGACATCTTCGACCACCATCTGAGGACGTTGAACTGATCCTCGTCCTCGGCGAACTCAAAAGTGGTCGACAAGTAGTTATCTAACTCTATGAACGGGTTCGTCGACCTTTGGCGCTTGCTCGTGTTGAGGAGGTTGTAGTAGGAGGCTAAACGATCACTACCGCTAGCACTACTACTACTAGTGGATTGACCCGAACTCGATCGAGTTGGGTCTTGGCCAATATCGGTCTTATATGCTCTAAAGACTGCCTTTAGAGCGTCATACCCTATATTTCTAACTTGAATATTGTAGTTATCGGGGATAACACTAGAATCAGCCGCAATGGACTGACAGTATAGTGCCAGAAAATTATATGTGCCCTCTACGCGTATTCTGGGGTCTAATATCTTCGCAATAATGAAGATATCGGGTAGTTCCCAAAAGTATTTCAGCCATTTAGCCTTCATGGCTAAAACGACCGGACCCGCAATCTCGTCATTGACAAAAGCGTTTAAAATGCATGCGACTTTAACGCAATGATCTAATGCTAAGATTGATGTCGGGTAATATGTTCCCGACATCTCCTTCGTGGCATCGTGAAATACTTGAAGTATTTCGCATATGCCGTTGCATCCGTCCCACATCGTAGGATGTAATGCTACCCCAAATTCGGGGTTTTCGTCGTAGAAATCGCTCAAGGTGTGGCGATATTCGTACGCCGTATCCAACATCTTGTAGGTGGAATTCCACCTGTTGGGTACATCTAAGGCAAACTTCTTGGGCGTGATTCCCAAACTTCTACAATGACGCTTCCACTTCTTCAGTACAGAAGAGTGGCGCATCATGTAACTAATCGCCGTTCGTATCGGCGTAATGTGTGCCTTTAGATGCGTGAGTGCGTCCTGAACACATAGGTTAAGTATGTGGCAGAAGCACCGGACATGAAAGAATCGGCCGCCAAATGACGGTCGACAATACTTAATCAAATCTTCAATGCTCGCGTTATTAGCGCTAGCATTATCAAAGGATACCGAGAAAATCTTCTCGAGTATCCTTTATTCCGATAAGATACTCCTAAGCTTAAGTGCAATGTTTTGAGCTGTGTGTGCTGTGTCAAATTTCCTATACGCAATTAAGCATTTCTGTACTTGCCAAGAGTCATCAATCCAATGGCATGTAACGCCCATGTATTGATGATCTTGCCAGTGATCGCTCCATATATCGGAGGCAATGGACATTTTACATTCTAAATTTCCTAATTGATCTATTAACTCGCGTTTATACGCGAGTACGGTCTTCCTAATGTCTCGCGTAAGGGTGCTACGTGAAACTTTCTTCGCTTGGGGGTTATACGACTTTCTGATCCACTCTTCGTAGAGCGGATCGTCGGCAAACCGAAAAGGAAGATGTTTCGCGCAAACAAATTTTGCAAGTTGATTGCGCGCTGCGTCTTCGTTGAACATGAACAAAGACGTCGGACTCGCACTTGGTCCTTGTCCGGTAGCGGACGAACCCGTACCCGTAGCCCCGTGCATTTGACTTTGAGTTTGACTTATCTTAGTAGGATGTTTTGAGCGGATATGGCCGGTAAAATTGCCATATCCGCCCCCTTCTTAAAAGGGTACTCCTTACCACAATAATTACATATAACTCTAAAAAAATCTTTATTTTCGGTCGGTACCTTCTTGAAGTGTACCGCGAAAATATCCGAGCGTAGGGCGCCGGCGGCGGCTCGTGCTTGGGTCTCGGTTGGCGGCGTCGGCGTCGGAGTTTCTTCCGTTTGGTGTCGTTGCGTGTTGCTTTGCGTTCCATCCATGTCCGAGCCGAGGACGTCACTTAGGTCGAGCATAATTTCGGGAGAGTCGTCATATTGGTAGTAGTCATCTTGTGATGAACTACCAACAATCTATTTACCCCTCGATCCTCGACGACGGCTATCCATATCTAAAATAAAAGATTAGAATAAACGTTCGATAAAAAAAATGTGTAAACTTACGAACAAAGAGGCGAGTGAAATTTGGAGTGCCGTGTACTACAGACGGGCGGGGATTGATGAGTGTAGTAATGCCGGGCGGGGATTGAGGGACTAGTATTTTAATTAGTTTATTTTTAATTCGTGGACTACAACTACGCTGAGAATTACGCGTTTTGAGAGTGAATAATTGACAGAAAGAGATAGAATTGAGTTGTGATTTTTTGAAGAGGGGTGGGGGGGTATTTATAATTTTTTTTTGAACCGCCGGTTGCAACGGCTAGTGTTTTTTTTTTTTTTTATTTCCATCTATATATTAAATATATAAATATATATATATATATATTAATTAGCCGGAACCGCCGGTTGAACCGGCCAACCGGCGGTTTGCGGTTTGGGAAAATCCCAAACCACCCGGAACTGGCCACCCGCGGTTGCCGGGTACGGTTGGTGGCCGGTTCCGGTTACAAACCGAAACCGGCGGTTGGCCAGTCGGAACCGCCGGTTCCGGTTGGATTTGGGCAAGTCTAGTTGCAGGTTGTGGAAACGAATCGTATTCGGATCAATGTGGCAGTGTGCAGCCGCGGGTTGCTGATGCTGGTGGGATCTTCTTTTCGAGGTCTCCATAACTCAAAATGGTATTATGCCTCTGTCTCATCATAAAATATTTGCATTCTCCTTTATGTTAGGTGTAATTTGCCTGTTAATCAATGTGCTTAAGTAGCAAAAAATGTAGCAGAACATCTTAACAAATATATCTGTGAATTACAGCTTGTGCTCTGCGCTGGATTATCATCAAAAGGATTTGCTAATTCCCGAGCCAGTTGTTGGATGAAATAAGGAGAAGAGATGTTTCCAAAATATGTTTGATTTGCTGCTTCAGTACTGAGAATGTCAATGCAGCAATCACCCATATGACTCTCCGTTCAGATTATAGACAGAGGAAGTGCTCAAAATTTACAGATTTTGACACAGGTACTGCACTATGATGACCATCTCGCCAAGCCAATCCCTTATCGTCTATCATGTTAAGGTAGTTACCCTTTTTTTGGCGTCTTCTGTGTAAAACTGGATGATTTGATGTTCTTGCACTAATCGCAATGGACTGAAGTTAGTTCTTGTTTATAGAGCGATAGGTTCTCTATATTCATGTTGTAAACAAAAATTGGATTTCAGGCATGTAGCCTAACAGAGAACAAAAAGTCTTGAGTTATGACCATGATTCTACAATGTTGTCTTGGATAATGGAAGACTAATTAAAAGCGGATTATTTGGATAAAATTACCTTCATTAGAGAAGGAATTTTAACATGTAAAGACTTTCTTTTATCACATATGATGATATGAATGTGGTACAATCAAACGCAAAGTGATTTTAAGTGCAGGTGGACGGTGCGTGGGCTTGCACGAGGCTTAATTGCGCCACACATTCCAGAGGTGGGACTAATCCCCGGGGCTAACTGAATACGTCTCAAACTCACATGACAACGATAGTCATGGGACATGAGGCCCATGGAGACTACTCAAGGTATTGTGGGAGGGAGGATTCGATCCTACGACCTCCTTTAACCACAATACCTTAAGACATCCTCCTTGACCACTAGAGTAAGACCTCATTGGCGGGAATGCATAGTCCTCGTAGAGGGTTATAAGTTGTGTTTAAATCTTTCGTGTGCTTAAATCTGCATTACGAAATTAGTTCATGTAGTATGGATTTTTCGTTATGTTGGAATTTGGGCTTTTAAGGCCCAACTGGGTTTTTGACCCAATAAATAAATCACTTAACCGATTTTAGTTGAATCGAGAAGTCGTGTTTAGTCGAAACTCAAAATTGATGAAAGATTCATATTCTACGTTTCGAGAGAAATCTAGTGAATATTAATTGGCTCAAAATCGATGTCGGGTGAATGAGAAATTAATTTTCGAAGTTGGTTCAACAAGGAATATATAAAAGGGGATTTTGTGTCCCACATTGGTTAGATGTCCCTATCAATGATTTATAAGGAATTTCCCTACATGAGTTATTCAAAAAAGCTTGCCAAAGTGAGTTGGTAGGCTTATGAGCTTGTGGGCTTACATGCATTTTATCACAAGTTATAGCCCAATTGCGAGTCGATGCCTCGCACCAACGAGCCCAGGCCGAGGCCGACACCGGCCCCAACTTGTGTCGTGCCATGAACGCTTGTGGCGCACTTTGCATGATGCATCGGAGCGATGAGCTTCGGAGTCTTCAGGTTCTTCTCAACTTCCCTAAATGATGAGCACGCCATTTCTATAATTAAATATATAATTTTTGGTAAAGATACAAAGGAGTTGGTATATAGTTTAAGATATTTTCGATGGAGGTATGTATTTTGTTCGAATATGTCTTGTCGATGTTGTGGGTATTAGTTTCGTCTAGTATTTATATGGTGCTTGGAGACGATGAACCGTGTTTGGTAACAATGAGAGCTTCACAGTGTAACAGTATGAGCTGGCAACGTTTGAGAAAAACGTGTGATAATATTTGATTGTTAAAGAACGGACAAAGTTTCATTGCGTATACGATATTTGTATGCATACTTTGTTTTGATGATCAGACATTCGAAAATCTATCTTCATCTTTGGGTTGGTCTTGTCTTTGTGCCACGATTAAATTGTGTACGCCACACAAGTCAATCGCAATGTCCTCTGAGGGGGGCGTTTAGTTAATATTCGGAACTAAGAGGATGTCAGAGGAGTCCGACAATCACCCGACTTTGGCTTGAGTTAGCATGCTTGGACCAGTTTAGGTTAATTATCATATTGTGCTAAGAATATGCATTCATTTTCGATTCTCGTTGTGACTACCTAATACTTCTAGTAAGCATGTCACACATGGATATGTGACTTAGTTGTCGTAGTTTGCAAGCTATTTTGCCCGTCCTCGGGGTTTACTTGGTCCACATGTCAAGTTTTATCGGATCAAACAAAACAAATGTATACCTAAAATATTAGAATTGTTTTATAGTATATGTGGCATAAAGTAAATTTGTTTGTCTCTATACTTTTTATTTGAGATACTCCCAATTCGATTCCTCTTTGGTAAGAACATTTTCTTTTTTACTATTTTTGATGGAAAAGTGTTTTGCAACCCCCAAATAAGTATTCTGACGCCCCTACTAAAGTGTTTGGTTTCGTTTTTGTTGTTAATTTGATCATTTAGCTTCGTAATAAAACTCATATTTAGATAATTATGCAGAACAAAGCTTCCTTTTTATGTGGCATGCTAACAATGAAGGAGACATATGATGAATGTTAAAGGATTTTTTTTCCTACTTGCCAGAAATAAAGCTATGAACTGAAGAAATCATGAAAGTATTATTTTCGTGGAAGTTGTTGGTACTATGGCAAAATTATAAACTTAATAATTATATTTGATAATTGTATCCCAAAATAAGCCGAAACAGTTACATCGTGGTATTCCAAGTCAGCATGTGGTGAGAAATATCTAAATTCATACGGCGTACGATGTCCAACTTCTTTTACGGAAAAATATCGGAGACGTATACTTTTGTTCAGTCATATGAAGATAATAGCATATCTTTTTTGCAACAATAAAATATAGTGACAAAGAATTTTAAACCAATATACTTGGTGATGCAAATATATAATTTTACAATACTATCGTTACAATACTAAGAGAATCAGAGAGGACAAGGAGAATTTTCAAGTATGATTGATCAGCAGGAAGGACCATGGAAGAAATCCAAGAAGGGCGATACTGTATCTTCACAATCTGGGGTGGGGGTTTCCAGCCACGACTGGCCCCACCAATGTCTATGAGAATATGTATGTGGAATTGTAGAGGTTTGGGAGGAACCTCTACAATTTCGCAATTGAAGGAGTCCATGCGACTCCACCTCCCCTCACTAGTGTTTCTTAGTGAGACTAAACAAAAAAAGGAATTTTCTGGAGACAGTTTGCAAGCAACTCAAATTGAAATATAGATGGTTTTACAAGGATCCAATCAGTCTTAAAGGAGGGCTCTTCTGCGGATGGGATCAACACACAACCATTCTAACCATTGAGCACAATCATTTATGCCTAGAGGTTTGCTGCCAGATCGGGTCTGATTAGCCGCCAATATGGGGTCATTTTCGTACATGCGACACCAATCCTATTGAGCGAAGACAACAATATGAATTCCTTCTGCAGGCCAGCTCCAAAAGGAATTCTCTCTGGATCTTAGGGGGCGATTTTAATGATACCAGGAACTCTGAGGAAAAATGGAGTGGCCTAAGAAGAAGCCCTGCGAGCTTCCCACAGTTTAATACATTTATTGATAACATGGGTATGATGGGAGTTTCCTTCATTGGGAGACCATTCACTTGGGCTAATAATAGGGATGGGGAAGGCTTTGTTGAGAACGAATTGATAGATATTTTTGCTCGCCTCATTGGCTACTTAACTTCCCCGAATCAGTGGTATACCATGAGGATAGACACGCATCAGATCACTGCTTACTTACTATGGTGCTGCATCATAATCCACTTGGAAGGAAAAAGAGGTTCCAATTTGATGAAAGGTGGCTCAAAATGGAAGGGATTGAGGAAGTGATTAAAGAAGCATGGGGTGTGAGGGTGGCAGGGAATCCACATTACAAAGTGGAAAGAAAAATCAGGAACTGCAGAATTGAGCTTCTTAAATGGAGTTCAACACGAAAGACAAATTCCGGCAGAAAGATAGCGCAACTTAATCAACTCCTGAGCGATTTGAAACTTGACGGAGGCAGCCGGGACTGGACCTTGTGGAGATCATTACAAAATGATCTCAATCAAGCTTATAAAGATGAGGAAAGTTTTTGGAAATCGAAATCAAGAATCCAGTGGCTTCGAAAGGGAGATAAAAATACAAAATTTTTACATGCTTCTACTATCCAACAAAGGAGGAACAACTCCCTTCAGAATTTGTGCACTCGGGATGGAAGACCGTGTAACTCACATGATGAGGTGGTAGATGAAGTGGTAGGTTTTTACAGGGAGCTTTTCACTATAGCTCAGCCACCCTGTAGGGCCGATACTCTCTTTGGAATTCCCGAGTCCATCACTGCCCATATGAACCAAATGCTCACGGCCCGCATTTCTTAAGCTGAAATCAAGAAAGCCATTTTTTCCATGCATCCCTCAAAGGCCTCGGGCCAAATGGTATGAACCCTTCCTTCTTTCAAAAATTTTGGCACATTATTTTTCCTGATATGTCTTTCAGTACACAATTTTTTCACCCACCATAAGCTATTGAAGAGCATGAACCACACACTCATTACCTTAATACCAAAGATTAGGAACCCCACCTTGATCACCCATTATAGGCCTATTAGTCTCTGTAACGTTACTTACAAAATTATTTCGAAAATTCTAACGGAGAGACTAAAGCCATGCCTTAGATCAATTATCACTCCAAACCAAGCAGCCTTCGTTCAGGGGAGACAAATTATTGACAATGTGGTCCTTGCACATGAATGCCTCCATTTCATTAATTCCCGTAGGTATGGAAAAAGGGGGCTTATGACTATTAAGCTTGATCTGGCGAAAGCTTACGATAGAGTTGAATGGGCCTTTGTCCTTCAAATAATGTCAAAATGGGGTTCTGCAACACTTTTATTGATTGGATTAGGGTTTGCCTAAATAGCACGTCCTTCTCCGTCAATATCAATGGTATTCCTAGTGGTTATATTATCCCCTCACGTGGTATCAGACAAGGAAACCCAATATCTCCATTTCTCTTTCTCATGCTATCTGAAGGCCTTTCCAATCTTATCAAACAATCGGCCAGCCGTGGAAAATACAAAGGAATACAACTCAACCGGAATGGCCCTATCATCACACGTCTCTTTTTTGCTGACGATTCCCTTTTACTATGTGAAGCAAACACTTTACAGGCGCAGGAAATCAAGGATTTGTTGAACCTCTTCTGCATGACCTCAGGTCAGATGGTGAACCTCGAGAAATCTTCCATTTTCTTCAGTAAAAACACCACGACCGAGCAAAAAAGGGGCATTCTTAGCATCCTCGATGGCATCAAAGAAGAGAGCAAGTCAAGGTATTTGGGCCTACCTTTGGTCATTGGGCGCTCAAAGAGGGAAACATTTCAATATGCGGTGGACGCGGTGCAAAATAGAGTGGCCAATTGGAAATCGACTTTCTTGAGCAGCGCGAGGAAAGAGACTCTGATTAAATCGGTTCTCCACTCCCTCCCCGTTTACATTATGTCATGTTTCAAGCTCCCTATCCATATTTTTCAAATGATCTCAAGGAAGGTGGTTGATTTTTGGTGGGGAGGAAAAAGCAAAGGAGAGCAGAAAATTCACTGGAAGGCTTGGGAGACTCTTACAAGGCCTAAAGCGCTTGGTGGCTTCAGATTCCAGCATATACAAACATTCAATGATGCCCTTATTGCCAAGCAACTGTGGAGGATGATCACCCAACCAAACCTTTTGGTGGCAAAAGTGCTAAAGGCAGTACTATCCCAAGGGAGACCTGCTCACAGCTGCAATTCCCTCATCAGCATCTTGGCTTTGGAAGTGTTGGTCACAAGCTCGATATGTCATCCACAAAGGCTCTAGGAGTACTGTTCATGGTGCACCGAATGGGTCCAGGTTGAGCTGGGCTGAACATGGCAGCGGCCAATTCACGGTAAATTCAGCCTACAATATGCTAATGATGGACCCGACTGCCCGAAAAGAGCAACCTGACGGCAGCGACCGAGGAACCAATATTGATAAAATATGGCACGCCACGTGGTCTCTCAAGGTCAAAGGAAAATTAAAACACTTCATGTGGAGATGTCTGCACGACTCACTGCCCACTAAATTGAATCTGGCTAGAAGAGGAATGACGATCGATACACTATGCTCAACCTGCGGTGAGGAAGATGAAAGCCTGATTCATCTCTTCTTCCGCTGCCCTCAAGCAAAACGCTGCTGGGACATAGCCCCACTGACATGGGATCACACTCGTCAGATGTGGTACAACATAAGACTAATCAAATCATATGTTCGGTGCCAAACACCTCGAAAATTGACCTAACATATGAATAGCCATATCGATCGCTCGTGAAATAAAACGTGATGAGTGGTGGCTATCGATGCTCTCGTAAAGGTGTTCAACAATCAACGGTTACTGTTAAGCAGAAAAGATGGGGTTCCAAATGAGGCGTCATTATTGTCAACAAGATCACATGGGAATCGTAAAGCTGTTAGAAATTTGAGAACGATGAATCTTGATCGGTCCCTTTCACTCTGTCTATCGATATATATTTTTGTTTTTGTTTTTATACGCCAAATCATATGTAATGTGTAGCAATGGAGGAAAAATAGAAATGATTTTTTACTACATGTAAATTAGCTCAACCCGTAAAAAACCAAAAGGTAAGTTTTAAATGGAACCAAAAATGAAATCACCACCACTAATGGCAATGCGGCGGGGCAGGGTCCGGGAGCCATTCCCTATTCCCGCCTCGGCAATTACTGGGAATCCCTTTCCGTCCCCGATTGACCAACTAGAAAAAAAAATAAAATTCTCCCTATCCTTGACCCCACGGGCATCTCTAACCTCTCGGAAATCTAGACGTGTTCATACTGTTCATGGTTCAAAGCTATCCGTTACGGTTTCTGAATCAACGAAATCGTAATCAAACGGTCATCTAGAAGGTTTCCGTTATAGTTTTGAACCGGTTATGGTTTAAATGTCGGTTGCTTTTTCTGAACTGTGATCACCACTAAGGAATCCCTCATTGTGACATTTTTTAGTGCATAATCTATTATTAGTTTTCTGATGACGAGGACACATTTTTTAACGCTTTTGCGTAAATGGAGGTGTAAACAATAGAAGGGAAGAGATAAGTTTGTTGCACTGCCATGTAAAAGGACGAAAAAAAGAGAGAAACGATTACCAAGTATTTGGGATAGTATATAACTACTTATACACGTGATATTACTTCAGGGTAATTTATTAATTGAAGTATTGGATCCAAATAGAGAAAAGAGGGGGAACTACGATCACCATCTCCGCCCCATTACCCCCAACGGGGAGAAAATTTCCACCGTCCACAGCCACGGGGGAGAAAAAAAAACGAGGATTTCCTACCCTGTGATCTGAGGGGGAGGGGAGAATCCCATCGACATTGCCAAGTCTAATCATCAGTGACAATGAGACAACGCCTGAACTACAAACATAAAAGATCGGAGTGCTAACTAACGCCCTGTGAATCAATTTACTTTAAAAATTCTCATTAATGTCATTACTTGCAGGTCATCAGCCCAAAATACATACAAAAAAAGGAAGAAAAAAAAGACAGATTAAGATAAGGAGCAAAAGGATCTTAACCGTTGAGAGCATTATATTTCGGTACAAGAAGAATCTGAGGAGCATCCTATGACTCTCCATCAAGGGTTCCCTGAATCTGTGCAAATATTGGTTATTAAGAATGAATTCGGGACAACAGCACGATCATAAATAAGCACGCGAAACGCATATTAAACTTTAGAGAGAAAAAAATAAGTTGTGACCTCTAAGATTCGATGCGAACCCGCAAGTGGTGAGATGCTTCGCAAGAGCTTCTCCAATATCTCGTTGCGAAGCCTTGGCTTCTGCCACAGGCCACACAAGTGCTGTCTTAGTTGTGTGATTTGCGCTGGCTGAAGAGATCTGTGGCTGTTATACAATATCATTAATATTACAACAAGTTTTTAGTACATACGGATCGACTTCGAATATTCCTATTTTAACATACTGGGTAAACAATAGATCTAACTAGTAATTTCCCACAAACTATAACCTTTTTTATAGATCAAACAAAGTCATAATTCAGCATTTGAACTTCATTTTTCATCAATGACTTGTGTGGTTTTTCTTAACCAAATTGCGTAAGAAACAAGCAAATGAGAACACATACATAAAAATGAGATAGAGACAAGAAAAACGCAAACGAACCATGTAACTAAAAAACACAACTCACTTGGCTTTCTAATATTCGCTTCACGCTTTCTTCACATCCGCCACACATCATCCCCTGCCACCAATGTCATAAGCAACTTATTAACCAACAAATGAAAAAAACCGTGACTGCGTCCACTGAAGTGGATCAGAAAATCCAATAATTTTTGGAAAATAATATTTAAATGTTGAATACTCCTCATGCATTGCACCGAAAGAAACGAAAGGGTAGATTTACTGATATACTCCCCTAAAAGTCAAGATCTTTTTTCCACGAGACTTGCAGTAACGGCTGACAACTGAAACCAGGTGAATATCTGATATTCGACTCAAACTCCTTAGTCTAAAGATTTTTAGCTCGAATAGTTCCATAACCAAAAAAAAAAGAAAAAAGAAAATGATTTTTGCAGACCAAAGAGAACTTGTCGATTCAATTTCAACACTGATTTGGGTGTTACAATAAAAGTTAAGAAAATCATGCCACTCTAACACCATTAAGTTAAATCTTTCTTAACAACAGTCAACAAATAAGTCGAGCAAAGCAAGACAACGTCACTGAGGCTCAATTAAACTTCGAAAAAGGAAGACAACACCATTCAAGCTACGAAAAAGAAGAAATAAAAACTGACACTCACCTCGACATCAAGAATGATGACATCAGAACCTAACCCAGAAACCCCATCGCCGACTACCCCTTCTGCCTTCTCATATCCGCCTTCCAATTCAGCGCCGCCGCCAGAAGCGGCACATAATGCCCTAAATTCCAATCTCCTGCGACGCAGGTCCAGTGGACCGGAAAATTCTTCGCGTGCTTGGAGGGAAATGAGGCGGCGCGTGGAGAATGAGGGCTGGTTGAGTATGTGGGCTGTGAGCGAACGGGAATTTCTTGACACGGACAGCGATAGAATTGAGTTGAGCAAGAGCGGTGTTGACTCCATTCGTCTACCGTTTGTGGCCTTGCAAAAAAACTTTAGGGCGCAGCTATATGGTTTATTTTAGTCATGCCCATTAGTAACCGGAACTGGCGGTTCCGACCGGCCAATTGTCGGTTCCGGTTTTAGTTACCGTCAGCTGTGGTGCGTGGTTTGTAAAAATCCGTTAAAAACCGTTATAATATATAAAATATTTAATATATAAAATATATATTCGTTTAAAAAAATTAGAGTCGTTAGGGTAAATAAATAAATAAATTAAAAGCTAACTCATCAGACGTCAGTAGCCATTAGATTAAAAAAAATTAAATAAAAAATAAGAGGTAAAAAAATAGAAAATAGCCGTTGCAACCAGCGGCGGTTGCAACGACTAGAAACCCTGAAAAATCTATAAATACCCCTACACCCATCTTAAAAAAATCACAACTCAATTCAATATCTCTATCTATCTCAATTATTCACTTTCAAGTTTCAATCCTCAATCTCTCTAGTACACGAATTAAAAATAAACTAATTAAAATACTACTCCCTCAATCCTCGGCCCCTGCCCGGCTGAACTACACGACGCTCTGAGTTTTATACACTTCGTTTCTCGTAAGTTTACTCACATTTTATCTGACGTTTTTTTCTGATATTTTATTTTAGGAATGGATAGTTATCGTCGAGGATCGAGTTCGAGATCGAGGGGAAAACAGATTGTTGGTAGTTCATCGCAAGATGACTACCAATATGATGACTCCCCCGAAATTATGTGCGATCTTAGTGACGTCCTCGACTCGGACATGGATGAAACGGAGAGCAACATGCAACAGGACCAACCGGAAGAGGTTCCGAGGCCGACGCCGACCGAGAACCAAGCACGCGCCGCAGCAGCTGCGCTACGCTCGAATATTTTTGCGGTACACTTCAAGAAGGTGCCGACCGAAAATAAAGATTATTTTAAAGTTATTTGTAATTATTGTGGTAAGGAGTACCCTTTTAAGAAGGTTGGCGGATATGGCAATTTCACCGCCCATATCCGGTCAAAACATCCAACTAAGATAGGAAAAGTCAAACCCAAATGCACGAGGCTACGGGTACATGTTCGTCCGCTACCGGACAAAGACCCAGTGCGAGTCCGACGTCTTTGTTCATGTACAACGAAGATGTCGCATGCAAACAACTTGTAAAATTTCTTTGCGCGAAACATCTTTCCTTTCGGGTTGCCGATGATCCAGTTTACGAAGAGTGGATCAGAAAGTCGTATAACCCTCAAGCGAAGAAAGTTTCACGTAGCACCCTTATCGAGACATTAGGAAGACGGTATTCGCGTATAAACGCGAGTTAATAGTTCAATTAGGAAATTTAGAGTGTAAAGTGTTCATTGTCTCCGATATATGGAGTGATCACTGACAAGATCATCATTACCTGGGCGTTACATGCCATTGGATTGATGACTCTTGGACAGTACAACAATGCTTAATTGTGTATAGAGGATTTGACACATCACACACAACTCAAAACATCGCATCCAAGATTAGGAGTATCTTATCGCAATATAGGATACTCGAGAAGATTTTCTCGGTATCCTTTGACAATGCTAGCGCTAATACCGCGAGCATTGAATATTTAATTAAGTATTATCGACCGTCATTTGGCGGTCGATTCTTCCATGTCCGATGCTTCTGTCACATACTTAACATATATGTTCAGGACGCACTCACGCATCTAAAGGCACACGTTATGCCAATACGAACGGCAATAAGTTACATGATGCGACACTCTTCTACACTGAAGAAGTGAAAGCGTCATTGTAGAAGTGTGGCCATCACGCCCAAAAAGTTTGCCTTAGATGTACCCAAATAGGTGGAATTTCACCAACAAGATGTTGGGAACGTCGTACGAATATCGCCACGCCTTGTGCGATTTCTACGACGAAAACGCCGAATTTGGCGTAACGGTACATCCTACGATGTGGGACGGGTGCAACAGCATATGTGAAATACTTCAAGTATTTCACGATGCCATGAAGGAGATTTCGGGAACATATTATCCGACATCAATCTTAGCCTTAGATCATTGCGTTAAAGTCGCATGCATTCTAAATGCTTTTTTGGAGGACGAGTTTGCGGGCACGACCATTTTAGCCATGAAGGCTAAATGACTGAAATACTTTTGGGAACTACTTAATATCTTCATCATTGCGAAGATATTGGACCCCAGAATGCATCTAGAGGGGACATATAGTTTTTTGGCACTATATTACGAATCCATTGCGGCTGATTCTAGTGCTCTCCCCTAGAACTACCATATTCAAGTTAGGAATATAGGGTATGATGCTCTAAAGGCAGTATTTAGAGCGTATAAGACTGATATTGGTCAAGACCCAACTTGATCGAGTTTGCGTCAATCCACTACTACTTCTAGTAGTAGTGGTACCGGTAGTGGAAGTGATCGCGTAGCCTCCTACTACAACCTCATCAACACGAGCAAACGGCAAAGGTCAACGAACCCGTTCATAGAAATAGATAACTATTTGTCGACCACGTCTGAGTTCGCCGATGACGAGGATTAGTTCAACGTCCTCTGATGGTGGTCGAAGATGTCGCCAACGTATCCAACGTTGACGAAGATCGCTCGGAAAATCTTTGCCGTCCCAATTTCAACCATCACGGTTGAACATGCTTTTAGCATGAACGGCTTAACTTTAAGTGATAGTCGTTCGAGGTTGACGGTAGAAAACGTCGAATACCAATGCCTTCTCGATGATTGGACGAGAGCCGAACATCGAACACAAGATTTCCCGAATACCGATTCGGACGACGACTTGTTCGTCGACACCACCGGCACATAGACTAGTGGTGGCGACAATGGCGGCGACGACGACTACGAGTAGAGAGAGTAAAGAATCTCCGAAAACAACGAAATATTCAAGCCTGAAAAAAGATAAGTACCACTCAATCTCATTGTATTAATTTTTATTTTATATTTTTAAATAATTACTTATTAATACAATCTTATTTTGCAGCCGACGTCTCTAAGTAACCGCTCGCGTGACATCCAAGCCGACGACAAAGCCCGAAAAAGATACGTCCTTAATACTAATTTCATTTGCTATATATTGATTAATTTTTTTATGTCGCAAAAAAAAAAAAATCTAACTTGTACTGTACATTTTTTCTCAGAACCAACTACCGACTGGTGTTGACGATTTTCAACGATACAACATCACAATTCACAAACAACGAATAATTTAGTTTTTTCCTTACTTTGTATTTTGTAATTTGTAAATGTTAATTGTAACTAAATTTTGTAATGAAATTTATGTTGTATAAAATTTTTAAACCGAAAACCCTTGTTATATACCGAAAAGTATCGAAAAAACAATAATTGTGTACCGAAAAGTATCGAAAAATACACCAAAAATTAAAATAAAATATATAAGAAAAATTAAAAAACCCGACGATTTTAACCGCCGGTTAAGTCAATCGTAAACCGGAGACGCCCAACCGGCATCCGTCCCCGGCCGATTGTGGACGGTTGGTTAGTTCGACCAACCGCCGGTTAACCGAAACCGACGGTTGGGCGAGACTAGTTTATTTTACAATAACTCATGAATTGTATTTTCCTAATTATATTGTAAATTTACTTGAAATTGCAGAATAAAAAAACTATAAACATTTATATGCAAGATTTATCTATACTGTATATTGTGAGGGATTCATAGTAACTTTCTGAATTAATTTTGTATGGCAAGAGGAAAGACTATTTTATTTATTTAATTTAAATATCAGAACACATCAGTATGTAAAAAGTTTGGAAACACTAACATGCTTTGTCAAAAAAAAGAGAGAAAAAAAAAACACTAACATCTGCGAGATTTAATAAAGTTGTTGCAATTTACAATAATAATACCAGTATCTATTCAAGTTGGGGTTGAAGAATTGTGTAGCCATCTATTAGCCATTTTTTATTACTTCTCTTGAATGTTAATATTGCTATTTTTCTTTTTCTTTTATTATTTCTCAAAATGTAAAATATTTGCTATATTTGAAGAATTGTGTAGCCATCTATTCTGCCATTTTTGATTACTAACTGTTAATATAGCTATTTTTCTTTTTTCTTTATTCTTTCTCAAAAATATTAAATAATGTTAAGATCATTCTATTTTCGTGGTGATTCGTGGTGATGGGTGGCCGATAGAGGATAGTTCGTCGGTGCCCTGAAGTTCAGGTACATATCGCCTGTCATAAGTGAGAACTTAACTGACTATTTTTCTGACGGTGGGTAGCCGAGCAGCTGTTAGGACATCATCGTACCATATAATCATTAGCTAAGACGTTAGCGGCTCTAAGAACATCTCCAATGAGCAATATTGTAAAATTTATTAGGCGCTAGTCGGAAGGAAGCACAGAAGGAGCCTACCTCCTAGACGGTCTAGGCATGGCTTAGGCGATTTTTTAGGCAAAATTTAGATAGTTCACATATTTCATCATTACATCAAAATATTCCAACGCTGCCATAATTAGGGTCCAACACTAGTTATAAAATATAAATATTGAGAGATGCAACAAAACTAATATTTAGCAACATATAAGAATAAATTTATCATGCAATATTTACTCTGAAAGCCAATATATTTATAATGGCATTATTACAAATATATTACACCTAATCTTATCTTATATCAGAATAGAAATGTATATTGTCTATTAAGTTGCCACGTGTCCTTTTATCTTATTTATTAAAGGAAAAGTAAACAAATTAATTAACTCACGTTCATCAGACACGACACACTGCTTACAATAAATGAAAAACCAACTGCGGAAAAACCTGAGCATCCTCATCATTTTTTGACGCGACGAATTTTTATTTCAACCCCATTAAAATGATTGACATATTTCTGCTTCCTTGCTGCTTGCATCTACTTTAACACATACGAGGAGGAGATGATGGCGTTGAATGTGTTAGTGATTGTTTCATGTTGTGAATATATATATTATTGATGATGATTGTCTGATTGGCGTCAAGAAGTGTTACCTTTTTCCTGTTATAGTTTTCTTTAGTTGTTTTGCCTCGATTGATTTTGTTGTTTGGTAAGTGTACTTTGTTTGTTATATACGATGCTTCATACATTTTTGGATCTGTTAGAAGTCATTAAAATAATTGGGAGTTAGATTGTATAGTTTATGCTGCGCAATAAGAAAGGATGACATTGGGTTCTTCACGGTTCTTTGTTGCTTTATTTTTTATCGTTTACTGAAAGTTTAGTTATCTGGTGTGTAGTTTCACGAAAAAAATAAAAATATGAAAGGGTCATTTGCGCTTGGCGCAATCTCAGGTCTATCTGCGCAAATATAAAAAAATATGAAAGGGACAAAATTTGGACGATTTGACAAGTGATTATCAAGCTCTTCTCATTGATTGAACTTGAAAGAGGAGTAATTACCTGGTGGTATTGTAGTTGGCGTCCTTACAATAAAATATTGTTTGCATGAAAAAAACTAACATAAAAATTAGCAATAAATATAATGAAACATACGGCTCTTGTGAGCTGGGATGTTGTTTGCTCACGAGTGATAGGATGTAAACATGGTTTGAGGGTGCATTTCTGTAGCCTAACTTTGAAACATTTGGGCATCGTGGTAATGAAGGCTTTCATACCAAAAAAAATATAATGAAACATGCTCTAACAAATATGCAAATCTACAGTGAAAAACATTAACAATACTAAATCACAACAAAATATATGATTGTTTTTACTTTTATATAGCATATAAAATAGTTATGTTTTTAGCCTTCACGGAATATTTTTTAAATAATGACATTTACGAAAGAAGGAAATAAAGAATATGACTTACTTGAGCGTCGGAGGGTACTGCCGGCAATGAACTCCGTCCTTTTAAACGCCTTTTTTAGTGATTTCATGTATTCGACAAAGATGAAGATCACAACTGATATAACTGATGGATTCCAACGCATCATTGAGGCTTCGAAATTCGTTTTATTCTGCGTGCGACCAACATTTACAGTAATGAAATTAAGGTTCCGTGTGTTTTTGAACTCGAATGATGGGAAGGGAATAACTATATACTATTTAAACGACAACAACTGTGACGCAAAACTTTATTTTATTATTATTATCTCTCATCAATATACCATATTGTTTTACATGTTACTTTTCGTGGTTGAATTTTATATATGATGAGATAATACACGTAAATAGTTTCATCCTACTATTTATTGATATTTCTCAAGTTTTATCTTTTATATTCCGAGGAATCAAGTAATCCATGTCCATTAAATTCGAAATTGAAATGAAAACAATATTTAGTCCTCAATGTCCTTTTTTATATATTTTGGTCCTTCCCAATGGCCAATTGGGACAATAATTTTGGTTGAAGAAATGATATATGCTTTTATTATAAAGGATGTGCGACGCATTGACATATATTTGTTACAATATTACAACTTTATAATTATAAAATAATATTATTCTTTTCTAATACATATTTAAGTAATGTTATTAACCAACAATTGATTATTATATAAGATCACGGGAAAAAACCTAGTATATTAGAATAGAAATGTAGGTTTGCTTCATTTAGCCACGTGTCACTATAACTTTGTTTTTTTTAAATAGTAAATAATAATTGATAAAAACCACCCACGACTCACGATGCCGCGACATTGGTGACAGTTTTTTAAATGAAGAGAGATAAAACATAATAATGTCTTTTATTTACCATCCTCTATGTTTTTTCTATTTCTTCATTATCGCTACATTTACAGTTTTGACGGTGAAGAAGGAGACATAAAAGATGAGAGTCGGGAACATCGTGGCAGTGAAGACGGAGTTTCTGAAAATCAGTTTTTTAGTTCGATCTTTAACAGGTGAGCAACAAAGGAGACGAACAAGAGAAAGGAGACGTCAGAGACGTCATTGAGGAGAAAAGCCTGAAGGCAACACGCAATGATTCGTCTGACGTCTTTTTGGATGTCCGGACTAATATGTACCCTAAATAACGACGTAATTATTTCACTGAATATTTTTTGTTCTATTTGATAGTTATTTTACCTTTTTTGGTTTGGGTTTTTTTGTTTGCCTAATTGATGTTGCTGAACTTGTATATTTTAAAGGAGATTGGAGTGTTCGATCAGTGATTTGTGCTCACTATCATTGCCACTTATAAGGAATAAACAACTCACCATGATGGAGATGTTATTTTAAAAGTAATAGAAGGTGGAATTATACTTTCATAAATCAAAACATAGCTTTAATATAGGCATACATATGACTAACTTCCCACTATACCACTAACTAATATTGCTTACTAAGTCACTAACGACGCTATTAAAAATAGGATAACTAATTCCTAAAATAAAGGAAAGACTTGGACTACTAACCAACGTGGGAATATTACTAACAATCCCTCCCGTAAACTAGTGTTTGCCAACACTTATTTTGATAAATGATTGCCAGCAAGGAAGACTCCCAGCAGCTCTCTAAGCTTTTGAAATGATTCTTTCCTTAGAGCTTTTGTGAATCGGCGACTTGATTTTCACTTTTGCAGTAGATCATCTCTATCTTTCCTTCATTGCTAAGATCCCTCAGAAAATACGTCTTTACATCAATGTGCTTGCTTTGGGGTTCTTCGAAAGTTTGATCGTCGAGATGTTGTCACAAAATATCGTAGTCGCACCTGATTGCTTGAACTTTACTTCTCAGCCAAATGGCTTGACACGCACACGCCGTAGCAGCAACGAATTCAGCTTCCGTGCTCGATAAAGTAACAATTGGTTGTTTCTTCGGCGACCACGAGATCGCACCTGTACCAAACATAAATAAATATCCGGAAGTGCTCTTCCTATCGTCTTGATCTCCTGCATAATCACTATCAGTAAACCCAAACAAATGCGATTTTTCAGCCTTTTTATAAAATAAGCCGAATTCCCGAGTTCTTGCAAGTAACGTAAGATTCTCTTGGCTGCGAATAAATGCATTTATGTAGGATTTTCCATGTACCTGCTGATTAAACTCACAGAATAAGTTATATCCGGGCGTATCCAATTGTTAAGAACAGAATTCCCAAATCAACGGATAACCCGTGCCCAAAGCCTTTAGGCCAATAAACTTTTGATTAATAACTGATAAGAGTTACAGAAAGGATCGATGCCCTTTTATAGACTTACTAGTATCTTAATAAGCCTAGATTCTAGGAATCAATACTAAATATAGGAAAATCAATACTAAATATAGGAAATCCTAATAATTAGTCAGAGTGATTTGCTCCAACTACTATCGCTTATTTATAGAAATAAATTCATACTTATTTTAGAATATTCTTCAGCTCACGAAAAGTAGGCTCAAGCCCGTCCCCGCCTTCGGTAAACCAATATGGGCCTCGGCCCTTGCTCTTGCTCTCTATCAACTCCATCCTCATTCGAAACAACCTTGTCCTCAAGGTTGAAATCCGGAAACTGGCTCTGGAAACTGGTTTTACTCATCCATGTTGCATCATCACTCGGCTGCCTCATCCACTTGACCAACAGTTGCTCTTCTTCCACGCCATTTTCTCGTCCCTTTCGCCATGCTAGCACCTCCTCAGGTTCCCACAGCGGCTCGACTGGCAACTCCAAACTTTCGGGTAATTTTGCCTCCACGGGGTGGTCTCCCACCACCCGCCGCAGCTGCGACACATGAAAAACAGGATGTATGCGACTGGTGGACGGCAAGGACAACTTGTATGCCACTGATCCTATGCGCGCCTCAACCAAAAACGGCCCATAGAACTTCGGTGACAACTTATGATAAGGCTGGCGAAATGCAGTAGACTGTCTATGAGGTGTCACCTTCAAGAATACCTTATCGCCTACCTGGAATTACACTTCTCGACGATGTTTATTAGCCTGCTTGATCATGCTTTGTTGTGCTTTCTCCAAGTTACCCTTCAGGCGCACCATCATGGCATCCCGACTCCCTAGGGCATCAGCAACGGCAGCCACCTTGCTTTCGCCGGGCAAGAATCTGCGGATGGTGGGCGGCGGCCTCCCATACACAATCTCGAATGGGGTAACTCGAGCAGCTGTTTGGAACGCAGTATTATACCAGTATTCGGCCCACGGCAGCCATCTTAACCACTGCTTCGGTTGCTCACAAGTAAAACAACGCAACTAAGTCTCCACCACACGATTTAACACCTCCGTTTGGTCGTTCGTTTCCGGGTGATAAGCCGTACTAAACCTCAACTGTGTTCCTGATAATGAGAACAACTCCTTCCAGAACGCACTAACAAAAAGAGAGTCACGATCGCTGACAATCGAGCGCGGAATCCCATGCAAACGCACTACTTCCTTAGCAAACACTTCCGCCACAGAACGCGCTGTAATGGGCGGTTTGAGCGGTAAAAAATGGCCGTACTTAGACAAGCGATCCACAACCACCAAAACAGACGTATACCCTTTTGATTTGGGTAAGTAGGTGATAAAATCCATCGAAATATCCTCCCAAATCAATTCCGGAATGGGAAGCGGCTGAAGCAATCCCGCTGGCGACATTGCTTCATATTTGGCCTTTTGGTAAACCAAGCATTGGGCGACATATTCTTGTATTTGACGAAACATCCCTTTCCAATACACGTTTAGCGCCAGCCTTCTGTAGGTTCGATAGGCCCCTGCATGTCCCCCTTCTGGCGTATCGTGAAACTCTTCTAAAAGTCGAGAAATCCACTTGGAGTTGGATGCTAGCACCAAACGACCCTTAAAGAATAATCGATCCCCCAATAGCTCGAAGCCAGCCTTACAAGTGGGTGCAACCTCCAGTGCCCGCATAATGGATTGCACAAAGTCGTCCTTACGCTGTTCTTCCGCCACATCAGCCAATCCCAACCATTCAGGGCAACTGACGACCGCCAACGAGGCCTCCTCCCCCTTTCGTGAAAGGGCATCCGCCGCAGCGTTTGAAATGCCCGTCTTATACTCGATCACAAAATCGTACCCTAGTAGTTTCGCTACCCAAACCTGTTGCGATGGTGTTGCTATACGCTGAGTGAGGAGGTGTTTGAGGCTTCGATGATCCGTGCGCACCACAAACCGCCGCCCAATCAAATATGGCCGCCAATGTTGAACGGCCAGCCAATCCCATCATTTCTCGCTCGTAGGCTGATTTGGAGAGGGTGCGATCTGCTAAGGATTTGCTGAAATATGCTATAGGTCGCCGTTCTTGCATGAGCACCGCCCCTATGCCCGTGCCCGAAGCATCACACTCCACCACGAACTCGCGATCAAACTGAGGCATAGCTAACACGGGTGCCTCGGTCAATGCCTTCTTAAGGCGCTGAAATGCTTCCTCGGCATCCGGTGGCCATACGAAGCGAACAGAAGCCTCTTTCTTCAAAAGGGCTGTGAGAGGGCGAGAGATAAGACCATATTCTCTGACAAATCTCCTATAGTATCCTGTTAACCCCAAGAATCCTCGAACCTCACGGACCGAGCGAGGCCTCGGCCAATCCAACACAGCGCTAACTTTAGCCGGGTCCATTGCCACCCCGGCGTGAGATATAACATGGCCCAAGTACTCCACCTTGAGACATCCGAAGGCACACTTCTTCCAATTAGCTTTGAACTGGTTCTCCGCTAAGATACGCAGCACCAGATTCAACTCTTCTCTATGGTTCTCCCAAGACCTGCTGTAAACCAATATGTCGTCAAAGAAAACTAATACAAACTTTCGCAGGTATGGGCGAAACAAGTCATTCATTGTAGATTGGAATGTTGCCGGGGCATTCGTCAAGCCAAAGGGCATTACAAGAAATTCGTAATGCCCGCTGTGTGTCCTGAATGCAGTCTTGTGGATGTCCGAACCGGCCACCCTGATTTGATGGTAGCCAGAGCGCAAATCGATCTTGGAGAATACCACGGCTCCTGCTAATTCATCCAGCATCTCCTGTATTATCGGGATCGGATACTTGTCGGGCACAGTGGACTTGTTTAACTCACGATAGTCCACACAGAAATGCCAACTGCTATCCTTCTTCTTAACCAAAAGGACCGGGCTCGAAAATGGGCTCGAACTCGGCCGAATGATGCCCGCTCGCAACATCTCATCAACTAGTCTCTCAATCTCATCCTTCTGCAAGTGGCCATATCTGTAAGGTCTAACAGACACGGGTTTTGCCCCCGGGGTTAACTCGATGCGGTGGTCCGTCGCGCGGCGTGGGGGCAGCCCCTGCGGCTCCGCAAACACCTCAGCATGCTGCTTGAGAACATCATCCAATGCCCCTGCCACTGCATCGGATAGTTGTGTTGGTGCACGGTCAAAAACAGCGGCCCAAAATTCGATCTCGGTGGTCTTGATCAGGGTGCGAAGACTCACCAAGTTCCGGCACATTGTCGGATCTCCTCGTAATTCCACTCGATCTCCACCCCACTCGAAACTCATGGTTAAAGTCTCCCAATTCGTGCGGACTTCCCCCAGCGTGGCAAGCCATGCAACCCCCAGAATTATGTCGAACCCGCCTAAAGCGAATACGTAGCAGTCCGCTCTGATATCACACCCCGGCAACGAGATAGGTAGCTGTCTACACACCCTTTCTGACTCCTGTCTATGCCCGTCTCCCAACTGTACCCCGAACTTGCCCGTCTTGTCCGGGTTCAGTCGTAGTAACGAAACCAATGATGAAGAAATGAAATTATGGCTTGCGCCACTATCGATCAGTATCGTCACCGTGCATCCTCTCACGACGCCTCGAAGCCTCATAGTGCGGGGACTGAAGATTCCGGCCATAGAGTAAACCGGAAGATCACCACCTTCTTCGTCTGAACCCCCATGTTCTTCATGCATGTCTTCTTGCCCCGTCACCTCACAATATTCGTACTGTTGAAGATCCAACTCCTCGTCCTCCTCAGCCAACATCACTCTCAGCTGTTTGAACGGACAATCATGCCCTGGCGTAAAAGGCTTTTTACACTTAAAGCATAGCCCCTTTGCTCTCAGGTCCTCCAGTACTCTAGGCGGAAGTCGAGTGAATCGAGAACGGGCCGTCGACTGTCCGGACGAGCCCGAATTAGTTCCCAAGGATTGTCCGATGGGCTTAAAGAAACTGACGGTCGAGCCTCGCGCATGGCTCCCCCCTGTCGTCGCATTACCCCCCCCCCCAGGCGGTCTCGAAAAATTTCCCGATCGTATTCCTAATCCACTGAAGGTCTGACTCCCTCGTCCCCCAGTCTGAAAGGATAGATTATCCTCAATATCCCTGGCTAGTTCCATTGCTGTCTCCAAATCATTTGGGCGAAGTAGACGCAATGATCCCCTAATCGGGCCCTCCAACCCATTCATGAAATAGCCCAAATAATGTGCATCAGATAGTCCTGGAACTTGACCCGCCAATTGGACGAATACAGAGATGTAGTCCTCCACTGTGCCTGTTTGTCGGACTCCAGACAGCCGCTCAAACTTGCTCCCCTTAAATCGCGTGTCGAAACGTGCCACCAACGCCTGCGTGAACTCATCCCACGAAATTTCAGGTTTTCGCGCCTTCATCCATGTCAACCAGTGCAAGGCAGATCCGTCCATGGCAACTCCTGCTGCCGCCACCTTCCTTCCCGGCGGTGTGTTATTCAATTCGAACTGTTGTTCGGCCCGTGCTATCCACCCAATCGGATCTGTCCCCTCAAACGGCGGCAGAAGCGCCAAGGTAGCGCCCCCACACACCTGCTCGACCGCGGGCGGCGTCACCTTGCCCGCGAAGAACGCCTCCGTCTCATCCTCCGATGTCTTCAGAAACACTTTTGACAACGCTGCCAAGGATGCCGTGATTTCGGCCAATTGCGCACCTTGTGCGTCCAGCTTCTCCCTTATGTCGGCTTGATCGGTCTCCAACTTATCCAAACGATCGCTGTTTGATCTCGTCATTCCGGCGGAAACGGGATCCGGCAGGTCGGACCACTTGTTAAGAACAGAATTCCCAAATCAACGGATAACCCGTTGCCCAAAGCCTTTAGGCCAATAAACTTTTGATTAATAACTGATAAGAAAGGATCGATGCCCTTTTATAGACTTACTAATATCTTAATAAGCCTAGATTCTAGGAATCAATACTAAATATAGGAAAATCAATACTAAATATAGGAAATCCTAATAATTAGTCAGAGTGATTTGCTCCAACTACTATCGCTTATTTATAGAAATAAATTCATACTTATTTTAGAATATTCTTCAGCTCACGAAAAGTAGGCTCAAGCCCGTCCCCGCCTTCGGTAAACCAATATGGGCCTCGGCCCTTGCTCTTGCTCTCTATCACCAATTTTAACATAACCAGGGCTTTGTTTAAGAAATACCTCTTCGTCTAAGTACCCGTGAAGAAATGCCGATTTGACGTCGAGTTGGAAAATAGACCAAGAGTTTTGAGCCGCCAATGCGATCACCATCCTGATAGTATCGAGTCTCGCACCTGGAGAAAATATTTTTGTGTAGTCGACTCCATACTTTTGCTTGTATCCCTTCGCGACCAACCGAGCCTTGAATTTGTCGACTTCACCATTCTCGTTTAGCTTTGTTTTATAGACCCACTTGACTCCAATGATATTATGTCATCTGGGAAGATCACATAACTCCCAAGTGTCGTTTCTTTCAATGGAATCGATCTCATCATTCATAGCTTTTCGCCACTTTTCTTCTTTGACAGCGGTCTCAAATGTTGTAGGGTCACAATCTGAGAATAATGCAAAATGAGTAGTAGGATCAGAAACTCCAGTTACCTCGTAATCTTCCATCCAAGCAGGCCTTTTCCTTGTTCGACTACCGAGTTCTCCTGTTTCACCGCCGATTTCAGCCCCAACTTCTGAAATTTCAGCAGCTTCGGGTGTAGTATTTTGGGTATTTTCAGCAACACTCGGTGCTGAAATCTGCTCATTTCCAGCGTCAGAATCAGAAATAAATTGGCTAGGCTGCTGCCCATTCCAATTCCAAGTGTTCGCTTCGTCAAAGACAACATCCCTGCTCGTCACAATCTTTTTTGTTAGTGGATTAAACAATTTATAAGCTTTAGAAACTTCACTTAGACCCAGAAAAATGCATTTTTCAGCCTTGTTATCGAGTTTCTTCCTCTTTTCATCTGAGACATGAGCATAAGCGATACACCCGAAAATCTTGAAATGATCGACCGCTGGTTTTCTTCCACTCCAAGCCTCTTCGGGCGTCATATTTTTAACAGAAAAGGTTGGACTTCTATTCAGAATATGAACGCTCCAATTAACCGCTTCCGACCAGAATGATTTTGGAATTTTTTCGCTCGCCAATAAGCTTCGAACCATATTGAGAATGGTTCGATTTTTCCTCTCCGATACCCCGTTTTGTTGTGGCGTGTACGCCGTCGTAAGGTCTCTTTGTATTCCTTGATCTTCGTAGAAAGAATCAAACTCTTTTGAGCAATATTTGCCTCCTCGATCGGTTCTAAGAGTTTTAATCCCTCCGTTCCGCTTCATTTTCGACACGAGCTTTGAAGATTTTAAACGCTGAAAAAACTTCGAATTTTTCTTGCAAGAAATAAGTCCATGTCTTCCTCGAAAAGTCATCAGTAAAGGTAATTAAATATTTTTTTTACCTCCATTGGAGTACGGTTTTATCGGCCCGCAAACATCTGAGTGTATCAGCTCCAAGACGCTCTTTGCTCTCCACGATTTACCTTTCGGGAATTGAGTACGTGCTTGTTTACTAGCAACACACTCTTTGCATACTTGTGAAGGATTAGTAATTTGAGGAAGACCCGTGACCATATTCTTCTGTTGGAGTGTTTTCGATCCTCTAGAGCTCAAATGACCATAGCGTAAATGCCACAACCTCGAAGCGTCTTTCACATCAGCCATCAGACAAGATTGAATGCATTCAATCTTTAATGGAAATAATATGTTGGAATTCATTGGAATAAGCGCAATAGCACCTCGACCCGGATCATATATTTCGCAAGCGCTTTTCTGAATAGTTATCATATAACCCTTTTCTTGTAGCTGGCCTGCACTCAATAAATTGCTCTTCAGCTTAGGAACGTAGAGGACGTCAGAAATTGTTTCGACGAAACCTGTCTTCGTTTTAATCTTAATATCGCCTTTTCCCATCACCTCAACAGTAGAGCAATCCCCAAAACTCACAGTAGAATGAAAATCTTCGTTTAAAGACGAGAACGAAGACTTACTTCCACTCATGTGATTAATGCAGCCGGTGTCTACGTACCAAATGTCTGAATCGAGATAATCTTCACCTTGTATGGTCATTAACAATGTCTCATATTCTTCCTTCTCGACGAAGTTTGACTTTTCGCTCTTGTTTTGGTCTTTGGGCAGCCTCAAGTAACACTCGGATTTATAATGACCAAAGTTATGGCATCTGAAGCATTCCACATTAGATTTGTCAAAATGCTTATCTCGTCCCTGGCCTCTTCCTTGAGAATGATCGTTGCCGGCCTTGAAATGGCTGATGCCTTCTCTAGTGCCTCGACCTCCTCTTCCTCTTCCTCTACCTCTACCCCTTCCTCTAGAATTAAAGGTAGTAGATTTTAAGGCCTGCTCCTCCGTAACTGAACTTCGGTTCATCTTCTGTTCATGAACTAACAAAGAGCTTTGAAGTTCATCAAAGGAGAGTTTATCAATGTCTTTAGATTCTTCAATCGAGCAAACAACATAGTCGTATTTCGGCGACAGCGAGCGTAGAATTTTTTCAACGATAGCAACGTCTTCTATCTTCTCGCCAAGGAATCTCATTTTGTTACTAATCTCCATGGTTCTACCACAATAGTTGGTGACAGATTCACTGTCCTTCATTTGTAGCGTTTCAAAGTCTCTTCTTAAAGCTTGAAGCTGTGCACGCTTCACTCTCGTCGATCCTTGATATTTCTTTTTCATCGAATCCCAAATATCCTTGGAAGTTTCTTTGCAAAGAATAGTTTCCAAGGTGGGACGATTGATGGCTTGGAATAGATAATTTTTCGCCTTCAAATCTTTAAGCTTTCTAGCTTCAAATTCAGATTTTTCGACATTAGTTGCACCTACTGGTGGAGTTTCAATGCCAACTTTGATGATGGGCCAATACTCCTTCGACCGCAAGAAATTCTCCATTAGCATGCTCCATGGTCGTAGTGACCATCAAAGCGAGGGATGGCGGGACCAACAAAGTTAGAATATGGCATTGATGTATCAAGGATGACAACCGAGCTCTGATACCACTGTTATTTTAAAAGTAATAGAAGCTGGAATTATACTTTCATAAATCAAAAGATGGCCTTAATATAGGCATACATATGACTAACTTCCCACTATACCACTAACTAATATTCCTTACTAAGTCCACCAACGACTCTACTAAAAATAGAATAACTAATTCCTAAAGTAAAGGAAAGACTGAGAATATTACTAACAGGAGATTGCTTGTGGATTGACGTCACGAGACATTAATTGAGAATACTTCCTTTTCGCCGGAAATCTTCGAGGGAACTGAATTTGGGTATGAGGTAAGAGTTTTTGCTGTTTATTCTTTTAATTTTCCATTTTTTATTGATTAAAATAGTATTTTTTTAATCATTTATTTTCTTTTATTATATATTTCGCTAATAAGGTCATCACATTTCGGGGTGGAGTTTATGGGTTTCCGTTTGAACATTTTTTCATCACCATAGTACTATTTTTTTTCTTTTTAAACAATGTTCGCAGCAAATGATGGTCTGAAGGGAGATCCATGCTTCAAGCATTTTCAGGAGCTATTCGAGTTGTTTCGCACTTTCCAATGGCATCACGTTTTTGCCATAGCTTTTGCAGGAAAATCAAGAATGCTCGATCAATCCATCCGAGAAATAGAGAGGGAGGTGCAGGGTGTACAAACACAAGGGAGGAAACTCACCGCGGTAGAGGTAAGAGGATCATGAAGGAAATCTTGATTGATCGGAGATTAATTGATCAGCCAAGCAAGAAGTAATCGAAAGCTGAATTTTTATCATAAGAAAAATGAATACAGAAGCAGCAAATGCGATAAAGAGCTTAAATACAACTATTTACAAAATAACAAACGGACCTAAAAATAAAAGGAATTTACAAAATGGTCCCTAGTTAACAAAAACGATTTCTCATGTGATGCTCTGTTCAGTTTCGTTATTCTTTGCGTTTTCTTCATCATGTAATTCCAATAGCCCCGCAAGATGGACTGTATATATTCAACACGGCCATCTTGGATAAGAACTTTGTGAGAATAGATGCTGGAAGCGGTTTAGTAAACACATCGGCTAACTGGCCTTCACTTCGAACTGATAGAAGCTTTATATTGCCGGAGTTAAGATGATGCAAAATGGCAATCTATGTCTATTTGTTTACTCCTTTCATGAAATTTTGGATTGGTGGCAAGTTGAATGGCTGATCTATTGTCACAATGATCGGGATCCGGTGAGAACAAGAGCCATGTCCGTGCAGCAGCTGTTTGAGCCACAAAACTTCACTAGTTACTGATCCTAAAGCTCTATATTCTGCCTCTGTTGAAGATCTTGCTATGGTGTTTTGTTTCTTGGCTCTCCATGAAATCATTCCAAGAAAAGTGCAATACCCCATGATCGACTTCGTTGAATCCCAACAGGTGGCCCAATCTGAATCAGAGAAGGCCTTTATCTGCACATCAGAATTTGCTGACATTAATAAACCTTGTCCAACAGTTAACTTGAGATACCTGAGTAAATGGTGCACGTCAGTTAGATGAGGAGCTCTTGGATCACTTATATATTGACTCAGTTTATGAACCACAAATGTTATGTCTGGTCTTGTGAATGTCAGGTATAACAATCTTCCAATGACCCTTCGGTATTGTGTCGGGTCTGCTAAGGGCTCTCCATCCGAAGCTGTGATCTTGATTTTTGGATCCATAGGCGTTTATATTGGCTTAGAGCCCAAGTAGCCTGTTTCTTCAAGAAACTTGACAGTGTACTGCTTCTGCGAGAATGTAGATGCCCCTTCTTTGTCTTGCCACTTCTAGGCCCAAAAAATATTTAAGGTCCCTAAGTCCTTCAGCTTGAAAACACCACGCAAGTATTGCTTTGCAGCTTCTATTTTAGTCAAGGATGGTCCTGCAAATATCATGTCGTCAACATAAACAAGTATAACGCAAAGATTTATACCTGAAACCTTTATAAACAGTGAGTGATCACACTGCCCTTGCTCGAAACCAAAATTGTACAAAACTTCTGATAGCTTTGAGTTCCATTGTCTCGAAGCTTGCTTTAAACCATATATTGATTTCTTCAATTTACACACCAGCTTTTGCCTTTTGTCTTGCTTTATTTCTGCGTAATATCCTGGAGGTAAATCCATGTACACTTCCTCGGTTACATCACCATTCAAAAACGCGTTGTTCACGTCCATCTGGAAAAGATGGCATCCTTGACATGCTGCGAGAGATAACACCACCTTTATGGTGCTAGATTTTGCCACCGGTGCAAATGTATCAATATAATCAACACCATCTTGTTGATTATATCCCTTAGCCACTAGACGGGCCTTGAATCTTTCTATGGACCCATCGGAGTGAAGTTTCGCCTTGTAAACCCACGACATCCAATAGAATGTCGTCCACTAGGTAATGGAACTACTGACCAAGTTTCGTTGTCTTCCAAGGCCTTTAACTCTTCCTTTATAGCTTGTCTCCACTCGTCATGTTTGACTGCTTGATGATAGTGTTGAGGCTCTAAGGTTGAAGAAACACTTAATGCAAACTTCTTGTAGTGATCTGACAATCTCATAAATTAAAAAGTTTGATATACGAACTGTAGATAAATTAGAAGACTGACAGCAATAGTCTCTCAAGTACGATGGTGTCCTTGTTGCTCTAGATGATCTTCGGACCTGCTGAGCATTATTATCTAAAATCATGTTGTCTGGGACATCCGAAACAATATCCATACTTGAATCAGTGATCACAGTTTCTGGTTGATGTGAATCATTTGGTCCTGCAAGTTCTGAACCTTGCATATCCTGATCTAAAATCTCATCAACAACCTTAAGTAAGACAAAGTCAGGAAAAATATCATCTGAGAGTTCTTTAGACATATCTTTAAAAGGAAAAACATGTACACAAAATTTGACATCCCTTGTCACAAAACTTCCATATTGTCTAAGTCTAGTACCTTATAATCTTTTATCCCATTAGGATAACCTATAAAGACACAAGCTTTAGCTCTAGGTTCGAACTTGGTTCTATTTGCTGCCACGGTTGAAGCATAACACAGGCATCCAAATGATCTCAAGACCGAGTAGTCCACTGATTTTTGATACAACAGTTCATATGATGATTTAAAATTTAATACTCTAGAGGGCACTCTGTTGATGAGAAATGATGCAGCAAGAACACACTCATTCCAATAAATCAAAGGTATTTTAGACTGGAAATATAGTGCCCTAGCTACGTTCAAAAGGTGCATGTGTTTTCTTTCCACAACCGCATTCTGTTGTGGAGTGTACACAGATGAATATTGATGAAGTGTTCCTTTATTTTTCAAGAATTCTGAAAATTTGAGTTCAGGTGCGTTGTCTGAGCTAAGCACCTTTATTCTGGTCCTAAACTGATTTTCTACCATATTAAAGAAAAAAGGAAACACACTCGAAACATCTAATTTATTTTTCAACATAAAAGTCCAAGTATCCCCAGCCCCCATATATCACAATGCACAAGATCAAAAGTTGAGCACGCAATGTTGTTTTGAGGATTTAAAGGTAATCGTGTCTGCTTGGCTAATTGACATACTTTGCAAAAATTATGTTAATGAGAAAATTCTTGACATTTCAAACTCTGTTTAAGCTTGTTCAAGACAATGTGAGATGTATGGCCTAATCTCCTATGCCAAACATCCAAAGAAACTTTTCATCGAATAGAATTTGATACTAAATTTTCATTAAAACTAGTTGTAGAATTAGACACAAAATCAGCAACATTTAAAACATATAGTCAGTCCTTCATTTTTGTCACCCTTGCCAGTCATCAACTTCTGTGATGAATCCTGTATAAGAAAGTGATAACTAAAGAAGGTCAATACAACATTATTTGAAGAAGTTAGAGAGCTCACCGAAAGCAGATTAAATTTAAATTCTGGAATATACAATACTTCAGACAAGGTTAGTTTATGTCCAATCTTAACAGTTCCTGCTTAATTTACTTTCACAAAATCATCATTAGGTAATGTAAACATACACATGATTTATGGGATACAATGACTGGAATACTTCAAGACAACAGCTTATGTGTCTCGAGGCACCTGAATCTACTAGCCATACCTTGTCAGAAACTAACGCAGGTGGATTGAAGGATAAGCACAAACCTTTCTTACTACCTGTTGGTTGTTGAGTTTGGAAAGGCTGGAGAGTATTCATAGCAGCATCTGGCCTGTTAACCAGTAACTTGAGTTGCTGAAGTTGTTGAGAATTCAGCTGCTGGATGAAATTTTCTGCCAATTCAACATAATCTTTCAGCCTCCTTGGGCCCGGCTCCTTCATGTTATTCTGCAACAGCCTGATTATGTTATGACATTTTTATTGTGTTTAAATATAAATGTTATCTTAGTTTTGTAGTATAAGTAGTAATTTGGACGTAATTGTAATTAAGCTATAGATTAGGACTACTTAGCAAATATACCAAACTTGTTTGGTATATAAAGAACCCTAATGTGATGTATTAGGGTTAAGAATTCATTTTAATAGAAAACCGAGCTTTACAACGTGAAGAACGCTCTCAAGCTTCCGCGCCAAATTCAAACGTGTTCTTCGTAAGTTTTACATTTTCTATCGAATTCTTCACCGAACTTAATCATGTTGGATATAACTGGAACTAACAATTGGTATCAGAGCAAAACACGTTAGGATTTGATTGAATTTTTGCATTTTTCGGTTCGGATTTCGTTGAAGAACTCGCACGTAAATTTTCGAATTTCAGTTTGATTCTTCAAGTTTCGATATGTTGCTGTTTTTAGGCTTTGATTGAGTGTTATAAACATCTCTGTGCTGAAGTTTGATTGATCGAACGTCAATTTCGCGGAATTTTGAAGATCCGATAAATCGTGTTCTTCGTGAAATTCATCCGATTTCTCAAAAATTCGACATATTTTGCTGTTTTCTACTTTGATTGAGTGTTAAAAACTGGAATTCTACATGTTTCGATCCATAATCCAATCTAAATTTGATTAATTTTGTGTTTCGGATCGAAAACTATGTGTGTTTATCATAAAAATCGAGTACGTTGAACATTTTTTCGAACGAAAAAGTTAATCGCAAAATATTTTTTTCGAACAAAAATAAATTAATCGCAAAAATATTTTTCCAACGAAAAAAAAAAAATTAATCGCAAACTTTTTTTTTTCGAACGATAAAAAAAATAAAAAAATTATTAATCGCAAATTTTTTTAACGAAAAAGTTAATCGCAAAATTTATTTTCTCAAAGAAAAAGTTTTCGCGATCAATATTTTTTTTTGCGGATTAAGTCTACGAACAAATTTTTTTTAAACAGTGTTTATCGAAAAACTTTCTTGGCCAATTATAAGAAAATTTTGGATATATTTTTTTTGAAGTTTTCGACATCAATATAAACACATTTTGGTATCTACCAAAAGTTTTTGAGACTTATATAATTTTCAAAACTTCACTATATTTCACGAAAACACCAAAAAATTTCGATACTGAATTTTACGACGCCAATTTTAAATCTCTTTATCGAGAAATTTTCTTTATCAATGAAATTTTACGAGAAAAATTAGTCAATCTGAAAAACAAATTAGTCAACCCGAGAAAGTTAAGTTCTCGCAATCGTGTTAACGAGAATATCTAATCGCAAAACGTTCTCGGTACGACAAATTTTCTCGATACACATATTTTTCGATACTTAACCTTTTGACCCGAATTTTTCAAACTTTAATATTTTGATCCAAAAGGTTTCAATTTCAATTTTTTTTTCCAGAAAAATAAAAGATTTCGACCTTATTCAAAGTTTTACGGCACATTATAGAAAAAGTAAATTTTCGAAGTATTGAATATCAATTTAAAACTTTTCAGTAGACACCTAAAATTTTCAATACTTTTAGATATTTTTTCAACACCAAAACTTTTCGGAACAGAAATTTTAAAGTCAATTTTTTTTTCGATATTAGAAAATAAAAAGTTTTCGATACTTACACTCTCACTATCAAAAGTTTTTAGTACACACAAAATTTTCGATACTTAAATTTTTCGACTCCATATGCTTTTCGTCCAAAAGTTTTCGATATCTACATTTTATCCTAAAAACTTTTGGATACCTACTCTATTCTTTGAAACTTTTATTAAAAAAAAATTCTCTCAAATCCACATAACGCGTCAACGATCAAATATCCAACCTAACAAAAACACGGATACCTACGCTATGGAACACAACCAAGACGTAATTGATGCTCTTCAAAGAGCACGGTATCTACGAATGAACTCATCCACTGACCATCTCAAGGTTAGTCATTCTGACTCTAGTTTATTTGAAAAATTAGAGAAAACAGTTATGGAGTTAGAAACAAAAAATAAGGAACTTACCACGCGTCTTAAAAATAGTGAAGCAGCGTGTCGTAATAAGTCACTCCTTTATGATGAATTAGTTGAGGAACGCAGAAAGTTGTACTCTAAAATTAAAAATTTAGAATACAATCTTGCTGAAAAGGGTCAAAAAGACCAATGTTCCTCTAAAGCCTTAGCATCTAATTGGGGAAATAATTTACATTATGATAAACCTGCTTCTTGTTCGGAAATTCCGGAGGTTATTCATAAAATAACTGAATTAAACGCAACTCTGGAATTAGAAAGAGTAGGTTTCCAAGCGGAAAAGAAAAAGCTTTTAGAGGAGATATCAAATCTCAAAAATTGCCCTCATTTTACATGACATGGAATTTTATAATCCTGTTGAAGGCTTATGCTTTACTAATCATTGTAACTTGAAAAGGCTTAACGTAAAACAATTATATGATATCGAGTACATGGGTTTAGGATTTACTTCTTTAATGGCTTTTACTAACTCTTCCGAAATATATGTCTTAGAAGAATCCAAACGAAAGGCCGCAACTAGGACTGAAATTCCCTTTGAATACACTGAATTGAACAATAGTTACAAGACATGGGAAATAAACTTGTCTAGCGACTGTAATTCATTATATCCTTTAGAAAATCTTCCTAAAGTTGAGGAAGAAATTTTTGATCATTTTAAAAATTCTTCTTTCTGTTATATTCCTGCTATTATTAAGAAAATAGCTGATTTGAACTCCTCCCTAGAAACAGAAAGAAAGAATTTTGAAGCTGAAAAGAATGCGCTCTTATTGGAGATATCAAATCTAAAAAAATCCTCTCCTTTACCTGTTTTACACGATATTTCTAAAGAAAAATCTTCTCTTAAATAGGATAAAGCAACGCAAACGGACGTTTTTGTTCCTAAAATCGAAAAGACTTTTACTAATACTTCTACGTCAATTTTGATTGAAATTGAAATTCAAAGTAAAAGGCAAGAACTTCAAATTGCTAAGGAACAATTACAACATAGGAAAGAGAAAGGAAAATCTACATTATTTTCCAATGTTAAAGAACGAAAATTTAAAGACCAAAAATGTTCCTCTCCTATTCCTATAAAGAAAATTTTTAACGAAAAGGCTCCAAGTTCTAGCAAACAAACTTCATCGTGTGCTTCAAATGATTTTAAAAATTCTCCATTTAAGATGCCTAGACTTGGAAATAATTTTCCTAATTCTTCTCATCATTCTAGTGTGAATTGTGTGGATTCTCAACATAGGATACACGACTTATATGCTAGTGATGCTTATAATTCTATATGCTCGTATTTCTACATGAAGTATCCAGTCCAAGTTCATTCTAAGAAACATCTTATGTAACTGGCTTCGGAGAAAATATTCAAATCTTCTCCGAGACACACTTTCACCAAAGCTGAAATTTTTTTTTCCGTGTCAAATCAGTCCTACATGGGTTCCTATGTCTACTATTAAGTTAGGAAATGCCACAAAAATTTGGGTACCTAAACGCACATTAATGGATGATTTAGGACCAAAATTAAATTTGACTCCATCTATGCTTAACCCGTTTTCTGCTACTAAGGGAGGACCCACTTTACAATGGGTACCAAAGTCCCGATAATGTTTTGCAGATTCCCTCATGTATGGGATTTGAAGTAGTGGCTCCACATACATGATAAAGGGAAGAGGCGTGAGCTACTACAACTACACTTCAATGAGGTACATTCTAATTTGCGTATGTTGAACGAACTTTCAATATTTTAAATTTGCATACGCATAAGAGCTACTTTGAAAAATACCTATAATTTTTCAAAACGGTACATTTTAAATATGCATTTTCAAAATTTTAAGAGATTTTAAAATTCCAATAGCATGTTATACACGGAAATGATAAATACCATTTTTTTTAATATAACATTTTTACATTAGCTTAATTTGAGGGGGAGCTACTCTTTTATCTAAAAGAGAATAGACTCTTATTTCTTTCAAGAGGGAGCAACAATTTTAATTTTTGAGGGGGAGTTAAAACTTTTTAAACAAAAGAATTAAGGGAAAGAGATTTGTAATATATTTTTTAATCTTACTACGCGACTTTCAAGGGGGAGAAGCTTTAATTTTGGAAGCATTATTTGAGAGGGAGAAATAAAAATATAGATATAGTTTTCAAATATTGAAAATATTGGATTGTTACCGACAAAGTTTACCGATAAATTTTCTACACTTTCTCGAGAAATTTTCTGGCAAGACTTTCTCGACACAGTTTTTGTCGACAAACTTTCTCGAGACATAAACTTTATCGACAAATTTTTTCGTACAACTTTCTCGTGAAATTTTTCTCATGGAACGTTATCATAAAATTTTCTATCGAGAAATTTTCTCCACTATATCGAGAAATTTTATCGCAAACCTCACTCGAAATTTTTTTTCGATACACCTCATTCGAAAATAATTTTCGATATACTTCACTCGAAATTTTTTTTGATACACCTTATTCGAAATATTTTTCGATACACCTCATTCGACAATATTTTTCGATACACTTCACTCGAATATTTTTTTCGATACACCTTATTCGAAACTATTTTTTGATACACCTCATCCGAAATTTTTTTCGATATCTCTACTTCTTGACTCCGATCCGACAACTCTCATCCGCACGCCACATATATATATAATATAATATACTATTATATATTTCTTATAAATATACATATATACTTCATATATAAAAAAAAAAGGGGAAAAAGAAAAATCTCCTCTTATCTTCATTAAGCTTCATGGATATTTCCTCCGACAACTTTCTATGGACTTCAAGGAAGAATCTCGAGTTTACAACGACCAAATATTTCCAAAAGGCAAAAGTGGCCATCTGCATGACGATCCAAATGCTCATTTTCAACGACCAGCTCCGGCTTTATTGATTCAAATAAAGCAGCACTCATCTCGTATCCCGGAAGCATGGATTTCTAGTTCCCATGGTTCAGTCTAAACCGACTTGATCCTAACCCCGGAACGCGTTCGAGCATTAATGACGATACAACCTATCCTACATCATCCGAACAACAAGCAAGATGACTTCGATGATGACTTGGAAATTTTTGAAGGTACATAAATCCCTTATCTCACAAATATTTTGGACTAACCTCCATAGGTACAGGTGCTAATTTTATTAGCTCCCGGGTTGAAGACGCCGCATTAGGTCCAACGGCGCGTGCACATCCGAGCCTTACCCAGTCATCGTCTCCTAAAAGACCGATGTTTCATTTTCTCACGGGGAGCCACGTCTACTATCACCACTTCACTAGGAAGTGGGAGATATTGAACTAAGTGGTAATCCGCCCCGTACCACGCTTTCATTGATCACATCATGTCTAGTGTGTCCTCACTTCCTAAATTTTTATAATTTTCAAGGACACATACACTTTTTATATACTTGGTCTTTGTGATCATTCTCAGACATGCTTCGATGATCGAAAGGAAGTCCTACCGTTGCAACATCAAACCAAAAACGGTATTAGGCCATCTTCTACGAGCAACGCTCCTAGAACGATGTCAACGGGAAGCCTATGTGGCCCCGGTTTCATATCGACGGAACGCCTTCGTGGCTCCGTTGGGTTATTACCAAATTTGATTTCCTACGAAGTCTACAAACTCCATCTCCTTGTCACGACGATACAATCTTCTTGCCAAATGACGATGCCCCATTTTGATACTTTGCCATGACGATCTCCCCACTCGATCATCATGAGGGGGAGTAGTACTAAAGAAATGGGAGCAATACAACAACGAAAGTGCAAGATTGATCGGAAATACTAAATTCTTAAGCGTCGTTGAATTCAAACAACACGAGCTTCAATGACCAAAGTTGCTGCTCGTATGTCTCTCCAAATTTCAAAACGAATTCCCCGATCCCAACACAAGGTTGAAATAAAATAGGGGGAGTTTCGTCGATAACAAAGGGAGAGATGGAACACAAAAGAGGAAATTTTCCAAATCCGGCAAGCAACTTCACACACTTTCCGACGATGTCGAGAAGAGAAAAGAACAAGACATGGTGCGCTTGAAGATTTCCAAAGAAGAAAGAGATCACAAGACAAGATAAATGAAGAGATTATACAAATAATCTTGTAAAGGGGAGATTGTTAGGACTCGAGGAATCTTTTCAAAACAAGACAAGATAACCTACGCTCAAACGAAGATTGAACACAAAGGGGGGTATTGTTAGGACATTTTTATTGTGTTCAAAATATAAATGTTATCTTAGTTTTGTAGTATAAGTAGTAATTTGGACTTAATTGTAATTAAGCCATAGATTAGGACTACTTAGCAAATATACCAAACTTGTTTGGTATATAAAGAACCCTAATGTGATGTATTAGGGTTAAAAATTCATTTTAATAGAAAACCGAGCTTTACAGCGTGAAGAACGCTCTCAAGCTTCTGCGCCAAATTCAAACGTGTTCTTCGTAAGTTTTACATTTTCTATCGAATTCTTCACCGAACTTAATTATGTTGGATATAACTGGAACTAACAGATTAACTCTTGTATTTTAGACCGAATGTTCTGTTTGAAACATGGCGGGAATCCATGTATCTTATAACATGTTTCGATTGTGTGCCCATGCATGTTGCAATGAGTGCAAAAAGCTCTTCCCCCTTCTCTCTTGCCCTTGAAAGGTTTCTTTTTAGCAGGTTGATAAACACTAGAAACAGCAGATGTTGAACCTTTAGTCAAGAGGGACATATGTTGTCCAACATCTTCTTGATTCTTGGCCGAACCAGTATTGATTGACCTTTGCCTTTCTTCTTGTGATATCAATGAGAAGACGAAGACCTTATTGATGGCATGAAGTGGTTCTATTAAAAGTATTTGGCCTCTCACATGAGCATATGATTCATTGAGCCCCATCAAGAAAGTGATTACATGGTCCCTTTCAAAATAAGCCTTTAACTCCTTGACACCACCACACTTGCAGGCTCCGCAGGTACAAGAAGGCCTAAAATTTGCAAGTTCGTCCCACAAGGTTTTCAACTTCGTGTAGTACAGCCCCGTGGACAACTCGTTTTGGTGGAGTCCAAGCAATTCCTTCCTCAATTGATAGAATCTTGGTCCGTTGCTTTCTTGAAATCTCTCTTGGAGGTCGATCCAAATGTCTCATGCAGACTCGGAATATAGGATGCTCGCCGAAATCTCTTTGGATACAGAATTGGGTATCCAAGAAATCACCATATCGTTGTTTCTCTTCCAAGCGATGACCATTTTATGATCTTTCTATTCTGGTTTTTGAATTGTGCCATCGATGAAAGCTTTCTTATTCTTAACTGAGAAAGCAATCGTCATTGCTCTATTCCACGAGGCATAATTATCCCCCGTAAGTAATTGATGAAAGAGAATCTTGGATTATCCGTATGATGCTAGTAGAATGGATGGAGTGGGTCGTCCAATAAGACTTTTGAATCTGCGCCGTCTTTTACCTGATCCGCCATTGAGAATTATCACCAGACCTTGAGAGATTAAATTGTCTGAAGAATTTGACAAATTAACAAACACCTTGTTCGCATGAGATCAGATTACGAGCTATGAATTTGTGATGAAGAAACACAAATCAGCCTTGAAATTGTTCCTGGTCTTGATTCAGCGATAGAAACGTGTTTGTCTTGCTCTGATACCATGAAGGAAATCTTGATTGATCGGAGATTAATTGATTAGCCAAGCAAGAAGTAATCGAAAGCTGAATTTTTATCATAAGAAAAATGAATACAGAAGCAGCAAATGCGATAAAGAGCTTAAATACAACTATTTACAAAATAACAAACGGACCAAAAAATAAAAGGAATTTACAAAATGGTCCCTAGTTAACAAAAACGATTTCTCATGTGATGCTCTGTTCAGTTTCGTTATTCTTTGCGTTTTCTTCATCATGTAATTCCAATAGCCCCGCAAGATGGACTGTATATATTCAACACGGCCATCTTGGATAAGAACTTTGTGAGAATAGATGCTGGAAGCGGTTTAGTAAACACATCGGCTAACTGGCCTTCACTTCGAACTGATAGAAGCTTTATATTGCCGGAGTTAAGATGATGCAAAATGGCAATCTATGTCTATTTGTTTACTCCTTTCATGAAATTTTGGATTGGTGGCAAGTTGAATGGCTGATCCGGTGAGAACAAGAGCCAAGTCCGTGAGGGAGGTGCAGGGTGTACAAACACAAGGGAGGAAACTCACCGCGGTAGAGGTCAGAGGATCATGAAGGAAATCTTGATTGATCGGAGATTAATTGATCAGCCAAGCAAGAAGTAATCGAAAGCTGAATTTTTATTATAAGAAAAATGAATACAGCAGCAGCAGATGCCATAAAGAGCTTAAATACAACTATTTACTAAGTAACAAAGGGACCAAAAAATAAAAGGAATTTACAAAATGGCCCCTGGTTAACAAAAATGATTTCTCATGTGATGCTCTGTTCAGTTTCGTTCTTCTCTGCGTTTTCTTCATCATGTAATTCCAATAGATCAGATGGTATCGCCACTTCTTTCATAAACATATCTGATTACAAGTTTTCGATTCTCTTATCTGAAAGCTTGCTGCTTGATGAGATCACGATGAGTTCATGTGTTTATGCATTACATAGAGCAGTGAAGGTCATGTCCAAGGATCTTGTCAGAACAAGGAATCAGATTGAAAAGTTTTACGAGCTGAAGTCTCAATTGCAATGTGTTTCTTTCAGAATTCAGTTCAGAGACTTTTTGTTGAAGGCGTATGTACAGTTTGATAATCCGCTGCTGTAATTTTCCTTTTGAACAAAAGCATGAATCCCTTGATGTTGAACACTAACAATGATTTCTTGCGGACACGATGGGAGTGGCAAAGAGAGGTGTGACCGAAGCAATGGGGCAGATGAAACGTCCCTTCATTGCAGAAGATCGTGCGATAATTAAAAAGGCAGAGACGAAGATTATGGAACTGACCAGCAAGATAATTGCAGACGCGCCATTGGAAAGGGATAAAGAAGAATACAACGAAATGTACCTCTACTATTTATTGAGATGTTTGTGCAGCGATACCAATTGTTTGACATATTACTTTTTCTAATAGGAATTCAAATATTTTTAGCGTATGACATGTCTTATATTATAATATATCTGTGATGCATTCAAAGTTTTGTCCGTATATCTTAAAAATCAAGAACTATTATAATATAAAGGCTACAGAATTATACATAATAGTAGTAATTTCTGACACATAACTAAGCTATTTTATTAACGCAAGAACCACTTTCGGTTTGATCAACGTAGTGCAATTCTGCGATATGCTACCCACAAGGACCACTTAGAGCATCTCCAATGAGTATTCTATTTTAGTGTAAAACAATAAAATATAGTTCACACATTCTCCAACCGATACTCTATTTTAACACTATTAGGTCATCTGCAATCCACAACACAAAAATACAGTTGAATTTACACAAAAATACAGCCACTACAGTGCTTTTACTCCAACCCATTAACTCTATTTTCTACACCAATTTTTACTCCAACCCACTAACTCTATTTTTTACTCTAAAAATAATATTTCATACATATTCATACTTATTGTTATTATAAATTTATTTATAAAATAAAAATAAATAAATTACGTGTATTCTTCTATAATTTATTTTTTTACATTAAACATAGTAATGGTATGTTAATTTAAATATACAGACACTTATATTCTCTATATAAAAATAAAAATATTTATTTTTTTTAAATGCATTATAGTAAAAGCCAAACAAAAAAAAAATCAAAAAAACGCGTAGAAAATCACTAATAACAAAAAATTTATAATAGAAAAATGCATTTAAAGAAAAATTAATGAAGAATGTGACGTTTTTTTGTACTTTTTTTTATCATTATGATAATATAAAATATGCCAAATTGTTAAATTAGGTTCACTAACTATGGCTCTCGTGTTTTTTTTGGGTCTCTAAGTTTCATAATTGCAAACTTAGGTCACTAAGTAACGTATTTGATTTTTTTTGAGTCGTCGATGAATTTTTCTGCCGGAAATCCGACGTGGCCAATAACTTGTCAGCAGCCACGTCATCGGCCACGTCGGATTTCCGGCGATTTTTGCCGGAAAATTCACCAATGACCCAAAAGAAATCAGATATGTTACTTAGTGACCTAAGTTTGCAATTATGAAACTTAGAGACCGAAAAACACGAGAGACATAGTTAGTGACCTAATTTAATAATTTGGCCTATAAAATATTTTAAACATAATTTCATGTTTTAAAATTAAAAATAAAATAATGAAAACTCTATTTTAGAGTTACTCTAAATATAAAATATCGCTCTCTGCAAATTCTATAATAGTGTTAAAATAGAGTACCCATTGGAGATGCTCTTATAGGGTTTGCAGACAGTGATACTCTATATTTAGAGTAACTCTATTTAACTCTAAAATAGAGTTATGCGTTAATTTTGTATTTTTATTTTCTTTTAAATATAAATTTATTTAGTTATGTTTAAAATTTATTTAGTTATGTTTAAAATATTTTCTATAAGTTTCGTTTTTATTTTATGAAATAAAAATAAATATTTTATTTTTACATATAAGGTATGAGTATATTTGGTTTTAAATTAACATGTCAATTATACAATTAATACGTTTTATATAAACTTTATTATTTACTCTTTGAAAATATAAATAAAAATTATATAATGTTTTTATTTATATAAATAAGTTATAATAATAAGTAAGAATATGTATGGAATATTATTTTTGGTGTAGAAAATAGAGTTAATGGGTTGGAGTAAAAATTAGTGTAGAAAATAGAGTTAGTGAGTTAGAGTAAAAACACTATATCAACTGTACTTTTGTGTAAGTTAACTGTTTGTTATGGGTTAGGGATGGCCTTAGTCGGTGAGTACTCATTACTTTCGCACTGTTAGTAAATCATTATACTATAATCTTATCTTACGTTTCTCGCAGATGCAATTGTCTTAGTAGTTTATGTTGGTGAGTTGAAAAATGTCACTTTCGAGAATTAAAAATGGCACTTCTGTCCAAAATCATGTTCGAAATGTCTTGCTTTGGGACACGAGGTACAATGCTACATTATCTATATTTTTTCAAACCTAATTAATATCACCGTTCTAATTATTTTCTAATTTTTCCAGCACGAATACAATAAGACTTTCCCTCTGGGGAAATTTTGCCACAAATGAGTGTTACCAACGTTTTTTTATGCGAGAAAAGTTCTACTTCTAGCATTTGACACTTATTTTCCATTCATTGTCTGATACTGATATAACTTATGTAGGTGCATAATTAAATAAAACAAGATTTAACAGAGTTTTCGTTGATCCAACATAGACCAGACAAAGGAGCTCCATAGATGGTATGTTTTTTCTTTCTTTTTTTTAAAGTTTAGTTAAACATTTATACTTATTCGAGTGCATATTAATAAACTAATGTGTTATTATATTTCAGGTAAGCCAATAGGAATAATATTGCACAAATGCACATTTCATTCCGTCAGAGAAGAGGAAAAACAATACACCAAGTGCAGTGTTTGCTTGATGTTGTTTCGATTAACTTAAATGATTATTGTGTCGTTGACAACGTAAGATTTACTTACCTCTTTGTAAATGTAAAATAATCAACCTATTATATGTTAAAATATTAATATATTATTAATTACATGCAGCTTCAATACTTTCGTGTACGAGCATGCATAGACCAAATAGATATGACAACTATTTGGTACGAATCGTCCCATTCTGTATGGTCAACAAAATTATGGATGGATTTTGCATAAATTGCAATAGGTTGGTGTCACAGTCTATCCTGAGGTAACCACTATTCATTAGCATTCACCTGCAAATTATTTTTCGATATAAAATTTTAATATCTTAATTTTATTTTTTTTATCTGGCCTATTGTTATGTAACTTAAGCCATAGCCACGATATAAACCTGCATTATTTCACAAGTCCACATATTAAATTTTAAAATCAATTATTACATTGCAAGAAAAAAAAAATAAAAAACTGATAGCACGTTCGAAAGATTAATAGATGCACCCACGATATGACATAACAATAGCTTCACGATGGTCAAGACGAGAAAGAAGTCGCCCAATTCTTTGTAGAAGATCATGACCGATGCATTCGTAAAGGTAAAGGTAACAATTGATAAAAAGTATTATAAATTTGTATCCATTTATGTTTGATTTAGGGATTTATTTCGCAAGTTTTTTATCAGATTAATTGTCAAAGGTCGAAACCTTAGAAGACGTCAAGCATTTTTCATTGGCTTTGTTTTTTCTTTTTTATGTTTGTCCGTTTCTGTATTTATACTGGCCTGGGTTGTTCCTGTATTTAAAGATCCATTTTGTGTGTGGGGATAACCGATCGTTTTAACTTTGACTATTTACTTTTTGACTCTCTGAAGCCTGTTCATTTCAAAGCAACTGGAAGAATAAAATTCCATGGAAAGGTTGACAAAATTTCTCCCATATACATTGATAATGAAGCCATCGAATCCGTTAAAAATTTGGGATTGTAATTGATGAAAAGTGATGAAGTTGAAAAGTGTATTTTTAGGGCAGGATTGAAACTCAATCAATTGATGTTGGCCCCTAAGTGATCAGGCATATTGAACATAACGCATAAGGTTATTAGGGGGAAAGGATAACGGAAATGAGCGTGAAGAAGACGATCAGTATTATGTTTTGAATTTGCACACATGTTTTTTTTATGTGAGTATTTATCCGAGTCACTTTCATACTCGGTGTTCTTTTTTGTTGCGAGATTAAATTCGTGCGATGTTTTAGTTTGTTCGTCAATTACCATAATTCTTCTGTGATAGTATGTGTGTTATAATTGTTATAGCAAACGATATGTTCTTCATGCAACCATGACTTTCTTGATTTTGATTGGTTCCAAATGACAATGACGAAGAGAGTCCAAGTTCTGAAAGTGGCGCACCTTGGACTGATTGCCAAAGTTTTGGCTGCGGATTGAGGGATGGGGAACGATGCTCCCACGACTGCAGTTAAATTGGGGGATGATTTCCACAAGGTTATTTACAACAGGAGCCCTTCAAGAACAACAATGTATTTTATTTTCCCCTTTTTACTAATTAATGTTTACTTTTACTGAAATATTTTTAATTGGAATATATTCTTCCTTGCAGTATATACACTTGATGTTTTCAAAGGCTAGGTCGATCTTGATCACACCGATACTCCTCATTTGTCCCGTATCGAACAACACCCCGATTCTGAGAGTGATGCTCCTCCTTTCCAAGTATCGCCTCAGTAACGTCTCCATGATCGAGATGGGGAAATCGTCGATAAAAAAATTCATAACCCAATCCGTAGTCATTCACGGCCTACAAGGATAAAACGGAAGGGACTGGCTCGACTGCGTCTCCTCTCATCCCGTTTCCGAGCTCTGCCTCCCTTGCAACCCTCAAGACCAAGTAATATAAGTTGTGAATGTAATAATTTGGGTGAGGTAACGCTGATCGATGATAACTAACATTAATATTGTTTGTGTTTTTTTTTCTCTGTGGTAGTTTGTCAAATGAACATGATGGTTCATCATTTTATTAGAGCTTCGTGGATACAACAATTGATGTTATTACATCCCACCCAACTACGTATAGATACTAAAATCTGTGTATACAGTTATTTCATTTTATTGCACAATGTTACTTGATTAAACTGTGAGTTAACCATTAGGATCTTCTCGAATTGGGTGGTCTGTTTGATTAATCAACTATATTTATGACTTTACAACTTGACGGTAATCTTCTTTTACTTTGGCATCACTGATCATTTCTTTATACACAATTGTATGTAATTTTTTTTCTAATGCTTTTGGCCATTTTGGGGACTACAAATTAATCATCAGAATGACGATCTTATATATGATGTTTGCTATTGAAAATTTGTGATGAAAGCTTCAAGTTGGGGCTTAAAATTTTATATAAATTTCTCATGTCATTGGGCATTTGTTTGATATCAAATTAAAGTGCTTGATTTGACCGTTCATAGTAAGTTGTTTGAGTCGCCTTGGCTTTAACTTCTTTTTCAGGTGTAGCATATCATGAGAGAAGAGAAACAACAACATAACGAAGAAGCACACACCACTTCATAACCCTCTGTGCTTGAATAATCTGATTCATATCTAGAAGTTGTGGATGATGGTTTAGATTATCCCGAAGCGTGCAATGCACGGGTCATTAAATGCGATATGAATGGTATAAATAATATGATGATTTGTCGTTAGCTGCCACAATTGCTGGGTTAATTCAGGCATAAGCACGATGATACTTCTGCTGAAATGCCCCGTGCTTATGCGACTATTGCTGGGGTTAATTCCCGAAGTTGTTGCTGGGGTTATTGCCTGAAGATGCACGGGTCATTAGTAAGTGTGCTGGGGTGCAATCAACTCATCAAGAATGGAAAAATTATTGGTGCTTTTGTTCCTAACGATGGTTGTTTGAACTACATTGAAGAAAATGTGGATCTGCTCCGTATTTCTGTTAGGTCCTATTTCATCAACTACCGATCAATCTAAGCATGAATTCTAGATATTCGAATAAGAAACTTCAAGAATTACCTTCGGTCGAATATCGAGTTTGAAGACCGGGAGAGAGAAACGATTAGAGAGTGAAAGTATTCGATTGTATTTCTCTATCTAGAATATGAAGTCAATACTTTGTTATTATTCTGAAAAACTTGTGTATTGATTTTTGTTTTGTACATGGTATATATACCTCTATATATGGTATATTTACAAGGTAGTCCTACACTAAAAAAAATACGAGCTATGCCCCTAATTACAACGATAACTAATTAACAATGCACAACTTCTATGTTTCTTCAAACTCCCCTTTGTGCTTGTTCTCTTTTCAGCTCCGTTTATCCTTGTCGGGCGTAGAACGATTTTCTAAATCTCAATGCTGTCTCGTAGTGTCGGAAATCATTCCTCAGCTCCAGTCTTTCGTTTGTAGCATCCAAAAGCTCATTAAGGAGCGGAGCCTCTTCTTCTCCAAGGTCCTCGAAGATCGTTTCTTCAGTGATCTCTGCCAACCTCTTCTCGATTTCTTCCTCACTAGCTTCAACGTCCCGTCACAGAATTTGTGAACTTTAGAGTTCATCATCGCTCTCGTCTTTCCAATAATTGTATTTCGATAAGTGATGGTGAGGCCTGGCTTCTTGGAGATGTAATTCTCTGGGAAGTCGTTGAGCGGTAAGCCTTTCATGAGCGGAGACTCCATGTTGACCTTCTTCATATTGTTCACTACAACAATTTGAAGGTCGTGTGCGGTGTGTAACTTGATCTGCCTCACCATGATCTCTTTAACCCCTCGAGTCCTTCCTTCTTGATGTAACCAGTGGGCGTCTGGTATTTTCTTTTGTACATCTGAAACAGACGATACACTTCGTCTGGTGGAAGGAATGGCAGATAACTTTTGTCTATCTCCTCTCAAGTATGGGCGTTGTCCGCTCACTCGATGTGGTATATTCGGGTTGGATAACTTCCAATCGTGTGCGATACGCCCACGAGTTGGAGGTTCGGTGGCTTGTCCCTGAAATTTCTTCTAAGTTGATCTGTTTAGATGCCACTTCGATCCGGACCAAGGTCTTCAGTAAGAAAATGTTCTCCATCTTCTTCCTTTCTTCCCAGTGAGAGATGCCCCGTAAATTCAGCTCATTTAACTTCTTGACGCGATTTGGAGCCCTCCAAATCTGCTTCCTTAAATCTTCAATAAACGGAACTTCAATCCGTACATTTTCCCAAGGCATCTCGACTCTTACAGTCCCCTTTGATAAGCGAGGAGGGGAGTAGACTCGATGCCTGATCATCTCTGGTAGTTCGGGGAGTGCGGAGTTGTAGTTTTCGCCTTCTTAAAGTTCTTCGACTTCAAGCAGCACCAAATCTACCGAAGCTTGTTGTAAGAAGTATCTGACGTTGGAAAGCCTGGCTTGAATAGCTTCCTCTGGTTTCCATTGCGTCAGCCACTTCTCGTTAGATGTTATCATCTTCGCATGTGGATCGTAGACGACTGCTTCCGGTTGATTTTGGAGGAGGTTGGAGGTCGGGATTTGATTTGGACTTATGGGAGTGGGAGGTAGTGTTTGTGTGTGAGATGTGGTAGATGTAGTGGTTGTTTGTTGGCGGGTAGTAGATTGTGTGGTTGGTGGATTGGTGGATGAACCTCCAGCTTCTCGAGTCGTTGTTTGCTTTTCTCGACTCTGACCACGACCGCTTTTTGTGGTCCTTTGCCGTTTCTCCCCCTCATGACGATCAGGATCATCGTGATCGTCATGTCTTCGATTCGTGCGGGAGCTTTTCTTCACGGCAAAGTGTTTGGGCGGGCGGCTAGGGTTCATCTTCTAGCCATTTATAGAGACTCTCCTCAGCTGGGGTCTTGGTCTCGAGGGCTAGTAGGCGATAGATGAGGATGTTGTGAAGTCGAGTGATAGGGATGGTGTATGGATTGATGAGAGAAGGTAATTGGAATGGAGTGGTTAAAGTGGGTTGTATGAGGGTGTGTATGGTGGTGGTTAGTGGTGGTGAGGATAGGGGTGTGGTGTGGGCTTCGGACGAAACTGCCTCTTAGACTGGTGCTTTCCCGGTATTCCATCGGGAAGTCTCAATAGCTTGTAGCATCCTATCCATCAGTCGTTCTTCGAAAACAACATAATTGTGCCAAAAACTATCGAAATATACACTAAAAATTTAAAAAAATAAAAAAAATAAACAAACGGCGGATGGTAACCGCCGGATACCCTTTGACCAGAGGTTGACCAACTGCCGGTTGGTCAATCGGCAACCGGAGAGGGCCAACTGGCATCCGTCTCCGGCCGGTTGTTGCCGGTTGGTCATTTCGACCAACCGGCAACCGCCGGATCCCAACCGTCGGTTAACCAAAACCGGCCGATGGGCAAGTCTAGCAAGAAGGTTCTTGTCAATGATGACGTGTTTTTTTAATTGATCTTCATTGTGTATTACACGTCCTCTCCGACGACGTAGCTCTTCATACATCTCCAGAATTGCTGGAGGTAGACCATTTGTACAGAAGCCGTCATCATTAGAGCTGGCCATAGAGGATGTCTTTTGGGAATGTAGATCATCACTTCATCTGGACACCGGAAGGTGGCTAGGTCCAATTGATAGTTGTTGTCGTGGACCGTCATCCAGCTTTCAGAAGAGTAAATGTGGGAGTACTCTTGATGTGCCATTTCTGAAAAGAAATAAAATTCATTAGATTGAAATATTCATATGCAAATTTTACTAAGTAAATGTGCATGGCGAAAATGACATAGAAAAATTTGAGAAATTTTTCTAAGTGTTAGAGTTTATTATCGAAAGATTTAGGCCAAAAAAAATTTGAAAAAATTTGCTAAGTCTTGTTTTTATTCGAGCGTGAATTTATTCGATCGTTAAATTTTGCGATCGAATAAAAACTTATCAAAAAATTCAAGATTTTCATCGCTGATTTTTACGATCAAATAAAAATTTGTCGAAAACAAAATTTTTTTCGCTGAGTAATTTTGCGATCAAATTAAATGTTGTCGAAAAACTTAAGTTTTTCGCCGCATAGTTTTGCGATCAAAAAAATGTATCGAAAAACTTAAGGTTTTCGCCGCTTATTTTTGCGATCGAATAAATTTTAATCGAAAACTAAAGTTTTCGCCCCGAAGTTTTACAATCGAATAAAAAACATATCGAAAACATAAGGTTTTCGCCGCTGAGTTTTGTGATCGAATTAAACTTAACGAAAACTAAAGTTCTTCGATGACACTGTTTGCGATGAGAACATTTTTGATCGAAAAAGTTTGAAATCAAACAGTAAACGCTTAAAAATGCAGATGTCGTTTTCTGGGTAAATCATGAGTTAATCTGTACTCGGAACGATCAGAAATCAGTTGCGAATCCAAATATCATGATTTTACTCATAATGGTCGAGTTCAAACACGTTAATTTTGCGTTTTTAAGACGTTTCAGTCGAAAAAGTTGCGAAGTAAAAATTTTCGTCAAATGATTGAGAATCTATCACGAGTCGTGCGTTTCTGAACGGAAAGATGATCTGAAACGGGTTTATACCTTCACGTTCGGCGAGGTTTGACAGAAAATCGATGAAGATTGAAGAGTGTTTATGAAATCGCCGAAGAGGTTTGAGAGAACGAAAAGTTTTTCGACCGTTTGTAGTTGAGTGAGAATGAGTTTTTCGATCGAAAAAGTGATATTAATACTTTTCGATTGCAAAAGGTTAAAAGGACTTTGGGCCGAACAAATATTTTGGGCTTTCGTTAAAAATCAGATCTGATTTAACGAAAAAGAATTTAATCTTTTACTTGTGAACCCAAAAAGAAGTTTCATAAGACTCCGTATATTTCTGAAATAAATGCAATTGTCTCCCAATTGTGATGAAATTCAACACTTGACTCATCGGATGAGCTCGAAATATTCTGTGATACTTCAAAAAATATTAGAAGTCGTGTTTGCAAGTAAATCATTTAGGAGATAAGAACAAATTTTCATGTAAACTCCCCCTCATTAAATGCACATTTAACATTTCGGCATTTTAGCACGTAGTTAACACAATTTTGCATATGAAAATTTACTATATAGGCACAAGTAACGCATTCAGCATAGGTTCATGAAAATTTTGCGTTTTTGAAAAAAAAAATTCGCATTTTATCAATTCTGAACCAATGCATGTATTTAATGCATTTAAAATATGTGTAGAGAAAAAATATTTTTCAAGAATATATTTATGTATATATATATAAAAAAAAATTGTTTTGGTGTCAGATTGTCCATTTTGAACATTATCACGCAAAAATTTCTCATGACATATAAATAATAATTTGCAGTCAAAACATGTAACTAAACTAATATTCTAAGATCATAGTATGAATCATTTTGACAACTCTTACTAGTTTCGCTCATAGTACTCAATTTATTTTTATCATGGAAATATTTAGTAGATATATCACTCATATCAACACGACAAAATTATATCAATCAAGTTGTTATCGTAGCGTATTTAATCAACTTACCAAGTGAAAGTCCATCAATTTGAATCAAAGGAACTTTGAAGGGATTATTTTTAGGCTCTGCCTAAAAGGGTAGGATATTTGGGATTTGTGAGCTTATAAGTTCTTCAATTCCAGCGGCCCTTTTTGAAATTCATTTCTGTTCCTTTTTCTTTTCTTTTCTTCTGCTCTTGTTCAAGATGAGTCTCGTCTGCTTTACGAAGCTTTGAGAGATTTGTTTTTGGGCCGAGACCGTGTTCCTTTTGAAGGTTTCACAATTATGAAATTCGAACCCAAGGCCATGCTCCTCTTCTCGTTTTCTCGATAGTAGATCTAGATTATCATTGGAGAAGTTCACTTCGAAGTGCTTCTCTTCTAGGAGTATACGAGATTATCTAGGAGAAGTTCACGACGAGATCCATGTTTCTCTTTTATAAAGATTGAGAAATTCATTATGTGCATCTCTTTTTCTCTCCCCCTCTGTTCTTGATTGCGCAACCGCGAAACTTATGAATAAGGTTGTAGGCTAAATCGGGTTTCAAAAGAAAAAGAATATCGGAGAAGGCTCAAAGGGGATCTCTAGAGAAAATAGTAAAGGATTGATAATTTGGGCCAAGTGAGGAATTTCCTAATTTTGCCCTTATCATTTTCATGACAAACTAACACAAAAGCAAGAATGAGGCTACGAAGTACAAATCAAGAGATAGACTTTTGGAGTATGACCCACTCAAAAACAAATTGAAGCTCAAATTCTTACATATATGAGGTGGCTTTGTGTCTAGTGAAACAAATGAAGCTCTTGGAATAAAAGAATGTCACATGAATTTTTAAGCAAAGAACTAAACATATATAAGAGAAATATTTTTGTGAGTACATCAAAATAGTCAAAATTATCGCCCCCTTTTTTATTTTCTGTTATTATTATTATTATTATTATTATTATTATTACTATTATTATTATTATATCTATACTATTTTATTTTTATTTATCTTTTTGGATATATAAAAAAATTGAAATATAGAGTCACGCAGATATAGTAAGAAATATCAAGAAGCACATAGAATATCATACAGAAGCATAATAGAGCATGTAGAGCACATTTCAAGTAAGATTGAGATTCAACATCCATAACTTAGCAATAAAGAATTGAAATCGTTTTCAATCCAATGCCTTAGTGAGTAAGTCGGCAAGTTGAAGCTTCGTTTTAACAAATTACATATCTATAGTGCCTTTTTCTACATGATCTTTAATAAAATGATAGCGAATATCTATGTGTTTCGTGCGTGAATGATGAACATGATTGCAAGTAATGACAATAGCACTTTGAGAATCACTATCGATGGGAATGTTATTAAATTCAAACCCGTAGTCGCGTAGATGTGTCCGCATCCATAGAACTTGTGAGCAACAGCTAGCAGCCGCAACATACTCCGCCTCAGCCGTCGATGTCGACACGCAATTCTGCTTCTTTGAGGACCAACAGACCAACTTATCGCCTAGAAATTGTGCTCCGTCAAACATTTTTTTTCTGTCCATTCGACAAAAACTGCATAATCAGCGTCAATATAGCCAATTAATCTAAAATCAGTGTCTTTAGGATACCATAACCCTAAGTTGGGAGTTCCTTTGAGATAGCGTAGAATTCGCTTGACCGCGTGCATATGGGACTCCTTCGGGTCGGCTTGACGTCAAGTAGATAAGAGATCCAATAATACTCCGATAGGTTGTGATGTTGACTGCCTTGCCAGAAGGATCAGCATCCAATTTACTGACTGCCTTGCCAGAAGGATCAGCATCCAATTTGCAGTTTGTTGACATGGAAGTATTCATAAGTGTGCTCTTGTCTTGATTAAATCTCTTCGGAATATCGCGGATGTACTTGGTTTGACTGATGAATATACCATCTTCGAGTTGCTTGACTTGTAGCCTAAGAAAGAATTGGAGTTCGCCCATTAAGCTCATCTCGAATTTGGTCTTCATCAGATCATCTGACAGAGTCGTTCATTTGTGAAGCCGAAGATGATGTCATCGACGTAGACTTGAACGATCATCAAGTCCTTGCCTTATTTTTTGATGAAAAGTGTCGCATCGATTGTTCCTCTTATAAATTTGGTCCATGTGTAATCATGATGATTTTCGTGTACAACTTCGGGTTGAGCGGCGTAGACTTCTTCCTTTAACACGCCGTTGAGAAAGGCAATTTTGACGTCCATTTGATAGACTTTGAAGTCTTTATGAGTCGCGTATGCTAGAAATAATCGAATAGCTTCAATACGAGCAACCGGAGCATACGTCTCGTCGTAGTTAATAGCTTCTAGTTGATTGTACCCCTTGGCTACGAGTCGTGATTTATTCCTGATAATTTCACCGTTCTCGTTCTTCTTATTTTTTAAAACCCATTTAGTTCCTATAATTATTTTTCCATGCGGTCGAGGAACTAGTGTCCAAACTCATAGACGCTCGAATTGGTTGAGTTCATCTAGCATTGCGATCACCTGATCCGTGTCTTTAAGGGCTTCGACTACCTTAAGTGGTTCGTTTTGGCTTAAGAAGCACATGAATAGTCCGTTTTGTGTAGATGTCCTAGTGCATACTCCACTTGAAGGATCACCGATTATTTGGTCGATAGGATGAGCTCGAGTCCACTTACATTCATGAGGAAGAACCGAAGTAGATCCATCGTTGATTTGTAGGTCGAGACATTCTGAATTGATAGGTTGATCATTCGTAATAGGGAAATTCATTTCTGAAGTTGAATTGGAAGGAATTTCCTCATCGGGATTAGTAGGAGCTGCAACACTAGTTGAAGATTCAAAATTTGGAGAATCCGGAACATTCGTTGGTGTTTGAGGGTTCGAAATATCAATAGTGATTTCTACCGTAGAAGGAGAAGGTGCGTTGCTTGGTATGGAATGAGATGAAGCAGGCATTTGAGACTTGTTCCTATAAAAATGTTCAAATAGGAAATCGAAATCATCCAAATCGGTGGGAATTGCTTCTTCTGACGTTAAAGTAGATGTTGTCGGAATTTGTTGACTTTGTGCCAACACGCCCGGGTTCTGAACTGTTTTGTACAGAAGCCAATTCGGCCACTTCTTGAAAAGTGACGTTGTAGCTTTCCAAAATAGTACGAGAAGACTTGATATAGACGCAATATGCTTTGATTTATTATCTCGTACATCGTCTTTTCAAAGCGTTTGTGAATAGTCGTCCGATTTTGCGTAAAACACGTTGTACTCACTGCTTCAACCCATAGAAAGTGAGGGAGACCGGAATGTATTAGCATTGTTCTTGAAGCTTCAACTAAATTCCGGTTCCTCCGTGCTACGACGCCATTTTGTTGAGGCGTTTTAGCGGCTGAAAATTGTTGAATAATTCTAAGTGACTGATAGTAATTGTTGAGACGATGATTCTTGAATTCAGTCTCATTGTCAGTCCTGATTACTTGGATCTTCTTTTGCAGGAGATTCTGAGTTGTATTCACAAAGCTTATTAACAAGTCTCCAGTCTCATCTTTAGTTCGGAGATACCTTGTCCAAGTGTAGAGAGAATAATCGTCTACAATTACTAGCACATACTTACGACCATTGATACTTTGTGTTCGTATTGGTCCACAAAGGTCCATGTGTAATAATTCCAGAGATCGAGTGTGAAAGCTACTTGCTTGAGTTTGTGTGACGCTTGCTTTTTTCCCATTTGACAAGCCGAACAATGATGCTCTTGATGAAGGGAAATAGTTAGTAGACCGTTGACCAACTTTTTGATAAAAGAGCTTGTGAAGAGCTTTGAGATTTTGATGAGATAGACGTTGATGCCATAAGCTGTTCCTCTTGATTGTAGTATGTGGATATGAGGCAAACAGTTGTCGAAGGTCGTACTGTTGTCAGATTGATGGTGTATAGATTAGATCTTCGAGATCCTGTAAGAATTTCTTGATTTTGACTATTTAAGATTATGCACTGATCATCTAGAAACACCACTTGAAAGCCTTTATCACAAAATTGTCCTATGCTGAATAGGTTGTGTTTAAGACCTTGGACATAAGAGATATTTTTTATTGTCTGATTATTTAGAAGGATATCTCAAAAGCCTAGTATTGGAGCTGAATCGTTGTTACCAAATCTGACTTTTTCGTTGTAATGGTCTTGATAGTTGCTCAACAGTTCTTGATTTCCCGTCATGTGTGTGGAGCAACCGGAATCTACATACAACACATGATGGATCTGCATAGAAATGTTTTAGAGAGACTTAGGTACCCAGTTAGTAATGAGTCCTCTCGGATTAGCAGATTTAGTAGGTAAGGTTTGTTCCTTTTGGTTCCTAAACTATTGGAGCTCTTAGGTACCCAAACCAACTTAAAAGTAATTGGTTTAAGAGGTACCTCTTTAGGTAACTTGGCCTTGTTGGCTTTCGGTCGCCTAGATGGTGTTTTGGGAACCCATTAAGGGTGAACCTTACATGGGAGATTAAGTTCAGCTCGGACAAATGTCTTATCAGTCTTAGTGCATGAGAAAATATGTTCTCTAGCTAGTCTCCTAAGGTGTTTAGCCGAGTGTACTTGGACTGGGTACCTTAGATGAGGGCAAGAATGTATCGAGCCATAAGCTTGCGTAATAGCCGGATATTGTTTCCTACGAAGTCAGTGGCGGATGTTAACGTGAAACTGAAATAGTCGGGGCCTACCCAGACCTACATCTAAGACTTAAGACTTGCATTTGTCTTAGAATGATGGATTTTGTTTTTAGAAGTAGAGCCGCTTTCAAAATTTGTGCTTTCAAAATTAATAGACTTTAACGAAAAAGTTGAAGCAACAACATGAAAATTAGAAACGGTTGTCTTCTTACGAGTGTCAGTTTTTGATACAGAAGAAAGTTTAGAAAATAAGTCATTTCTATCAATTTTCTTCTGAAATTCTATCGTACGCACTCTTTACTTTGTATGATTCACCTCATTTACTACTCTACTTGTGGATGGAGTAGAAAAAGAGTTAGTAAAAATCTTTTTCACTTTGAAGCATTTAAGGAATCTTTTCCTCACTTTACGCTTTTTAAAGAAGATTTTTCTTCTTTTAAAATATTTTGTAAAATAATGGGAGGTGTTTTCTTAAATTTGGTCTTGTCCTTAATTAATGATTTTTTTAAAAATAAAATAAGGACAAGATTTTAAAATTGAGGAATTTTTGAGATTAGAAATCTCCAATAAAAGCTCATTCTTTTCTGCTTCAAAATTCTTTCTTTATGTCTCTAATGAAGTGTTCAAATCAGCTATTTTCTTAATAATAGCGGGAATATAACAGAAATTAGAAATTTTAGAATGATCAAGATTTTCTTCCTTAACTTTAGGAAGATCTTCTAAGGGATATAATGAATTATAATCACTAGACATGTTAATTTCCCGTGTCTTGTAACTATTATTCAAATCAATATAGTCAAAGGGGTGTCAGTCCTATTTGTGGCTTTTCGTTTAGATTCTTCTCAGGCATTTATTTCGGAAGAATTAGGAAAGGTCATTAAAGAAGTTAATCTTAAACCCATGTACTTTTGATATCATATAACTGTTTGACATTTACCTTTTTCAAATTACAGGGATTGTTAAAACCTAAGCCTTCTATAGGATTATAAAATTCTATATCATGAGGTTGATTTCGAAAGATAGTTTGAACTGTTCGCCCTTTCGTTAGAAGATCGTCTAAAGGCTTAATCATAGAGTAAAGCTTCTTACGTTCGTCAGAGATTTCCTTAAAATTATTTCTAGAAATTTCTAAATCCCTCTGACAATCGTTAAGTGTCTTACTTAGATCGTTAATTTTTGTCTCAGAAGTAGCTAACCTAGTTTCAAGACTAGTTATTGTTTCCTTAACATTAGATAAGAGAATTTCTAAGTGAACTGTTCTATCTAATTACTTTTGGAAATTATGTTCGCTAAGGGCTAGTCTCTCCTCTAATTCTTTTGTACCTTTCCGCTCATTTTTCATGTGAGCATATTTAATTTGTAAAGATTCTAATATGATTAATAATGTAGATTCGGGTGTAGCTACCTCTTGAGATGAGGTTGATGCTTTGTTATCGTCGTCGAACCTTCTCATTGAGTTTTCGTCTGAGGCATCGTCAAGAAACGTCGCGCGAGCTAGATTGTCGTTGTCAGAATCCGTTGTGTCTTTTAGCCAGTGCTCTTGTTGGGCCATTAGAGCTACTCCAACTTCCTTTTGTTTGGTTAGTTGAAAGTTCTTGGAGTAGTAATTAGCGTCTTTCTTCTTAGGAAGATTGCATTCTCTGGCGAAATGCCCTATCTTTCCACAATTGTAGCATTTTTGTGGTGCTTTGGCGTTTTTGGATTCTGACGACTCGACCGGTCTTTCCTTGTGCTTAGAGCTTGAGGTCCGAAGTCTATTAGCCGAAGAGAAGGATTTCTTTATATAAAACTTTTTGCTCATCATTTTAGTAATGGGAGCCAATTGTTTCTTGAACTCTTTCTTATCAGGCTCTAAATCCGATTCGATTCTTCTTCATCTTCTGAAGAACTTGGCAACTTGATGCTTTTATCTTTACGAGATCGACTAGAACTAGAGCTATAGAGTCTTCGATCTCTTTGCCCTTTAGTTCTTTTTGTATCTCGCTAATGTCTTCCTCGTGTTGAGCGAGATTATCAAAGACGGCGTGGATATCCATTTAGTCTAAATCCTTGTTTTGATGGATTTGCATGGATATTTTCTTCCACTCCGGTTGAAGAGAGAGAGAAATCGTATGTTGACCTCCATATTGGTCTTGAAAATTTTTTATTTTCCTGAAAGAGTTAAATAACGTTGATAGAGTTCGTAGACATTTTCCTCCGTCGTTGCTTTGAAGGAGTCGTAAGCGGTGAGAATGTTCACTTTCTTAGCCTTGACTTCGACTTTCGTCCGTTGCATCATTTTGTGGAGCTCGTCCCACATCGCCTTTGCACTTGATAGACTATCTATTTGCATATAGATGTCATTCAGGATGCCTTGCATCGGGAAATTTTTGGCTCCGAGATCTGCTTTGGCTCTTAATCGCTCCCCCTCGGTGTATTCACTAGGAATTTTGAGTCTTCTAGTGGAGGGAATGAGAGGATTATTAGTGGCATCGCCTTCTTGGATAAGCCAAAATTGAGCGGGACCTTCTTGAAGTGAAGCTATCAAATTTGCAGCTTGATCTTTTGTCTCCAAGAAGTTCATAAATTGACATTTCCATACGGTGTATTCGCCTCTTCGTAGAATTGGAGGGCGGACGTCGTTTTCAAGTGACTAAGCATCCATTTGTAGTTGATTGGTAGGATCTTTGTGAAAGTTTGGAATCGAAATGGTAAAAGTGCTTCACAAGTGACAAACTTCGTTAGTAATGTTTGGCTCGTACTTTAAGCAATTTCCTTTTCGAACCTATTTTCGATTTTTTAAAAAGGAATTGTTTTGATTGCGAAAAATATTTGATATAAGAATTGATATTTCAAAATTTTGCTAAAGAATTTTGAATTTAAGATCGAAAATTTTGAAATAATTGAAGAAGATTATTCGGAGAAAAATATTTTTCGTAAGTTTAGGAAATTTACGCTTTTTGATTTAAAAAAATTAAGATTAGTGTAAAATGTGTGTGTGTTTGAAAGTTTAGAAGTCGAAAAAGTTTTTCGAGCATTAAGTTTTCGATTTGCAAATTTTCGAACCTTATAATCGAAAAAAAAAATTCGATCGTATAAGTTTTTCGTGGTATATTTATCGAAAATTATTTTTCGAACGAAAAGGTTTTCCAAAGAAAATATTCTATCGAGAAATAGTATGTCGAATGATTTTGTTGATCGCAAAAACTTTTATTGAAAAATTTGTAATCGAAAAGTTAAGAGTGATCGAAAATCTCGTTAAGTTTAACTCAAATTGTTGACTAAAAGTTTTTCGAGTGTGAATTATTCGATCGAAATATGTTTTTGCTAAATTTTGACTCGAAAATTTAGACGATCGAAAATCTTGAGATCGAAAAACTTGTAATAGTAAAACAAGTTTTTCGTGTCAAAATTAGATATTTATCTAGCGAAAATAGTATCCGTCGAAAAAAAATTCGCTTTGTTATACTCGAAAAACATATTTATGTATGAATCGAAAAACTAATTATCAAAAATAAAATTTTTCGAGTCTTATATTTGAGTGAGACTCACGAAAACAGTGTGAGTTATCAAGAAACTCTTCGGCTTTAAACTTATTCGAAAAATATTTTTCGAGCCAAGTTTTTCGATCGAAAAACGATCGAAGTACAACCTTCAAGTTCAATGGAATAGTGAAAATCCAGATTCAACCGAAAAGTTCAAGTTAGGTGCTGAGATTCTGAATAATCACTCGAATCTAAGTTCTGAATATGAACAAACACAAGATTAACCACGTTTTACAGCAAAATATATCGATTATGAAGAAAATCAAATCGTATTCAAAACTTAATCGCAAACACAAATATCGATCGAAATCGAAAATCTGAAATAATCCGATATTCTAAGCGATTGAAGCAGTACGTAATTCATTCCTCACATATAATCTATCACTTTAACAGCAAGATCATCAACAAAATTCGCAAAATTAAGCACATTGATCAAAATACATTTCACGTAAGTTTTTCGATCGAAAATCTGGAAAATAATTTTGATCTTACAATAGCGAATTCAATCCAAAAGCGATCACGATCTGCTCTGATACAAATTGTTAGGTCATATTTCATCAACTACAGATCAGTCTAAGCATGAATTCTAGATATTCGAATAAGAAATCTCGAGAATTACCTTCGGTCGAATATCGAGTTTGAAGATCGGGAGAGAGAAACGATTAGAGAGTTGAAGTATTCGATTCTATTTCTCTCTCTAGAATGTGAATTCAATACTTCGTTATTTTTTCTGAAAAACTTGTGTATTGATTTTTGTTGTGTACATGGTATATATCTATACATGGTATATTTACAAGCTAGTCTTACACTAACAAAAGTACGAGTTACGCCCCTAATTACAAGGATAACTAATTAACAATGCACATTTTCTATGTTTCTTCAATTTCCGAGTCCTCTATGTTCTTATTTTAATATGTATTTTTATAGTATAAAAGATATGTGACACGTATACCTTTTAACAACTATTACAATATGACATCTTTGTGATCATAAAAATAATTAATTTTGACACATATAAAGCTATCTTAATAATTTATACGCTAAGACCCGTGCATTGCACGACAAAAGACTAGTTTAATTAAAATTGAGTTGGGCTTTCTAATCTAATAAATCTATCATGCAATAGCCAATATATTGGCATTATTACAAATATTTAACACTAATTTACTTAAAATTAAGTTGGACCTTCTAATCTGATACATATGACAAACATTTATACTAAGACCACCTCCGCCCGACACCAAAAACTCCAAAAATAAAATAAAAATATCCCAACCGAACCCCAAACGCAAACTCAAAATGTGTTTTTGGGTTTCCCCCTCCTCTTTCAAACCCAAATTTGCGTTTGATGTTTCAAAATTGCAAACAAGTTCCTTGTTTATATTGACTTATTAAAGCACCCATGTACAAAAAATAAATAAAAATACACAAAAGGAAATTATGTATTAATAATTATCATTAGAAAATATTCTATACATTTTACTCTTATTTTTAATAGTTATTTTTTTTATAACTTAATATTTTATATTTTATTTATATGTAATTTGGTTAGACTAAAACTACAATATTTAAAATAATCAGAGGTAAATAATATCACGTTATACTTCTGAATGTGCTAATTAATCATTTGTTGGAGGAATACACCAATCGGTTACTTGAAGAATTATCTTTTTAAAAAATAAATAAATATTTTATATAAATATATAATTTTTCTCGTGTAGTGTAATTTTTTTGTATTTAATAAATGTATGAACAATAATATTTTATTCTTAATTTTATTAAAGAATTTCTTTATTTACTTAAAAGTATTCATGTGGTCTAATTTGAAAAAATATATAATATGTGGGTCATATTAAAAGTTAGTGTGAAAGAGAATATTACAATATAGTCTTTTGAGTTTGAGAATGAGTATAATGGTTGGAGAAGAATTACTGCATTTTGAGTTTGAGAATGAGTTTGAGTATGAGAATGAGTTTTCGGTTGGAGATGACCTAATACTTAGCCCAATAACTAATAATTCCAATAATGATAAAACCATGGTTTTGAAATCGGGTTTTCGAACCGGACCGAAAAATTTAGTGGTTTAAGGTTTAGTTGTTTAACCGGTATCAAACCGGAATAAAATCGGAATCAAACAAGTACCTTTAAATATTATAAAAATATATTGGTTCTTAAAATATAAATGATATTGGACTATATTGTAGTAAAAATAATAATATTTGTGTTTGGGCTGAATTGTTAGCACATAAAGTAAAAAATAACTAAAAGCAGTAATAAAAAAATATTTAAATATAAGTACAATCAATGGGATTTGAACCCATATTGCTAGAATAAAAAAAAAAAACTAACCACTACACTACATTACTCTTCTCTAACATTCTATAAAATAATATATATCCTTTCATCTATTTTTTTTTTTAAATTAACCTTAAATAGAACCGGATTTTTTACCGGTCCGGTCCGCGGTTTTCCGGTCCGATCTTAAAAACCATGGATAAAACCCTATTAGTAGGTTTTCATTTCACACATCAGTCGCTGCTCGCCCGCCCCCATCATCTTCTTCCCCACCACTACATAATTTTCGCCCTCTCCCCATCGTCTTCTTCCGCACATCATCATCTTGCCTCATCCACTCTACACCTCAACTAGCTTATTGCCCACGCAATGTATGGGTAGTAAATATGTATAAATAATGTAAGTTGATAAGATATTTATTTTTGTATTAGAAAATATAATATTATTATATAAAATCAAACTATAATATTATAACAATTCATGATTTATTACGATATACGGACGAAACTCTGTATACGTCACATATATTTTATAAAATGAAACATATATACTAAACTAAAAATAGTCAAAATTCTATCAAGAAATGTGCTATTTGAAAAAGTATGATACATTTGATGAGTGATAATATTATTTTATTATTGTGAACTGTAATATTACAATACATAGATATGCTTCTTTATAGGTCATAAGAAGCGGAAGCATAACAGGAAACATACACAAGTGCTTAAGTGGAGCAGAGAAATCACCAAACTTGTTTGTCCCTTTCTATTTCCAAGTGCTTGCAACAAAGGCCTGCATAATATTGAAAGGAAACCAGTTCATTTCATTCGAACCCGCAAAATGAATAACGAAAACAACAGCCCATAGCAAGGGAAAATAATAGATTGGAATGTAATTGAAAGAAGATAAGTTAAAGTTCTTCGAGACCCACCGTCCCAATGGCTAGAGCAACATATTCATTTGTATGATGATCATCAATATTATGAAGAGGAGACACGACAAAAAACACATGAAGTTTTTATTCTAATTAAAAGGACAGAAATCAAAATCAAATTAAAAGTTACATCCAGCATGTGATCTAGGAATCGAAAAGCCGTATGGTTCTCATCCAAATTAACCTCATGCGCACATTCGTCTTCGCATTCACTTCGCCAGTTCTGACTCCTGAAAAATCCGAGTAATTAGGCCACCAAAAAAACAATAACATGATTCTCAGACTTTAAAAATTACCCTCTGCTTCCGTCGATGCCAAGCCATTGTCGAACGCCCGCGGGGCAGAAGAGCATACTGTACTTCCCCCGATTTTTTTGGAGAAGAATCCCACCTCCCGCTGAAGAGGTGTAGCCATTTGCTTATCAGGTGAAAGCATTACCTGAAGTTAAACGCCTTCTGTTCAAGTGTGGCTTGACAGAGAGATGGTGGGTCGGATCCCATGAAATGCTCTAGTTCATCTGTGGCACCACCTTGCTGTTCCGGAATCCATGAAAAAAAACATTTTTTTACATCATAAGAATAATAGAAGTAAAGTACATACAACAATGCTTAATCAGTCGAAGCACCGTCCAGGATCCATGATAACTTCTGTTTCTTTACATTAGCGATATAGCGTGAGAAACATGATTTATACTTCCAATTTCTACGCATTATGGTCAAATAATAAATTAAGGACGTAACAAATGATACGCTAACCGTGAGCGTTCCTAGTACTTTCACAGCAAAAATGTCTCCGATTTGATCGTATGTGCAGCTTTCCTCCGAACACATATGGTTGGACACTATTGTATCAGAAAGGGCTTTGCTGCTCTTCCACATAGAGACTTGATCAGCCAGCTTATAGTCTAGAATTATATGATCATCGTTCACCACCTGCATAAAATTATATCTTAGAATCTACAATTCGATCATCATGCGTTGTATTATCATTCAATAAAGAAAGTAACACGCACTGAAGAATGCAGACTCAGAACAAAAATAACATCACATATTGGAATAGTGATAATTATTCAAAAAGTATAGAACTTTAGGAAGTACAATCACCTGAATATAAAAGCTTTTTTGGGGCACACACGTCCCCAACGCATCCAATATCTAGAGGGAGCATTTACGATAAGTGTTGTTCAAACTGCTCGATCCATTTGAATTTTCTAGCAACCATAGTTAAACTAAGATTCAGAAACGACCTAATAATTGATCCAACCGAAAGACATAAATCAATACATGTGTTTCCTTTGACGCATAGTAAATTCATTCACCTCGTATGGTGTCGAAATTAATAGCGTGGCGACAACAAAATCCCAAAAATCCATTAAACCCAAAAAACAGAAGAACTTCTACGTATCAGCAATTAAAATGCCTAAGATGATAGGAGAGCTCTGCAGATGGATTTTTTGGTTTTAACAATAAAAGTGCCTAATATGACAGAAATCTGATATTCTAATCCCAACCGGATGGAACAGAGACAATCAACTAAGAATGAAAAAAACCTTATTTTTTTGTCAAAACACGCGACTCCAACATTAATATAAAATTACAAACAAAAAGGGAAATGGCTGAAAATTCAAACCTGAACTACGACCATTTGCAGAAAAAAAAAAAATCATCTCCAAAAGAAGACGCCGACACCAGCAACAACGCCATTAGGGCCTCTAAGTACAATAGGCTGACCAACAGACATGTAATTTGACTTTGCTGCGGAATTGATAATGTGACCTATTCCCTGAAAATGGACAAAGTTAGCTTCACAAAAGATAAACTCAGTTATCTCTTAATTGAAATTCAGGAATCAAGATTAGTTGGGCAGCGACATTAGGTTGCCTTTCGTAATGGAATTGCAAATTTGATGATACTTTAACAGAAATGTGCGGCTATGGTTCCCATGATGCCATGTATGAGTTCTAACCTGCATTGAGAAGTTGAAAACCATAAACTCGATCACACGCCTCATACCATGATTTGCTCGACACAATAAATAAGGAAAATGAGATTTGATGGTTGAAATCTACATATAAAGTAACTGATAGCAATAACGCAGTGGAGAATTAAGCAAAACTTTAAATAATGAGTCACAATCTAGCAATACTACATTTATGTTATGAGGTTCAGAGAGATTTTCCTAAAAGGAAGAATTAAGTATGTGATTCCAAGGAGAAAGAGCTATCTTAACAGAACAAAACACAGGAGCATAGAGAATATATATTAGACAACGCCAAGTTCAGCAAGTGATTTGCAAGAAATGAATCATAATCGATACAGAGTAGACTTCTCAACATGTTTAACATATAATGGCTATTAGGCAACCGCATCATGGAGACAAAGCGACAAAGAGACAAGCCAACAAAACACAACATTACATAAGCTAGCATCGATCTACGTTACCTCGGAAACAAATGTATCAAACCTATGCAAACGTGGTCCAAGCGACACCTTCCCCACACGCAGCTGAAACTTGCCGAGTCTGTACATGCTACCCTCAAATCTGACAAACAATGGTTATTACACATTTATTGTACTCAATTTATTTATTATACGTAACAGAAAACAGACGATAAGAAAAACATGAAACATCACCATCCAACTAACCTCAAAATCCATAGACGTCAATTTGTAATGCGAACGTTATTCCTTCATTTATAGTGTTGTGCAAGAATATATAAGAAAGCATCCCAATACTCTGCGTTGCCCTTCAATAACAGAAGCAAATAAAAATAGAATAATCAATATGGATAATTTTAAATGATTTTAGGTTACAAACAAACTTCATAATATACCTTCCTCCATGCTTCTGACCTAATTAAGTAAACTTAATTTATACTGAGGAATAATCTAGGCCATCGTGACGTAATTGGCTGATTCTAGAAACCCCTATCTAAGGAGGGACAATGAAATAAATGGAGAATGAAAGTAAAGGTGGCTGGAAATTATTTTTATCCCAAGCTTTTTAGCACTATACGAACAATGGAGGCAGCGTGCGACATTACTTTCAGCAAGAGATAAACAATAAAAATCTATAAGCTATTACAATCGAGAGCTGAATCGATAAAAATTTGAATCGTACCTCGATGAATGCTGGAGCCCCGAATCTGTGGGCGACAAATCACCGGAATAGCGAAAATCTAAAACGACATGACATCGTGATTTAAGAGTTCTTCCGACTAAAAATTCGCCTATATTAGGAGTCTGATCTGTGTAATAGCAGTTACTCTCAAATATCTCTCAAAATTGTGATCAATTCCCAAAGAAAACAACAGTGGATGAAACGATGCATTACCTGCGATAGCTGGTTCGTAGTAGTTAGTCGATAGTCATTTCCACGGGCCCTCATTGACGCCACCCTAGCTCTCCGCGGATTGAGACAGCGCATCCAAGATTTGAGCATCAGTTCTCATTAAGGCAAGACTAATGGTTGTGTTCGTGGGTGGTTTACTTTTAGGTTACGGTCGGCGGTTTTTCTTCTTTAACGTTTTCTTTTATAACGTGGGACGTGGATAGGCAGACTTTTACTTTTCTTTTACAAATTAATAATTAATATAAAATGGGGACACGGGGCATCAATACATGCGACCTACATTTGCATAGTTAAATAAAACTAATATTTTGCCCGTGCAACACACGAGTCATACGATATATATATATATATATATATATATATTATATATATTTTTTTAATTTATTTTATTAAAATAATTTAATTACGTTTGGGGGTTTGAGGACTTTGTATGCTATATATTTTTTGTAACATAACATATCATATCTTAAATTAAAAATTTTATCAATAACATTAAAAAAATTAATATATCAAAGATTTGGTATCTTTGATGAGAGATAATATTAAATAAAAGTTAATTACATCATAATGTTGTAGTTTAAAGAGTGAAAAATTATACTCTTCCTCTCATTCGACTTTAAAAACATACGAAACTATCATCTTATGTTTTAGGAGCGCGCGGAATGAAAACGAATTCCGACTTCAGACGGCTAATTAAGTAATCTTCAATTAGGAATGCCTCATCATCTCCACCCTAAATTATTGTGAAAAAAAGTTAATAAGTTAATGAATTTTTAATAAAAAAATAAACTTTCCTGATTTTAAATATTTTTCCCTGCATCAAATAGTACAAATAATGAACATGCATATATTAACAAAATTATAAAATTAGGTCACTAAGTATCCAAGTTTTCGTTTTTGGGTCACTGTGTTTGATAATTGTAAAAGTAGGTCACTAACTTTGTATGTCAAAACAATTTTGGGTCATGTTTTCAATTTTAGGTCACTAAATATATATTTTTTCGATTTTGGATCACTAAGTATACATTTTTCATTTTTGGTTCACTATGTTTACAAAGTTAGTTACCAAATGAGTGACCCGAAATTGAAAAATGTATATACTTAGTGACTCAAAATCAAAAAATATAAACTTAGTGACCTAAAATTGAAAATATGACCCAAAATTGTTTTGACATACAAAGTTAGTGACCTACTTTTGCAATTATCAAACATAGCGACCCAAAAACGAAAACTTGGATACTTAGTGACCTAATTTTATAATTTCCCCATTACAAATATTCGAACTTAAAAAGCAAATCAGAAAAAAAAAATCAAATGACAAACGTGAAAAACAGTAGTTCAGTCAATGCGGGAATGGAACACAGTACATTAGGGAAACCCCGATATTGTTAATTTAGAAACAGACATATGGAAAAAATAACAAATTATAAATATACGTTAAAAGACAGTCATGATATATAAAACTGAATCATAATGTAGGCTTTTCAGAAGGCTTTAATCATGACCACACCTGATTAACTCCAATTAGAATTTAGGACGTCACTACACATATATGAACACTGCACAGGATACAAAGATAACCCAAAATATTTCTGTTCTTATTATGTTAATGACATGCTAATGACATGCAAATCGAAATTTTTTTATGAGTATGACTTTATTATGAACCAAACAAATAATAAAAATAAAAAAAGATTACTCCAACATTATCCGTTGTCACCGCCATGGAGTTCCCGTACTTCAAAGATTCCTGTTGAAAGAGCTGTTAAAGAAACGTAGAAATTCCATCGTTGCCTTTCCAAATCCACATTTTATGAGCTTATTATCTTCGTTGAAATTGCCTGCTGAATATTTTAGGTTTTGATTCTGTACATATTCAGTGCTTGTTGAAGCTTCGTATATGGTGTGTGGAGGTTTTACAGTAATGGACTGTTTTTTTTTTTTTTGCTTAAAATCAGGTTTATGAACGTGGGTTGATGGATAAAAAAAATTTAATTTTTACATTCAATCTTATTATATCGTTAGGTATTTTACCTATTTTTGTTTACTATTTTTAGTTTAGGATGCAGGTGGGGTAGTTATATAATATTTTTTATTTTTTTTATTTAAACTTTTAAAATTAAGAGGACACGTGGAACGTGGGTTAGTGGATAAATTTTTTAAAATTTTTAAATTCAATCTTATTATATCGTTAGGTATTTACATATTTTTATTTACTATTTTTAGTTTAGGATGCACGTGGGGTAGTTTTATCATTTTTTATTTTATATTTTTAAAAATTTTAAAATTAGGAGGACACGTGGCAGCTATACATGAGACCTACATTTAAATGTATATATAAGATATCTCGCCCACATCGCCCGTATCCACTATGCCTCAAGCCGATCCTTCTCCGATAAGGCTGTAATTGCCTAGATCTCGCCGATTATGCGTTGATTAATTAGCTATGCTGCCTAGAGGTTCCAAATAGGTGTTTTTCGCTTCGCTTCATACCCGAAGAGCGCCTAGGCGACGCCTAGGCCACATTTTATAACAATGTCAATGAGTACACTATTATAGTGTAAAACACAAAAAATAGAGTAATCTCTTCTTCTAAGATAAACGCTATTATAGTGTTAGTGTACATTGTTACTATTTTTTTAGCGCAACACTATTTCTTAACGCTAAAATAGCATTCTAATGTTATTTTCTTTAGTTTTAAAACTTCTTTAGCTATGTTTAAATATCATTATGATAATACTAAAAATCATATAAATGTTATTCTTTATTTATTTATATTTTACATTTGTAATTTAATAAAAATTAATATTAAAGTAAGATGGTAACTATAAATAATAAATACTTTTTTAGGCATTATTTAACTTATGCTATTTTATTTTTATAAATATATTATCATAACAATAAGTATGAATATGTATAGAATATTATTTTTAGTGTCGAAAAATAAATTTAACGGGTTAGAATAAAAACTAGTGTGAAAAAAAGAGTTAATCGATTGGAGTAAAAACACTATATCGACTACATTTTTGTGTAAATTAACTTTGAAGAGACTTTAGAATTGTGCTTTGTTATTTTGTTATCCTTGTAATTAGGGGCGTAATTAGTAGTTTTGATAGTGTAGGACTAAAATAGTAAATATACCATGTAAATAGGTATAAATAAAATGTACACTATCAAAATCAACAGAAGTTCATTTTTTTGGAAAAATACAAGCATTGAATTCACATTCTAAGAGAGAGAATAGCAATCGAGAAACACTCTCTCTCAAGATATCATTCGGATATTTAGAATTCATGCTTAAATCAATTAGTATTTGATATATGAGAATCTAACAATTGGTATCAGAGCAGATCGTGATCTTTTTTGGATTGAATTCGCTATTCTAAGATCAAAATAATTTTCCAGATTTTTCGATCGAAAAACTTACGTGAAATGAATTTTGATCAATGTGCTTAATGTTTGCGAATTTTGTTGATGATCTTGCTGATTAAGTGATATATTATATGTTAGGAATGATTTACGTACTGGTTTCAATCGCTTAGAACGTCATATTAATTCAGGTTTTCGATTTAGATTGATATTTGCGTTTACGATCAAGTTTTGATTCCGATTTGATTTTCGTAATATTCGATATATTTTGCTGTAAAACGTGGTTGATCTTGTGTTTGTTCATATTAAGAACTAAGAAACGAGTGATTATCCAGAATTCCAACACCTAACTTGAACATCTCGGTCGAATCTGAAATTTTCACTGTTACATTGAACTTGGATGTTCTTCGATCGGTTTTTCGATCGAAAAAGTTGGGTCGAAAAATATTTTTTCGAATAAGTTTGCAGCCGAGAAATATTTCGATGACAAACAATGTTCTTGTGTGTTTTACTCAAATATAAGACTCGAAAAACATTATTTCCATAATTAGTTTTTCGATTCATGTATAAATATCTTTTTTTTGAGTGTAATAAAGCGTATTTTTTTTCGACAGATACTGTTTTCGCTAAATAATATCTAATTTTGACTCAGAAAACTTGTAATAGTAAAACAAGTTTTTTGATCACAAGATTTTCGATCATTTAAATTTTCAAGTCAAAATTTAGCGAAAACATATTTTGATCGAATAATTCACACTCGAAAAACTTTTAATGAACAATTTGAGTCAAACTTCACGAAATTTTTTGCGATCACTCTTAATTTTTCGTTTAAGTCTCTTTCTGCTAAAGGTTTTTGCGATCAACAATTGTTCGACAGACTATTTTTCGATAGAATATTCCTCTGCAAAACTCTTACGTTCGAAAAATAATTTTCGATAAATACAACGAAAAACTCATACAATCAAAAATCTTTTTCGATTATAGGTTCGAAATTTTGTTAATCGAAAACTTATTGCTCGAAAATTTTTTGATCACTGCTCAAACACACACACATTTTACACTATTTTGAAAGAAATCAAAATTCGTAATTTTCAAAACTTACGAAAAATATTTGTCTTCGAATTATCTTCTACGATACTCAAAATTTTCGTTCTTAAATTCAAAATTCATTAGCTAAATTTTGAATTATCAATTCTCATATCAAATATTTTTTGAAATCAAAACAATTTCTCTTTAACAACCGAAACATAGATTCGAAAGGGAAATTGCTTAAAGTACGAATTAAACATTACTAACGAAGTTTGTCACTTGTGAAGCATTTTTACCATTTCGATTCCAAACTTTCACGAAGATCCTACCAATCAACTACAAATGGATGCTTACTCACTTGGAAACGACGAGACGAATACACCGTTTGGAGAAGCCGATTCTTGAACTTCTTGGAAACTAAAGATCAAGCTACCAATTTGATAGCTTCTCTTCAAGAAGGTCCCGCTCAATTTTGGCTCATCCAAGAAGGCGATGCCACCAATAATCCTCCCATTCCCGCCACTAGAAGAATTAAAATTCCTAGTGAATACACCGAGGGGGAGCGATTAAGAGCAAAAGCGGATTTAGGAGCCAAAACTTTCCTAATGCAAGGAATTCCTAACGACATCTATATGCAAATAGATAGTCTATCTAGTGCAAAAGCTATGTGGGATGAACTCCACAAAATGATGCAAAGAACTGAAGTTGCAGTCAAAGCCAAGAAAGCCAATATTTTCACGGCCTACGACTCATTCAAAGCAAAGTCGGAGGAAAACGTTTATGAACTCTATCAACGTTATCTAACTCTTTCTCAATGAAATGAGGAAGATAGAAATTTTCAAGACCAACATGGAGGTCAACATCCTATGTCTCTCTTCTCTTAAACCGGAGTGGAAGAAAATATCCATGCAAATCCGTCAAAACAAGGATTTAGACGAAATGGATATCCACGCCGTCTTTGATAATCTCGCTCAACACGAAGAAGATATAAGCGAGATACAAAAAGAACTTAAGTGCAAGCAGATCGAAGACTCTATAGCTGACTTCTCTGAAAGAAAAACGAGTCGATCTCGCAAGGATAAAAGCATCAAGTTGCCAAGTTCTTCAGAAGATGAAGATGATTCCGAATCGGACTCTGAGCCAGACATGAAGGAGTTCAAGAAACAATTGGCTCTCATTACTAAGATGATGAGCAAAAAGTTTTATAAAAAGAAATTCTCCTCTTCGGCAAATAGACTTCGGACATCAAACTCCAAGCACAAGGAAAGACCGACCGAGTCATCAGAATCTAAAAAACGTTAAAGAACCACAAAAGTGCTATAATTGTGGTAAGATAGGACACTTCGCCAGAGAATGCAAACTTCCCAAGAAAAAGGACGTCAACTACTAGTCCAAAAAATTTAAACTAACTAAACAAAAAGAGGCCGTAGTAGCTCTGATGGCGTAACAAGAGCATTGGCTCGACGATACCACAGATTCTGAAGACGAAAACCTTGCTCTAATGGCGTACCTTGACGACGCCTCAAACGATAATTCATCAAGGAGGTCAGATGATGAAGAAAAAGCATCCACATCATCACAAGAGGTAACGATGCCTAATTCTACATTATTAAACATGTTAGAATCTTTACAAATTAAGTATTCTAACATGAAGAATGAGCGGAAGAGCAAAAAGGAATTAGAAGAAAGACTAACCCGTAGTGAAACTAATTTTCAAAAGCAATTAGATAGAACAGTTCACTTAGATATTCTCTTATCTAATGCTAAAGAAACCATAAATAGTCTTGAATCTAGGATAGCTACCTCTGAAATAAAAATAAATGACCTTAGTAAGACTCTTAGCGATTGTCAAAGAGACTTAGAAATTTCTAGAAACAATTTTAAGGAAATCTCTGATGAACATAAGAAACTTTACTCTATGATTAAAACTTTAGACGATCTTCTAACAAAAAGCGGGCAAACGGATCAGACTATATTTCTAAATCAACCTCTTGATATAGAATTTTATAATCCTAAAGAAGGCTTAGGTTTTAACAATCCCTGTAACTTAAAAAAGGTCAATGTCAAACAATTATATGATATCAAGTATATGAGATTATGATTAACTTCTCTAATGGTCTTTACTAACTCGTCTGAAATAAATGCCTTCGAAGAATCTAAACGAAAAGTCACTAATAGGACTGATATCCCCTTTGACTACACCGAATTGAATAATAGTTACAAGACACGAGAAATTAACCTGTCTAGTGACTATAATTCAATATATCCTTTAGAAGATTTCCTAAAGTTCAGGAAGAAAATAATGATCAATTTCAAAATTCTACTTTCTGTTATATTCCTGCTATTATTAAGAAAATAGCTGATTTAAACGCTTCCTTAGAAACAGAAAGAAAGAATTTCAAAGCTGCAAAGAATGAGCTTTTATAAGAGATTTTTAATCTCAAAACTTCCTCAATTTTAAAATCTTGTCCTGATTTTACTTTGAAAAAAATAATATTAATTAAGGACAAGATTAAACTTAAGAAAACACCTTCCATTATTTTAAAAGAAGATAAATCTTCTTTAAAAAGCGTAAAGGGAGGAAAAGAGTCCTTAAATGCTTCAAAAAGGAAAAAGACATTTACTAACTCTTTTTCTACTCCATCCACAGGTAGAGTAGAAAAAGAGGTGAAACATGCAAATGACAGAGTGTCTAGAATAGAATTTCAAAAGAAAATTGATAGAAAAGATTTATTTTCAAAATTTTCTTATGTATAAAAGACTATGGACACTCGTAAGAAGACAGCCGTTTGTATGTTTAATGTTGTTGCTTCCACTTATGCGTTAATGCCTATTAATTTTGAAAGCACAAATTTTGAAATCGGCTCTACTTCTAAAAACATAACCCATCATTCTAAGACAAATGCAAATCGTAAGTCTCGAAGGAAACAAGATCCGGCTATAAAGAAAGGTTATAGCTCGATACATTCTTGTCCTCATTTAAGGTATCCGGTCAAAGTACACTCAGCCAACACCTTCAGAGACTAGCTAGAGAAAAGATTTTCTCATATACTAAGACTAATAACACATTTGTCCGCACTGAAATTAACCTCCCATGTAAGGTTCAACCTCAATGGGTTCCCAAGACACCATCTAGGCCAACGCAAGCCCAAAAGGCCAAGTTGCCTAATGAGGTACCACTTAAACCAACTAATTCCAAGTTGGTTTGGGTACCTAAAAACATAAATGGTTTAGGAACGAAAAATGAACAAACCTTACCTACCAAATCTGCTAATCCGAGAGGACCCATTACTAAGTGGGTACCTAAGTCTCTCTAAAAGTTTTCTATGCAGATCCATCATGTGTGGTATTTTTTTCTGGTTGCTCCACACACATGACGGGAAATCAAGAACTGTCGAGCAACTACCTAGACCGTTACGACGGAAAAGTCAGATTCGGTAACAACGATTCAGCTATTATACTAGGCTTTGGAGATATTCTATTGCAGAATTTGACGATCAAAGATGTCTCTTACGTCCAAGGTCTTAAACACAATCTGTTCAGTATAGGACAATTCTGCGACAAAGGATTCCAAGTGGTGTTTCTAACTGATCAGTGCAGAATTTTAAATAGTCAGAATCAAGAACTTCTAACATGATCACGAAGATCAAATCTATACACCATTAATCTGACAACAGTTCGACCTTCGACATCTGTTTGCCTCATCTCACAAACTACAATCAAGAGGAACGACTTATGGCATCAACGCTTGTCTCATCTAAACCTCAAAGCTCTTCACAAACTCTCAATCAAAAAGTCGGTACACGATCTACCAACTATTTCCATACATCAAGAGCATAATGTTCGGCTTGTCAAATGGGAAAAATGAAGCGAGCATCACACAAACTCAAGCAAGTTGCTTCTACATCTCGACCCTTGAAATTACATCACATGGACCTTTGTGGACCACTGCGTACACAAAGTATCAACGGTAATAAATATGTGTTAGTAATTGTCGACGATTATTCTCGCTACACATGAACAAGATATCTCCGAACAAAAGATGAGACTGGAGACTTGATAATCAGTTTTGTGAATACGGCTCAGAATCTCCTGCAAAAGAAAATCCAAGTAATCCGGATTGATAACGGAACTGAATTCAAGAATCAACGTCTCAACAATTACTATCAGCCACTTGGAATTATTCAATAATTTTCAACCGCTAAAACGCCTCAACAAAATGGCATCGTAGAACGGAAGAATCAGACTCTAGTTGAAGCTGCATGAACAATGCTAATACATTTCGGTCTCCCTCATTTTCTATGGGCTGAAGCAGTGAGTACTGCGTGCTTTACGCAAAATCGGACGATTATTCACAAACGCTTTGAAAAGACGCCGTATGAGATAATTAATCAAAGGATTCCGAATATCTCATTCTTTAAAGTATTCGGGTGCAAATGTTTTGTGGCCAATGATCGGGAGCATCGAAGCAAGTTCGACCCTAAAGCATTTGAAGCCGTCTTCGTTGGATATTAATCCATGAAGCATACCGCGTCTATATCAAGTCTTCGCGTACTATCTTGGAAAGCTACAACGTCACTTTTCAAGAAGTGGCCGATTTGGCTTCTGAACAAAACAGTTCAGAACCCGAGATTATAGGCGTGTTGGCACAAAGTCAACAACTTCCGACAACTTCTACCTCAAAGTCAAGAAAAGCAATTCCCCATGACCTAGAAGATTTGGATTTTCTATTTGAACATTTTTATCAGAACGAGTCTCAAATGCATGTTTCGTCTCATTCTATACCAAGCAGCGCTCATTCTCCCTCTACGGAAGAAATTCAAATTGAGACTCATAATCCTCAAACTCCGACAAATGTTATGGATTCCCCTAATTCTGAATCTTCAACTAGTGCTGCAGCTCCTACAAATGCAGATGAGGAAATTCCTTCCAATTCAACCTCAGAATTGAATTTCCCAACTACGAATGATCAGCCCATCAATTCAGGATGCCTCGATCTAAAAATCAACGAAGGATCTACTTCGGTTCTTCCTCATGAACGCAATGGACTCGAGCTCATCCTATTAACCAAATAATCGGTGATCCTTCAAGTGGAGTACGCACTAGGACGTCTACTCAAAGCGGATTATTAGCATGCTTCTTAAGCCAAAACAAACAAATCAAGTAGTCGAAGCCCTTAAAGACCCGGATTGGGTAATCGCGATGCAAGATGAACTCAACCAATTCGAGCGTGTACGAGTTTGGACATTAGTTCCTCGACCGCAAGGCAAAACAATAATTGGAACTAAATGGGTTTTCAAGAATAAGAAAAAAGAGAACGGTGAAATAATCAGGAATAAAGCACGACTTGTAGCCAAGGGGTACAATCAACAAGAAGGAATTGACTACGACGAGACGTATGCTCCGGTTGCACGTGTCGAAGCAATTCGACTATTTCTAACATTCGCGGCTCATAAAGACTTCAAAGTCTATCAAATGGATGTTAAAACCGCCTTTCTCAACGCTGTGTTAAAAGAAGAAGTCTATGTTGCTCAACCCGACGGATTCGTGCACGAGAATCATCTCGATCATGTCTATCGATTGGACAAAGCTCTCTATGGACTAAAACAAGCCCCTCGTGCTTGGTATGATGTCCTAAGCAAATTTTTAGTCAAGTCCAACTTCATAAGAGGCACCATCGATACGACATTCTTCATCAAAAGACAAGGCAAAGACCTGATGATTGTTCAAGTTTACGTTGATGACATCATCTTCGGCTCGACGAATGAACGTCTCTATCAGAAATTTGGTAAACTCATGAAGACCAAATTCGAGATGAGCTTAATGGGAGAACTCCAATTCTTTCTTGGACTACAAGTAAAGCAACTCGAAGATGGAATCTTCATCAGTCGAAATATATCCGAGATATTCTGAAGAGATTTAATCAAGACAAGAGCACACCGATGAATACTTCCATATCAACAAACTGCAATTTGGATGCTGATCCGTCTGGCAAGGCAGTCAACATCACAACCTATCGGAGAATTATCGGATCTCTTCTTTACTTGACGTCCAGCCGACTCGACATCATGTTCGCCACTTGTCTCTTTGCTCGTATTCAAGCTGACCCAAAGGAGTCCCACATGCATGCAATCAAGCGAATTCTACGCTATCTCAAAGGAACTCCCAACTTAGGGCTATGGTATCCTAAAGATACTGATTTTAGATTAATTGGCTATACTGACGCTGATTATGCAGGTTATCGAACAGACAGAAAAAGCACGTCTGGCGGAGCACAATGTTTAGGCATGTTGGTCTGCTGGTCCTCAAAGAAGCAAAATTGCGTGTCAACCTCGACGGCCGAGGCGGAGTACGTCGCGACTGCCAGCTGTTGCTCGCAAGTTCTATGGATGCGGACACAACTACGCGATTACGGGTTTGAATTTAATAACATTCCCATTTACAGTGATTCTCATAGTGCCATTGCCATTACTTGCAATCATGTTCACCATTCACGCACGAAACACATAGATATTCGCTATGATTTTATAAAAGATCATGTAGAAAAAGACACTATAGATATGTATTTTGTAAAAACAGAGCTTCAACTTGCAGACTTATTCACTAAGGCATAGGATGAAAAACGATTCCAATTCCTTAGTGCTAAGTTAGGCATGTTGAATCTCAATCTTACTTGAAAAGTGCTTTACATGCTCTATTATGCTTCTATATGATATTCTATGTGCTTCTTGATATTCGTTGATTATCTTGCGTGACTCTATCCTTCAATTTTTTTTACAAAGAAAAATATAAATAAAATAGTATATAAATATAATAATAATAATAATAAAATTAAAAAATGGGGGATGACGATAATTTTGCCTATTTTGAAATACTCACAAAATATTTCTTTGACATATGATTAAGTACTTTGTCTAAAAATTCATGTGACTTTCTCTTATTCAAAGAGCATAGTTTGTTTCACTAGACAAAAAGCCACATCATATATGTGAGAAGTTGAGTCTCAAATTTTTTTTTGAGTGTGTCACACTTCAAAATGACTATCTTTTAGTTTGTACTTCACAGCTTCATTCTTGCTTTTGTGTTAGTCTGTCATGAAAATGATAAGGGCAGGTTAGGAAATTCCTCACTTAGACCAACTTATAAATCATTTACTTTTACCTATAGAAATCCACTTTTAGCCTTCTCCGACATTCTTTTTCTTATGAAACCCGATCAAGCCTTCAACATTATTCCCAAAGTTTCGGGGTTGCTCATTCAAGAAAAAGAGGGGGAGACAAAGAGATACAAGTCTCAATCATTATAGAAGTAGAACATGGATCTCGCTGTGAACTTCTCCTAGATAATCTGGTATACTCCTAGAAGAGAAGCACATCGAAGTGAACTTCTCCAACGATAATCTAGATCTTATATATAGAGAAAACGAGAAGAGGAGCACGACCTTGGGTTTGAATTTCATAACTGTGGAACCTTCGAAAGGAACACAGTCTCGGCCCAAAAAGAAGATCTCATCTCTCAAAGCTTTGTAAGAAGACAAGACTCATGTTGAGCAAGCTCAGAAGAAAAGAAAAGCTAAAGGATCAGAAATGAAATTCAAAGAGGGCCCTTGGAATGGCAGAATTTTTAAGCTCACTAATCCTCAAAATTATCCTACCCTTTTAGTCAGAGCCTAAAAATAATCCCTTCAAAGTCCCTTTGATTCAAAATAATGAACTTTCACTTAGTAAGTTGATTAATATGCTACGATAATTTTGTCATGATGACATGAGTGATATATCTACTAAATATTTCCATGATAAAAATTAATTGAGTGCTATGAGCAAAACTTGCGATAGTTGTCAAAATAATTCATACTATGATCTTATAATATAAGTTCATTTACATGATTTGACGACAAATTTGTTTATATGTCATGAGAAATTTTTGCGTGATTGTCCAATCTGACCTCAAAACAAAATTTTTATAATAAAAATATTTTTTATTATTGAAAATATTGTTCGCACATTTAAAATGCATTAATACATGCATTGGTTCAGAATTGATAAAATGGGAAATTTTTTTTGATAAACGCAAAATTTTAATGAATCTATGCCGAATTGCTTAAAATGCGTTACTTGTACTTAAATAGTAAACTTTCATATGCAATATTGCACTAAATATGTGCTTAGATGCCGAAAAGTTAAAACATGCAATTGTTGAGAGGGAGTACTGGAGAATTTGTTCTTATTTTCTATATGATTTACTTGTAAAACATGACTTCTAATATTTTTTTTAAGCATCACAGAAAATTTCAATCTCATCCGAGGAGTCAAATGTTGAATTTCATCAACATTAGGAAAATTTCATTTCTTTCAGAAATACAGGGAGTATTATGCAATTTATTTTTGGGTTAATCCTTAAAAGATTAAATTTTTGTTTAATCAGACCTGAACTTTAACTAAAGCCCAAATTTTTTTTTACGGCCCAACGTATTTTTACCTTACCCGATCGTAAAGCATTAATACCACTTTATCGATCGAAAAACTTCCTCACACGCAACTTCTCTCCATCGAAAAACTTTTCGACTTCCAAACACTCTTCGAACTTTCTTCGGCGATTTCACCAAAACTTCACTTATCTCAGTGATGTTCTTCCTAAACTCGCCAATTTCGAAGGTAGAAACACGTTTCGAATCACTTTCCGGTCAAAAACACACGATTCGCAAACAGTTTTTCAAAAACATTTGAAGAAATTTCATTTTCATATTTTTTCGACTAAAAACGATTATAAACACTCAAATCAATGTGTTTAAATTCGATTGTTTGGGTTAAAATCATGATATTTGGATTCGCAATTGTTTTCTTAACGTTCCGAATCCAGATTAACTCATGATTTACCTAGAAATCAAAATTTATGTGTTACGCGTTTACTGTTTGATTTGAAAATTTTTCGATCGAAAAAGTTCTTATCACAAACAGTGTCATCGAAAAAATTTTGTTTTCGTTAAATTATATTCGATCGCAAAACTCAGCGTCGAAAACCTTCTGTTTTCGATATATTTTAATTCGATCGTAAAACTTCGCGGTGAAAACTTAATTTTTCGATTAAATTTTATTCGATCACAAAAATAAGCGGGGAAAACTTTAAGTTTTTCGATATTCTTTTATTCGATTGCAAAACTACGCGACGAAAAGCTATTGTTTTCGATAACATTTTATTCGATCATAAAAGTCATTGGCGAAAAACTTGAGTTATTCGACATATTTTTATTTGATCCCAAAATTTAACGATCGAATAAATTGTCACTCGAATAAAAACACGCTGAAAAAGGCTTAGAAAATTTTTCAGGTTTTTCTCCAAGACTTAGAAAATTTTCGATCGCAAAAATTAACATTCGAATAAATTCTCGATCGAATAAAAATACGCTTACGAATTTAGTAAGCTTTACAACTTTTTCACCAAGTCTATCGCAAATAAACCTTAACACTTAGAATTTTTTAAATTTCTCTAAGTGCACATTTAATTCGATCAATTCGTATATGAAAATTTTATCTAATAAAGTTTATTTCATTCTTTACAGAAATGGCACAACCAGCATATACTAACATCTACCCTTCTGACTGATGGATGACGGTCCACGACAACAACTATTAGTTGGACCTTGCCACATTTCGATGTCCGGATGAAGTTATCATCTCCATCCTCAAAGGACACCCACTATAGCCAGCTCTGACAATGACCGCCTCCATACAGATGGTCTACCTCCAACAATTATGGGGACGTATGGAGAGCCATGCCGTCGGCAATGACGTGGAATACACGACAGATCAATACAAGACACGTCGTGCTGAACAAAAATCTAATGGCCATGGTGTTCGATCTCCCGCACTACGACAACTACGATCAACTTCCAACGGACGCGGAGATCATGGAAGACATGCTCCGGATGGGATACAAGCCACCGCTGAAAAAAATGGCGAACTTTCAAAACAGCGGGATCCCACATCCGTGGAGGACCTTGTTCGGCATAATCAATAAATGCTTCTCCCCAAAACACTCCGACTTCGACAAGGCGAACGGGAATATCCTTCACATCTTCCACGGAGTGATTTTCTCAAAGAAATACGGCATGGCCCAGCTGATATGGAATGATCTAGCGGACCAGATACGTCAAAGGGAGACCAAGTCAAAGGCGAAGTACGTCCCATACGTACGGTGGTTCCTGGTGCTGATCTCACATTTTATGGACGTTCATTCCCGAGACTACAACTGGCAGGAGGATACATCCCACCTTGCCTTCGCTTTTTTCACAACCCAAAGGCAGCCGATCTAGCGCTCCAATCGATGCTAATCCCATTTGAGCTGCTCAGCCTAGCTGATCCAACGGAAGAGGGCTACCAAGACTACTGTCAAAATAACTCCATCACGGAGGAGATAGTACGGACCGTGGATCAAGCACCGGCGCCTTCTCAAAGGGAACCTCTGGTGGAAATAACCGAGCCCGAAGCCACAGCTCATGAGACAGAGATACCGGTCGTCGAGCCCGAAGGTGTTCCTCACGATGTATCTCCTGAGACCACAGAATCGGATGAAGAATACGGATTTAAAGAAGGGGCTCTCGTCGAAAGCAAATCTCTACCCCGTCTGTGTCCCCTTCGGGACTATCGGCTTCGGTGACAGCTCCTCCACCACCAACGAATCAACTAGCCGTCCAGATTCAATCTGAGTCTGTTTCAACCTTAGAGGTGATACCTACTGTATCATCTCAAGGATTGGGTGGAAGACCTATTGGACCTCCGATATCTTCGGAGCAAACAATAGGCCAATCCACTGAAGTGGTGATTTCAGGGTTGATAACGGATGTCCACGGACGTTTCGGAATCTGAAGACCTGTTCAAGGCGGCACATCGAAAACCTTTTCCGATATTGTGACAGTGGAGTGCCTCCCTGGCCCCACTCCACCGATGATCGTGACGGAGCAACGCTTACAAGAAGCACTCTCCACAGCCATTTCTTCTCTCGAAGATCGTCTGATGGACAGAATGCTCCAGGACATTGAGACCTCCCGAAAGGATACAGGGAAAGCACCGGTCTCCGCGGCCGCTCCGTCAAAAACTCAAAGCACCCCCGTCTCCTCACCACCTCTTACCACCACCATACACACCCCCATACAACCCACCCTCACCACCCCAACTCCATCACCTTCACTCATCAACCCCTATACCATCCCGATTACCCAGCTTCATGACATTTTCATCTCCCGACTCCTCGCCTTAGAGACCAGGACCCCCGCTGAGGAGAGTTTCTACAAAAGGCTGATAGATACACCCGAGCTGCCCGCTCAAACAAGGTGCCGAGAAGAAAGCTCCCGCACCAAAAGAAGACATGACGATCCCGATGATCCGGATCATCATCAAGGGGAGAAAAGGCAACGAACCACACGAAGCGGCCGTGGTTTGAATCGAGAGCAAACAACAAAGACTCAAGAAGCTGGAGGATCATCCTCAAAACCCACCAACCACACAACCCACAACCCGCCAACAAACAACTACATCTTCCATCATATCCCACACACTACCTCCCTCTCCTACAAATCCAAATTCAATCCCGACCTCTAACCTCCTTCAAGGCCAACCAGAAGCAGTCGTCTACGATTCACAACTGATCGTAGACGATTATATCTTAAACGAAAAATGGATGACGCAATGGGAACCAGAGGAAGATGCTCAAGCTCGACTCTCCAACGTCAGATATTTCTTACAAAAAGCTTCCGTGGACTTGGTACTGCTTGAAGATGAAGAACTTCAAGAAGGCGAGAACTACAATTCTGCTCTCCCAGAACTACCAAAAATGATCAGGCATAGAGTCAACTCTCCTCCCCGCTTATCAAAATGGACAGTCAGAGTAGAGACATCGTGGGAGAATATCATGATTGAAGTCCCATTTATTGAAGATATTAGAAAGCAGATATGGAGGGCTCGCAATCTTGTCTAACTTTGGTAACTCCCCTTTATCAACCCCTATCTTGTTCGTTCTGGAAACACGTCTTCCTATTCCATCTTTTTTCGAATCTCCTTTAAAGGAAGAAATAGAAGCTCGAGAATAAATACCAAAACCTATAAAGAAGCTCAACGAACTAAACTTATGGGGTATCTCACATTGGGAAGATAGGAAGAAAATGGAGCATATCTCCATGCTCAACTATCTTGGTCCAGATCGAAGTGGCATCCCAACGGATCAACTGAAGAAAATCTTCAGGGATAAGCCACCGATCCTCCATCTCGTGGGGGTTACGCATTCGATTGGAAGCTTCCCTACCCCAATCTACCACATTGACCGAGCGGACATCAACCTCACTCGAGAAGAGATAGATGAGAGTTATCTCCCCTTCCTTCCACCGGATGAGGTCTACCATCTATATCAGATGTACAAGAGAAAATATCAGACGCCCTCCGAATAGATTGAAAAGACTCGAGGGATTGAAAAGATTCATGGTACGACAGATCAAGTATCACACCGCATACGACCTTCAAATTGCTATAGAGAACAATATGAAGAAGGTCATCATTGAGTCTCCGCTCATGAAAGGCTTCCCACTCAATGATTTTCCCGAGAACTACATATTCAAGAAACATGGTCTTGCCATAACTTATCGGAATCCATTCATTGGAAAGACGAGAGCTATGATGAAGTCACAAATCCACAAGTTCTGTGACGAGACGTTGAAGCTAGTGAGGAAGAACATCCAGAAAAGATTGGGAGAGATCACTGAAGAGACGATCTTCGAGGATCTTGGTGAAGAAGAGGTCACACTCTTAAATGAGCTTCTGGATGCGATTAATGAGAGGTTGGAGCTAATGAATGTTGTTCGATGTTACGAGACAATAGTGGGATTACGGAAATCATTCTACGCCCGACAAGGATAAATGAAGCTGAAACGAAGACAAGCACAAAGGGGGAGATTGAAGAGACTTTAGAATTGTGCTTTGTTATTTTGTTATCCATGTAATTGGGGGCGTAATTAGTAATTTTGATAGTGTCTAAAATAGTAAATATACCATGTAAATAGGTATAAATACAATGTACACAATCAAAATCAACAGAAGTTCATTTTTTGGAAAAATACAAGCATTGAATTCACATTCTAAGAGAGAGAATAACAATCGAGAAACACTCTCTCTCAATATCTTCAAAGAAGATATTCGACCGAATGTATTTTGTCAAATTTATCATTCGAATATCTAGAATTCGTACTTAGATCAATTAGTAGTTGATATATGAGGACCTAACAAACTTTATTTTTGTGTTATGAGTTAAAGATGGCCTAATGGCGTGTATTTGAGATTTACGAGATGAATTGCTTAAAAAATAATAAACATCGCAAATTTAATTAGTTAGACTAAAAAATGATATGACCAATAATAAAAATTATAAATAAATTAAAAAATTATGGAAAACTGGAATTAAATACGTATGGACGTGGTACATAGTTAGAGGGTATTTTTATCTTAAGCACCTAATTGAAACTTTTCTTTCACTTAGGTATCTACTGGACAATTATACCCCAACCATAACATAATATTACAAATTTATCATTTCATTATATCATTGAAAAAGTTAGAACAAAAACCATCGCCCAGTGCTTAAAAAAAGAACAAAAATATATCTCACGCGCCATCTCACGCCGATTTGTCCAAGAATTAAGCAGTCAATAGGGCCAAATTGTCGGAGCAATAAGGTTTTATATCAGAAAGTACCAAATATTCCAACCTTTGTTATTTTCTCTTCTATTTTTTTTCTTCTGTCTCTAATTTTATCAGTCAATTTTTCAGATTGATGTTTCCTGCCTTGTCGATTCGCTCAATTGTAGTGTACTTGGTGCATTGGTTTAATTTCGATTGTTTTTTTTTTAAGTTTTTCGATTTAGACAAGGTTGAATTGAGACTTTTTAGGTTTTGCTCGACTAGGCTTTCAAGATCGAATTCGAGCTTCTTTCAGTTTTGTTCTATTATGTTTTCTTTTCTTGTTTAAACTAGAGCATTATAGGTCTCGATTGCACGTGTGAATTGATTCGTTTTCTATTTTTTTTTTTTGTATTTAGGTACTTCGTGACTGTATAGATTGATATAATATATGTATGATTATGGTACGATAAATTTCTTTTATTGGTAACATGTCCGATTATAATCATAGATTCATATAATGCATTTTGTCTCTCTCGTAATTTACTTGAATGATTGATGTGGTTCATCCATGAATTTAGGAAATATGATTTACACAATATGACTTTAATATAATTATATTGATAATAGCATAAACAAAATATAGGAAAAAAGGCACAACTTACATTCATGTGGATATAATTTGCACTATTTATTTGAGCTTGATACTTTGTTTTTAATTTGGCAAGGTGATTATTTTAATTTTTAAAAACAATCATCAAGTTAAAAATTTAGGTAAGAATTTATATGGCAAGTGACTATTTTATTTTGGGAGGTAGAATAATATTTAATCTTAATAATAAGAAATTGTCATTTCATGACAAATTAATCAAAATGTTCTCCATAGCGATTATTTAAAATGATCAAAATGTCTTTCAAATTGTTGAAAACTTAAATGATTCCAATAATATAGATAGTTCTATTGCAACATTATTGTGTATAAATTTGGAGATATATAAAAAATTATGTAGATGTTGATTTATTTTTGGTTTTATTGTTTAATCTTATGGTTAAATAATTGGAATCTTACTTAATAGTGTAGAGCTAAAAAAATTTAATTGAAATATGAATAAATGAAATATGAAAGAAATTTAAAAAGGTTAAGAGAGAATAAATTATATTAAATGAAGATGAATTGACTAATATATTGAATCACGCTTGCATGTTTATTTAAAAAAACGAAAGTTGCTAAGAAAGTAAAAAGAATACTAAAAAGACTATTAAACGCTAAAAACAAAAATAAAAAAAAAAATAGTAAAAAATGAATATGCACCGTGGAGTAAAACCCACGACCACTAATAAGAAGTATGGCACTCGAACGGCTGTGCTAGGAACTATAGTTCCAATACAAAATGAAAACAATATATCACATGGACTATGTATTTCGTACTAAAAATTCCGAAAATCTTACCGAAGTAAAAAAATATAGCTAAAGCATGGAGTCTTTGGAATCCAACAATTGCCAAAACATCGGTATCATATGTCTCTTCATTGTAATAAAACTAAGACTGGATCTGATATTGTCCAAAATCTTCATTGTCACTTTCTTAATCTCAATCAAGAAATAATCCAAAAAATGTAGCGGTTCACGTGAAACTCTGTAAAACAAAATAAAATACATCAAAAAAGATATTCTTCTTAGATGGTACGTCAACCTAATTAAAAAAAGATATTGGGATAGTCTTTTATAAAGGTAATTCATATTGAGAAATAAAGTACTACAAAAGCACGCTCAATGGTATACAATATGATTAAAATTGGTATTTTGTAACACTCATATACAAAAGGTACTCACTTACACCAAAATAGATCCCCCGTACTTACATATGCTAAAATTCGACGGCTAATCGGATTTACTTGTGTGGAATGTCGAAAAAATAACTTTCAACAATCTTCTTATAAAAGTATTACATATTAAAAAAATTAGTACTATAACATCACATTCATGTGTACGCAATAAAGTTAAAATTGATACTGCATAATATGCATATCAAAATTTCGATATTTGTCTAAGCCTCATTTACAACCAAATAGATCTCCCCATTTACATTCAACACGTAAGTAGTTTGACTAGTGTGGCATGCTTAAAATATAGAAATTAACCATCTTTTTAGAAAGGTACTATATATTAAAAAACAAGTACTATAACAGCATGTGCTATGATACACAATGAAACTAAAATGGTACATCGTAGAATATATTAAAAAAATCAAGATTTTCTTCATATTAACCTCACTTACTCCCAAAATTGATCCGCACTTACATATGCTAAAATTCGGCTGCTAATTGACTTTACTACTATGGAATGCCAAACAAAACAACTTCCCACCACCTTCTTGTAAAGGTACGGCGTATTAGAAAATTGGGCACAACAACAACACACCCAATGGTACATAATATATTATTAAATTGGTACTGTATAAGATTCATATACAAAATTGCGATATTCTCCGAAACCTGATCTTGTGATACATATACATGCTAATCCGGAAGAACACGAAAAAAAATAAATAACGATTACGAAATGATGGAGATTGGAGGAGCTATTAGGCTCTAAATGGAAGATAAAGCAAATATTTGAAGAACAAACCCATTTTTCGCCAATGACAATAGCTAAAACAATATTCTCTCCAAACATTTGCTCCGGAATGAAAATCTGAAATGGCTAGGCAATGAGGGGGGGGGGAATATTTTTGACGATTTCTGGTGATACGATTTGTTGAGAAGAAGCAACTATGTAGGAGCTTTATGGTGATTTCATGGTGGGTTTCGATTCGTTAAAGAGAGAAATAGACGACGGGTGTGAAAAGGACAATATATATATATATATATATATATATATATATATATATAAACATGAAGCAATGATAATTTCGTTTTTCAATCGAATGAGTACGTAAGTGTAAAAAGTTAATTTGTCTATTACCTTATGATAAAAGAATGATGATAGAGGATCGAATCGACCACATATTTTATATACTAGATTTTCCTTAAATTATTCGACCACATATTTTATATATTGTTCGATTATTACGTCCAATTGTAATAAACCTTCGAACATTTATGATTGGTTATGTAACGTGTTTGAGATAAATTCATAAAACCAGTTATGCTTGTGAAACCGAAGCTTTTCAATCATTAGGTGTGACTACAACTCCATTAGATATTAAATTAATATTTTACGTTACGTTCACATTTTGGAAACTTTTTGACAACCAAATTCAGTTTGACCTTCTAAAGATTTACAGGAGTTTCTCGAATATTTTGTTAAATAATTTCATTATGACTCATAAAATATAATTATTATTAGATATGCGATAGTTATTAAATATCAAATAATAGGGTATAAGGTTTTAATACATTTTTCTATCTTCCTCATGTTAAAAGATATATCCTTTGAGAAAAGACACCCTAATGAAAGGACATAACTCTTGTTCTAAATGTCTATTCATAAACTATAAAAAAGGTTCTATATCTATGAAATACATCCATCTAAATATTATGTAAGAGAAGGAAAGCAGAGAGAATAAAATCATTCCAACACTCGTTCAAGATTATATAAAGTTGAAGCATATGGATCCAGATACGTCTTATGTGTTTTATATGATTAAATCAAATAGTATTATGGATTCTGAGATTTCTAAATATTATTGTATGGATATAAAATCTAACAGTTGGTATCAGAGCCTTCATAATACATTGATTTATCATAAATTCGGAATAGTATGCCATAAAATCTGTTTCGGAGATCATACGACAGTATATGTATCGTTGTGTGGTATTTGGCCTCAATTTAGATACTGGAATTTTAAGTTTGTCGTTGTGAATGATTTACTGCTGCTCGTTTGCTGTTTTTTGGTCTTTGTTTGTGCATCCACTGCGATTTTGGATTATTTATGTTTTTTTTTGTTTTATTGGGTATGTGTTCGTCAGTGACGGACGCAGTATCTTATGGTCGGGGGGGCTCCAAAAAATATTTTTCCGTATACATGATAAGAAAAGTTATCTTCATATAGAAAATGTGCAATGCATTTCAAAACCATGCTCACAAAAAAGACATACTGTAATATTATTTATAGGGATTAACTTATACTATCGACAATAACTAACACGGTGGTAACGAACGGTTACGTGGTAATTGAACTCTACGTTTCACCATCAGCTGAAATTCTTGCAATATAGCTTCAGTGTCAAGCTTTACAAATATTTCTTTCTCAATGTAGCATATTAGACAATCTTGAAGAAACTCATCTCCCATCTTGTTACGCAAATCCGTCTTGATAATTGTCATCGCTGAGAATGATCTTTCGACACTTGCGGTTGCAACTGGTAAAACCAAAGTTAGCTTAACAAGCTTGTATACCATCGAAAAAGCATAATGGCACTTCATCTCAATCATCTTCTTTGAAAGATCTCGAATGTCATTGAGTTTAGAGAAAACGGAGTTCGATCGCATGTACGATATATACGACCGAAGTTGATGTTTTAATCCCGATATATCGTTGCAAGAAAAATCTTCTGAATATAACTCAGCAAGACGAAGTAAGCACTCTTGATCAAAATTGGCAAATGAATTTTGAGGATCGAGACAAGCTATACACATGAGCAACTCCGTATTTGATTCAGTAAAGTGATTGTTCATCTCTTGAGAAATAAGATCAACCACCTGTCATTTAAAAATATATATTAATAAACATATATTATATAATTAATAGCTGAATATTATTACTTTAGAATAATAAACTACCTGTAGAAAAATGTCAACCTGATAATAATGGAAGTATGTCTTTCGTTGGCCATCAACAGTCTTTCTAGCTCTTCCTGTAACATAGTTATCCATATTAGGCATTTAGATCTCATTTGTTGAACAAAATTCAGTGACTTCCCTTAACAAATCATCCCATCCGTCATTTCTAAATCTCTTTAAATCTTCTTTCGACGTCTTAATCAGCTCAATACCAGTGGCAATATTCTGAGTCTTCTGTTGTAGGACTTGCGATAATGGATTCATCATTCCCAAGATATGTTCCATCAAATGACAAATGAACACAAACTCAAAGCTTTCCATTTTATCAAGTAAACTTGCAGCTTGACCTCGACTTTTTCCGTCAAGTCCGTCATCCATTACAATTGGAAGTACTTCTTTCACCGGATTCCATAGGGAAAAAAGTCGCGTGACTGTCTTAAAGTGAGAACCCCAACGAGTATCACCAGCTCTAGCTAAGCTTGCTTCTTGATTCTTTCCCTTTCCTGTCTGAATTTCACCACTTTCTATTTTTTTCAAATTATCATCATATTGTTTTTGTCGAAAGACGTCCTTTCTCTTACACGAAGCTCCCACAACATTCACAATCATAGAGAGATATTCCAAAAATCCACAAACCATTACATGATTTGTCGCAGTGCCGACAACAACCAACTGAAGTTGATGAGCAAAACAATGAATATAATATGCGTGTTTATTTTCTTTTAGAATAAGAGCTTCTAGTCCATTAAACTCCCCACGCATATTTGAAGCCCCGTCATAACCCTGACCTCTAAGGCGTGAAAGTGATAATCCTTTCTTTGCGAAGAAATTATCAATCTCGTATTTCAAAGTTTGTGCTGAAGTGTCACTAACATGAACTATGCGAAGAAATCGCTCGACAACTTCTCCGTCATCATTCACAAATCTAATAACAATAGACATTTGCTCTTTCACTGAACAATCTCGCGTCTCATCAACCAAAATTGAAAAGAACTTGTCACCGATCTCTTTAAGAATGACTTTTTCAACCTCTGATGCACAAGCATTAACAATTTGTCTTTGGATATTTGGGAAAGTCAATCGATTATTTGCAGGAGCATTTGAAATGAGCTTATTTATTTCTTCATTTCGTACACAATACCATCTCATAAGTTCGAGAAAATTACCTCGATTCAATGATTGTGTCGACTCATCATTTACTCGGAAAGCCAAACCCTGCCGTAGAAGAAACCGGATCACATCCACAATAAAAGTCAGCCTGATGTGACAAGCAACCTCCTCATCATTGCTCTTTTTCATCATCACATAATCAATATTATGTCTTTGATCTTTATATCCACAATACTGAATTCTAGCATAATTATGACTGCTAGTTTCGCACCCTTCGTGATCAATAAACTTTTCTCTAGCTTTTTTCCAATTTCTAAACCCAGTTACGGTGAAAGCATCGTCTCCATGCTTTTGACTTTTGGCAAATAAATAGCACCAAAAACAAAATGCAGCATCTTTAGATACACTGTATTCTAACAACTTATATTTCTCAAACCATGTCTTCTGAAACTTTCTCCAAACTCCACTAAATTACTTGCTGGAAAAATATGCTCATTTGGTTGACAAGGACCTTTTGCTAGATATCGTCTTCTTAATTCATCTCTAATTTCTACGGGATAGCTATTTATCGGCTTACGAAAAGCTGGATCACCGACAATATAATTGTCCAATAATTCTACATCGGTTCGACTTCTCTTACCGTTTTGATTCTGATTAGAGTCGGAAGCACTGGACGGAGAGCTATCATTAATCGGTCCGGGAACCTTTGGTATTCTAACAACCCATTTATCCATATTGCTTCCTATACACGATAAAAATCCCGATAAATTTCGATGTTTCAAAAAGTTATAACGAATAATCAATATTTTTATATAGAAAATATTAAATAAACAATACATGATTGCGTGATTCCCACGTGTGGTGATGTGGCGTCTGGACTGGTAAATAGGAAGAAGATGCCAAGGGTTTTATTATTCGATGTATGAGAAGATTTGAATTTTCTTTTTAAAATCACTCAGCAGCTTTTTACTCCGGAATGAGGATGAATTTTTTTTAATTAAATATTGTTAGTGGACCTTTTTTTTATGCCAATGGACGGTTGCAAAATGTTAAATAAAAACTAAACTTAATTTAATATCTTTTATTATTGGGCCTTTGAAGCATTTTATAAACATTAAAAAGCAGCCCAACTAAACCCAAAATGCATCGTCATCTTCCTCCATTGAAGAATTGCAGAAAACCTAGAACTCTCCCCATGGCAGAAATCGAAACCTCGAGGGGTCAAGTTAGAACCTCCATGACAAAATCCGATGGCTCGGGGGGCAATTGACCCCCCGAGCCCCCCCTTGCATCCGTCCCTGGTGTCCGTCCATACATGGTTGAGCGTATGACATCTTTTTGCTGCCACACACTATTTCATGCATGCATTCGGTATCTATTATGTGATATATGCATAATGGTAATAGTTGGCATATCAGTGTATTTCATTATTTTTGTAATCACGACATAACATCTCTTCTGCGACAGCAAACTCCGATAAACGCATTTGTGGTTGAATAATATATTTATTTATTCATATGTACGTTGTCATGTTGACATGAGAGTTCTATAAATCCATTAACTGGTAAATAAATTATGTGTACATAACGGAAGTGCATGTGATTTCTGCGAGGAAGATTTACTTGTTTTTATGACATGTATATAATCTGGAACATGATACATGATAAAATATTTATGACATGTAATACATATATTCTGTAATATGCAATGATTATATTTTGTTTGACTGCATATGTACTTTTGTGAATTTAACTTGCTAGTCGCCAAAGTGACCTAAGTTCATTTTAAATATTCAATATTAAGTGTTATCGTTTGTTCATATGATGCTATTAAAGATGAATAAACGAGATCATATCGCTAGAAGTTCACCCAAAGGTGGATTATTGCATAAAGTTGATGAAAATAAAGAGATTTGTTGATAATCATTTATGTTTGTATATCCAAAGATAACATGCATATTTATGATGATTATCTATTTGAATATTTTATTTAGCATCATTATTGTATAGAATTATTTGTTTAAGTATCGTCCAAAGATGAACTTAAATGCATAATCATAGTTTGATTATTATTTTGAATCTATATAAAATAATACATGCGATCATATTTGTTGTTCGCAACATTTAATAACGTGTTTGTTTTGGGCAACCCCATTGTTAAGTTTAATGGGCTAAACTATGATGATTGCTCCGAACAAATCAAGATTCAACTTGGTGCAATGTATTTGGACGTTGCATTAGAGACCGAATAAAAGCCTGCAGCTATCACCGAGGACAGTACAGAAGCCCAAAAATCATTCTATGAAGATTGGGAAAGGTCGAGTCGACTAAGCTTAAGCTTGATGAAGATGACGATGGCTGAAAATGTCAAGCCATCAATGACGAAACAGACAATGCACGGGAATTTATGACGAAAGTGAAAGAGTATTCACAATCAGACATTGCTGATAAGTCGACTGTGGACACTTTGATGAGTGAGCTGACAACGAAGAAATTCGATTGGTCTCAGCCTATTCATGATCATGTGACACATATGTCAAATTTGGCATTGCAGCTAAAATCGATGAAAATGGAAGTGAGTGAAACCTTTTTGCTCCAATTTACACTATAAATCCACTTCCTTTTGAGTTTGGCTAGTTCCAGGTGAATTATAACACCTTGAAAGAGAAATAGAACTTACATGAAATTAAAGTCATGCTGATTCAAGAGGAAGGAAGGATAAAGAAAATGAAAGAACACTCTATTCATCTCACTGTTCACGATGGAGGAAGCAGTAAGAAGGCTAAAGACAAAAGGAAAGGGAAAACCCCATTAAAGAACAAAGAAGGTAAGATCCATAAGGAGCTTAAATGCTTCTTTTGTAAGAAAATGGGTCACTCTAAAAAGGATTGTCTGAAAAAAAAAAAGACTTGGTTCGAAAAGAAAGGGATTTCTTTTGATCCAGCCCATAAACGGAAATGAAAAGTTTTTATATATGTGGAACAAAATGAAGGTCAAGATTGAAGGGATTGAAACTTATAGACTGATCTTAGATAATGGTTGTAATCTAGATCTAGAAAAGTGTTTATATGTTCCTGAATGTTCTAGAAACCTAATTTTTGTTGGAAAGTTGGATTGTTTAGGCTATAATTTTAGGATTGCAAATAATGATTTTTCATTATATAAAGGTATGAAATATTATGGTTGTGGTACTTTAGTTGATGGTTTATACCGTTTAAATCTTAGTACTGTATTGCAGAATCCCTATTTCATGTTGAACACAATATAGGAAAAAGAAGTGAACATAATGAATCTTCAACTTTTCTATGGCATCAAAGATGCATATATCCAAAGAAAGAGTGATGATTTTAATGAAAAGTGAAATATTACCTCGAATGGATTTTGATGCCTGAGATACATGTATAGATTGTATTAAAGGAAAACATTACTAAACATATATCGAAATATTCCGCCACAAGAAGTAATGAACAAATTAAATTAATACACACTGGTATTTGTGGTCCATTTGACGGTATCTTGGGGTGGTGAAAAGTATTTCATCACATTCATTGATGATTTCTCGCGTTATTGTTACTTGTACTTGTTGCATAAAAAATATGAACCAGTGGACGTCCTAGAGGTATTCGTTAATGAGGTGGAAAGACAACTAGGCAAAAAGGTAAAATTTGTGAGATCTGATCGAGGTGGTGAATTTTATGGGAAATTTGATGAGAATGGACAATGTCCAGGTCCATTTGCAAAGTTTCTTGAAAGTCGAGGCATTTGTGCACAATACACAATGCTCGGTACGCCTCAACAAAATGGCATAGCAGATAGACAAAACTGGAACTTATGAATATGGTTAGGAGTATGATGAGTCATAATTTTGTACCTTTATCATTATTAACATATGCACTAAAGAGAGTTGCATATCTGCTTAATAGAATCCCCAGTAAGTCTGTCCCAAAGACTCCTTATGAATTGTGGACAAGAAGAAAGCCTTGTTTAAGACACCTTCACGTTTGGGGTTGCCCTGCAGAAGTGAGAAGATATAATTCGCATGAAAGAAAGCTTGATGCAAGAACCATTAGTGGTTATTTCATTGGCTATCCTGAAAAGTCGAAAGGGTACATATTTTACTCCTAACAATAGTACGGGAATCGTAAAGTCTGGTAATGCTCGGTTTATTGAGAATGGTCAAGTTAGTGGGAGTGGAGAACCACGAAATGTAGAAACACACGAACTATTGGCTGAAACTTCTACATTAGGCGCTTTTGGACCTGATGCTAATCCTTTTGCTATATCACATTCACATAACATTATATGACAACAAATGGGTATTAAGAATTCAAAGAATGATCATGTTAATACCGAACCGATGGGTTTGTTGAAGAAATCACAAATGAACAAGTGACACCACAAGATATAACTTTACGAAAGTTCGAAAAGCATAAAAGACCAGCTATTTCTGATGATTATTTAATTTATTCACTTGAACATGAATGTGATTTGAGCATCGATAAAGATCCAGTCTCTTTAAACAAACTACGAAATGCAATAATTCACAAAATTGGTTTAATGCCATGAAGGAAGAGTTGAAATCAATGGATGACAACAAAGTCTGGGAATTGGTTGAGTTGCCTAATGGTTCTAAAATAGTCGGTTGTAAATGGGTCTACAAGACCAAACGATACTCAAAAGGAAACATCGAAAGATATAAAGCCCGACTAGTCGCCAAAGGCTACAGTAAAAAATGTTGCATTGACTACAAAGAGACCTTTTCTCCCGTTTTAAAAAAAGACTCGTTAAGAATAATCTTGGCTTTGGTAGCTCATTATGATCTAGAGCTTCACCAAATGGATGTAAAAACTTCATTTTTGAATGCTGACCTAGAAGAGGATGTAAATATGGACCAACCTGAAGGAATCTTGACTACAGAAATTTCAGATCTAGTGTGTAAATTAAAGAAGTCGATATATGGGCTGAAACAAGCTTCCCGGCAATGGTATATTAAGTTCAATAATATCATTACATCATATGGTTTTATAGAGAATACTGTAGATCGGTGTATCTATATGAAGATCAGTGGGAGCAAGTTTATTATATTAGTATTATATGTTGATGATATTCTTCTTGCTTCGAATAATGTTGTATGTTACATGATGTGAAGAAATTTCTCTCTAAAAATTTTGAGATGAAAGATATGGGTGAGACATGTGATATGAATTGAAATATTTCGTGATAGATCACAAGGTTTGTTAGGATTGTCTCAAAAGGCCTATATTAATAAAATATTGGAGAGATTTCATATGGATAAATGTTCCTCAAGTATAGTTCTAGTTCAGAAGGGGGATAAGTTCCGTACAATGCAATGTCCTAAAAATGAATTGGAACGAAAGGGAATGAAATCCATTCCCTATGCGTATGTTGTCGGAAGCGTGATGTGCCCAAACTTGCACACGACCGGATATCAGTTTTGTCGTTGGGATGTTGGGTCGATATCAGAGTAATCCCCGAATAGATCATTGGAAAGCTGCGAAGAAAGTGCTTAGATACCTACAAGGTACAAAAGACTACATGCTTACATACACAAGGTCAGATCACCTTGAATTACAAGGTTATTCAGATTCAGACTATGCGGTATGCGTAGATACGAGGAAATCTACATTTGGTAATGTGTTTCTAATGGCGGGAGGAGCAGTTTCATGGAAAAGTGAAAAGCAATCTATAATTGCTACTTCCACTATGGAGGCTGAATGTGTGACATACTTTGAAGCCACTATTCATGCATTATGGTTGAGAAATTTCGTACGGAGACTTACTATAGTTGATAATATAGATCGACCCCTACGAATTTATTGTGATAATTCTGCTGTTGTATTCTTCTCCAGGAATGACAAGTACTCGAAGGTAGCAAAACACATTGAGTTAAAGTACTTGGTCGTCAAAGAAGAAGTTCAAAAACAAAAGATGTCAATTGAGCATATCAGTACCAACTTAATGATTGCGGATCCGCTAACTATAGGATTACCACTCAAGACGTTTACTGGCCATGTTGAACGAATGAGTATTACAGACAAGTCCCTGATAGTGTAACATCATGATGTATATCGTTTATCTTGCTCGTATTATTGTTATGACATATGAAATCAATTAAAAGTTTTGTTTTGAATGTTATTGGTTATTCACATTATGGGTATACAAGTGCGGTTTTATTTTAGTGAATAATATTAAAGTTAAAAAATTAAAGTTTTCATCAATCATAGTTCTTGTGAATTAAGTTAATTGTAGGATGGAAGGAATCATGTGACTTAATAACATGTGACTGTCATGATTCGTTTTTCTCGGTTCACTTATGAATGATTGACTCATAATAGTGTACACGTATATGTTATTGAATCGTCAATTAATTACATGCGTCAAGTGAGAGATTGTTAAATAATTGCATTATAACTCATAAAATATAATCATACTCTATATTAGATACATTTAATATGATGGTTATTAAATATTAAATAATAAGGTATAAAGTTTTAATACCTTTCTTTCTCTATTCCTCATGTTAAAAGATATACACTTACACCCTAATGAAATGACATGACTCTTATTCTAAATGTCTATTCATAAACTAAAAGGGGTTTTATATCTATGAAATATCCATCTAAATATTAATGTAAGAGAAGGAAACCAGAGAGAATAAAATCATTTCAGCCCCCGTTCAAGATTATATAAAGTTAAAACAAATGGATCTGAGTACGTATGTGATTTAGATGATTAAATTAGAAGATTATGAATTTTGGGATTTCCAAACATTATTGTTAATGTAAAATCTAACATGTTTGACCCTTCTGAATTGAAGTCAAAACCTATATTTCTTAAAATTTTAGAAACTTATCACCCGTAGCGGTGGGTTATCAAAATTGTTCAGTATACGAAAACCAAAAAAAAAAAATTAAATGTTCTATTATAACTGCACGTAGTATGTTTACAAAAGTTTTTACTAATTCAATATATGTTCCGTCACATATTTTTTCGTCTAGAATAAAATTTTCTATCGACTGATAGTATTTTTCAAGAATCCAAGTTTAGTCTGAGTCGAAAACTTCACACGCAGTAAGTTTTGTCTATAAGTGTTGTCCTGTCCTGATGACGCTTGGTTCTCTCCTTCATATGAGATTTTCCTCTATAACGATTGTTACCATATACATCAATCTTCCTTATCCACTCTCCCAGGATGTCCTCTCACAATATTGCCTACCTCTCCCCCATTTTCCCGCCCATCGAGCGAACCTACCTTACGAAGATTATAGAACATTGTTGAGCCGCCCATTGTTTCTGCCCTCCCTTCCCTGCGTTTTAAAACCAAGCATTTAATACAAACAATACACAACCCCTTCAAATGTTTTTAACCTTAAAAAATATCAGTTAAAAGGGCCCCTACCAACTGTTCGATAAAACGCCCAACTGACAAATTAACTTTTTCCTTCTTCTTTGCAGGTTGTGGCCTGGGAGTGTCTTTTGTCTACGCATCAATGGCTGCCCTCTCTTTCTGAACCAATCGTCTCAATTTGTTTGTTGGCTTGTATTTTTTAGTTCTAAGTTTCCTGCTCTTTATGTGAGCCTTCGTTCCAACTGGTAATTCGTTGTCCCCAAAGGGACTCATTGGGGTTGTTTAACCTATGTAATTATCTTTTTGGGGAATGAGATCTTCTCTTCTCCTCCTCGTCGTCCTCCTCCTTCTTCATTGCAGGTTGTGGCTTGGGAGTTTCTTTTATCTAAGCATCAATGGCTGCCCTCTCTTTGTGAACCAATCGTCTCATTTTGTTTGTTGGCTTGTATTTTTTAGTTCCATGTTTCATGCTCTTTATGTGAGCCTTCGTCTCTGCTGATAATTCGTTGTTGATAGAGGGACCCATCGAGGCTGTTTAGCCTGTGTAATTATCTTTTTGAGGAAATGTATCTCCTCCTCCTCCTATGGGTGAAAACAAAACGAGCAGCTCGGTCAACGCTCGGTTTGAGTTCGAGTTTGACCGAGCTCGAGTTGAATTTATATGGGCTCGATAGCTCGTCGAGCTTATCGAGCCCAAATTTATTTATTTTTAAATTTTTATATATATATTAGTATAATATTATTTCGAAAAAATATTATTATAATATTGATTCGAGCTTTTCGAGCCGAGCTCAAGTACTTCGAGTACAAACTTTTGAAAGGAATCGAGCTTATCGAGCCGAGCTCGAGCAACTCGAGAATTTTTCGAGCCGAGCTCGAGCTGGGCCATGTTTGGGCTCGGCTCGGCTCGGCTCGTTTTCACCCCTACCTCCTCCGTCTTTGCTGGTTGTGGCATGGGAGTTTCTTTTGTCTAAGCATCAATGGCTGCCCTCTCTTTCTGAACCAATCGTTTCATTTTGTTTGTTGGCTTGTATTTTTTAGTTCCAAGTTACATGCTTATATGTGCCTTCGTCCCTACTGATGATACGATATCGCCTGAGGGATCCATCGGAGCTGTTTCACCTATGTAATTATCTTTGAGGAATGAGATACAAGGTTCTGTTTGGAAAAGAAAATATCGTATATGCCGCGAAAAGTGGAAATAAATTTGACCCAAGTGGAATCAAATATCACTTTACACCACTTAACAGTAACATTGGATTAGTTTAATCAGGTTTCCTATTTCCGCGTGTTTCTTCTTCGCTCAATATATATAGTTCAATACATTGCATTGTTTATCAACTCAAGCTCCTCCTCATAACGAACTTATATCATGGAGTACATTCATCATTTTTCGTCTTCATCATCATCATCATCTGTGTGTCCCTAATCCACCAATCTCAATGAATTTATCGAATAATTGTAGGGTAGATTACCGAATTAAGTGAGGAAATGTAGAATATTGGGAATCTTCGTTAGAGAGCTTTTTCTTTAATTTACTTCAAAGCACAAGATAACACCTGAGATGTTTGTTGTGTTACTTAATATACAAGCTATTTTCACACACCTATATATACCAACACATATTTTGGTATATTTACCCTTTGGTCCCTAAACTTAACCAAAATTAATCCCCAAGACAAAGATAATACAAATCAGAACACAATTGCGTCTTAACATTCTCCCCCTTTGTGTTCGTCTTCATTGTAGCTTGATTATCTTTGTCTTTGTCTTGTTTGCTTTTGTCTCTTGAAGAAAGAAAGTCTGAGACCGAGAGAAACCTCACATTGTCGAATCTCATTTGGAAGATTCAACATGTCTTGAATTACCTTGATAATCTTCTTGGCCAGATTTTTTTTCTTTAAGAATAAAGTCTTCTGAAATTTCCCACGGCACCATTTGACTCAAGTCTTGAAGGTATAACCTCATGTTCTCTCAGATGATCTTCAAGGTCCCATCGCAGTATTTCTCTGCTTCGGATAGTAGGAAGATGCGTCGCTCGTTCTTGTGATTTTCGTAGATGCATCCTAGCTCGGGATCCTTGATGATGACATGTTCCTCGTAGTTGTCGAGGTCGGACCTTAAACAAGCTGAAACGAAGAAAATTGTGTTGAAGAATGAATCTTACGATTATACGTAAACTCAGCTATTGGCAAATAATCCTCCCAACTTTTTAAATTCTTTTTAGTAATGAATGAAGTAAAACACCTATGGTTCTATTTGTTACCTCGGTCTGACCGTCTGTTTGGGGATGACTAGTGGTGGAAAATAATAATTTTGTACCCAATTTTCCCCAAAGACTCTTCCAGAAATAACTTAAGAACTTAACATCCCTATCGGAAACAATAATCCTCGGAATCCAATGCAAATGAATTATTTCCTTAAAGAATATATCGGCGACATGTTTAGCATCGTCCGATTTTTTGAATGCAATGAAATGTGACATCTTAAAAAATCTATCAACCACGACCAAAATCGAATCCCTCCATTTTTTAGACCTCAGTAACTCTAGCATAAAATCCTTCGACACTTCAGTCCATGGTGTTTGAGAGACTGGGAGTGGGGTATACAACCAATGTGGCCTAGACTTAGATTTGGCTTTCTTACAATCTATGCACCTACCACAAACCCTCTCGACATCTTGTTTCGTACAAGGCCAAAAAAATGCTCCTTCAAAATATCGAGAGTTTTCGATATCCCAAAATGTCCCATTAATCCCCCACAATGCGCTTCCTTCACTAGATACTCACGAAGAGAACACGAAGGAATACACAATTGGTTCTCTCTAAACAAGAATGCATCAAGACGATAAAACTTGTTAACGACTACTTTTTCGGATTCAATATAAATTGATGCAAAGTCGTGATCATTTTCATACAAGTCCTTGATAAAAGCAAAACTCATAATAGAAGTGCTAAGAGCAGTAAGGAGAGAGTACCTTCGTGATAATGAATCAGCAATGATATTGTCCTTACTCTTCTTATACTTTACCACGCACGGGAAGGTCTCGATGAAGGAGATCCACTTGCATGCCTCTTGTGCAAATTCTTTTGTCCTCTGAGGTACTTGATCGACTCGTGATCCGTGTGCATGACGAACTCCTTTGGTAGCAAATAGTGTTGCCACGTCTCCGAAGCTCTTACCACGGCGTACAACACCTTGTAGTAGGTCGGGTAGTTCAAGGTTGCTCCGTTCAGCTTCTCGCTGAAATATGCTATGGGCCGGCCTTCTTGGAGTTAAACAACACCTATACCAATTCCTGAGACATCACACTTGAGATCGAATGTTTTAGTAAAGTTAGGTAACATAAGGACATGTGCATTCATTAAATCGTGCTTTAATCGATCAAAGGCCTTTTGTTGGGATTCTCCCCATTCTAACATTACGTTCTTCTTGACTAGCTCATTTAAACGAGCAGCCTTTGTTGAGAAATCTTATACAAACCGTCGATAAAAGCTAGCAAGGTATTAAAAGACCGAATCTCATTTGCACTTTTAGGGGTCCGCCATTAAAGGATCGCTTGAACCTTAGATTGATCGACCTGCAAGTCATTGCTACCCATGACAAACCCAAGAAAGACAACCTCATTTGCAACAAAATGGCACTTTTTGGCATTGCCATATAGCTTTTCTTCACGCAAAGTATCAAGAACAATCTTAAGGTGTTTGACATGATTATGTAAATTCTTACTATAAACAAAAATGTTATCAAAATGCACAACCACAAATTTTCCGATAAAACGTCTTAAGATATGATTCATCAGGTGCATAAAAGTACTTGGAGCGTTAGTTAACGACATTAACAACCACTTGTAAAGACCGAATTTAGTCTGAAAGTATGTTTTCCATTCAGCGCCCTCTTTGACTCGAATCTGATGATATCCCGATTTTAAAATAATTTTTGAAAATAAAGACGCACCATGCAACTCATCAAGCATGTCATCTAAGTGGGGAATGAGGTGACGATATTTAATAGTTATTTTATTTACCGCCCTGTAGTTGATGCACATGCGCCTCGGGCATAATATCTGCAAACTCACTTAAAATAAGACTTATCTCGGGAGGTACTTCGTGAGGGAAATCACCAGAGGACACTAGTTTCTCTTTATGAAAGAGTATAATAAATGACTTCTGAGAATTCAGTCCTATCTACGTTTCTCAAACTCGCATAGAAAGTGCTTTTTCTCTCACTTGCTTTCGGCTTGTTAGTCTTTTCACTCTCATTTTTCTTGCCAATATTTTTCTCACTTTCGGCTTTTGCTCACTCTCGCTTGGCTTTTCTTGCTTACTACTCTCCTTTTTCCTTTTCCCCTCATTTTTATCGTTTCGGTATGAACCTGAACCGATGATAGTGGTAAGAGTGTGTACGTCTTTTTATTATGCTCGAGCTGATACTTATTGGATCGTCCATGGTGGGTGGTGTTGTGATCGAACTCCCATGGTCTTCCAAGTAAAATATGGCAATTGCTCATCGACACAACGTCGCAAAACACCTCATCTTCGTACTTTCGGATCGAAATTTGACCCGAACTTGTCGGTTCACCCGTATTTCTCCGTGAGCATTCAACCAATGCAGCCGATACGGATTTGGATGGACCTCCATTGGTAGCCCTAGCTTCTCGACAAGATACGAGCTAACTGTTGTGATGATTTTATTGTGTTCAAATATATATGTTATCTTAGTCTTGTAGTGTAAATAGTAGTTTGAGCTTAATCGTAATTAAGCCATAGATTAGGACTACTTAGCAAATATACCAAACTTTTTTGGTATATAAAGAATCCTGATGTAATGTATTAAGGGGAACTCTCTCATTTGCTTTCATTATAAAATTGTAGAGAGAGAAATAATTCATTTTAATAGAAAATCGAGCTTGACAACGTGAAGAACGCTCTCAAGCTTCCGCGCCAAATTCAAACATGTTCTTCGTAAGTTTTACATTTCTACAGAATTCTTTACTGAACTTAATCGTGTTGGATATAATATGGCCTAACATTAACACAATTATTATAACTACCCCCGTCAATTAGAAGTAAACATACATTCTCTTGAACTTTGCAACGCGTATGAAAAATGGTGTGCCTTGGCTCTCCTCCTCGTTCACTTGCGCTCAACATCATCATAGCTACTAGCACCTCATCTCCACTCGAGAGATATTGTTCTCCCTCATCTTCTAGTTCACCGTCTTTCTCCTCTTCGCTGGCGCTTACGTACGTTCCATCGTCTAACACCGTCTTTCTCCTCTTCGCTGGCGCTTATGTACGTTCCATCGTCTAACACCGTCATGGTACGAGAATTCTGGCATTGCAGTGCAATGTGCCCCTTCCCCAAACACTTAAAACAAGTAATCTTGGACGAAGATGCTCCAGCTCCCCTGCTGCGCTCACCCTTCTTAGCCCTTTGTGGTTCATTTTTCTTGAGCTCAAGCTTCGGTTTTGGCTGGTTCTTTCGATTCAACGCATTCCTGGAACCCGAAGGCTGAGAATACGCTGCTTTGCCACTTCGACGTTGGAGCTGCTTCTCGACCTTCTCTGCTTGGTGCATGAGCTCATTCTGGTCCATGTAGTGGTGCAGGTCAACTCGATTGGGAATCTCACGCTTTAATCCCCCCAAGAACTCAGCCATCATAGCCTCTTCGTCCTCCTCTAAGTTTGCTCGTGTCATGGCCGTTTCCGTTTCCAATAATCCGCAACGCTCTTACCACCATGCTAGATCGTTTGGAGCTTATTGTAGAGCTCACGATGGTAGTGGGGTGGTACGAACCTCTTTCGCATTATCTGCTTCATCTCCTCCCAAGTAGTAATTTGGCGTTCCCCAAACCGTCTTCAGTCCTTGAAAACATTGTCCCACCAAATCTGAGCATATCCTTGGAACTCAAAGACTGCAAGCTCGACCTTCAATGTTCGGAATAGTCATGGACCGCAAAAATATGCTCCACCTTTGTCTCCTAATTTTGATAGGCTTCGGGATCATTCTGGCCGCGAAACAAAGGAATTCAGACTTGAACGTTCTTAAGATCGTCACGGGCTGGTCATCGTCTCCTCCTATTCTCTCGGACACCTATGGTTCATCCTCGTCATCTCGCTCTAAATCTGACTCGTGTGTGCTACTATGGCCATCATTCCTCCGCTGGTTGTTTAGCCTCAATTCCCGCAATTGTGCGAAGATGGCGGGTAGTTGTTATTTATGCGCTCCACTTCCTCTCTGAATGCTTGCAACGGATCTGGCGGCGGTCCTCCGGACATGATCTCAGCTTTCGATGTTCGTAAATATTTCTCACTTCCCCTACCCTTCCCTACCCGAAGTGTCACTCACAAGGTACTCTCGGCTTAAAGGGCATCCACTTTGGCCAACTCTAACAATGACTGCATCTGTACAGATGGTGTATCTCCAGCAATTTTGGGGATGTATGCAGAGCCATACTGTGGGCGACGACGTAGCTTACACAACTAAAATCAACCAGAAAAACGTCATCGTAGGAAAAGGATCTTCTAGACTTAGTCCTTGATCTACCGCATCATGACTTCTACGATCCCCTACCTTCAGATGCGGAGATCGTTGTCGACATGCTTAGGATGGGATACAAGCCACCGCTGGTAAAGCTTGCAAACTTTCAGAACAACGGGATCCATCATCCTTGGAGGACCTTGTTTGGGATCATCAACAAGTATCTCTCCCCGAAGCATTCGGGCTTCGACAAGGCGAACAGGAACATACTAAGGATCTTCCATGGAGTTGTCTTCTCCAAAGTTATGACGTGACCCAGCTCATCTGGAATGACCTGGCTGACCAGATGCGTCAACGGAAGTTGAAGGCCAAGTTTATGCGTTACGTCCGATGGTTCCCGGTGCTTATTTCTCATCTAATGGAAGTCCATCCGGAGATTCCCCGCCTACCACCCGTCGGAGGATACACACCGTCAAGGGTGCGGTTCTTTCACAATCGTGAGGCATCGGATTTGGAGTTCCAACCAATGCTGATCACGTTGGAACTCCTCCGTCTGGCAGATCCTTCAGATGAAGCATCTACTACCAGAACGACTCAATCACGGAGGCCATGGTTCGGTCCACTGCCTATCAATCAAGAACAAACTTTGGAGGCACAAGAGCCCGAAGCTGAGGTTCAGGAGCCTGAGGCAATGACCATTGAGCCCAAGGTTGAAGCAACCTCCAATAGCTGTTTCACCTGGTGCCACTGAATCAGATGGAGATTGCAGACTACTTCGAAGGGACTCTCGCCGACGAAGATCTCAAGTCCCATCTGCATCTCCATCTACTACAACAGCTTCAGTTTTGCCTCCTCCACCACAACCTGTCTTGACATCTACACAGGTTCACATCGAATCTGTCACAACATCCATAGAGATGATTCATACGGTTTCATCTCAAGGATTGAATCTTAAGTCCTATCATAGGTGGCATGTCAGAAATCTATTCTGACGTTGTGACAGTGGAACGCCTACTAGGCTCCACTCCAGAGGTATTACTGTTCGTGACGGAGCAAAGACTACAAGCCACTCTTTCCACTGCTCTACATACTCTTGAAGATCGGCTGATGGAAAGAGTCATCCACGCATCAAGACTTCCCGATGGGATACCAGGAAAACACCAGTCTCCGAGACCGCTCCGTCCGAACCCGTTCCCTCACCACCACAAACCACCACCATACATACCCCCATCCTACCCATATTAACCACCCCAATCCCATCTCCATCCCTTATCAACCCATGCACCATACTCATTACCCAACTTCACGACAACCTGATCTCTCGCCTCCTAGCCCTTGAAGAAAGAACTCATGCTGAGGAAAATCTATACCGAAGGCTGATTCATGAACCCGAACCGCCCGTTCGAACAAGCTGTCGAGAACAAAGCTCCCAAACAAAAAGAACACATGACGATCCTGACGATTAGGATCGTCCTGATGGGGAGAAACGACAGAAGACCACTAAAAACGGCCGTTGTCAAGGACGAGAAAAGACATCCGCAACTCGTGAAGCTGGAGGATCGTCAACCAACCCACCAACTACATCCACTCAACCCACTACCCGCCAATAAACAACCGCCACACCTCACACCCACACAACACCTCCGTCTCCCAAAATCCAAACCCGATCTCAACCTCCGATTCCACGCTCCAAGATCAACAAGAAGCAACAGTAAACTACGATCCTCACGCTATCATAGACGACTACATCTTAAGCAAGAAATAGTTGACGCACAAGGAAGCAGAGGAAGCAGCTCAAGCTCGCCTCTCCAACGTCAGATACTTCTTGCAAGAAGCCTCGATTGATCTAGTTCTGTTTGAAGATGAAGACCTTCAAGAAGGAGAGGACTACAATGCCGAACTCCCATAGTTACCAGAAATGATAATGCATCGAGCAGACACCCCTCCACGTCTATCAAAGGGGACCGTCCGAGTCGAGACACAATGAGAGAATATTCGGATTGAAGTACCCTTCCTTGAAGATATAAGGAAGCAGATCTGGCGAGCACCGAACTGAATAAAAAAGGTGAACGAGCTGAAGCTTCGGGGGATTTCTCACTGCGAAGAGCGGAAGAAGAAGGAACACATCTTTATGCCCACCCATCTCGGTCCAGATTGGAGTGGCATCTCAATAGACCAATTTAGAAGAAACTTGAGGGACAAGCCACCGATCTTCCAACTATTGGGTGTCTCACACACGATTGGACCATTTCCAACTCCGATCTACATCATTGAGCGAGCGGATGACACTCACACTCGAGAAGAGATAGCCGAAAGCTATCTTCCCTACCTTCCACAGGACGAGGTCTATCACCTATTCCAGATGTACAAGAAGAAATATCAGACACCTGCTGGGTACATCAAGAAGGAAGGGCTCGGGGGATTAAAGAGATTCATGGTGCGACAGATCAAATTTCACACCGCACACGACCTTCAGATCGTGTTGGAGAATGAAATGAGAAGGCCAATATGGAATCGCCGTTCATGAAAGGCTCCCCGCTCAACGACTTCCCGGAGAACTACATATTCAAGAAGCCAGGCCTCGCCATCACTTATCGAAATCCAGTTAGTGGAAAGACGAGAGCGATGATGATGTCTGAGGTACATAAGTTATGCGACGGAACGTTGAAGCTCATAAGGAAAAACATAGAAAGGAGATTGACAGAGATCGATGAGGACACGATCTTTGAGGACCTGGAGAAGAAAAAGCCCCGCTCCTAAGTAAGCTTCTCAGCGCTATTGAGAAACGGTTCGAGCCGAGGAATGTTGTCCAACACTACGAGACAACATTGGGATTGAGGAAATCATTCTACGGCCGACAAGGATAAACAGAGCCGAAGAGCAAACGAGCACAAAGGGGGAGATTGAAGCAGACTTATAGATTGTGCTCATTTATTAGTTATCCTTGTAACTAGGGCGTAACTTGTATTTTTGATAGTATATGACTTACTTATAATTATACCATGTATATAGGTATAAATACCATGTACACTATTGAAATAGAGATAAAGTAATTGAAAAAATCACAAGGACTTGCAATTCACATTCTAGAGAGAGAAACACACAAAACACTTTCTCACCCTAAGATTTTCTCTCGTGTTCTTCATCGAAGATATTCGACCGAAGGTAACAAATCATAGATCTACACTCAAATATCTAGAATTCATGCATAGGATTCTCGGTAGTTGATAATCTAGGACCTAAAAAATACAGCTATAATTTTTAATTCTTTATATATCGTATATTTTTTTAAATTTTATTTTGAAATAAATAAAACCCGTAAAACATTCACGTTAAACATATTTATCAAAAAAACATTTTGGTACATACTTCCCGATAAACTTTCTCGGCACAGACTTTCTTGATAAATAGTCTATCGAGAATTTTTTTTTCGATAAAGGTACACTACCGAGAAATTTTATCGCCAACCTCTATCAAGAAATTTTATCGCCAACCTCTATCGAGAAATTTTATCGCGAACCTCTATCAAGAAATTTTATCGCAAAACTTTCCTTATCGAGAACCCCTTCTATCGTAAACCGCTATCTCACCCGAAAACCACCCACCCTATCGAAAATAACCTCGTCACCCGAAAAGCACCATCATCACCTGCCATCCTTATCGCAAACCTTTATCGAGAATATTTTTCGCAAACCCTTCTCTAGCGAAAACCTCTTACCGCAAACCTTATATATAGAATAATATTACTACTAAGATATATATATATATACATATTATACGACAAAACAAAAAGAAAGGAAAAGTGAGAAATTAAACAAAACAGAAAAAGAGAAAAGGACAAAAATAATAAGGAGAGAGGAAAACGAGAGAAAAAAATAGGGATAAAAAAGAAAATAAAAAACCCTCTCTTATCATCATCAAACTTCATGGATATTTCCTCCGCCATCTTTCGACAGACTTCATTGAAGAATCTCGAGTAACAACGGACAAATATTTCCAAAAGGCAAAGATGACAATTTACATGAGGATCCAAATGCTCATTTTCATCGACCTGCCCTGACTTGCTGATTTAAAATAAAGCAGCACTCATCACGTATTCCGGAAGTATTGAATTTTAGTTTCCATGGTTCAGTCTAAACCTCCTCAGTGATGAAATGACCGGAGCCCCCTCTGTCTCGACCCCGGTCATCCCTACACCCGGACCACCCCCATAAGCACAGGGGCTGATGTGTTCAGCTCTGTGATAGAAGTCACCGCAATAGCTCCAATGATGTATGCACAACCCAGCCTGGACCATTAGCCTCTCTCAACGGACAAACGTCTCACACACGCACGGGGAACCAAATAATCTCTCCCCACTTCTCTTGGAAGTGGAGGATATTGAAATAAGTTGCACTCCGCCTGTAGCCACGATTTGTTTTCTCACATCGAGTCTATTGTCCCCACTCCTTACATTTTCTCAATTTTCTATGACACATACACTCTTGACCCCGCCTTCCTCACTTGGTCTTCGTGACCAAGTAAGAACTTCTATAGACACGTCTATATTATACGTGATTCGAAGATTAGAGGGTAGTCCCACCGCTGCAACATTAACTACAACAGCGGTAATGGGCCAACCTGTAGAACTACTCTGGAGAGCGTTGTTAACGGGAAGCCTAAGTGGCCCCGGTCAGGTGATTTCCAAGACAGGTCTCAGTACACCTGTCCCAACAACCCGAGTGACACTTTCCCAATCGTGTCATGAGAACTGGTCGACAGTCATGCCATAGTAAGTGCATGCCACGTATCGGTAACTTATTCCGATGTTGTGACAATGGCGCCAACGGTGGTGACTTACCCCTTACCGATCTCATCAACCAACAGCTCAAGTCCGAACTTTCCACCTTTTTCTCAAACCTTCCTAGCCCATCTCATGCAAAGGGTGGAGATGTTAAGTAGGAACTTTCTCAAGGATAAAGGCAAGACACTCATGGTTTATGAAACACCACCACCACCACCACAAACAACCATTCTACCTACCCCCATCATCTCCTAACCATCACACCACTACCCCAACCCTTATACTATGTCACTCTCGGAGCTTCGTGACATACTTATGTGACGCATGATGTTCGAAGAACGTCTGACATCCGACCTCATGGAGCTCCTACAAAAACTAAAAGCCCCACCTCCCACATGTCGAGATGACACGACAACGTCAAAATGCGGACATGACGATCCGAACACCGATCATCATGATGGGGAGAAGCGGCAACATGTCATCGAGACCTCCTTATATTCTCAACCACAAACATCTCAACCCATCAACCACCAACATGACCGTCATCGTCTCGACTGCCATCATCCTCGAGACTGAGACACATCAAACCACAAATCCTACCACAAACCTTACCGTCACCTCCCAAAAGTCCACTCCGACTAAGTCCACGCCTTTAACTGCACCGGCTTCAACCGCCGCGCCTACTAGCTTGACACCAACATTCAACTTTGATCCCAACGAAGGATTGAAGATTATATTATCAATGAGTGGTGCACACTCTTCTTGAGAGAGAAGTGGACGTCCGGAATAGACTTGACAACGTCTGATACTTACTCCGGAAGGCGGCGATCGACTTCTTTCATATCCACCACAACGAGCTTGAGGAAGGTGAAGATTATAGGCAAGAAATATAATAACTTCCGCAACTCCTAGCCTATCAAGTGCCCGACCCTCCACCAAAAATGCCGAAATGAACTAAGAAGAATCAAATGGTCAAGGTGGAGTCATCCTTGCAGAACGTGAAGATCATTTCCCCCTTCCAGGAAGAGAAACGAAAGAGGATATGGAGAAAGGAAGACCTGTTCAAGAAGCTAGACGAGCTGCTCCGAGGACTCTTCCATCTCCAAGGAACGGCGGCTACAAGGCATAATTATATGCTAAAATTTATGACCTTCGCTCCTTATCGAATGAACAAGGAGGATCTCGTCAAGCATCAGAAGACGAAGGAGTAGATCTACACCATCCACGATGTCGAATACCGCAGCATCGGGAAGACATAATATCTCATCTACCTTATGGGCCGAAAGGATGGTTCGACGAATAATATCTCATAACCTGACTTGTCAACCTTGGAGCTAGGAGAAGTCCGAAAAATGTTTGATTTATCGAAACTTCACCCTTAAGGAGTTTCGCTACCGAATGGGTTTCGAACCACTTAAGAGATATATGCTTCGACAAGTCAAGTTTCAGGCGTCTCAAGACCTTTAAATGACCTAAGAGAGCAACCTAAGGAAGGTCAATCTCACACGTCCAAGAAACCTTGCTCCCAACCTCGATGTACGAGGAATGCGAGATTGTTGAAGAATCGGAGCTCGAATGCGTTTATCTCAACCATAAAGGAGAGAAGCGGTTATTCCTCGTCCGAAGTAGCTAAATTCTGTGATGGAACTTTAAAGATCGTCCTCCAAAACATGAAGAAATATCTTGAAGCGTTAGACCAAACTAAGACCGCAGCTGATGCAGTGAACGAAGAGCGGGTCATTACCGAGAAGAATATATATTTGTACAAGCACGATTGGACTTAAGAAATGAAATCCATCAATATGAAGAAGCTCTCGGCCGTCAGCCCTCGTTGTTCAAAAGACGGAGAATATAAAGAAGACAAAGATAACGAAGTTTCTACGGAGATGAATACAAAGGGGGAGATTGTTAGATATTATAAATTGTGTTGAAATTTGCATGCTAACTTTAGTCCATTTTTGTACTTTAGTAGCCTTGGGCCAATTTATAAATGGCACTAATATAGGGCTACTAGAAAATATACCACTTACCTTTGTGGTATGCAACTAAGAACTAAGAATTGTAACATTCGATTCATTCAAGCAATACAACAAAATTCTCGATAATCAAATTGTGGAGAGAAGTTAGACAAATTTCTGAGAGCTAACATGTAACTTTCTCTCTCTACAACAAAGCACGATGAACACCTACCAAAATTCCGCATGATTTAGGTATTCTTCGAACGATTCTCGCGTTCTTTAATTATAGGTTGGATTAAGGTATCCTACATCCTTGTTGTTGAGTTTGTTACAGATATACTACGAGATCGGAAATTACAAGGTGTGTAGTAGAGATATGATTATAGCTCTTCAAGCATAGAATAAAATCGGATTTATTGACGAATCTTGCGTAGCGCTGGAACGTAATCATGTATTGCTTCAAAAATGGACACGTTGTAATGCGTTGGTATAGATCGCTTATAAGGAACCCGTTAATGGAGTGATTATTGTGAATCGGCTCATCTAATATGGAAGGATTTAAAAGAGAGTTTCGATAAAGTAATGGTGCGAGACTATTTACTTTATACCGAGGGGTTACCACTATTACTCAGGGTACCAATATAGTCACCGAGTATTATTCGAACTAAGGACTCTTTGGGATGGATTTGATAGCTTAATCACATCCCTTGCACATAATATGTCTAAGGAATATATAGATCATTGTAGTCAACAGAATATGATGCAATTTTTTAAGGGACTCAATGACTGTAATAGCACAATTAGATCACAAATTATGTGATGTCGCACTTTCCATCTCATGGTCAAGTATATTCCATGATTTTAAAGAGGACGGACAAAAGCATCAATATCAATGTACTCGAGTCTGACTCTTCTATTGCTTTGATGACTATTGTCCCCTCTAGTGAGTCTCCATATGAAAAGAGCATTCTCTTCTGTGACTTCTGCAATATTAGTCGGGGCACAAGGGAAAATTGCTTTAGGATCTATGGCCCTAATTGGATAAGAGGTGTAAAGAGAGGTGGAAAAAGAGAAGGTGGAGGCATATCTAGATTCTATCAAGATATCGGCAGATTCACCCCTCTAAGGAACTGGAACAATGTTGAGGGACATTTCAACCTCAACAAATTTTCAGAATCCCCAGATTCCTCAAGCTATAATTACTGGCCAAGCAGCAATTATTCTGAATTTGCAGATCCCTCAAACTACAATGGCATGTCAAACAGGGAATGATGAATGTCTATGGCACAATTACAAATGACTCCTCAACAGTTCCAACAATTAATGGCCATGCCTGGAGTAGTATTAATGTGTAAGAATTATTTTATTCAAATAAATCACTCATCAACAGTTCCAACATAGTTAGATGAAATGTCCATGGTTAATGTGTAATGTTTAGAAAGTACAATTTTTCATATACCTGTTTGATTTAATCATAGCCAAGCAAACAAAAACATAGCCGATCCATATGGTATTATCTTAAAATCTTGGAAGGGTTAGGAATATGTTATTCTCTATGCATTTTTTATCTTATGTCATTTTATTATTTGCGATGGATTGAGATTTCACTACATGATTCCTTTTATAGATCTCGAACAGATGCTAATGAATAGTAAGGACCTTTGAGAAGGTGGTTTTACATGAAGGAATGCCAACATAAGGAAGAGAGAGAAATGAATATTAACCTTATACCCTAATCTTTAATTTAATATCCATAATATTATATATATATATATTAAATATAGGTATTTGTTTGTTTATATTGTATGAAACACATAATTAAATTAATTTAACAACCTGCCACTTGGCCCATATAACGAATTGATAATTAAATAACAAGTTTACACTGTTAGGAATCAATCAATCATTCATTATTGAATTAAGATAACCGAATCATGGCGGTCACACGTTATTGAGTCACATGATTCCTTCCATGTATTACAATTAACTCATTCACAAACTATAGTTGAGGAAAACATTAACTTTTATATTATTCACTAAAAGAAAACAATATATACATAATGAGAATAACAAACACGGAGGAAAAATGGCTCGACTCATCGAAGTAGCTGAGTAGGTCGAGGCAAGCCTCAAGACCATGACCAAAGCCGCAACGGCTGGGGCTGGGCTCAATGCCATGCCCGAGGGCGCAAAAACCAAGCGGCCGAGGCCGAGGAGGACCAAAAGCCGAGGCCAAGTTGGCTTAGGCCGAGGAGGCCCAACAGGCGAGGCCATGTTGGCCGGGGCCGATGAGGTCGAGCGGCCGAGGCCGACAAGACCTAGCAGAGGCCAAGCACCTGCAAAAGCCGAGCACGCCAAGGGCCGAGGCCGGGGCGGCCGAGCACGCAAAGGGCAAAGGGCAAAAGGCCAAGGTGGCCGAGCACACCATGGCCAAGGTGGACGAGCACACTAGCCGAGGCCGAGGTGGTTGAAGCACTCAAGGCCATGGCCGAGGCAAAGTTATTGAAGCAACAAGGCCGAGACACTCATGCTCAAGACCGAGGCCAAGGCCAAGGCCGAGACCGAGAGAATTCTGAGGCCAAGTCATTCCCCTTGAAGTCATCACGCAGTTAAGGTCCGATATTTCCGAGGAGTATTCGAATTCGAGGGCTAAGGAGATATTCCAGGAAATAATTCAAATCTCAACCAAATGAGATATTTTGGAAGTCGATTCAAACGTTCAGGACGAGCCCAAACCCCCGCGGCCCAATAAAGTAAGTCGACTCCTCCTATAAATACCTCCGCTCATTCATCATTCGAGGCATGTTCTCTACGTTCAATTTACTCTCTAAACCTCTCTCAACATCCATTTCTCCAATATTTCCCTAAAACCTCGGGGGAGAGAAATTCCCTCCTGACTTAGGCATGAGGAAAAACACCCTAATCCCCCTCAATCCAGACATCATAGGCAGTAACTCTCTGAGAACTGACGATGTTGAACGGAAGACTGACGATGTTGAACGGAAGAACGACGAATGACACGACGGAAGGACAAGGAAAGCGTGAACGGGTTTTTTCTGGAATCATTACTACAATAAAATATCACAAAGTACGTCGGTTCCTATGAGTACTTGTTATTCTTGAAGAAGAACCAACAACATAATTATCACAATAAATTCGTTGGCGCCGATCTACACTGTCAATTGTAGCAATTTTCAGCATGAAATTTCGTAACCATAATGCATGAATAGTGGTCTCAAAGCCTGTAAAAAAATTCACCTCCGTAGTGGTAGCATCAATAATAGATTGTTTTCCACTTTTCCATGAAACTGCTCATGCCGCAGTTAGAAACACATAACCCAAAGTAAATTTCCTCGTATCTACCCATCCTACATGGCCTGAATATGAATGACCTTGCAAATGAAGGTGATTTGACTTTCGGTATGTGCGCATATAATCTTTATTAGCTTGTACGTATCGAAGCACTATAGACAATTAAAACTAATTGTCTATCAAAATTATTTGGTATTTACGAAATTAATTCCAATAAATAAAATAAAACTCAATTGGTTTATAATTGAGATTTATAAAGTTAATCTCAAAAAAATAAAGAGCTAATTTAATTAATAAATTCATACCATAAATGATGATATTATTCCTTTTATATGAAAAGTCTTATCCTTGTAGAGTGAAGAAGACATTTTAATTGTCCTTATTTAGTAGTTATCCTTGTAATTAGGGGCGTAATTTGTGTATTCGATAGTGTAGGACTTACTTGTACTATATCATGTATATATGTATAAATACCAATGTAGACTAAAGAATTCAAAAGAGAATGTTATTAGAAAAAATTCGAAAGGCTTACAATTCACATTATAGAGAGAGAAACAAACAAATTACTTTCTCACACTAAGATTGTTTCTCTCGCGTTCTTCATCGAAGATATTCGACCGAAGTATCAAATCTTAGATTTACACTCGAATATCCATAATTCATGCCTAGAATTTACGATAGTTGATAATCTAAGACCTAACAATTAGTATCAGAGCAGATCGTGATTGTTTTGGATTGAATTTTGATGTTTTTAGATCAAATTCTGTTCGGATTTTATTTTTCGATCGAAAACGCGCGCGAACTTGAAATTTGATCTATGTGCTGAATTCTGCAAAATTTGTTCTTAATTCTGATGAGAAAGTGATAGACTACATATTAGGAATGAATCGCGTACGAATTTCAATCGTTTACAACATCGAATTTGTTTGATTTTTGATCCCGATCTGTTTTACTATTTGCGATTGCCTTTTGAAAAGGATATGATTTTCATCAATATCGATATATTATGTTGTAAAACGTGTTTAATCTTGTCTTTGTTCTTGTTCAGTACACAAATTCAAGTTATTATCCATAATCTAAGTGTTTAATTTGATGTTTCTCAGTTGAATCTGTGAAAACCTGTTCCATTGAACTCTCCGTTGTGTTCTTTGATCGTTTTTCGATCGAAAATCTTTTTCGATTCATTCTCTGGCGCAAACGTTTTTCGACATTTTCACTGTTCTAGCTAGTTTCACTTCGATAATGACGCGAAAGACTTTATTTTCGATTATTAGTTTTTCGATCATCATACAATAATCTTTTTCGAGTGTAACTAAGCGTAAACTTTTTCGACTAATGCTGTTTTTTGCTATATCCATATTTACTTTTGACATGAAAAACAAGTTTTTCAATTGTCTTAATTCTCGAGTCCAAACTTAGCGAAAACGTATTTCAATCGAATATTTGACACTTGAAGAAGTTTAGCAAGCAATCGAGTCAAACTTATCGAATTTTTTTAAGTCTTAGATTCTCGATCATATTAATTTCGATAACAAATATTCGACAGAATTTTTGCGGTCGACAAATATTTTCCGATAAACCATTTTTTTTCGACAGGTTTTATTAAAACATTATCTATAAACACTATCGAAAAACATCTACTGTCGAAAAATACTCTCGCAAAACTTTTAACAGTCGAAAATAATTTTCGATACACATCTTTCGACAAACTTATACTTACGAAAATCATTTTTGATTTTAACGATCGAAATTTTTCAAATCGAAAAACATACTGCTCGAAAAACTTTTACATTTACTGAACTTTCAAACACAAACATTTTCTACACTGTTTGATATTTTTTTAAGAATCAAAATCGTCATTTGCAAAACTTTCGAAAAATATTTCTCTTCGCATAATCAATTTCAATACTCAAAAGTGTCGATTAAAATCATTAATTCAAAATCCATTAGCAAAAATTTTGAAGTATAGATTTTTTGTGCTGAATATTTTTCTTACTCAAACACAATTTTTCCTAAAAGAAAATTGATTAAAGTACTAATCAAACATTACTAACAAGTTTGTCACTTGTTAAGCACTCTTACCAACTCAAATCCAAACTTTCTCGAGATCCTGCAAATCAACTACAACAATGGATGCTTACTCTCTCGAAAACGATGTCCGTCCTCCAAATCTCAGAAGAGAAAAGTCGCTTTATGAATTTCTTGGAGACGAAAGATCAAGCTACGAATCTAATAGCTTCTCTCCACGAAGGGCACACAATTCTGGCTTATCCAAGAAGGCGATGCAACAAAAACCCTCCCATTCCAGCCACTAGAAGACTTAAAATTCATAGTGAATACTCTGAGGGGGAGAGATTAAGAGCTAAGGCTGATCTAGAAGCCAAAACTTTCATGATGCAAGGCATCCCAAATGACATCTGTATGAAAATAGATTGTCTATCAAGTGCTAAGGCAATGTGGGATGAGCTCCACAAAATGATGCAAATGACCGAAGTCAGAGTAAAGGCAAAGAAAGCAAACATACTCACAGCCTATGACTCTTTCAAAGCTAAGACGGAGAAAAATCTATACGAACTCTATCAGCGTTACCCGATCCTTCCGAACGAGATGAGGAAAATATAACTTTTCTAAACAAATATGGAGGTAAACATCTGATTTCTATCATCTCTTCAACCGCAAGTATTATAATCTCTTGGTTAAAGTTGATCACCAAGGTAGTTTTCTGATACAAAACAATCATGATCTGCTCTGATACCAATTGTTAGGTCATACTTCATCAACTACCGAGAAATCCAGGCATGAATTCTAGATATTCAAATATAGATTTACGATTTGTTACCTTCGGTCGAATATCTTCTTTGAAGATCACGAGAGAGAAATGCTTAGAGTGAGAAAGTATTTCGTGTGTGTTTCTCTCCCTAGAATGTGAATTTCAAGCCCTTGTGAATTTCAGAAATTCTTGTGTATTGATGATTTCAATAGTGTACAATGTATTTATACCTATTTATTAGAGCTGAAAATTTGGGCGGGTCGCCCGATTAAATACGGGTCGAGTCGGGTCGGTCCTAATATCTATGGGCCAGTAGAATCTTGGCACTAGCCCGCCCCTAGCCCATTCGGCCCGATTTTTTATTTATTTATTAATTTTAATTTTTAAAAACTATTTTAATTATTCATTATAAAATATAATTTTTACCTAATATTATATAAAATAATATATATACATAATTTTGAAAATATTGTATGTAAAAATATTTTGTTTCCTCTATAAAATCCAATTTTATAAATAATAAACATAAAAATAAATGAATATAAAAAATAAAAAAGCGGGCAAAATTGGCCTGCGGCCCACTGACCCGTCGGGCCATCGTGGGCCGAGCAAAATGGCCCGGTCACTTTTCGGGCTCCTAAATTTATGGCCCAAACTCACTTTTTTCCGGGCGCAGCCCAAACTTTCAGCTCTATTATTTACATAGTATATTTACTAGCAAGTCCTACACTATGAAAAATACAAGCTACGCCCCTAATTACAAGTATAACTAATAAATGAAGCACAATTTCTAAGTCTACTTCATAATCCAAACGAATTAGGGTACCTAATAAATCTTTGTTAAATGACTTAGGACCGATTTGACACCTTTTATGCGTTAATTGTTTTATGCTAATAAGGGAGGACCACTTTACAATGGGTACCAAAGTCCTCATAAAGTCTTGCAGATATTCCAGCATGGGTAGCTATTTCGAGTAGTTGTTCTACACCCATGACTGGTATGTAGCGTGCACAATTACACCATCTCAGCATGTATGGTATCTTGGGTTGCTCCACATACATGATTGATACGCGATGCAAGCAACCACCCCGTCCCTCATGTATGACACATCGATGTAGTGGCTCCACATACATGATAAAGAGAAAAATCGTGAGCTACTACAACCTACTCTTCAACAAAGGGACATTTTAATTATGCATATGTCAAAAGAATTTTAAATATTTTAAAATTGCATACGCATACGAGCTTAATTGAAAAATATCTATCTTTCAAAATGGTATATTTTAAATATGCATTTCAGAATTTTACGTGATTTTGAAATTCAAACTACATATTACGCACATAAATGATAAATACCATTTTTTTCAAGTCATGCATCCTAAAATAATATGCTCCTCCTCAAAATATGAGTAGTCGGATTGAAAAATCTTTCAAATCTCTTTTTCTATATTCACAAATTTAAGTTTGCTCCCACTCAAAAATTTTATTCTTGCTCCCAATTAAACAACTATAAGAGTTGCTTCTCTTTTAAACTTAAAAGAGTAGCTCCCCCTCAAATTTTAATTCTTGCTCTCATTTAAACAACTATAAGAGTTGCTTCTCTTTTAAACTTAAAAGAGTAGCTCCTCATCAAATTATTCTATTACTAATACAATAAATATATATATTACAAAAAAACATATATATATATATATATATATATATATAAGAAAAAGGGAGAAAATAAGAGAGAGAGAGAGAGAGAGGAGGAAAAAATAAAAAATAAAAAGAAAAGACAAAGAAAGAAAATTCCCTCTCATTATCCATCTTCATAGATATTCCATCCGACGTCATTAGACGAATTTAACGGAAAATTTCGTGCTTACGAGTTCAGAAGTTTCAATACGGAAACATGACTCCTTACACTACCTTGGTGCTCACTTTAACCGAACTGCTCTGGCTTGCTGACACAAATAAAGCAACACTCACTACTTCCTACTGGATGCACGGATACTTCGTTCCCATGATTTGTCAACCCAACTGAATCTAATCCCGGAACAAAACGAGCGTTAGTCCCAATTTTACGAACATAGCCACATATCATACATCATCCGAACACACCCCGATAGAAGATTTCGATGATAACTTTGAATTTTTTTAAGATACGAAAATCTATTATCTCACAAATTACTCGGACCAACCATCAAAGGTACATGTGCTAATTTTATTAGCTCCCGGGTAGAAGCCGCCGCATTAGGTCTAATTCCGCGTGCACATCCGAACATAACTCACTCGTCTGTCTCACAAAAGAAAGGTGTTTCATAAATCACGGGGAGCCACGTCTACTATCACCGCTTCACGCGGAAGCAAGATATATTGAATTAAGTGGTACACAGCCCCACCATCACATTTCCTTGTGCGCAATCGAGTCTAGTGTGTCCTCACGTTCCATATTTTCAATATTTTCTAGGACACATACAATTTTAAAAACGCATGATCTTTGTGATCAAGTTAGAACTTTCGTAGACATGTCACTCCTAGATATGATTCGAGGATCGGAAGGAAATCCTGTCGTTGCATCATCAAAACAACAACGGCCTAGGCCATCGTCTACGAGCAAAGCTCCTAGATCGATGTTAACGGAAAGTCTGTGTGACCCCAGTCTCTTACACGATTGATCGCCTTTGTGGCTCCGTCGGGTTGTTACCGAACCTGAGTTCCTACTATGCTTACATGTTCATCTCCTCGTTACGACGGCACGATCTTCTTGCCAAACACAAAGCCCCATTTTGATCCATCGCCATGATGATCTCCCCAACTCGATCATCATGAGGGGAAGTAGTATTAAAGAAAATGGGAGCAATACCACGACGGAAGTGCAAGATTGATCAGAAACGCCAAAATCTCAATCATCGTCGAATAATCGAGCACACCACGACCTTCAAAGACGAAGTTTCCGCCTCGCGTGCGCCTCTCCAAAGAGAACTCCCCAGTCCCAACTCACGGTTGAATAAAAAGTAGGGGGAGCTGTGTCATTATTGAAGGGGGAGATCGAACACAAAAAGGGGAGATACTCCTAGATTCGACAAGCAACTTCAAATACCCTCCGACATCTCCGAGACAAGCTTCAAGAGAAGACTCGCAGGAAGATATGATGGCAAGAAGAAAAAAGTCAAGAAATGACGTGCTTGAAGATTTCATTAGGAAGAGATCACAAGACATGACAAATGATGAGATAGTGGAAGACAAACATGCACGCTTCCGCCGACGCATACCCTGATATGTGTTCTTCGAGGACTAAGGACGGCATTTTTACAAGACCAAGATAACAAGCACTGAATTGCAAATTGAACACAAAGGGAGAGATTATTAGGATTATTTTATTGTGTTCAATTAATTATGTTATATTAGTCTTGTAGTTTATTGAATAAGTATTGGGCTTATTTAGAATAAGCCTTTAGTGTAATTGGGCTAGTTAGGGCTCAAGTATTATATATCGATCTTGTGGTATAAATACTAAAGCTCTATTATACAATTGTGGGTGTCAAGTGTGTATTGTGTGAGAAGTTTAATAGAGAGTTAATTTCAGAGAGAGAAGCTCACAACCTTCCTTAAGAACACACGCACACCACACGCCTCAGTTTATTGAATAAGTATTGGGCTTATTTAGAATAAGCCTTTAGTGTAATTGGGCTAGTTAGGGCTCAAGTATTATATATCGATCTTGTGGTATAAATACTAAAGCTCTATTATACAATTGTGGGTGTCAAGTGTGTATTGTGTGAGAAGTTTAATAGAGAGTTAATTTCAGAGAGAGAAGCTCACAACCTTCCTCAAGAACACAAGCCCACCACACGCCTCAGTTAATTCTTCCGATCTTAAAAAACGTGGTGAAATCTCTTTAATCTCTATTTAGTTGGATAAATCTCGTTTTACAAGTGCCGTCGATGCGGTTCCTCCAATGAGGATCGGTGTCATGTCCTCGTCGATTGCTCGGCTTCGAATGATATTTGGAGGATTGCAGGATGCTCAGAAAAGTCCGTAAACTCTAGAGTGACAAAGCAAAATTGTGGATCCATAATGTGCATAAAATCCTACACGCTGAAGATTATGCTCGTTTTCTAACGATCTTGTGGGCAATATGAGATTCTCGAAACAGATTGGTGCATCAAACTAAATTTTGATGGCGCTTTACGTTCTTTGCCGAACGGTGCATCCATTGGAGTAATAGCCCGAGACAAGTTGGAATGTTGTATAGGTTGGGTTACAAAATTTTATAGGGTTTTTTTTTTATGCGGAGACAATCGAAGCCTTAGCAGTACTTAGAGCATTGCAGTTTGCGCTACAAAATGATTGGAAGCAGGCAATATTTGAAGGTGACTGCAAGGTGGTCGTTGATGAGCTCCTCACACGTTCTGTCGATTCTTTACGAGTTGCCCCAGTCATGCAAGATCGCTTGTTGCTTACGAGCGCAAGTACGTTGTTATCATTTTCTTGCATTCGGCGTCAGCGCAATGAAGCTGCCCACTATTCAGCTAAGAAGCTATTCTTTGACGGGGGAAAGTCGATCCCCACCTACCCAAGTTTTGGCATATATTGTGTACTCGGACCTGATTTAGTAATAGTATTTGGTCACTCCTCAAAAGAAAAATAATTATTTCGATTCTTCAATGGTAAATTTTATTGTTTTAGATCCAAGCATTCGTGGCGTACACCTCGGGTATGCACGAGTGGCTTTTATATACATAATCGTAGCGAGCAGAAGGTTAAGATTAATTAAAGTGGTGTTTGGTTGGAGGATTTATTTAAAAGTAAGGTTTAATTAATACACTGATAATACTCCCTATAAGATATTAATTAAATGAGCATCCACACTGTACATGTATATAATTTCATCCCTTCCGACAAACTTATTCTTTAATTTCAAAATTTAATTATCTAATTCTCTTTTTTTTTTTTTGTATATAAATCGTCCCTCTTCTCTTCTCTCTCTGTTCCCCCCTCTTCTCTTCTCTATATGCTCTCATTCGTTTCTCGCCTCTTCTCCTCTCTCTCTCTCTCCCTCTATGTATGTCTTGGATGACTCTCTTTCCTCTTTCTTTTCTATCTCTCCTCATTTATCTTTTAACCCCACCGGTCGAAAAGATTGGGTGGAGGGGTGGTGATGTTGTGGAGGGCATTACTCAACGAAAGGAGAAAAAAACCTTCATCGTATTTTTAAATTAAAAACGATAAAATTGTAATTTTATTTATTATAACCTAATAGCATTTAAACCCATTTACTAAACATATATAATGTCATTATTTAATCCCCTCGAACAAACACAAAAAAAAAATTCGTATCCCTATTATATAAATTCAACTAAAATTAATATCATCTAAACTTGTCCCTCCAACCAAACACATTCTAAAACAAAAAATATAACGGAACTCAATGAGTAGATTTCTGTTTCAGTGTGATCTCTATACGTGGAGTGTACTTGATTTCAAATCAAGTTGTTATGATAGTGAACAATCAAAGCAAATAAAGATATGATTGAATTGAATATAGAAATACCCACATGCGCCGTGCGCGTAATGTGGGTGTTAATGAACCATTAGTTTGCTAGACTATTAGAGGAACGTTTGACGGGTAGTTGAGGATATTCACTTAACTCCCAAACTGGGGTTGGTCGACGATGTATGCTAGTGGACTTTGTTTATTTATTATTATCTAGTTTAATAGATAAGTTGTATGACTATTAATTCTTATTGCTAGTTGTCTTTTGACTATCATATTAGTCTCCATCGATCTAGACCTGATTTTAACGGCACTTTTCTAAGTCACCACTAGACACGTCCTCAAAGAAACCTCCATATAACAAGTGGTCAGTCCTTCCCCCGTTATGATGAAGAAATCTTGAATCAATTTCTATATTCTAATGATTTTTAGGTACCCTCTAATACAAACTCAGAAGTTTTTAATTATCGTTTCAAATTGCTGATATAGTTGGATGTGCTCTATTACTTTTAATGCTGTTGTCAAATTTGGGTTTGGCGGCCGCTTAGACGCCCCTCTCCGCGGAAAAAATCGATGGGCGCCCGATTAATCGGTTAGCGGGCGCCTGAAATTGGCCCATTATGCGCCTAGGCGGCCGTCTAAGCAATTCTAATTTATTTATTTATTTTTTTTCGGAAAATAATATTGCTGGAATTGATATTATTTATTTGGAATGTTTGTATAAATTTCATCTACTTTTACTTTAATAAAATAGTAGCATATTTGATAAATGAAAGATAAAAATAGTTGTTTTAACTTTTTTGTAGCATAATATAATAATAGTAGCATATTTGATAAATGAAAGATAAAAATAGTAGCATAATATAATAGTAGCATATTTACTTTCAAGTACACCATCTAATAGTTGTTTTAACTTTTTTATTTTTTTATTGTTTTTTATTCGAATCGAAATTATTACTTTTTATAACCTTCTTACTATGTCTTAACAAATTTTATTATAAGTTCATATCCTCTTTATTTTTTCAGTTAAAATTTTTCTATTATTACTATTGTTCGTCAAAATTTTCTATTAACATTTTAATAAACTAGTATGCACGAATGTTGTTAACTGTTTTCTATTTTACTTGTTACTTATTATTTTTTATTACTCGGAAAAGTTTATTAACTTTTTAATTCTTGGATTTTGTTTTTACACAGAATATTACATTACCAGGCACTGATTTTTCGTTATGATAAAAAATATGTACCTAACCAAAACACAAGCAAACTGTGGAGGATCGGGTTAAAGTTTTATGATTGGCTTTGGAGTATATTATTAGAAAACCGCAATACATCGGATCGGGTTAAAACTTTAATGAAAACCGCCATAACCGTACATGAAGGAACCCTTTTATCCATTTCATGATAAATTAGTTGTCTCAAATATTATGACTGGTATGTGATTTAGAGGGGTTGAATAACACTCAAGTTTGTGCGCTTTTGCAATTTGGTAGACTGTAAATTTGACTAAGAAAGATTATTCATTGTCAATCATAAAATGAGGCTTAGGCGCCAAAGTTATCTACCATTCAATTACAAACCAAAGTGTGTGTGACAGTATATAAGGACCGATTTTTGAGTAGACACCACATTTGTTTGTGGAAGTTCGAAGGCTAACACCTTCTATCCTACCGCTTCTTCCTACTTAGGAAAACACCCCACTAGAAGACTTTGGTTTAGAAGCCCACTCTTATACAATCCACCTAACTAGAACCTCTAACTAGGCTCATAGTAACTCACACCAACTGATTAAACCCATTCAGTGACTTTGGCCCTGGACGTTCCCAAAAGGGAGAGCAGCGGTGTAGGATCAGATCCCAAAGATAGTAAGTCTTTTCTTTCTTAGGAAGGAAAGTCTTTTGAAAAAGATCTATCGAAGTGATGAGAATGTAAGAAACAAAAATGAGGAAGGGCCTATCAATACAATTTATCCCAGATCAGATGGTCGAGATCCTTTTCTTCCCATCAAGCGTGTTGGGACTCGATAGAAATAAGAACTCCAACAATTTTTTTGTTTTCAACCACTTTTTACAGTTCATCAGAACTAAAAATTACCACATGCATTTAAAATCAATTGGAAGAAACTTTACAACGTGAACTAAGTTGGTGGCACTTTGTGCTCTTGCAACGACTTCTGTTCTTACAGAGTTTCTCAAATCTATTATCTTGAGTCACTTGAACTCTTATGTATAAAGTTTGATTTGAACGTTGTGTGCAGAAAGTCTTTTCATCAATGTTGATCTTCACGTAATTATGAGACGTGTACTTAAACTAGCCATTATAAAATGTGGACAAAAGATATTTAACTTTCGTTCAATGGTAGCACTAAATGTAATTTTCGAAAATGATTTCGTTGACTTTGAAGCTCTCACCTTCATTTTGTTTTGCCCAAAACTTCCAACTCTTTTTTGAAGCTTTATTTTTTCATATCCTCAATCATATTGACCTTTTTTTTACTTGGATTTATAACCTGAACGTTGGATCATTCCAAGTCCTTGTTCCAGCTTTTCTTGACGAAACTTAATATTTTTGATTTTGTGATCCTTGCGAAACGACACTTGAACTGATGCGATAGATTGGGCATCTTGATCCATTAGGACACTTCTTAGTTTTGGTTTCTATGAAATCTTTTTGTTTTTTGGTCATCAATTTCTGATTTAGTACTGCTTCCAATAGTCTTCAATCTTCATTCGATCTTTCGATTTAGTGGTTGTATCCACCATCGGTTTTGATATCTTCAGTCTTGATCGATCCAACTTTGGTGGTCTCTAATTGCATTCCAGTGAAGAAGCAAAAATTCTGTTTTTTTTACCAGCCTTAGTTCAAATGGCTCGATATAGATATAGTCGCACTTTACATCTTACGTTTTTTATATAATTTTCCTTTGTGTATTTAGTTTTTTTCCTCTCTTTAGGATATATATATTGAATAATGTGTAACGAACAGAAGTGAGAGAAACTATTGAAAAAAGATTTTCCCTCTGAAATTTCATCGCTCGTTTTTCCTTCCGATCGTCTCCAATCATCTGCAAGCTTATACAATTACCCGTCCTTACGTGCGGTGCATGTGCGCGGGCCCTGATGACAGAAAATTCACCCGTCCTTATGAGCATGTCTGTTAATTGGATCGGCATTGTTGATATAATCGAGGAAATTGGATCTAAAATTGTCTCAATCGAAATGGATTTTAACCACCAGCAGCAGAATGATCAAGAAATAGTTGTGTTGCAGCTGAAATTGAAGAAGATTCTCTGCTTCACGGGTCAGAAAATCCTGGTATGATAATTGTTTCTACTCCGTTGACATCGAATAATTACATAATCTGGAAGAATTCGATGATGGATGCTCTTGAAGCCAAGATGAAACTTGGCTTCATAGATGGAACTTACAAAAAACCTAATGTTAATGCACCGAATTATAGGAAATGGAAGAAGGTTAACAACATGGTTACTGGATGGATTAAGAGTTAAATATCGAAAGAAATCGTAATTAGCTTCATGTTTATACATGATGCTGAAGATTTATGGAAAGATATTGAGGCGAGATATGGAACCTCAAACCTGTCACTAGTGTTTGAATTAAAGCGTGAGATAATCTTGTTGAAACAAGGTTCTATGTCTGTGGTGGATTACTACAACAAACTGATGAATATTTGGGATCAATTGGAGCAGCTGCGACCAACAATTGATGCTCAAGGACCAATTAAAATCAAAATTGATGAGAGGGAGATGGACGATAAATCCATGCAATTCTTGATGGGGTTGGGTGACGCGTTTGAATCCGAAATGAATCAACTGTTATTTCAGGATAAATTGCCTCTTGTAAATAAAGTATATACAATGATAGCTAAGGCTGAAAAAAATAGAGAAGTTTCAGTCATCACGAGCTTTTATGGTGATACTACAGCAATGATGGTGCAAAGCAGGAATATGGGAAGAAACTTTGTTCCCAAGATTGATGAAAAGCCAAATTAAATGGACGTGAGGTGGTAAAACCAGACAAGAGCCTTTTGTTCTGCAATTATTGTAAGAAAAATGGACATACAAAGGACGAGTACTTCCAGCTCATAGGCTTTCCTGAATGGTATCCTGCGGTTTCAAAGAAGAAAACTCAACTTGATGGCTCACAGAGATGGAATTCACAGAGCTTCAAGGCAAATCAGTGATTGAAACCAACTCTGGTGACAAAAGTCCTGAAAAATCTGAAGACCTGAGCATGCAATCTCTACAAGAGATGATGATGAAAATGGTGCAGAATGAAATGGCCAAGCTAATAAAAGGAAAAAGGACATGCATCAATCAAAATATGGTGAATTTTGCTCACTTGGAGGACTTTGCAAGTAGCTCATTCTATCTCATTTTGATTCTAATGCTGATTTACTAGATGATAATTTGTGGTTTGTAGATACTGGAGCCACATGTCATATGTGTAAAAACCTTAACCAAATATTCAAAGCAAAGCCAGTTAAATTTGTTACACCAGTTTGTTTGCGTGATGGAACTATAAAGCCTGTAACTCATACAAGAAATGTTTCCCTAACCTCAAACCCGATGCTTAATGAGTGCTTATATCTTCCCTGTTTCAAATACAATCTTCTCTCGGTCAGAAAACTTACAAAAGACCATCCTTTCTTTTTTAAATTCTTTGTTGATTTCTTTTTATTAATTGAGTTGCAGAATAATAAAGTAATTGCAGCTGGAAAAATTCAGAAACGTTGAGATCTTTCATTGATCAAGCCATCAAAAACTCTCAAGACAAATATGTTGCTTATACTCTGCAACTCAAAAACAGATCACATATGAATTCTGCTATTGCTTTTTCTCTTTTTCGTGTCAGCTTGTAGCATTCAAGACTAGGGCACCCTTCTATTCCTGTTATGAAACATTTTTTTTTCTGTTGTGAGCAATTTGATGAATTTCAAAGTTACTGATTGTGAAGTTTGTCCCTTGCAAAACAACACAAAGCAAGTTTTCCCACTAGTCACATACAAAGCACTTCTTGCTTTGAAATACTTCATATAGATCTTTGGGATCCCTACAAACAACCTACTCTTAATGGTTGTCATTACTTTCTAACTATAGTTGATGATCACAGCAGATTCACCTAGATCTTCCTGCTCAAATACAAATCTCAAGTTCCTGAAATGCGGAAAAACTACCTTATTTTACATAAAAAAACCAGTATAATTGTCATATCAAGATCATTAGGACTGATAATGGCTCCGAATTTCTTTGTTCAACCACTCAAAATCCTCATGACATACCAGGGGATCATTCATCAGAAAACTTATCCTTACACTGCACAACAAAACTGAGTAGTTGAAAGGAAACATAAACATATTCTTCAAATAGCCCGAGCCATATTGTTTCAAGCCAAACTTCCTAAAAACTTTTGGGGTGAATCTGTACTCACCTCAGTCCCCATCATAAATAGATTACCTACTAAACTTCTCAGCTAGAAAACACCATATGAGAGTCTTACAAATAAGCAACCTGATTATTCTCATATGAGAAATTTTGGTTGTTCTGCTTTTGCAATAAATAATAATCCTTGTAAAGATAAGTTTGATCCCCGCTCTTTGCAAGGTTTGTTTGTAGGATATCCAGTTGGCCAAAAGGGTACAATATATATTGTCCTTCCTTGAATAAAACCATAGTATCTCGAGATGTTAAATTTTTTAAATTTGTTTTCCCAACTTTTTCATCTCTCGATGATTCAATTGTCTTACCCTCGGTTACTCTTAGAGACCCTTTCGAAACCACCACTATATCAGAACCTTTACCAACTTTATTATCAAGAACAAGTGACTCATGTGATCACAACAATAGTTTTCCCATAATACCTGTACATATTACTTCCGTGTCTGATTTTCCTGTCAATCAAAATTCTGAAACCTATCATTCTGAAACTTCTACTTCCCATACACTCACTGATATCACGCGGCCCATATTACCTATTTGCACTAGACAAATCACCAGAAAGAAAAATAAATTAGGCTGGTTAAAGGATTTTGTCAGAATAAATAATTGCTCACAACATCCTCATTCTTTGATCACAATTTTTTCTGATCCTGAGCATAAGACCTTTGTGGCAAATTTATCCGCATGTCATGAGCCTCATTCTTATAATCAAGCAAGAACTAATGAGAAATGGATAGAAGTTATACAACAAGAATTAAAGTCTCATGAAGAGAATGACATATGAGAGCTAACACCTCTACATGAGGGCAAAAATGTCATTGGTTGCAGGTGAGTATACATGAATGCTGATGGATTTGTGAACAAATACAAGGCTACACTCGTTGCAAAAGGATTCACTCAAGTAGGGGGGGAGATTATTCTGAAGTTTTCTCCCCGGTGGCCAAAATAGTGACAGTACGAGTCATATTTGTTCTTGCAGTTGTGAAGGGTTGGTGTTTACAACAGTTAGATGTGAATAATGGTTTTTTCCATGGCTTTCTTGATGAGTATGTCTATATGAAACCCCCACCTGGATACTGTAAGGCACAACCACATCAAGCTTTCAAATTAACAAGATCCCTTTAAGGCTTGAAGCAAGCTTCAAGACAATGGAATGTTGAATTCACCAATTAATTGCAGAATTATGGTTTTCATCAATCAGATCATGATCACTGCCTTTTCACAATGATAAGGCCAGCTTTTCAGATTTTTCTCTTGGTATATGTGGATGATGTCTTGTCACAGGATCCGATGATGAACAGATTCAGCTAGTTAAAGATTATTTACATAAAGCCTTCACAATTAAGGATTTGGGATCTACCAAATTCTTTCTTGGCATGGAGATAGTGAGATCCGCAGAAGGTATCATCATTACACAACAGAAATAAGCCAATGACATCCTCAGAGATGTACACATGCTTGATATTTCTTCATGTGCAACACCTTTGCCGAGTGGATTGATCTTCATGTCAGAAGACAAAGACACAACACCACTACACCTCAATTTAGAAGATTAATTTGGAGATTGCTCTACTTAAATTTCACTAGGCCTAATCTTACACATGCAATACAACAGCTGAATCAAAATGTGCATCGTCCTCATGTTTCACATTAGCAGGCAGCTCAGCATCTTCTCAGATATTTGAATGCAGCTAAGTCTCATTGACTTTTTTACTCCAACAAATCAACACTAGTATTAAATGCCTACAGCGACGCAGGTTGGGGAGCGTGCAAAACATCTAGATATTCTCTAACTGGCTATTGTATCTTCCTCGGAACTTGTTTGATCTCTTGGAAGACCAAGAAACAGACCACCATCTTTTGTTCAGCTGCAGAATCGGAGTATAGATCGATGGCTTCCACCGTTCGTGAGTTACTTTGGTTGTCCTATATTCTTACAAGTCTCGAGGTACATGTGTCTGAACTCATTTCTCTGAATGTGATAATCAGGCTGCTCTTCGTATTACTTCAAACCCCGTTTTTCATGAGCGTACCAAACATATCGAAATAGATTTTAGTTCGTGATCAATACAAAAGAGGTTTTCTTATTCCGCAACATGTTTCTTCAGCTCGAAATCTTGCAGATCTCTTCACTAAGCCATTATCGTCTCACATGTTTCATACGTTACTGTCCAAGATGAGCCTCTGGAGATATACCGCTCATCTTAAGGAGGGGGCGAAGAAGCAAAATTCCATTTTTTACCCACCTTAATTCAAATGGCTCGATATAAATACAGTCACACTTTACATCTTACGTTTTTATAATTTATGTAATTTCCTTTTTGTATTTTGTTTTTTCTCTCTCTTTAGGATATATATATTGAATACTGAGTAACGAACATATGTGAGAGAAACTATTGAAAACAGATTTTCCCTCTTAAGATCGCTCGTTTTTCCTTCCGATCATCTGCTTCGACATCCAGTTCTGTTATTTTAAGATTTGTTTAATCAGTCGAATCTATTATTTATCAAAAGTATTTAATTTTAATTATCGATCTTTTAACATTAAACATTGTATAAATATATAGGCAACGTCGTACATAAGTTCCAAGTACACTATCGAGCACAATATCACACAGCAAACTTAATTAAAAGAGACAAACAAGGCATCATAGACTCACCTGTCCCCTAATCAATACTTCTAAGAAAGAAACTCATTGATCAAAACATCCAAGTTCTTGTAAGAAGATCCACCGCTCTTTGCAGCCATTTGAGCCTTCTCTTTCCATTGCAAAGCCTTCTTTCTCATCTCTTTCCCCTTCTCACCCTCCATCAAAACCTTCACGAGATCCGCAACGTTCTCCCTCTTAACCTCGCCTTCGATCTCTAGCCCCATCTCCCATTCAACGCACGCATACCTACAATTCGTCTGTTGCTCTGCAAAAAATGGCCATGAAATCATAGGAACGCCTTCGCTGATCCCCTCGATCGTCGAGTTCCACCCCGAATGGGTCAGAAACCCGCCCACCGAGGAATGGGCCAAGACACTCTCTTGTGAACACCAGCCAACCATGAATCCACGCCCTTCGACTTCTTCCGAGTACTCCTTTGGCAAAATCGCGGATTCGCCGCTCACTAGGTCGGGCCTTATGACCCATAAGAAGTACTGATTGCTGTTCGCGAGTCCCCAAGCAAACTCCAATAACTGCTTGGGCGATAGCACGGTGATGCTTCCGAAATTCACGTATAAAACGGAGTTTGGTGCCCGTTGGTTGAGCCATGCGATGCATGCATCGTCTTCTCTCCATAGGCTCGAACCAATCGATTTCAAATTAGGGTTTTCGATCTCGTGTTGCTCGAGTAGCTGGAGCGGGCCAATGGTTAGGACGTGCTCGAACTTTGCCCTAAGAGCGTTTAGGACATCTTGTTCTAAGTCGTCGAAGGTGTTGATTAGTACAGCCTTGGCACGCGTTGCGTTTTTCGTCTGGAGAATGTTGTAGTTAACCATGATGTCCTCGGGATCTGTAGTGCGGATGAAGCTTGGGAAGTCCCTGAGTCTTATGTTGGCCATTCCCGGAACCCAATCGAGCTTGGTTTCAAGATATGCGTTCGTTATTTGACTTTCATCTAGAAAAAATAAATTAATAACTTAAGATAACAGGGAACGAACCTTAATAAGTATGATTAATTTTATTGAGTGAACCTATCTATATCACAAATGAACGTGTGTTTGAACCGAATTGAACCGGTTATGTGGTTTGCATGCCATTTTGCTGACTCACGAATCTTACCTAGTCTCCCGGCCATGTTCCTCATATCACAAAAAAATTGTTGGAAAATAATATATAAAATTATAAATAGACATTCTCACATCTCGAACTGGGTTATTGGGTCAAACCAGAGTTCAAATGTTTATTGGGTCAAATCCTAATTATGATTCATTCAAAGAATAACCGCGTTAAAGACAAAATAAAAATCAAACGCGTGTTGAATAACGACTTAGGAAAAATAAGAAAAAAAGGGAAAAAAGAGGAAATATAGAATTTTTATTACCTTTGAGTGGAAATAATCCTCTTGCAACAAGTTCCCCATACTGACAATAACACATGAAGCCACAAGCGCTGGTCGTGAAGAACACAACCTCAGGGATACCAAGCTGCTCAGCAGCATCAAGCGTAAAACTCATCACCCCATCACTCACTATGCAAGAAACATTAGGACAATCCTTCGACTCGTTGAGACTCTTTATAAGTTCCAGAAAAGGCGCCGAGCCTTTCTTTCTCAGAGAATCACACAACTGTGGTATGTCTTGAGTCGCGTCCTTGTCCGAAGGTGGTAAACCGTCGGGTATCGTCTTAAACTGAAAATCTTTGAGCCCTTTAACGGATTCGGGCCCACGCGAACGGACAAGACGGTTGTGGTTGTACTCTGTGTTTACGAACGTGATGAAGAATCCACGAGCGTGTAAGAGCTTCCCCAGTTTTAGGACAGGGCCGATGTGGCCCTGTGCTGGATATGGGATTAGTACTGCATGTGGCTTCATATTGACCGGCTTTGGAATCTAATGAATAAGAGTGCGTCTGATTTAGGCTTTAGTTAATGCCTTACATGAACTACTAATGTATGCAAACCTATATATATATAGGGGCAAGTTGGTTGTATTTTATAAAATCTTATAATAATTAAGGCCGAGTTGGGGGAGGTGACATTAAATATTGCTTTGGATCTGAAAGCGTTTACTTTTTTATTTTCTTTTATGGGTAGATTTTGTTTAATCTATATTCACACATTTTTTTGTAATAAAAACAATGTGGGGGTAGGTGGTGATCATCGTCGACGTCGAAAGGTTAGTGCTAGTTGTCGTTTGGGCAAAGTAAAAGCAGGGTCTGTGTTAATATCATAATTACTGCTTAGATTAATATATTTTGTTTTTTTCGTAAAGGAGCAACACATTTTGTTGAAAATTTCAACTATGGAGCCGTATTTATCAGGTAATTACTGACGTGTTGAAGAAGACCACTGGCTTACAAATATATAACAAAATTTATATATTATATATAATAAAATTTATAATTATCAGTTTTATAATTATTTTACCTTCCGAAAAATATGTCAGCGGATTAGATCATATCATGTATTCCATAATATGTCGCCATCAATACGTAACGAACTTCGGATCATTATTATAGTGTTAATCTTACGTGCACCTAACTCGTTTTGATCAAACTTCAATGATAATGTACATGTAGAAAGCAAGAAAAAAAAAAAAAGCAAGTCAGCTCATCAAAGGGTAACCACTCTCGGAAGATAATTTGGTTTTCTTCGTAGTTTTTCATTCTATTTTTGTTTTTTATTTGTTCGAAGTATGCATTCATCATGGTTTTAAGATCCATTTTTTTAATCGGACTGAATATTTTAGTGGTTTAAGGTTTAGTGGTTTAACCGGCGTAAAACCAGTGCCATAAATATATAATAAAAATATATTTTATGATTAATCACATAAAATGTGTTGGGGGTTAAAAATTAATTGTAAAATAGGAATTTATAAAATAAAATGTATCGGGAGATAAAATATTAATTCTAAAATGAGGTATCGAATTAATTTAAAATAAAGTTTAAAAATATGCATAAGTAAGGATTTGAATCCACAACCTTGAAAATGTAACTCTAAACGGCTAACCACTAAACCACCACAACATATTTGAACTTTTACTTATCTATTTTCATATTAAATTTTTTTCTTGTTTTTTTTCTTTTTTTTTTAAATTAAAGATGAATCGGACTGGACCCAACAAGATTTTCGACTTGTTTACGATTTTTCCGGTCGGACCGACAGGTTTAGTACGGTTTTCAAAACCATGGTTGTTATGTGCTTTTACTAATTTTATTGTTTCTCCCAACTTATTATGCGTTACCTATTCAGCTTCAACCGTGAGCTATGAAAAAACAAACATTCAAGTCAAGGAGTACATAATTGACCGTCGAAATATTATTCAAATTTTTTCTGCTTCATTTATTTACTTATTTTCTTTTGGGAAGATACAGTAATATCAATGTAGAAGCGGTATAGACATCATCGTGCTGGATATAGGTCATGCTCATGACGCATCAAACCGGTAACGTGCTACGGATTACAATAGAAAATAGCTACCAGGCAATGCACCATAGTCGACGTAACGCACACATCTGAAGAGAAAATGTATGTAACCAAGAAACAAAACATCATTCAGACAATATGATAAATGTCATCGACAATGTGTTCCAGACTCCAGTCTCCTCTGAGCTCCATCCCTAGATCGTCGATTCCGTTCTAGCCATATGAGATAAACAAGCGAAGCAAGGATGTATTGATGAGTCAGATGAGAGAGATGGTTGTCACGCAAGTTTTGAAGCCCACTCGATGAATTTCGTACAATTTCGATATGGCAAGTCAAAATGGACCTTCTATCGTACTAGCCTCATATTACCCTCCTTGAAAAAGGGCAAGAAAAATAGATGCTGGATTGTTCCACAACGAGCATAAGGGCAAAGGAGACAACCATTAGAAATAGCGAGTTATGAAATCCATGGCTTATCCCACGTAGCTATCTGTCCTATATTGCAAGCTATAGAATAAATTTAAAATGTGGGGCTGTCTGAGCCCCTCCATAAGTTGAGCCCAATGACTGGCTCATCCTATAACAAATAGCCTCCCTAGCTGAATGTGAGCAAAACATTCCATTCGGGGTTCGCTTCCACCCAAAAGAATCTCGCTCAATGGGGAACACAGTTGGGAGAAGGAGGCCGATCTCAAACTAGTGTGATGTGATTTGCGTTGGCCACCTCCGCTCATTCCAAGTGATCACTTTACTAAGTCGAGCATCATGTGGAATTCCCATATCCATCGGAGCAGGTGGAAAATGCTTAAGCAAAGGGATGTCGCTGAGCCAAGGGTCCTATCATAGTCATATCGTTGAGCCATCATCGATCCAGAAAGAGATAATGGATCACAATAATGGCCTAAGACGTAAAAGCTTTTTCCAACTCAAAGAAGAATCCTGTGTGGAGGTTGTGCTCCATCGAGATCGATTTCATAACCATGTGTGATAAATCCATGATACCCAAATTGATTAACATCCTTGTTCAACACACTCTGGAGATGCCTCGCCAGAAAAATCCGATTATCAGTCTTTATCGAACGAATACCCAACCCTCCCTCTTGAATCGGCAAGCATACATCATCCCAAGCAACTTCGGCCGTTGAGCCAGACAATAAAAAACATTGCATCCGAGCCTCAATGTCTCGTAAAAACCCCTTACGCAATAAAAAGATGCCCACCAATATGTTTTTAGTGAAGTCGATACCTATTTGATTAGTTGGACCCTTCATGCATAAGATAGTGATCAATGTAGCCAAGAGACAAGCCGTCAATCAACTTTCTGGATCAGCACTGTGCATCACCTATAGTGAGCCTCGTCGTGATCGACATCACCCCTAGGTACCGACTTGGCAGATGTCCTAGTTGAAACCCCAATATGTTGTGAAGCATAAAAAGTACAAAATGTTCTGTAGCGTATATATTATGGCCTCACCTCTTTCAGAAATATACAGATCACTCTTGCGATGATTCGGTCTTGGCCATGAGAAAGAAGCTAAAGTATCCAATCCCTCTTGAGTAATACCCACTGAATATCAGAAGATCAACAGTAAACGTAAGCATAAACAAGCCCATAGATTCACAATGCTAATGAAATCAAAATCTTGCATTTGCCGCAATAATCCGAGAAAGGATTCTATGTAAGACTTCCAGGACATGCGTAAAGCGATATAACGCAATGGGATCACCTTGTTGAAGTCCACGTCGGCCCTCGAAGAAGCCCTCAACACGACCATTAATGTTTATAGATAACCGCGTCGTGGTAAGAGTAATCCTGCATCCCGATATAAATTTCGTCTGAGTAATATGTACATACTCGAGAGAGAATCCTTTAGGCGGTTAGCCAAGACTTATTATCTCGGACAACATATTACAACATGAGATGGGGTCTAAAGTCCATTACTCTTCGAGGAGATTAGCATTTAGAAATAAGCATGAGTAGTGTGCTGTTTAACTATTTGAGAAGAAATCATGTATTAAAGAATAATAATCGTGATAATATCCTTGCCAGCAATATGCCGCACAACCTTATAAAAGGTAGAAGTGAAACCATCACGGCTCGAGGCCTTGTCCTCAACAATCAAGAAAGAGCATCTTTTATCTCATTTGCTTCAACTGTCCGTACCATATGAGACACATTCACTATAAACAATGCTCGAGAAAGAAAATCAGTAAGAGCTGCAGCCTCAAAATCAACAGTGCGAGTCGAACAGCCACGAAGGCCCAGTATAGAAACGGATTAACTCCGTCTTAAGACTAACCTCACCTTCGAAAGTGTGACCTTGGTTGTACCATGTAAATAGTCCAAACAGAATTAAAGTCGATAAATATGGATCAATGAAACATTTCAGATTATTACAAGCTGGTTGATGTGGAGCTTCACCCGGTCCTCATAGGGACCGAGAAAGACATTGAAGTCCCTCATAAAGATCCATGCATCATCAACGCAACATTTAGACTGCATGACCAATTCATTCTAGGGAAGACACATTTCATCACGATGATTCTTTCTATAAACAAATGGGGCATAAAAGGTCTTGCGGGTTTGAAGAGAAGACGCGCAAAACGAATCGCTTGTAAAGCAACAGATTTAATACAATCGTGACGTAACGTGGATTCGAGCCTAGCAAAATTTCCATCCCTGGACCCTGCTTGCAGTCAATAACCATGTCCAATGTGATCATATTAGTGTTGAAATTGTTGACCTTTTTGGTCTATATGCTCTGAAGATATTTGATGATCTATGTAATTAGGGCCATAACTTTAGCAATTCGATTCTGAAATATTAAAATGTCTAAGTATATGATAATATTAAACTATGCATGCTTCACAAGGTTAATCATTGAAAAATGTCGAATATTTGATATATATGTGATTATGTGCTTAACTGGCAAAACTATGTGATCACATGTAATAGATATCTCACATGCTAGGGAATATCTGATTACAAATAAACTGTGCTATTTATATTAAATCGTGTGAGAAATCATGCTGAGCTATATATGGAAAGTATGTTGTCTAAACATGGAATGTGCAATATCCGTTTGAACTTATCTATTCTAAGAATAAATCATATCGATAATCCATGCATGGATTCTACTTGATCTAATATGGAAAAATCAATTCGGGTACTTATTGCTGAAATTAAGAAACCATAAAAGGAAATGATTCTGATTGATTGTCTTTATATGATGCTAGCTGGATATCACATATGGTAAGTGCCGTTATGGAAAATATCATCCCGAATGGAATAATATGCCTTAATTTCAAATATGCGTTCTTTATATGGAATAAAATCATTCTTGCGACCGTTGTGTATTATTTGAATGGCATGATTTGGCATATTACTTGATCGATTATTACATGGATTATATGCTACTTTGAGAATTAATCTTGTGATTGACTTTTCATGTAAGTGTTGATTTGAAAAGGCTTATATATGAGCAACACTTAGAGGATCGAGCTAACGAGAACTTGTGAAAAGTACGCGCACGAAAGTTAATGAGTAGAAGAAAACAATTGAGAAAGCTTGAGCGAAAACTTGCGAGTAGTCTTCTGCCGTTGAGATATCATTTGCGATTCTGAGCATACTGAGTGATAACATCCTCCACACCATACATTCTGTCTTCAGATGTGAGGTACACGAAGGAGAGATGGTCGACGTTTACGCGCACGTGAAGGGAAGGACTGTGTTCCGAGGTCCCTTCGGTAGCGAGCTGTTTCCGATCGGGAATTGGAGATTTCCTAGAGCGAAACTCGGCGTGCGGTAACCTAGTGTGTCTAGTGTTCGACTTGTTTCGGTTTGTGTATTGGGCATAATCAATCAGTTTTGTAACCGAATAAGGTAACATTATAGTGATTGATTAACTCTTGAGGAACTCCAAATTCCAGCAAAAGAACAAAGGAATATCATCATCCGGGAATAATGTCCAGAAATGCTACATGTGTAATAAGCCGGGTCATTTTGCTTCAAATTGTACAATGCCAAGTGATGATAAGAAGACAAAGAAGAAAAAGGCCATGGTGACAAACTGGGAAGATTCTGAAAATGAACAAACGGAGGAAGAAAACCTTGCTTAAGTGGCCGATGATGATTAGGTATCTTCTTCATCTACTATTAAGAAAATTAATATTCTTAATAAATTATATGCGAGTATAGAAGAATCTCCTGATAACGCGTCCTCGATTTTTGAAGTAGATGAAAGTAAGGACGAGCTATGTGAGATAATTCAAAATGCTCATGAAAATATCAAGTCGCTAACGAAAAAGTTGGGTAAACAGCGAGATGGCTTAGCAAGAAAAACATCATGCTGATCTAGAAATATCATGCTTGAAAGCAGAGATAATTTCTTCTAAGAAAGAAAAAGTTCAATGCGATTGCATGGAACTTGAAAAGACAAACAACGATATATCTAGAGATATCACTGCACTTAGACATTCCTTAGAACAAAAAGAGCGTACCATTGATAGACTTCTCGAAGGGAAGCAAAACCTAGATATGTTACTGAATATGCATAGAAATACTAGAAAATCAGGGTAGGATATTCCATGGTAGAAGAACATGTTGCACAAGTTGTATGAAAACAAAAATGCTTTTTATGTGGTCGTAATGGTCATTATTCATACAACTGTTTTCTGAAAAGAGCTGATAAATCGAAATATGTCTGGAGGCCAAAGAAATTCCATGATAACCATGTTCCTAAAGTTTGCCAACCTAAGTTCGTGAGATCACAGTCTGGGATGTATAATATATCACATGTCAACATGAGTTACTTTGCTACTAACATGATAGGACCCAACCAACATTGAGTACCTCATAAAAGAACTCATTCATGCAGGTACAACGAAGCAGTTTCAGCAAGAAAAACAGGTGGTACCTTGATAGCGGGTGTTCCCACCATATGACATGTGATATCAGTAAATTCGTGTCGTTGAAAGCACATGTACGGAGGATACGTATCATATGTTGACAACACCAAAGCTAGGATCATTGGGGTTCGTAATGTCGGTAACAATTTACATGCTACTATAGACGACGTATGGCTAGTTAAAGATTTATAACATAATTTAATAAGCATAAGTCAGTTGTGCCATAAGGGTTATATCGTAACTTTTGAAATTGATAAATGCATAGCTAAAAAGGATGATGAAATTATATTTAGTGGATCTAGGTATGGTAATATCTACTGCATAACTCTTGATGATATCACTAACCAAAATGTCAAGTGCTTAGCAGTTACACATGATATCACATGATTATGGCATAGAGTTGGGACATGCAAATATGGAGTTTCTATCTCATATAACCAGCAAGGAACTAATAAGAGGTGTTCCTGACATAAAATTCATCAAGGACAGAACGTGCAAAGCATGTCAAATGGGTAGGCAGACTAAGACGTCCTTTAAGGTAACGAGTGTGATATCTTCTTCCAGACCTCTGGACCTACTTCATCTCGACCTTTTTGGTCAAGTTCAGACAATATCTCTGCGAGGTAAAAGATATGGATTTGTTATTGTAGATGATTATTCTAGGTATACCTGGGTGATATTTCTTACACATAAGAGTGAATCATTAGATAACTTTGCACCACTAGTAAAGAGACTTGAAAATGAAAAAGAAATGAACGTATGCAAGATACGCAGTGATAACGGTCTAGAATTTGATAGTAAATCATTTGCATCTTTCTGTGATCAGTATGGATATAGTTATAATTTCTCTGCTCCTATAACACCCCAACAGAAATGACGTAGTTGAGCGGAAAAATAGAGTGTTACAGGAGATGGCTAGATCAATGCTACATGACTATGATATTTCTAAACAATTCTGGACAGAAGCTGTTAGTACAGGCTGCTACGTGTCTAATCGTGTTTTCCTTAGATCATTATTGAAGAAAACCTCCTATGAACTTTGGAGTGGAAGCTGTAAATGTTTTATTCAAAATGATAGAGATAAAAGAGGAAAATTTGACTCGAAGGTAGATGAAGGGATATTTCTTGGTTACAGTCTTCATTCCGAAGCTTATAGTGTATATAATAAAAGGAAGAAGACTGTTCAAGAATCAATACATGTAACCTTTGATGAGATTTCTAGGGCATATGCTACTAATGAGGAAGGTATAGAATTACCTCGTGCAGAGAAACATATTTCAGAAGAAACAAAGGAGGATATTCCAAAAGACGACAAAAATGATACACTGGAACCAGAAGCTTTAGATGAACAGCATCGGCGAAAGTTCAAGCATGCTTCCAGTCATCCAACAGATCAAGTTATAGGGAATATCACCTCTGGAATCAAAACGCAGGCAACTGCACGAAATCAAGATATAGAGGAATCCCATGATGCGTTGCTCTCAATGGTAGAACCAAGGACCATCCATGAAGCACTAGACGACAAATCATGGATTACCGCTATGGAGGATGAACTATCACAATTCGAAAAGAGTCAAGTATGAATGCTTGTAGAAAAGCCGGACGAAAAATCCGTTATAAGAACAAAATGGGTGTTTCGCAACAAACTCGATGAAAACGGTAAAGTGACCAGAAATAAAACGAGGTTAGTTGCAAAAGGTTATTCTCAAGAGGAAGGTATAGATTTCGAAGATTCCTTTGCTCCCGTGGCTAGATTAGAATCTATACGTGTTTTACTTGCATGTGCACGCTTTAAAAGATTTAAACTTTTTCAAATGGACGTAAAAAGTGATTTCTTAAATGTTTTTATTAATGAGGAAGTTTATGTCGAACAACCTCCTGGTTTCATAAAAGAAGGATTTTCAAATCATGTTTTCAAACTAAATAAAGCATTATACGGTTTAAAGCGCCCCTGGGGCATGGTATGAAAGATTGAGTAAATTTTTAGAGACATGGGATTTTCTACTAGAACTATTGATAACACCCTGTTTATTAAGTATGAATGTGATCACATGTTGTTAGTACAAATTTATGTTGATGATATAATTTTTGGAAGTACTAACAATCTTCTTTGTGAGGATTTTTCGAAGTCCATGCAGAAGGAATTCGAATGAGTTTAATGGGTGAGCTGAACTACTTCCTTGGGTTGCAAATAAAGCAACTTGACTCGGGAACCTTCATATCTCAGACGAAGTACATCAAGGAATTGCTAGTCAAATTTGGAATGAGTGATTCCAAGGTGCTTTCAACTCCCATGCATCAAACCACCAAAATCGATAGCGATGAATCAGGTACTCAGGTTGATCAAACTCAATATCGAGGTATGATCGGAAGTCTTCTTTATTTAACTGCAAGTAGACCTAATATCATGTTTGTTGTTGGCATGTGCTCGAGATATCAATCGAATCCTAAGGAATCTCACTTGACAGCAGTCAAGCGAATACTTAGATATATAAAAGACACTGTTAATTTTGGTCTTTGGCATTCCAATACCAATGAATTCCCATTATTGGGATATTTTGATGCCGACTATGCTGACTGTAGGGAAGATAGGAAAAGTACCAGTGGTACATGTCAATTACTTGGGAATTCCCTAGTAACTTGGTCTAGTAGAAAGCAAAATGTTGTCACCCTTTCGACAGCCGAAGCTCAAGTATGGCTTTAGGAAATTGTTGTCAACAAGTTATGATGAAACAAACCCTTAGTGATTTTGGGTTAGGGTATGACAAAATTCCTATTCTTTGTGATAGTACTAGCGCCATAAGTATTACTAAGAATCCGGTGCATCATTCTCGTACTAAGCATATAGAGGTTAAACACCACTTTATACGAGAGCATGCTTAGAAAGGGAATATTAGCGTGGAATTCGTAGGAACAAATGATCAGCTTGCTGATATCTTCACGAAGCCTTTAATCGAGATCAGATTATGCGACATCCGTGATCGACTGGGAATCACCGAGCTAAATAAGGTTTAACTTGCCAAAATTCTGCCAGTTATTCTAAAACTTCTAAGATTCCAAGTCTAGAACTATTTTTGATAGAAATTCGCAAAATTTCAGTTTTTAAGATTATTCTTAAGATATTATCCAAATTTCAGCTTTTAGAATTATACCTAAGATATTATTTCTCGCTCAGTACTTAGAATTATTTTAGGAAATTAAGATCTTTCCGATTTTTATTTAAAAATCAGCCTTTAATAACCTTTTCTTACTTAAAGAGATCATATCAAATCTACGAGAGATATCCTCCTCGATTGACGTTCTATTCCACCTTTGAAATTCAAATTTTCAAAATTTGATTTCCATCCTTATCCTTTCCATGTTTAAAATCGTTCCCATTCTATAGGAAGAAACCATCATCTCATTTTCACCTTCAACCTACAATTTCCGTTCATCTCAAACTTCTCTATCTCCCAAAAATGGTGAAGACTGCCGGAACGAAAGGTACCACCATCGAGCCAAGCTCAAGCAGAAAACGAAAAGAACCCATGCCCGATGAATCAAACTCCAATCCCGTTCCAAAATCTCCTAAAACCGCCTCACCTCCACCTTTTTCTGCTCGAACCACTCGTTCTAAAATTCAAGCTTCGAGCAAAACTCCTCCCACTGCTAAGCCGAAACCCGTGAAGCAGGAGAAGGCTGCTAGAATCAAGAAGGCGACTCCGACTGATGAACCTATTCCAATTCGTGAGCCCACTCCATCTCTTAAGTCGACGCCTTCGCCTCAGCCCAATGAACCTCATGTCGAATTGCCTAGAAAATCCTCCCCATCTCCGATAAGAGAACCATCTCCGATCGAAGAGATAGCAAAATCCATGGAGGAGGATGCTGAAAAAAGTCGAGAAGGAAGAAAAGGAATCGAGTCTGCCCCCCTTTGATTTGAACAAACCAAGGGAGATTCCGGAAGAAGTGATGTTTCTGAACAATTTTTCGAGGGAAAACTTCCAAGGATTTGCGAAGAGAGATATCGCGAGAGGGCGAGGGGTTGCGTTTAATAGGTTGCCTGAGAGTCGTGTGGTCACGTGGCTTAAAGAGTTCGGATGGGAGAAGTTCTTGAGTATCAATAGGACCTACTATCCTGAAGTGGTCAAGTTGTTCTATGCTAACTTCGATTATGAAGAAAAGGGGTACGAGATCACCATCACCTCGTATGTGCTCGGAAGGAAGATCGTGTGGACACGGGAAAAGATGAACGAGATGCTGAGAGTCGCGGATAAGGGAATTTGTCACTACAACGTGAATGATTGGTGCTATTCCGTAGAGTGTAAGTGCTTGGAAGTCTTTAGAACACTCTTGAAAACCAACAACAAGCCTTGGTTTTCCGATGGAGAAGCCCTGAACCAGTTGCATTTTGACCACTTCTTTCTCCACAAAGTGCTTAACATGACCCTCTGGAGTACTAAGATAGGAAGCGGAGGCCATTCCACTACCATGACCTTCATTAGCACCATCTCCATGTACATGGTCTCTCAGAACAAAAGGTTCGATCTTGGGTTCATTATCATGAAATTCATGATCCAGACCTTTGAGAGCAATGATAAACCACTCCCGTATGGAATGCTGCTGACCCACCTATTTGAATGTGAGGGAATAACACTGCCCCCCTGCTTGGGAAGACGATGCAAAGCACGTCGTGAATGTGATCACCCTGAAAAGAATGGGGATTCATCATAACCGACAAGGACGGTTTAAGGCAAAAGAGAAAAAGTTCGAGGGTAGTGCTCAGAAGAAGAAGTCGACTGCTAAGGGAAAGACGAAGGTTGTTGAGCTGAGTGAATCCGATGAGGAAGCTGGTGAGGAACACGGTGTCGATGAAGATGTGATAAATGCGATCCGGCGTGATATCGCTGATATCAAGGCTGACAACCAGAAGCGTTTCAAAAAGTTCAACGAGCAGAACTCCGAAATCCTGCTTAAGTTGTCCAAGATCAAGAAAGAACTGAAGAAATCCATCCCTCAAACCGCCGAGTACGATAGTGATACCAGCTTTTAGGTCGCCTTCCCTTATGAAATCCCGCTCTTAGCTCTTTTCTTAGGTGGTGCTTGTTTTTAAGTTTTTGTTGTTTGTGTGCTTGATCACTCCCTCTTTTTTATGTTGAACGGGGAGAATTAAGGTAATTAATTTGTGGTGTCATGGAATCGTGGAGTCGTGTGGTTGTTTTGATGGGTGTAACCGATTTATATTTTGATGATATATCTATGATGCCGATTATGATGCTTATCTGAGCTTACTAATTGCTATGTCTTTGATAACTGTTTGTTGCCTGAACTATGTTTGGAAAATGCGCACGTAGAACGTGGGAGCACACGAACTGGTAAATTCGAAGCTCATTTATGATATATCTCTGCATGTTACATGTGATATCCGCACTTAGACAGGGGGAGTAATTTCCATCTATGATATGTCCATGCATGTTACATGAAATATTTGTATTTTGGCAGAAGGAGCATATAAACTTTAATTTTGAGATACTGAAAAATAATATGCTCTGATTGATTCATGAGGTACTTAGACATATGCGTTAGAAATTGCATGATCGAATATGCTTACATGCTTCCGTGATGCATTAATTACATGTCATCATCAAAAGGGGGAGAATGTTGACCTTTTTGGTTTATATGCTTTGAAGAGTTTTGATGATCTATGTAATTAGGGCCATAACTTTAGCAATTCGATTCTGAAATATTAAAATGTCTAAGTATATGATAATATTCAACTATGCATTCCTTACAAGGTTAATAATTGAAAATGTCGAATATTTGATATATATGTGATTATGTGCTTAACTGGCAAAACTATGTGATCACATGTAATAGATATCTCACATGCTAGGGAATACCTGATTACATATTTATGGTAAATCGTGTGAGATATCATGCTAAAATATATATGAAAAGTATGCTGTCTAAACATGGAATGCGCAATATCCGTTGGAACTTATCTATTCTAGGAAGAAATCATATCGATAATCCATGCATGCATTCTACTTGATCTAATATGGAAAAATAAATTCGGGTTCTTATTGCTGAAATTAAGAAACCATAAAAGGAAAAGATTATGATTGATTGACTTTATATGATGCCTGGATATCACATATGGTAAGTGCCGCTATGGAAAATATCATCCCGAATGGAATAATATGCCTTAATTTCGAATATGTGTTCTTTATATGGAATAAAATCACGCTTGTTACCGTTGTGTATTATTTGAATGGCATGATTTGGCATATTACTTGCTTGATTATTACATAGAGCATATGCTACTTTGAGGATTAATCTTGTGATTGACTTTCCATGTAAGTGTTGATTTGAAAAGGCTTATATAGATGAGCAACACTTAGAGGATCGAGCTAACGAGAACTTGTGAAATTACGCGCACGAAACGTAATGAGCAGAAGAAAACAATTGAGAAAGCTTGAGCGAAAACTTGCGAGTAGTCTTCTGCCGTTAAGATATCATTTGCGATTCTAAGCGTACTGAGTGATAACATCCTCCACACCATACATGTCTTCGGATGTGATGTACACGAAGGAGGGAAGGTCGAAGTTTACGCGCACGTGAAGGAAGGACTGTGTTCCGGGTGCCCTTCGGTAGCGAGCTGTTTCTGATCGGGAATAGGAGATTCCATGGAGCGAAACTCGGCGTGCGATAACCTAGTGTGTCTAGTGTTCGACTTGTTTCGATTTGTGTATTGGGCATAATAAATCAGTTTTGTAACCTACTAAGATAACATTATAGTGATTGATTAACTCTTGAGGAACAAACCTCAAAGAGAGGACTAAACCCCGATTGGGGATATAACCTCTATAAAAATCATGTCTCACATTACTTTCAGCTTTTTATATTTTTCGTGAGATATATCTAATACACATCCGACGCAACTAGGAGATAACCGGCGAAACATTCTTTGAAAAGTATTAACTTCGAAAAGAAATGCTTCTAAGATATTACATCTATAGTGATTGAAAAAGAAGAAGCTAAATTTTTATAAGCCTAATCCCCGCTTAGACGTATTTTTGACTTGAGAAATAAAGGACGTATTTTTTACATAAACTATTGTTTACACACGCCGAGAAGATTTTAGTCGAACTCTGATATTAACTCTCTTATTGCCCTATTGCTGTCCATTTTCTTGTGACCTCTTACATTCCATATGGCCAATGGGATCATCTAACCACCAACATTTGCGTTGCGTTTCTTTCAGGTCTCATAAGTAGTAGTTCGTCTTTCTCGCTAACATATTGGTAATACACGTTCGGATCCACATAATGATATGATCAGGTGGAAACGCATGGCTTCAAGATGGACTAAGAGGAAGCCCACTTATCCTGTGCTTTAGCAAGATTACCGTGAGCGTCAATCTGGTCGTGTTGTGCTTACTCTTATATCAATGACAACTCTCTTGGCCGAGTAAGACATTATCACTAATCCTTCTTTCCAGTACAAATTTCATTTTAATAATATATGCATGCATCAGAGAAAATCCTTACGCGGTTAGCAAAGACTTTAGATATTATCACATAGACCATATTACCGAATGATATGCGTTTAAAGTCGTTACTCTTCGAGGAGATTTGCCTTTAGGAATAAGCGTGAGAAGCGTGATGTTTAACTCTAAGAAGCAATCATGTGTTAACGAACTCCTTAATAACTGTGACAATATCCTCGCTAGTAGTATGCCATGCAACCTTATAAAAGGCAGAAATGAATCCATTAGCGCTTTGGGCCTTGTCATCAGCAATCAAGAAAAGAACATCCTATATCTCCTTTTCTTCAACTATCCGTATCATATGAGACACATACGCTATAGACAATGTTTGAGAACGAAAATTAGTAAGAGCCGCAACCTCTAGATCAACAGTGCGAGTCGAACGACATAGAAGACCAGTAGAGAAATGAATTAGCTACGTCTCAAGACTATCCTCTCCTTCGAAAGTGTGCACTTGCTCATTCTTAAGGTAGAATATTCGATTGGCTAACTGTTAGATATTTAATAGAGTCCAAATGTATTTTATTTTATGTCTTAGTCTTGTACTTTAATTTATGTGAACTAATCTCTAAGTTGTACAGATTACTGATATACTTGTTGTAATGGGCTTTTAGGGGCCCAAGTATCTTATACCCTAATCCAAGGGTATAAATACTAAAACCCTACACTTTTATAATTAAGAATCATTTTTATCGAAATAAGCGCCGCTACATTACCTTAAAGATATCGAAACACACACTCACACACACTTAAGATTTTTATCGTATTCTTCATCGATCTTGTTCCTAGTTAGTTGATTTGAGACCTGTTAGATATATATTTTATTAAGTCTAAGTATTGTATTCACTTTACTATGTGAACTAGAGTCCGAGATGTGAGCGCTAGTGATTAGCTAGTGGTTGTAATGGGCCAAGTAGGGGCCCAACAGTTTATACCTATTCAATGGTATAAATACATAAACCCTATAATTTAATTAGTGTGAATAAAAAATATAGATTACCTCGAAACTTGCGCCGCTACACTCTAGATAAAGAACACGCACTAAACATGCATTCAAGGTAAAAATCAAGTAAATCACTTTTTGATTCCCCCATTATTGATCGTTAAAGTGTATGGTAACCTACAAGTGGTATCAGAGCCGATACATGATCGATTGGATTTAGATTTTGGATTTTTTGCAAGGCTGCTTTTCATTTTCGCAAATTTTTATTGTGGTTTGCGATATTATCTCGTTCTTCAACATTTTCGAGTGAAATCGTGCTTATTTTGCTTAGTTTTAAACTCGTCTAGTTTTATAGGACATGTTCGAGAGTTTCTGTAAAGGAACCCACAATTTTCATCAAGTTTGAGTGATTTTCTAGCAAAATCTGTGTTTATGAGTTTTCAAAACTCATTTTCGAACTCATGAAAGTTTGTTTCGAAAATCGTTTCGAAAATTGTTTCGCAAACCTCCCTCGAAAATATTTTTCCAATCTATACCTCATTTCGAAAAATCCATATTTCGAAAATTATTTTCGCTACCACAAGACATTCGAAAATTAGTTTCGGAACTCCTTGACTTTCAAAAAAATATTTGCAACGATCATTTTCGAAACCATATCGAAAATTACTTCGACAAATTTTTCAAACTCATTTCGAAAATCCAGATTTTTGAAACTTTAAAATTTTTGAAACCCAATTTTCGCAACTCGATTTTCGCAGTAAAAAACTTTCGAAACCACATTTTGGCAACCACATTTTCGATAAACAACTTCGAAAATCCGAAATCGCACCCGAATATATACACATACACAATCGAATCACACACGTAAAAATCCAAACACCCAAACGAACAATGGACACTCTAGCCATGGGAAGTGACGTTTTCCACCAGTACTAAGATAAAAGAGGAGCAGGTTTCTGAACTTCATCGAGATAAAAGAGAGTGGAGATGACATCATCCGCTCCATAGAAGACGAAGCAGCTCAATTTCGGATGACCATCCCTGGCGATGCACAGACAACCCCCGTAGTAACCCAACAAGAGTACTCAAAACATCGGCCGAGTACAACGATGCTGAGAAGAAAAGAGCCAGAGCCGACCTCCTCGCAAAGACCTACCTTCTGCAAGCCATGCCAAATGACATCTTCTTCCAAGTCGATAACTTCCAAACAACCAAAGAAATGTACGAAGTCACAAAGATGATGCATGGAACGGAGGTCAAACTGAGAGCTAAGAAAGGCAACACCCTCGCTGCTTACGACTCCTTTAAGGCTAGGCCTGAGGAACAAACTGGAGAATTTTGTCGAAGGTTCATGATCCAAGTGAATGAGATGAGGAATATCAACGTCACAAGGACGATTATGGAACTAAATGTCAAATTCCTCACTTCACTCATGCCGGAATGGAAGAAAATAGCCACCAACTTCAGGCAGAACAAGGACCTCAATGAGATTGATATCCATAGCATCTATGAGAATCTTGAGCAGCACGCCGAAGATATCAACGAAGAAATTAGCGAATAAAGGAGCAAGGCAGTGATAGACCCACTTGCCTTAGTAACAGACAACACGCTGAAGAAGAGCTCTAAATCGGGGAATAACAAGTCTGTGAAACCTCCCAATCCGCCAGAAACTGAAGACTCCGGATCAGACTCCGACTCCAAATTCAGAAATTTCGAGAAGCAGATGGCCCTCATGACGAAGATGACGGGCAAGAGATTCTTTAAGAAGTCATCGTCATCTGCAAACAAACAGAGAGTCTCATCCAGCTCCAGACAACCACCAAAACCTCTTCAACAATTGGAGACAAAGAGTGCAACTGAATCTAACAAATGCTACAATTGTGGCAAGCCCGGGCACTGTGCGAAAGACTGCTTCCTTCCAAAGAAGAAGGACGGGGAGTAGTACACTAGGAAGGTTCAGCTCTTGAGGCAAAAGAAAAGTAGCACTGATGGCTAATCAGGACCACTGGCTCGAGGACACATCAGAAAGCAAACGTAGCATTTATGTCCTTGGTGAAGGGAGCTGAGTCGGGCGAAGAGGACAAGGTGCCAGAGTTCCATGACGGTGAAGGTGAAACATCGACGTCGGGGAGGGAAGTTGAATATTTTGACGACATCATATTTTTAGAACTTCAAGAAAAATATAAAGCCTTTCGTAAGGAACGTAAAAATATCAGGTCAATAGAAAAGAAATTAGCTAAGACCGAAGCCACCTTAGCTAGCCCATGAAAACATTAGCAGATTAGAAACTGGTTTAACCACCACTGAGGCTAGCCTAGCTAATTCTGAATCAAGGATTAGTGTTTTGACCAATAGTCTCTCTACTTACGAGCAAGCCAAAAGTACTTTTATAGATCATGAAAAGACTATAACGGACTTGGAAGCTTGTTTAGACAATAACCACAAGTGTTTGCTTAAGCAACTGAGAGAAAAAGACACTCTCAATTTCCAGCTGGAAGCTACGCAATTGAGAGTTGAGAGTCGCGACTTAGTTATAGAAAAGCTAAAAGCATAGGTTAGGGAGTTAGCAGCTAGTTTGAAAACAAGTGAAGACGAGCGAATCACTAAGACTAGCGAGTGCAACCTCATGATTGGGGAACTAAGGAAATTATACTCTAAGATTAAAAGTCTAGAGGATATTCTTACCAAATGAGGGCAAACAGATCAAACGATCTTCTTAAACTATCCTAGGGACACTAGATTTTACAATCCTCGTGAAGGCTTAGGTTTCAAACCAACTGATCAACCAATTGCAAAGAAGCCCCTACCTTTTTACGACATTAGATATCTAGGTTTTAACCTACCTCATCTAATTCCCTTCACGAGATCATCAGAAATAGATGATCTCGAGAAGACAAAGAGAGATACAAAGGCAAGAGTGAAAGTGTCGTTTGATAATGCTAAACTAAACGAGAGTTATAAGACAAGGGAAATACCTTTGTCTATTGACTATCTACCAATTTGTATACCCTCTCTGAAGCAACGGCTGTCTAAGAAGAATCCACTGACACAGGAAGACCTAAAACTTCTAGTTCTTATATACCAACAATAATTAGAGAAATCGCTGATTTGCGCTCAACCTTATAGTCAGAAAGGATCGTTTTTTCAGGTGGAGAATGAAATACTACTACGTACAATTTCTTCACTTGAAAAGCAAATCGACACGAATATAGCTTCAACTCCTAGAAATATGTCTCTAGTCGAACCACAAATAGAAACTCCCACTAAAACTAGAACATTAAAAAAGCAGGTTGTCATTAGCAGAAATAAACTCACTAACTCATCTTTGCATGCACCCATAAGACCAAATCTAAGTAGAAAGGGGAAGAAGAAAGCCACGGAAGACGACATATCATTAGAAGATGACGCTCCTTCTTCTAGAGAGAAAGAGCTAGTTTCGTTAGAAGCGTCTAGTTCAAAACCTTGTATATGCGTCTTTCATGTGTTAAAACTCGAGTAGCTACATTTCCATCTTTATTTCCTATTTTTTGGTGTATGAGAACATCTATGCTTTTCAATCTGTCTATTATCATGATGATGCATTGGTTTTAAATTCTCGACATAGAAAAGCAATCACTAACACAACAAAGAGAGCAATACGTTTTTTTTGCACGTCACCACCTAAACCCGACAAAAAGAAAGAACGTATAGTCAAGAAGCCAAAGCACCCTAAAACTGAAGCTAAAGCTAAAGTTATAGAAATTAAGAAATATGGATAACCAAACAAGAACTTGCATTTAGCAATAAATAATTCCATCCGTTAGGAATTTAAAAGATTTGGATTCCTAACTCCGTCAGTGAGGCTAAAGATACCTAAAAAACCTACTTAGGACACGAATCCACAAAAAGTGCATGCATAGATTTTAAAGCTAATAAGGGAGGACCCGTCCTTAAATGGGTACCTAAAACCCATTAATTTGTTTTGCAGATCCATCATGTGTGGTACCTCGAATCAGGTTACTCCACAGACATGGCTGGAAGGAAGGAGATGTTGAGTAACTACACCGAAAGACGGTGGGAATGTGCGCTTCGCGAACAACCAATCAACTCTAATCTTAGGATGTGTCATACGTGGACGGTCAAGGATGTGTCATACGTGGACGGTCAAGGATGTGTCATACGTGGACGGTCTAAGACACAACCTCTTCAGTATTGGCCAATTCTGCGTCAGAAGGCTGAAGGTCTATTTCCACGCTGAAGGGTGCAGTATAAGCAACGAGAGTGGAAGAGAGCTCCTCACAAGAACGAGGAAGTCCAATCTCTATACCATCAACCTGACGACCGTCCACCCCTCGTCCCCCACATGCTTGATGACGAAGGCCTCGCTCCAACAAAGTGACCTTTGGCATCAAAGAATGTCCCACCTCAACTTCAAGACGCTGAACAAGCTACAATATGACAAGCTGGTCACAGGACTACCAGCCTTGAAGTATCACAAGGAGCATCTCTGCTCCGCCTGTGAAATGAGGAAGATGAAGAAAACGTCCCACAAGACAAAGCACACAGCCTCGACCTCTCCGCCACTAGAACTACTACACATGGATCTATGTGGGCCAATGAGAGTACAGAGTATCAACGTACGAAAGTACGTTCTAGTGATTGTGGACGACTTCTCTCGCTACACGTAGACTAGATTTCTTAGGACGAATGATGAGACACCTGACCTGATCATCGAATTTGTGAAGAAAACTCAGAATTTGCTCAGATGTAACGTCCAAGGGATCCGTACTAACAAGGGCACTAAGTTCAAGAACCAGATGCTCAATGTCTTTTATTCATCACTTGGAATCTCTCAGCTGCTAAGACTCCTCAACAAAACGGAGTAGTGGAGAGAAGGAACTGTACTCTAGTAGAAGCAGCACGGACAATGTTGATCCACTCGAGCCTTCCACACTTTCTCTGGGCTGAAGCAGTCAACCCAGCCTGCTACACTCAGAACAGGACGAGCATTCACAAGAGATTTGGGAAAATTCCGTACAAGCTAATCAACTAAAGAATACCCAACATTGGATTCCTTCGAGTCTTCGGCTGCAAGTGCTTCGTTGCAAATGATAGAGAAGACCGAGGAAAGTTCGATCCAAAGACATTAGAAGGGATGTTCATTGGATATTCAGCCACGTCAAAGGCCTACAGAGTCTACCTAAAACAGAAAAGGACTGTCATAAAAAGCACAAATGTGACGTTCGACAAAGCGCCATCCATGGTTTATGTGACGGAAGATCAACACAGTCCTTCATCCGAGGAAGGATCATCTACTTCATAGATAAATGAAGACAAAGAGCTAGACTTATTATTCGAACACCTCTACACTCCCTCTCGTCAACAATCAAGTTCTCCTCAAAACAACCCAAGTAGTGAAGGATCAGCCTCACCAGTAGGATAACAAGTTGGAGCCGATGGAGCCTCAACAACGACTCAACCTCAAGCCATTATTACTCCCCAGATTGAAAATACCGAAGAAGAAGAATATCCCCTAACTGATAACTCAGAAGAAGAAGCTGAAGCCCCACTTGAGATCTCTAGTACAAGTGAGACAGTGCTGGGTGAGGAACCAAATATCAATGGATCTCATCAACCACACTTCATGAAAAGAAATGGACACGAGTTCACCCAACGTCTGAAATAATAGGAGCTCCAAATCTAGGAGTAAGCACAAGGTCTTGAACTACCAACGAGAATCTCTATGCATGCTTTCTGAGTCAAAGTGAACCAAGGTAGAAGAGGCTTTAGCGGACCCTGACTGTATAAACGTCATGCAGGAAGAAATCCATCAATGCGAACGTTTGAAGGTGTGGAGATTAGTCCCAAGACCCCATGGCAAAAACATAATCGGTACAAAGTGGGTCTTCAAGAACAAAAAGGATAAATATGGGATCGTGATAAGAAACAAGGCTCGATTAGTGGCAAAAGGCTACAACCAACAAAAAGGAATCGACGACGACGAGACCTTCGCACCCGTAGCTCGAATCGAAGTCATTCGCTTATTTTTTGCCTACGCTGCTGCACACAAGATCTTCATTATCTTTCAGAATGTCAAGACAGCCTTCCTCAATGGTGTCTTGAAAGAAGAAGTCTACGTGGTGCAGCCCGAATGATTCGTTAGCGAGGCTCACCCTGACTATGTGTACTTCCTAGAGAAGGCACTGTACAGACTCAAACAAGCACCCCGCACATGGTACGAGGTGCTCTCAGAATTTCTGGTCAAGTCAGGCTTCACAAAAGGGAAGATCAACACAACTCTCTTCATCAAAGGACATAGATCAGGAGTTATATTAGTTCAAATCTATGTCGATGACATAATTTTTGGGTCTACAAATCCTAAGTTGTGCAAAGAATTCGCCGACCTCATGAAGATGAAATTCGAAATGAACATGATGGGAGAGCTCAATTTTTTTCTCGGATTGCAAGTCAAGCAATTGCATGAAGGAATCTTCATAAATCAGTCGAAGTACATACATGACATACTCAAGAAGTATGATATGGACAACTCCACAACAAAGAGTACCTTTATGTCCACAACGTGCAAGATAGACTCAGATACAGCAGGAAAGACAGTCAACCCAACAACGTATCGAGGAATCATCGGTTCAGTCCTCTACCAAACGGCGAGCAGACCTGACATCATGTTCTCGACGTGCTATGTGCTCGATTCCAAGACAATCCAAAGGAGTCACACATGCTAGCCTTGAAGAGGATCATGAAGTATCTAAAAGGAACGCCAACACTCGGATTATGGTATCCCAAAAACTCTAGCTTTCAGTTAATAGGTTACACTGACGCAGATTTTGCAGGATGTAGAATGGATAGGAAAAGTACATCAGGGGGCATACAATTCTTAGGTGACAAATTGGTAAGTTGGTCATCAAAGAAACATAATTGTGTGTCCACCTCCACAGCCGAGGCGGAGTACGTCGTCGCAACCAGTTGTTGCTCTCAAATCATGTGGTTGCGAACACAACTACGGGATTACGTGTTTGATTTAAATAATGTACCTATTTATAGCGACTCGAAGAGTGCTATAGCTATTACTTGTAATCCTGTCAACCATTCACGCACAAAGCACATAGATTTTTGGTATCACTTTATAAAAGATCACGTGGAAAAAGACACAATCGATATGTACTTTGTAAGCACCGAGCTTCAGCTAGCCGACTTATTTACCAAGTCTTTAGATGAAAAACGCCACCACTTCCTAGTTTCTGAGTTAGACATGCTCCACGAATCACAAGCGATTGTGTCTCACAAGTCTTTTATAAAATGTAAACATCTTTAATACAAGCGTATATTTAGGTAGAGCTTACTTTATATAATTTACGGGGAGAAATTTTATGATTAGAATAATTTTTGCCAAAATTATTTAAAAGAGGTGGAGTATATTAATTTCTAAATAATAAAGAAGTATCTTTTGATTTTAAAGGGGAGTATCTTTTGATTTTTAAGGGGGAGTAGAAATTTTACTTTGATATTTTTAGTAATATTTCAAATTTTTACTGTCCATGTCACACTTAAAAATACTTCGGAACTTTTCGCAAAAGCACTACTGTTGGGCTTTTCGTATGATGGGCTTTTCGAAACCTCATTCGAAATCTCCCTCATTCGAAAATCACCCGCTTAAGACAAACGATTTACAAAAATATTCCCCAAAAATGCCGAAAACTAATTTAATTCTCAAATCCTCAGATTTTGGTTGAAAACAGTATAATTATCTCCTCCTTTTATGTTTTCGATAATTGTGCGTCAATTAAACATAAAATCGATCCAGATTTCACGAGTTTTCATCACGAATCGATAGTTTTCGCAAAACCTTATTTTCACACAAATCGCTTTCGAAAATCTGTCGATTGTTTTTGTGTTTACTCGCGTTTATTTGATGAATCTTGTCTTAAAATAAAGTTATGTGCTTTAGATTAGTCCAAAATTTCAGTAAAATCCGTCAATTTTTTATTTTCGCATGATGTAGGGTTTCAGACTTATTTCGAAAATACGTTTCGAAAATCGTTGCGAAAATTTTCGCAACTTTCGAAAATATCATTTCGCAAATTGAGTTTTGCATACCACCTTTCATAAATAGGTTTTCGAATAGAAGAAGTTCGAAAATTCGGTTTTCGCAACTGTCTTTCGCAAATCATGTCTTTCGCAACCATGTCTTTCGCAAATCGATTTTCGCATAACACCTTTCGAAATCGATTTTCGCATAACACCTTTCGAAATCGATTTTCGCATAACACCTTTCGAAATCGATTTTCGCATAGAAGACTTTCAAAAATCTAATATTCACAACGTCAGTATGCAAACCAACACTTCAGTATCATTGCGAAAATTTTCATATGGTGTTTCGAAAATCATATTTTCGCATAATAGGCTTTCGAAAATCAATTTTCGCAACTAAACATTTCGAAAATTGATTTTCGCACAACTAAATTTAGAAAATCTCACTTTCAAAAATCTAACTTTCTCAAATGATTTTCGCATTCAACACTTCGAAAATTTTCGCATCCAAAACATCATTGAAAACTACCTTTTGCAAACCGATTTTCGAAAATTATACTTAGACAATCTTCTTTTGCAAACTGATATATCGAAAACCATTTTTCGAATAACAGTTAGAAAATTTATCGCATATCATATCATTCGAAAATCTGATTTTCACAAAATTATTGAACATAGAACATTTACGAACACTCTGCATTCGAAAATTACATTTTCGCAAAGTAGGATTTCTAAAATCATTTTCGAAAAAAAACACTTAGAAAATATTTCAATTAACTACTTTCGAAAATACAACTTTTCGCAGCTGATTTCGAATTTTTTTTTCTTACATCACTTAGAAAATTTTTCGAACACTCAACATTCGAAAATCCGCATTAGGGCATACGAAAACCTTTTTCGGACTTAGAAAATTTTCTCAAAACATACCCTTATGGAAAAACACCACACGACTGTTGGACAATTGACTTCATTACTTGAGTCATAATTTGTACTTTAGTCCAACTCTTACCGATATAAAATAGCTTCCTCCTCATCACAAGAAGAAATCTACCCACAAAACAAATGGGTACAAGTGAAGGAGAACGACTTCGGCCTAGACCTGAACACATTCAAGTGTCAGGACGATGTTGTTGTGGCCATTCTCAAAGGGCACCCACTGTGGCCTGCACTCACCCTTAACACGCAAGTCCCCGAGGTTTACCTCCAACAATTCTGGGGTACACTCTAGAGGATGAATGTCAAGACAACCTAAAAACTCAAGACTACTATTCACAAAACAGATGTGCTCCTCACAAAGACCATCCTCTGAAGAGTCCTCCAACCGCTGATGCTGCAATCTTATGAGGACCTCCCCTGGGATGCCGTCCTCCTCGAAGATCTCAGCGAGTAGGCCACGACCCCGACCTCACTCGCCTTTCAAGCTACCACTTAGGAGGCATCCCACTCTTGTGGAGAACACTCTTCGGGTCATCAACATATGCATGTCACCCAAACACAGCGGTTCGACAAGTGCAACGTCAACATCATGTGCATCTAACACGCAATCATCCACGGCAGGATTGTTGACTACGCTCAACTCGTATGGAATGACCTAATGGATCAACTAGCCAATCGAAAAAAATACAAAGAAGACCCAAGTCATTCCGTGTCTAAGGTGGGTGCTTCTCCTTATCGACTACTATATGGAGGACGATCCAGAAACCCCCCAGCCTCGGAAATACAAAAAGCTACCCGGCGCCGTTGCTCAAATACTTTCAGAAGGCGAAAGAGACCTTCCGAGGACCTCAATGCCAACCAATGCCGCGCACCCAGCGGTTATCTAGTACCGCCTGGAGCACAACTGACCAGCTCCCACGGCTATGACAGACCCGACCGAGCCCACCCCAAGAGCATCACCGAGTGAGCGTGAGGGTCCAACGAGTAAACCGTCCGAGGAGCATCACCGAGTGAATGTGAGGGTCCAACGAGTACACTCAAGTCGCCGCATCTAGCGCACCGGCGCACGAGTCTACCCTTCCCAACCATTCATCCGTCTTCCAACAGACGGATGTCTCAATAAACCCACAAGGGGAACCACGTCCACTATCAACGCCTCACTCTGAAGCGACGAATATAGTTTAGGTAGTTCCCAGCCCATGACCACCGCCCATTCTTTGCTCACGTTAGGTCCACAGTCCACTATCACATAATTATTCAACCCATTAGGACATAAACAACGAGCACACTAGGCTTCGGGACTTAGCCGAAACTTCCATAGACGTATCTATTTTTGATGTACTTTGAGGATTAGAAGGAAGTACCCCCGCTGCAACATCAAAGCCAACAGCGGTAACAGGCCATCCACTCGACCCACCAATGAGTGCGATGTCAACGGTAAGCCTTAGAGGCTCCGGTTCAGTGATTTCCCATGCAGGTCTCAGTACACCTGCCACAACGGCTGTAGCAACACTACCCCGGTTGTGTCGCTAGGATCGGCCGGAAGTCCTGCCATAGTAAGTGCATGCCACTCATCGCTTACCTACTCTGAAGTGGTGAAAATGGAACGTCTTCATGACCATTCCGGTAGGTTCTCGCCCCCGTTCGTCACAAAGGAGGTCATGTCCCAAAGCGTCAAAGCAGCCATCGACGCACTTGTCCCAACATCCAAGAAAATATCCTTGGACAAGAGCGTACGATGATAGAATCAGCCGCCCGGGACAAAGGATAAGTTCATGTGACGGACGAACCCACTCATACAACCCCACCATCACCCCCTTTGTCACCACAAGCCTCACATCTACTCGAGCCATACATGATGCCGCTTTACCAGCTCCACGACATACTAATATCTTGCCTCATCGCCATCGAAAAAAGATCCCCAGTCGAAGAGAAGCTCTACCAAGGCTAATCGATGGCCCCGGCGAGCCTAAAAAAATAACCTACCGCGAACAAAGCTCCCGCTCTAAACACCGACATGATGATCCTAACGTTCATGATCGTCCTGAGGGGGAGAAGTGACATAAGACCACAAGAGGCGGTCGCGGATGTGGAAGAGGAAAAACACCAACGGGAGAAGATGGAGCCTCATCAACAAACCCACCTCTACCATCATCATCATCCCAACCACCCATGGCCCAAGCCACCATACAAACCACCACAATTTATGCCCAATCAGTCCAGACAACCACTACCACTCGACAGCCCTCCTGCAATCCCTACCCTTATATAAACAAATATCTACTGGAGCAGGAGTGGCTAGAGAGGACAGACACAGAGGAAGAAGCTCGCCTACGCCTGAACCACATCAGACATTGCCTCAAAATGGCGGCATCTGACTTCCTTCTCCTCGAGCCTGAAAAAGAGGAGGAAGGAGCGAACATTGAAGCTGACCTCCCCGAACTGGCAGATCTCCTCAACTACCAAGCGTCCGAAAAGAGGCAACGAGCATCAAGAAAAAGGAGACACCTTAGGACAACTAGAAGATCAAGGCACCATATCTTGAAGACCTCGACCCAAGGATCTGGCGAAAGGAGAATGAAATAAAGGGAGTCGACGAGCTCCACCATCGAGGCATGTCCCATCTCAAAGGCAGAACTGAGAGACTTCAACACATGATAATGCTCTGGATGATGCCAAAACCGGGCAAATGGACCGAGGAGCAATATAGGATTTATTACGTCAGAAAACAAAATCCCATTCTCAAGCTCGTAGACATAGAACGCTAAACCGGAAGGTAAGAGAGCGCGGTCTACGTAATAGAGAGGACAAACGCGGCCATATAGAAGTCACGGAAGCCGTTCGCCCCTACCTCCCAATGGGCGAAGTCTACTAGATGTTGTGCTTGTACTGAAACTTCACCCTCAAAACGCCTGAACAAAGAAAAGGGTTCGAAGGGATCAAGCGCTACATGCTAAGACAAGTCCAATACCATGCTGTTCACGATCTACAAATGGCTTTGGAAAGCGACATGAGGAAGGTCAACCTGACTCAACCTCCCATCAACATGGAATCCTTAGAGAGATACGGAGAGAGCTGCATCCTTCTGAAACCAGAACTGGCGGTCACATACTTTTAACACATAAGTCGTCAGCTCAAAGCTCTTCTTGTGTCAGAAATAACCAAATTCTGTGATGGAACGCTAAGGCTAATCGGTGACAAGCTAAGGACGAGACTGGAGACAATTCCTGCCGATGCAAAACTAGAAGGTGAAGAAGTGGAAGAACCACTTCTAAACAAGATCATCGAGGCAACCTAAGAGCGACTCGACATCAGAAACAACATAAGACATTACGAGATCGCTCTTGCATACAAAAAGTCATTCTTCGCTCACCGAGAACCTCCAAGGATGTTCTCGCCCCCGTTTGTCACAAAGGAGGCCATGTCCCAAAGAGTCAAAGCGGCCATCGACGCACTTCTCCCAACCCCCCAAGAAAATATCCTTTGACAAGTGCGTATGATGATAGGATCAGTCGTCCGGGACAAAGCCGAGGCTCCTGTGAAGGACGTACCCATCCATTCAATCCCACCACCACCCCCATCGTCACCACAAGCCTCAAACCTACTCCTCCCATACACGATGCCGCTCCACCAGCTCCACGGCATATTGATATGCCGCCTCATCGCCATCGAAAATAGATTCCTAGCCAAAGAGAAGCTCTACCAATAGCTAATCGATAGCCCCGACGAGCCTCGACAAATAACCAGCCACAAACAAAGCTCCGGCTCCAAATGCCGGCATGGCGATTATGACGTTCAGGATCTTCCTAAGGGGGAGAAGCGACAGAAGACGACAACATGCGGTCACGGACGAGAAAGAGGAAAAATGCCAACGGGAGAAGATGGAGCCTCGTCAACAAACCCACCTCCACCATCAACATCATCCCAACCACCCCAAGCCCAAGCCACCATATACAAACCACCACAATTTCCGCCCAATCAGTCCAAACAACCACTACCTCTCAACATCCCTCATGCGAACCATACCCTTATATAAGAAAATATATATACTAGAGCATGAGTGGCTAGAGAGGACAAGAGAGAGGAAGAAGCCCGTCTCTGCCTGAACCACATCAGATATTGCCTCAAATTGGCGACATCTAACTTCTTTCTCCTCGAGCCTGAAGAAGAGGAGGAAGGAGCAAACATTGAAGCTGACCTCCTAGAACTGTCAGATCTCCTCAACTACCACAGGTTCAAAAAAGAGGAGACGATCATCAAGAAGAAGGACACACCTTGGGACAACAAGAATCAATGAACCATACCTTGAAGACCTCTACCCAAGGATCTGTCAAAAGGAGAATGAAATAAAGGGAGTCGACAAGCTCCACCTTCGAGGCATGTCCCATCTCAAAAGGAGAACTGAGGGACTTGAACACCTGATAAAGCTCTGGACGATGCCAAACATGGACAAACGGACCGAGGAGCAATATAGGATATACCTCAGAAACAAAATCCCATTCTGAAGCTCGTAGACATAGAGCGCTCAACCGGAAGATATGAGAGCGCGGTCTACGTAATAGATAGGATGAATGCGCCCATAGGGAAGTCACGGAATCCAGCCTCCCCTACCACCCAATGGGAGAAGTCTACCAGATGTTCTTCTTGTACTGAAACTTCACCCTCTACATGCCCGAACAAAGAAAAGGGTTCGAAGGGATCAAGCGCTACATGCTAAGACAAGTCCAATACCATGTTGTTCATGATCTACAAATGGCTTCGGAAAGCAACATGAGGAAGGTCAACCTGACTCAGCCTCATAACAGCAGGGAATCCTTAGAGAGTCACGGAGAGAGTTGTATCCTTCTACAACTAGAAATGGCAATCACGTACTTTCAACACAGAAGTCGTCAGCTCAAAGCACTTCTGGTGTCAGAAACAACCAAATTCTGTGATGGAATGCTAAGGCTAATCTGTGACAAGCTAATGACAAGACTGGATGGAGACATTTCCCGTTGATGCAAAGCTAGAAGGTGAAGAAGTGGAAGAACCACCTCTTTTCAACAAGATCATCGAGGCAATCCAAGAGCTACTGGACATCAGAAACAACGTAAGACATTTCGAGATTGGTCTTGGATTCAGGAAGTCATTCTTCGCTCACCGGAAACCTCCAAGGAGGTTCTTGCCCCCGTTCGTGTCAAAGGAGGCCATGTCTCAAAGTGTCAAAGCGGCCATCGACGCACTTGTCCCAACCCTCCATGAAAATATCATTGGACAAGTACATACGATGATAGAATCAGCTGTCCGGGACAAAGCTAAGGCCTATGTGATGGACGAACCCACTCATACCACCCCACCACCACCCCCTTTGCCACCACAAGCCTCACACCTACTCGACCCATACACGATGCCGCTCCACCAGCTCCATGACATACTGGTATCCGGCCTCATCGCCATTGAAAAAAAATATAAGAGGGTCGAGCGGATGACCCGTTACCACTGTTGAAGTTGATGTTGCAGCGGTGGAACTTCCCACCAATCGTCGAACAACATCCATAATGGATGAGTCTATGGAGGTTCCTATTAGGTCACAAAGACCGAAGGTGATATGTCTATGTGTCCTAACGGGTTGGAAAAATAAAGGTAAGGTGGGCACATGACCTATCGTGAACAATGAAAGGGCGATGGGCAAGGGCTGTGAACCACCTATTTCAATATATCCCACCTTTGAGTGAGGTGGTGATAACACATGTGGGTCCACTTGTGTATATAGTGATACATCCGTTTGTTGGTAGACGAATGAATGGTCGGGTAAAGGGGAGGAGTGCGCCAGTAAACTCGATGTGGCGACTTCTACTCGACTCCTTATCCTACAAGGCTAGTCTAGATTATAGTTGGTTCGGGGTCATCCGTGGAAGGCAACGACGAAGACGCTGGTGGATCGTGTGCTTATGTCTTTTCTCACACCGGATGCCTGATACGTTTGTAAGAGGACGTTGGTCATCCTCCCGATTCGGTTGCTTCGGAGGATTCCACGGCTGATGATTGCTCAAGACCCACCCTCACTTCCACTTGGGGGTGCTCCGGGGTTGGGCTTGGCTGGGTGTGCCGGAGCCATAGGAGCAACTATTTTGTTGGCCCGACGGTATGCAATAATTGCGGATTCTGTCGGGTTTGCGTGACCTAGAAAAGCCTCTGGTATCAGCATCAGCGGGTAGAACGGCTCTCGAGAGTTCTCCTTTGCCTTTTGTAAGTACTTGAGTATGGGCGGTGGATAACTCTGTGTGTCTTCTAGTGGTGGGATCTCTGGATTGACCGTGATGAAATGGCTGACTAAAAGCGGGAACTACCGGAGATACGAAACGACATGGACCTTCTTCGGGTTGTCCCACATTTGGATCTAGTCCAAGAGATCATTCAAGATTAATTGTGTGTAGTGAACGTTGCGGCTAAAGATTAGCATGTGGTAGATGCGCGCAACGTTGACGTTCCCTCTGTCAAACTTGGTATGCTTGGGTGACCGGAATTCGTTGACAACCCAAAAAATGTTCTCCATGGGTGAGGGATGCCGCCCAGTTTGTAGTTGGAGAGCATTTTGAGTTCGGTGGCATATCCGACGCGTTTGAGGTCTTCTAGTAGTTCGGCGTCGGTGGGCTCGGGCTCGTATTCTTTACTCATGTGTTGAGGGTGGCCTTTAGTTTAAGAGAGTTCGGCGTCCACTAGAATTGTTGAAGATAGACTTAGGAGACTTGAGCTGTGAGGGAGAAGGCCGGCCACAGCGGGTGTCCTTTGAGAATGGACACTACAATCTCATCCTTGCATTTGAATGTTTCAAGGTCGAGGCCGAAGTTGTTCTCTTTGATTTGGATCCATTTTTCTTGAAGATATATGAAGTTTGAAGAAGAGGCCATCATTCTGAAATGTGGACAAAAGTGGAAATGATTAGTGAAAGATCAAGAATAAATGTCCAATTTCTTGTGTATATGTTGATTTAAGACTTGGATGTTTTGGGATTTGTTCGTATGAAAAACTCTTAAGTCCCAGGATTGAATATGTAGCTTGCGGTTTTTGCGTAGTATGTGCGTGATAATCTATTTTTCGAGATGGTAGTCAAACTTTTTCGGATAATATTCTGTTTGTAAAGTTTGTCTAAGTCGTTTCCGCAACCAACAGATTTAATCGTTTTCGTAGTCATTAGTTTTCGAAGTGTTTTAGTTCGAAAACGAATGTTTTGACGTTCGCGAAGTTGGAAAATTTTCTAAGTGTCTGTTGCGAAAACCGGCTTTCGAAAACAAGGTTTGCGTGGTTAGTGTGAAAATGAGGTTTTCGAAATTGGAAAAATTTCGTGGTGTCTGTTGCGAAAACCGGATTCGAAAACAAGGTTTGCGTGGTTAGAGCGAAACTGAGGTTTTCAAAATTGGAAAAAATTTTAAGTGTCCGATGCGAAAACTTTGTTTGCAAAAATAAACAACGTTTTAAACCCTAAATCGAAAGAATTAAAACGGACAATTTTGCGAAAACTGGGGGTTTCGACAAATCGATGTTGGGCATGAATTTTTTCGATATCTGGGTTGATTCCATGTGTAAGTAGTGCGTAATCATCGAAACCATAAGAATATGTGGAAGAAATACCTTAGATTTACCGAAACTTGACGAAATTTGTGAAAAATTTTGTTTCGGCGGTTGAGAGAGTTTTCGTAGTAGAGTTTTTGCAATTTTAGCTTTTCGTAATGTTGGGGCTTTCGAAAGAATTAATACGGACAATTTTGCAAAAAACTGGGGGTTTTGACAAATCGATGTTGGGCATGAATTTGTTCGATATCTGGGTTGATTCCATGTGTAAGTAGTGCGTAATCATCGAAACCATAAGAATATGTGGAAGAAATACCTTAGATTTACCGAAACTTGACGAAATTTTTGAAAAAATTTGTTTCGGCGGTTGAGAGAGTTTTCGTAGTAGAGTTTTTGCAATTTGAGCTTTTCGTAATGGTCGGGTTTTCGGAACGCGTTTTCATGTAGGTTTTGTGTAAACGACCCATTTAGCAAAAAAGGCCCACTAATGCGAAAACTTGGACTACAAAAAGTTTCTAAGTACTTTTAAAAGAGAAGAAGATAATTTTTTTGAAAGATATTTTTATAGTGTGAAAAGAAAAATTTTAATTACTAATATTAAAATAATATTTCTACTCTCCCTTGAAAATTCTACTGAAACTCCCCCTCAACCTTATAAAGATAGCCCCCCCCCCCCCCCCTTCTTAATTAAATAACTGTTTCTACCCTTATAGTTTACGAGAAATTAACTCCCCCTTAGTAAAAATGTACATATACACTATTTACAATATAAAAGGTTCGTGAAGCACAATCGAATCAAGTGTCAAGGTTTAGCATTCCCAACTTAGAAACAATGAAAAAAAAACATTCTTCATCCAAAGCGTTGGTAAATATGTCGGCTAGCTGAAGATCGGTATAAATGAGGTACATATCTATTCTGCCTTTTTCCACATGATCTTTTATAAAAAGTGGTACCTAAGGTCTATGTGTTTGGTGTGTGAATGGTGTACAAGATTGCATGTGATAGCTATTTTACTCTTAGAGTCACTATAAATGGGAACATTATTAAGATCAAACCCATAATCCCGTAGTTGCGTACGCATCAACAGGATTTGAGAACAGCAACTAGCGGCAACAACGTATTCCGCCTCGGCAGTGGAGATTGATACACAATTTTGTTTCTTGGATGACCAACTTACTAGTTTGTCGCCCAAGAATTGCGCTCCACCCGATGTGCTTTTCCTGTCCATCGTGCACCCTACATAATCAGCATCAGTATAACCAATTAAATCAAAGCCAGAGGTTTTAGGGGTTTTAGGGTACCATAGTCCGAGATTTGGTGTCCCATGTACTTCATGATTCTCTTCACATCAAGCATGTGTGACTCCTTAGGACTTTCTTGAAAGCAAGCATACGGATACGTGGAGAACATGATGTCGGGCCTACTGGTAGTGAGGTAGATTAGTGAGCCGATGATTCCCCGATACGTGGTTTGGTTGACTGGTTTCCCGAAAGGGTCTAAGTCAAGGTGACACGTGATGGACATCGGTGAGTTCTTCGTCGTGCAATTCTCCATTTCATACTTTTTCAAGACGTCGTGTATATATTTTGATTGGCTGATGAAGATTTCATCCGAGAGTTGTTTGACTTGTAATCCAAAGAAGAATTAAGCTCTCCCATCATGCTCATCTCGAACTTAGTATTCATGAGGTCTTCAAATTGTTCGCACAACCTTGGATTTGTAGACCCGAAGATGATATCATCAACGTAGACTTGAACTAGGAGAATGTCTGACCCTTTTCGTCGGATCAAGAGAGTGGTGTCGATCTTCCCGTTTGTGAAACCTGACTTGACCAAAAAGTCAGATAGCACATCGTACCAATCTTGAGAAGCTTATTTTAGTCCGTATAGCGCTTTGTTTAGGTAGTAGACGTAGTCGGGATGAATGTCACTCACGAACCCTTCAGGCTGTGCCACATAAACTTCTTCTTTCAAGACTCTGTTTAGGAAGGGTGTCTTGACATCCATTTGATAAACAATGAAGTTTTTCTGGGTAGCATAGGCAAGAAAGAGTCTTATGGCTTCGATCCGGGCAACATGGGCAAAGGTCTTTTTCGTAGTCGATAGCTTCCTATTGGCTGTAATCCTTGGCCACTAATCGAGCCTTATTCCTGATAAAAAAACACCCTCTTCGTCCTTCATGTTTTTGATGACCCATTTGGTGCCGATGATGGTCTTCCCTTTTTGTCTTGGGACAAATCTCCAACTTCTAGTCTCTCGAACTGATTGATTTCCTCTTGCATTGTCGTTATCCAGTCGGCATCAGCCAGTGTCTCGGCTATTTTCCTTGGTTCGTTCTGACTTTGAAAACATGTCAATATACCTTCACGTGTATTCGAAGATCGTGCGCTCAATCCTTGGTTTGGATCTCCGAAAATGTGAGTTGTAGGATGAGCTCTTGTCCACTTTCTCTCATGAGGGAGAGGTTGTACGACAGTTTCTCCATTTTGTGGATTTACGAACTCCATTTCATGCGAAGTGGAGATCTCATCCGGGGGGGGGGGGGGGGTCCTCTGATTCTTCCTCATTATTTTCGTTTACTTTATTCCCGATGTATATTTCATTTCCAGCATTTACAGTGATGCCTGGTTTTTGAGTTTAAGGGATTTCATCGGCCACGATTGGTTGTTCTACTTGTGGTACCGATGCATCACTGTCGGGAATGGTTTGTGGTGGGACTGTACGTTGGCAAGGTGTGATGTAGAAGTGTTCGAATAGCGTGTCCAGATCCTCCTCTCTCATTGTCTTTGATGAGGATGTCCCTGCCACATGTTTAGAATTGTGTTGATCTTCTGTCTACACTCTAATAAGTTCGTGTTCTGGACTGATTTGTACAGAAGCCATCGTTGACGTTTCATCAAAAGTGACGTTAGTGCTCTCCATGACAATTCTTTTATTTTTGAGGTAAGACTATACGATTTGGAAATAGTGGAATATCCTATGATACTGTTTCGTGTGCTATAGGGTCGAACTTGCTTCAGTCTTCTCTATCGTTTGCAACGAAACACTTCCATCCGAAGACCTGAAGGTACCGTATGTTTGGTATTCGTTTGTTGATCAATTCATAAGGAGTTTTCCCAAATCTCTTGTGAATGCTTGTCCTGTTTTGGGTGTAGCAAGCCGTGTTGACTGCTTGAGCCCAAAGGAAGTGGGGAAGTTGTGCTGGATCAGCATCGTGAGAGCTGCTTCCACTAAAGTCCTATTATTTCTTTCTACTACTCTGTTTTGTTCTGGAATCTTAGCAGCTGAGAATTGTTGGGTAATCCTGAGTTTTTGGTAGAAATCACTGAGCATCTTGTTCTTGAACTCAATGTCGTTATTTGTACCGATCACTCGGATGTTGCAAACCAGCTATTCTGAGTCGTCTTTACAAAAGAGATGATAAAATCAGGTGTCTCGGCCTTCGTGCGTAATAATCTTGTCCACGTATAGCGGGAGAACTCATCTACTATCACGGGGACATACATACGTTGATTAATGCTCTCAATTCCTCATTGGTCCACATAGATCCATGTATAGTAATTCTAGTGGCTGAGAGGTTGAGGCGATCTGTTTTGGTTTGTGTGATGACTTCATCATCTTTCCCATTTCACACGCAGAACATAGATGCTTCTTTTGATACTTTAACGTTGGTAGTCCTGTGACTAACTTTTCTGAGTGTAGTTGATTTAGCGTTTTAAAGTTGAGGTGGGATAACCGTTGATGCCAAAGATTTGATGCTCGTGATCCGCTAAAGCTCCTTTCCGTTTTCATCACTAATACTGCATCCTTCAGCATCGAAATTGACTTTTAGTCTTCTCCCTTTGAATTGCCCAATGCTGAAAAGGTTATGGCTTAGACTGTCAACGAATGAGATATCCTTGATTATTAGATTGTCATGGATGAGATCATCGCGTCCTAGAATGGGTGCGGAGTGATTATTCTCGAAACGCACTTGTCCGCCGAAACGTTCGGTGTAGTTGTTCAACAGCTCTCGTTTTCCAGTCATGTGTGTGGAGCAACCATAGTCAAGGTACCACACATGATGGATCTGCAAAACTGGTTAAGGAGATTTATGTACCCCGTTAAGGACGCGTTCTCCCTTGTTTGTAGAAGGTGCTTTGCATACACTTTTTGGCAATTTGGGTACTAAGTCAGTTTCAGATGTATTTCTTGTCTTAATTTCGGACTTAGGAACCCATATCATTTTTATTCATAGGGGATAACAAAGCTTATTACTTGATGTGAGCTCCTTTTTGGTCTTAGTTCTAGTGTGCTTTGACACTTTAGAAGTACGTTCTCCATTTTGGTCAAGTTTTGGATTTGACTTAATAAGAGACGGTACTAAAGTCATGTTTTTCTTAAGAGATGCATTCCAATGGTTAGAATTATTAACACTTGAATCAAAACGTCGATCATAGGAATTAACATGCATCACAGTCGTTACATGCCCATTAGAAAATAATGAAGAGAAACTAGCAACACGGTCTGAAATACATGATGAGGTCTTTCTACATGAACTCGAGATAGATGTAAAAGCAAAAACACTAGATAACGGTAGCTTCTTTTAAAATGAGATTAGCATCCTCCTTCTGAGTCCATATAGCTTCCCTCTCCCCCTTCTTACTTCGGTACTTGCCTGTGGGCATACGTAAAGATGGGTTAGTCAAATCGCTTTTGCGAGTCATAACTTTCTTTTCTGGTTGTCTAGCTTGAATGGGGAGTTCATTTCATGTTTTAGCAAGAGTGGCAGCGTGTGAGGTCGAAACTTCGTTTGTGTCGAGAGGCTTGTCAAGCAAGGAGATTCTACAAAGTAGTTTCACCTTTGCTGCTTGAAAGTCATTTCGCTCTGACTCTAGGGTTGAGAGCAAGTCCGTTATTTCTTGGATTATCGCTGGAATGTAGGCACTTGTTGTGCTAGGTTTTCATGTGTCATAATTATCTTCAACAAACATAGTTACGGTAGAGGGTGAGCATATTGGTAGATAGTCCGAAGATAAATGGATTTCTCTTGTTCTGTAACTATCATTCTATCTAGCATAATCAAACGAATTTCAACCCTTAATTTTAGCTTCACGCTTCTCTTTTTCTTCCTCGAGAGCATCTACATATGATGCTCTGTTGAAGGGCTTTGATTAGATATGTTTAGGCTTAAGTATTTAATGTCGTAAAGAGGTAGGGGATTTTTCTCAACCAATTGGTTGGATGGTTTAAAGCCTAAGCCTTCTCGTGGATTATAGAATCTCGTGTCCTTGGGGTTGTTCAGGAAAATTGTTTGATCCATTTGTCCTCTTTTCGTAATAATATCCTCTAATCTTTTAATCTTAGGGTATAATTGCCTACGTTCCTCATTTGCAAGGTTGTACTCGATAGTTTTGGTTTCTCGCTCGCTTTCACAAGTTTTCAAACTACTAGTAAGTTCGAGAACTTGAGCTTTGAGCTTCTCTATTTGTATATCGCGACTCGATACTCTTTCTTGTGCAGCTTCTAGCTGACAACTAAGAGTGTGTTTCGCTCTTAAGTTCTGAGCAAGCTTTGATGATTGTTTTCTAATCTTGCTTCTAATCCCTCTATAGACTTTTTGTGATATATAGATGTTTTTTTACTTACTCAGATTCGTTGACCCGTTTGGTCAAAACACTGACTATAGCCTCATATTTAGCTAAACTATTTTCTTATGCAATGACCTTTTCTTGAGCAGTAGCTAATGTCGTTTCATTGTTAGCTAACCTGCAAATGACTTAACGCATCTACGTTCTTTACGGAACGCTTTATATTTTCTTTTTAGTTCGGAAAGTACGTTCAGGTCCATAGATTCTACTTCCTTCCCATTGGATGGTCCTTGTTCGTTATCCGAGGCTTTGGGATCCTTGTCCTCCGCTTCCTGCTCAGCTTCCTCAACTAACGCCATTAGGGCTATGTTCTCGGGCTCACTGTCTGAGGTGTCCTCGAGCCAGTGGTCATGCTCAGCCATCAGGACTATGCCAGCCTTCTTCGGCCTCACTAGTTGTAGCTTCTTTGCGTAGTAGTCCACATCCCTCTTCTTTGGGAAGTCGCAATCCCTTGCCCAATGCCCTAGCTTTCCACAGTTGTAGCACTTTGTTGGTTCGGAGGCATTCTTCTGCTCAATGTGTTGAGGAGCTGCTTGCGGTTGTATGAAATTTTAGGAGTTCTTTTGTTTGTTTGCAGATGATGACGACTTCTTTTGGAAGAATTTCATTTTCATAAGCTTCGTAATGAAGGACATCTGCTTCTCAAAGTTTTGAATTCAGGGTCGGAGTCAGAGCCAGAGCCATTGTCATCCGAGGAGCTCGGAGCTTCACCGACTTGCCTTTGGAGGATCTTATGCTCCTCTTGGTTATGATGTCGGTTACTTAGGCAAGTGGGTCTGCCGCTTCCTTCCCCTTCATGCTGCTCTCGATCTCGCTAATGTCGTCAGTGTGTTGTGAGAGACTCTCGTAGACGTTGTTGATATCAACCACGTGGATCTCCTTGTTCTGTCGGATCAAGGTAGCAATCCTCTTCCACTCGGGGAGCAAGGATGTGAGGAATCGGATGTTCACTTTCATGTTTGATGTGTGAACGTTTGTTTTCTTCAATTTGTTTACTTGAGCGACGAACCTATGACACGTGTCTCTGAACACTTCCCCGGGTTTAGCCTTGAACTTGTCATAGGCTGCGAGAGTGTTTTCCATCTTGGCTAATGATCCAACCTTCGTGTCTTGCATCATTTTGTGAATCTCATCCCACATCTGTTTCCCAGTGGAAAGAGCATCAAACAGAGAGTAGATATCATTAGGGATGGCTTGCAGAAAACAGTTCACAGCATGATTTGCTCCTCAGCGTCTGTGTACTCTGATGGTGTCTTGCGCACTCGGTTTGGAAGTACTACAGGGTCGGCGGTAGCATCACAAGGAATGGTGGTCAAGAACTGAGCGGGTCCTTCCTTGAGCGAGGCAAGAATGTCTTCCCCGAGATCCTTATACTGGATAAAGTTTAGGAATCTGTTTCGCCATACGGAAAATTCACCGTGTCAAAGCACGAGTGGCCTAAGGTCACTACCCATAGCTATTGTGTCCATCTTGTCAAGAGATAGGTGGTGAACGTGTAAACGTGAAGTGATTGAAACTAGAGTGGTTGGACGGTAGTTTGGATTTTCGGAAGTGTAAGATTTAATCAAGACCTTTGATTTTCTAAATACTTTTAGAGCGAAAATCGTTTTTGTGAAAAATGGGTTGCGAAAATTACTTATGCGAAAATCATAGTTTTCGTAGTGAGTAACCGTTGGTGCGAAAATCGGTTTTCGTAGTGAAATGCGAAAACCCAAGTTTTCGGTGAGCAACTATCGACCGTGAAAAAGTGTTTCAATCTGTCAAGCTAGGCTCTAACACCGTTTGTAGGTCTAGTAGGTTACCATACACCTCAACGATCAACAATGGGGGAATCAAAAAGTGATTTATGTGATTTTTACCTTGACTGTGTGTTTAGTGCGTGTTCTTTAGCTAGAGAGTAGCGGCGCAAGTTTCGGGGTAATCTATATTTTTTATTCACACTAATTGAAGTGTAGGGTTTAGGTATTTATACGTTTGAATATGTATAAACTCTTGGGGCCCTACTTTGCTTACTACAACCACTGGCTAATCACCAGAGCCCACATCTCGGACTCTAGTTCACTTAATAAAGAGGATACAAGACTTAGACTTAATAAATATATTGCACACTTTAATATATCTAACAATCTCCCCCTAAGTGTCCAAATACAAATAAAGACCTATGTCTAGGTCTCCTATTTCTTCTTTTTCTTTCTCGAGCATTGATGAGGTGGAGGTTCCCGGTGAGCGAAGAATGACTTCCTGAATCCAAGAGCGATCTCGTAATGTCTGACGTCGGTTTGATGTCCAGCCACTCTTTGATTGTCTCGATCATCTTGTTGAGAAGAGGTGGTTCTTCCACTTCTTCACCTTCTAGCTTTGCATCGGCAATAAGTGTCTCCAGTTTCGTCCTTAGCTTGTAAAAGATTAGCCTAAGCGTTCCATCACAAAATTTGGCTGTTTCTGACACCTAAGCTTCTATGTTGAAAGTACGTGACTGCCAGTTCTGGTTGCAGAAGGATGTAGCTCTCTCCGTGACTCTCTAAGGATTCCGTTATGTTGTGAGGCTGAGTCAGGTTGACCTTCCTCGTGTTACTTTCTAAAGCATTTTGTAGATCGTGAAAAACATGGTATTAAACTTGTCTCAGCATGTAGCGCTTGATCCCTCGAACCATTTTCTTTGTTCAGGCATGTTCAGGGTGAAGTTGCTGTACAAGCAGAACATCTGGTAGACTTCGCCCATTGGGAGGTACGGCTTCTGTGACTTCTCTATGGTCCCGTTCGTCCTATCTATTACGTAGTCGCGCTCTTGTATCTTCCGGTTGAGTGCTCTATGTCTACGAGCTTGAGAATGGGATTTTGTTTTCTGAGGGGAATCCTATATTGCTCCTTGCTCCGTTTGCCCGTGTTTGGCATCGTCTAGAGCATTATCAGGTGTTGAAGTCTCCCAGTTCTCCCTTTGAGACGGGACATGCCTCGATGGTGGAGCTCGTCGACTCCCTTTATTTTATTCTCCTTCTGCCAGATCCTTGGGTAGAGGTGTTCAAGGTATGGTGCCTTGATCTTCTTGTTGTCCCAAGGTGTCTCCTTCTTCTTGATGCTCGTCGCCTCTTTTTCGGGCGCTTGGTAGTTGAGGAGATCTGGCAGTTATAGGAGGTCAGCTTCAATGTTCGCTCCTTCTTCCTCTTCTTCAGGCTCGAGGAGAAAGAAGGTAGATGCCGCCAATTTTAGGCAATGTCTGATGTGGTTCAGGCGTAGGCGGACTTCTTCCTCTGTCTCTGTCCTCTCTAGCCACTTCTGCTCCAGTATATATTTGTTTATATATGGGTATGGATCGCAGGAGGGCTATTGAGGAGGCAGTGGTTGTTTGGACTGATTGGGCGGAAATTGTGGTGGTTTGTATTGTGGCTCTGGCTTGGGGTGGTTGGGATGATGATGATGGTGGAGGTGGGTTTGTTGACGAGGCTCCATCTTCTGCCGTTGGCAATTTTCCTTTTCCACGTCCTCGACGGCCTCTTGTGGTCTTCTGTCGCTTCTTCCCCTCACGACGATCATGAACGTTAGGATCGTCATGTCGGCGATCAGAGCGGTAGCTTTGTTCGCGACAGGTTGTTTGTGGAGGCTCGTCGAGGCCATCGATTAGCCGTTGGTAGAGCTTCTTTTTGACTGGGGAGTGAAATGTCAACGGGAAGCCTAAGTGGCCCTGGTACAGTGATTGCCCCCGCAGGTCTACGTGAACATGCTACAACAATCGTAGTGACACTTCCCCCAATCATAAGTGTCTACCAAAGTAACTACTAGCCACGCATCGGTAACTTATTCCGATGTCGTGACAACGCAATGCCTTAGTGGCTCCGGACAGTTATCTCCCCTGTACATCACTAAGGAAACCTTGTCCCAAACCATCCAAGAGACGGTCAAGAAGGACATCGACGCAATTGTCCCGTTTCTCGAAGAAAGCTTCTACGACGTACGCACCATAACCACAGCCACAAGGGCAAGGGCAAGGGCAAGGGCAAGGGCAAGGGCAAAGCTCCTACGACGTACGCACCACAACCACCATCACCACCACCTCCGCCATCCCAACAACCACCGCCATCATCTTTCGCACCACCACCATTTTCCGTCCCACCTTCATCATCCCAACCTCAACCTAAGACCGCACTAATAAACCCTTTCACGGTCCCCATCGACTATCTCCACTACGTATCACCTTGACTCAGACCCCTCCCAGAAACAAGTCAACCCAACCACGTATCGAGGAATCATCGGCTCACTTCTCTACCCCACAACTAGTAGGCCGGACATCATGTTCTCCACGTGCATGTGTGGCCGCTTTCAAGCCAAACCAAAGGAGGCTCACATGCTTGGCATAAAGAGGATCGTGAAATATCTCAAAGAGACACCAAATCTCGGACTCTGGTACCCTAAAAACTTTGGCTTTAATTAAGTTGGTTATAGTGACGCTGATTATGCAGGGTGTAAGATAGGCATGAAAAACACCTCGGGTGGAGCGCAGTTCTTGTGACATGGTAGTAAGTTGGTCATCCAAGAAAAAAATATTGCGTGTCCACGTCCACTGTCGAGGCATACACAACTACAGGATTATGGGTTTGATCTAAATAACGTTCATATTTAAACGTTCATAATTATAGCGATTCTAAGAGTGCAATAGCTATAGCATCAAATCATGTACACCATTCACGCACCAAGTACATAGAGCTTAGGTTTCACTTTATAAAAGATAATTTGGAAAAAGGCAAAATAGATATGTACTTCATTTGTACCGAGCTTCAGCTAGCCGACCAAGGGTTTGGATGGAAAGCGCTTCCATTTCATTGTTTATAAGTTAGGCATGTTGAACCTCGACACTTGATCGATCGTGTATGACGAACCTTTTATATTGTAAATACAATATATGGGTTCATTTATCTGGGGAGTATTTTTTTTAAATAGGGGGAGAAATAATTATGTAATTGAGGGAGAGCTATCTTTATTTGTTTGAGGGGGAGTTTTTATTGAATTTTTAAGGGGGAGTAGAAATACTACTACGATATTAGTACTATAACTTGTTGCTTATATATATATATATAATTTACATATTATGATGAATTATTTTAAATATTTTTTACTTTTTAAAAATATTTAAATTTAAGTTACTCCTCACTTAAAACATTTAGAAACTTTTCGTGGTCCAAGATATCGCATCAGTGGGCTTTTTATAGTGAGTGGGCCGTTTTCGCAATCACTATATGAAAACGTGCTCCGAAAACCCCGACTTACGGAAAGCACTTATGCGAAAACACGAACCGCAAAAATCTCCCAAACCGCCGAAATACTCCCATTTCAAAAACCTTCAAAAATTTCGGCAATTCAAAGGTAGTTAACCTACGATTATATACGATTTGGCTTTGATCTCACACGAAATCGACCCAAAATCCAAACATTTCCTCTCCGAAATCATGTTTTCATCCCCAATTTTTTCAAATTCTTTCAAATTAGGGCTTCATCGACCTAAAAACTGCCCTTCAAATTCTTTCAAATCAGGGCTTAAAATTGTGTTTAATTCGCGTGATTAGGCTTCGCTTTTTGCCAAATCAACGCTCTGTGGAAATGATTTTCCCATATTTTCAATGGTTAAGAATAATTTTTATTTTTGCTCAGATAGGTTTCTGCGTTTTTTAAAATCGCTGTTGCGAAAACTCGCTGCGAAAACCATGTTTTAACATCCCTACAAAATGCCAGCATTTTTGCAAGACACTGCGAAAACCCTCCTTTCATAAGCCACTGCGCAAATCCTACATTTTCGCACGACACTGCGAAAACATTACTTTTTTTCTGTCACTACGAAAACAACGATTTTCGCACGACACTGCGAAAACCTCACTTTTTGCATGTCACTACGAAAAGTACGTTCTTTGCAAGTTTTCGTAACATGGCCTTTTTCAACTTTAAAATTTCTAAGTCAAACCAAATCCGATTTTCACGAGTAACTTCGAAAATCCAAGATTTGTGCAATGAGACTGCGAAAACTATCAGTTTTCGTAACATGGCCTTTTTGCAACCAATACTTAGAAAAATATTCAAACTTCACAAACCTCAAAAATCCGTTTTTCGCATTCTTATACTTAGAAAAACAAATCTACGACAAACACTTCGAAAATTTCACATTTTCGCAAGCCGGTCTGAAAAAGCTGATTATTTTCGCATAAACACATAGAGAAGTATTTTCTAACTTGCTCATCCGAAAACCCGATTTTTGTATTGACCACTTAGAAAATTTTTCAACTGCGAAAACTTTAAGCCTTGATTTGCGAATTGAACAGTGAACCATATCCTCTTTCGAAAATCGATCTTTAGCACAAAAACATAACTTCGAAAACTTCGAAAATCATATTATCTCGAACAATATACATAACAAAAATCGCAAGCAACAAATAAAATTCGGGGACTTATAGTGTCCAGATTTACTCTTGATCATTAACTAACTATCCCCACTTTTGTCCAGATTTCAGATCTATGGCTTCTCTTCCAACACCTTATATCCTCGAGAGCAGTGGCTCCAAATAAAGGAGAAAAACTTCGGCCTCGACCTTGCTACATTCAAGTACAAGGAAGAGGTCATCGTGGCCATTCTCAAAGGACACCCCTCTAGACAGCCTTTTCCCTCACTGCGCAAGTCGCGAAGCCTACCTTCAACAGTTTTGGGGACCATTATGCAAGGCCAAGAAAAAGAACTCACTCAAAGTGACAGCCACCATTAACACAACAAATGTGACCCTCACGAATACCACACTCCGGCGAGTTCTGGGGCTGCCAAAGAGCCAAACCTACGAGCCCTTGCCGACCGGCGCGGAACTATAACAAGATCTCAGGCGCGTCGGATATGTAACGGAACTCAAGATGCTATCCAACTATCAATTGTGTGGCATGCCTCACCCGAGGAGAACATTCTTTGGGCTCGTCCACAAATGCCTGTCACCCAAGCATTCAGGGTTCGATAGAGGGAATGTTAACGTCGTGCGCATCTACCACAACCTCATCTTCAGCCGCAACATTAACTATGCCAAGCTCATATGGAATGATCTCCTGGACCAGATACAACTACGAGACAACCCGAAGAAGGTTCAGGTAGTTCCAAATCATCTGTGGCTCCCATTACTAATCAAATACATTCTGACGGCCAATCCGGAATACCACCACAGACGGATGCTAGGAGTTTCCCGCCACCAATCCTCAAACATCAGCAAACAGTGGTAACAGGCCATCCGCTTGAGCCTATGTAAAGTATGTTGTCAACAAGAAGCCTAAGTGGCCCCAGACCATTGATTACCCAAGCAGGTCTCAGTGAACCAGCCACAACGACCATAGTGTCACACCCACCAATAGTGTCACTAAGCCCGGTCGGAAGTTCTGTCAGAGTAAGTGCATGCCACGCGTCGGTCACCTACTCTGACATTGTGACAACGAAATGCCTTAGTGACTCCGGCAGGTTATATCACCTCCGTACGTTACGACAGAGACTTTGTCCCGAACTGTCCAAGAGACGGACATGAAGGCCATTGGCGTGCTTGTCCCTTTTCTCGAAGAGAATCACTTGGGATAAATGTGTTCGATGATCGAATCAGCCTTAAGGGACAAGGGGAATCTCCATAACGGACGTACCCCCACCACCACCTCTGCCATTCTCGCCACTACCTCCGCCACCGCCATCATCTTCCGCGCCACCATCATCCTCAAACCCTCAACCACACACAACCCTTTCACCATTTTCATTGACTACCTACACAATGTCCTCATCTCTCGACTTCCCAACCTCCCAACCCGAACCCCCTCGAAGCAGCGACTGTTCGAACGTCTCGTCGATCGCCCAGAGGACTTACCTCCTCCAACATGTCGTGACGTCTCCTCCCGCTCAAAAAGAAGACATGACGATCATACGATCAAGATCGTCCTGAGGCGGAGAAGCGACAGTAGACCACGAAAGACGACCAAGGAATAGAAGGGGAAAACACCAAGTCGAGGAGCGGGATCATTATCCTTGTTAGGTCCTAATTAATCAAGTAACGAGAGATTGAGGCATGAATTCTAGATATCGAATATAGATTATCAAATGTTACCCTCGGTCGAATATCTCGGTTGAAGATCACGATAAAGTTTTCGTTTGGGTTTCTCTCTCTAGAATGTGAATTCTTTGCCTTGTGAATTTTCCGAATTCTTGTGTATTGATTTATGTAGTGACATTGTATATATACCTCTATACATGGTATATTTACGAATCAGCCCTACACTAACAAAAATACAAGCTACGTCCCTAATTACAAGGATAACTAATAAACCGAGCACAATTTCTACGTTTTCTTCAATCTCCCCATTTGTGCTTGTTTGTTCTTCACCTCCATTTATCCTTGTCGGGCATAGAAGGACTTCCTCAATCTCAATGTTGTCTCATAGTGTCGGACAACATTCATTAGCTCCAACGTTTCGTTGATGGCATTGAGCAGCTCATTTAGGAGCGGGGCCTGTTCTTCTCCAAGGTCCTCGAAGATCGTTTCTTCATCGATCTCCATCAACCTCTTTTCGATATTCTTCTTTACGAGCTCCAACGTCCTGTCAAAGAACTTATGAACTTCAGATTTCATCATCGCTCTCGTCTTTCCAATGACTGGATTCCGATATATGATGGTGATGCCTGGCTTCTTGAAAATATAATTCTCTAGGAAGTCGTTGAGCGGCAAGCCTTTGATGAGCGGCGATTTCATGTTGACCTTCTTCATGTTGTTTTCCACTGCAATTTGAAGGTCGTGTGCGGTGTGAAACTTAATCTGTCGCACCATAAATCTCTTCAATCCTTCGAGTCCTTCCTTCTTGATGTATCCAGTAGGTGTCTGGTATTTTTTCTTGTACATCTGAAACAGGCGATAGACTTCGTCTGGTGGAAGGAACGGTAGATAGCTTTCGTCTATCTCATCTCGAGTGTGATTGTCATTTGCTCGCTCTATAAGGTAGATTGGGGTTGGATAACTTCCAATCGTGTGTGATACACCCACGAGTTGGAGGATCGATGGCTTGTTCATGAAATTTCTTCTAAGTTGATCCGTTGGGATGCCACTTCGATCCAGACCGAGGTAGGTTAGCATGAAGATATGCTGCATCTTCTTTCTTTCTTCCCAATGAGAGATGCCCGTAAATTAAGCTCGTTTAGTTTCTTGATACGGTTTGGAGCTCTCCATATCTGCTTCCTTATATCTTCAAGGAAAGGCACTTCAATCTGAATGTTCTCCCATGGCGTCTCGATTCGGACAGTCCCATTTGATAATCGACGAGGGGTGTCCACTCGGTGCCTAATCATCTCTGACAGTTCCGGGAGGTCGGTGTTGTAGTTATCGCCTTCTTGAAGTTCTTAATCTTCAAGCAGTACCAAATCAACTGAAGCTTGTTGTAGGAAGTATCTGACGTTGGAGGGTCGAGCTTGAGCAGCTTCATCTGGTTCCCAATGTGTCAGCCACTTCTCGTTCATAATATAGTCGTCTACGATTGCATGTGGATCGTAGATGACTGCTTCAGGTTGATTTTGGATGACGGAAGTCGGGATTGGATTTGGACTTTTGGGAGATGGAGGTATTATATGTGTGTGGGATGGGTGGTTGTATGTTGGCGGGTATTAGTGGGTTGGGTGGTTGGTGGGTTAGAATATGATCCTCCAGCTTCACGGGTTGAGGATGTCTTCTCTCGACTCTGACCACGGCAGCTTCTGGTGGTCTTTTGCCATTTTTCCCCCTCATGGCGATCCGAATCATCGGGATCATCATGTCGTCACTTTGTGCGGGAGCTTTCTTCTCAGCAGTGCATTTGAGCACGCGGCTCGTGGTCATCTACTAGCCGGCAGTAGAGACTCTCCTCGGCAGAGGTCCTTGTCTCAAGGGCTAGTAGGCGAGATATAAGAATATCATGAAGTTGGGTTATCGGGATGGTGTATGGGTTGATGAGGGAAGGAGATTGGGTTGGGGTGGTTAATGTGGGTTGGATGGGAGTGTGTATGGTGGTGGTGAGGATATGGGTTGGGAGTAGGTTTCGGACGGAGCGGCCTCGAAGACTTGTGCTTTCCCAGTATCCCGTCGGGAAGTCTCTATGGCGTGTAGAACACTTTCCATTAGCCTATCTTTGAGAGAATTGATGGATGTGGAAAGAACTTCTTATAATCTCTGCTCCATCACGATGAGTGATACCTCCGGAGTGGGGCCAGGAAGGCGCTCCACTGTCACAACGTCAGAGAATATAGCTGACGTGCCGCCTATGAAAGTACTTGTGATTCCGGGACGTCAAAAGGCACCCGTTGACAACCCAGAAGTCACCACTTCGGTGGGTTGGCCCGTTGTTGTCTCCGAAGATATCGGGGGACCAACAGGACTTCCATCCAATTATTGAGATGAGACCGAAGGTATCATCTCTATGGATGTTGGGGCATGGTCAATGGGAACATGTGTTGTCTTCAGGACTGGTGGTGGTGGAGGAGGTAACATCGAAGCCGTTGTGGTGGAGGTTGATGCAGATGGGGCAGAAATTTATTGTCTGCTGGAGCCCCTTCATTGTAATATGCACTCCTCATCTGAGTCATGGCTTCAGAAGCTTCGGCTGTTGGAAGTGTGGGTTCACGGGCGACACCTTCGGGCTCAATGGCCGGTGCTTCGTGCTCCTGAGCTACAGCGTCGTGCTCTTGAACCTCCACAGGGGATTCGTGTCGGGTAGGCATCGGAACCTGATCGACGGATCGTACCATGGCCTTCGTGATTGAGTTGTTTTGGCAATAATCTTGGTAGGCCACATTGGTGGGATCTGCTAAGCGTAGAAGCTCCAAAGGGATCAACATCGGTTGGAGCGCCAGATCCGATGCCTTCGGATTGTGGAAAAACCGCAGCCTCGGCGGTGTGTATCCTCCGACAGGTGGTAGACGAGGGATCTCTTCCATCGGGTGGGAGATCATCACCGGAACCATCGCACATAAGGCAAGAACTTTGCCTTCGATTTTGTTTCCTGTTGACGAATTTTGTCCGCTAGATCATTCCAGATTAGCTGGACCACATCATAGTTCTTTGAGAAGACGACTCAATGGAAGATTCTGAGAATATTCACACTCGCCTTATCAGATCCTGAGGGCTTCGGGGAGAGACATTTGTTGATAATTCGAAATAATGTCCTCTATGGGTGAGGGATCCCACTGTTCTAAAAGTTTTCTAGTTTGGTCAGCGGTGGCTTGTATCCAATCTGAAGCATGTCTTCTACTATCTATGCATATGTCGGTAGAGGGTCGTATACTTCACGATGCGGTAGATCGAGGACCATATCAAGAAGATTTTTGTCGATGATGACATGCTTCTGGTTTATCTTGGTTGTGTAGGTCACGTCATCACATACAATGTGGCTCTTCCTGCATCCCAGAACTGCTGGAGATATACCATCTGGATTGTGGCAGTCAAGGCAAGGACTGGCCATAAGGGGTGTCCTCTGAGTATGAAAATAATGACTTCATCGGGACATCAGAAGGTGGCTAGATCAAATTAATAGATCTTGTCGTGGACGGTTAGCCAACCTTCGAAAGGATAGAGGAATGGGTATTCTTGATGGGCCATTTCTGAAAAAATAAATAAGATTCATTAGATTGGAATAATCAAATGCAAATTATATTAAGCAATTGTGAATGTTGAAAAATTTAAATTTTGGTCGAGGCGCAAACAATGTTTATGTGTATAACGAATGACTTAGAAAAATTTTGAAAATCTTGCTAAGTGTTTAGAGTGTGTACTGTTTGCGGCATGGTTTTATTCGAGAGAAAATTTATTCGAACGCTAAGGTTTGCGATCGAATAAAAACTTAACGAAAACTCAATGTTTTCGCCACTAAGTTTTGCGATCGGATAAAAATGTATCAAAAAAATTTTTTGCTAAGTATTTTTGCGATCGAATAAAATGTTATTGAAAAACTTAAGTTTTCGCTGCGTAGTTTTGCAATCGAATAAAATTTTATCGAAAAACATAAAGTTTTCGCCGCGTATTTTAGCGATTAAATAAAATTTTATCTAAAAACTTAAGTTTTCGCAGTTTTACGATCGAATAAAAACATATCAAAAACATAAGTTTTCGCCGCTGAGTTTTGCGATCGAGTAAAACTGAACGAACACTAAAGTTCTTCAATGTTACTGTTTGCGATAAGACGATTTTCGACCTAAAAAATTTGAAATCAAGCAGTAAATCAATTGCGAATCCGAATATCATGCATTTAATCAAAATGGTCGAATCTAGACACAGAAAATTGAATTTCTTAAGAAGTTTCAGTCGAAAAATCGCCAAATTGACAAATATCTTTGAATGATTTTGAAAAACTGTCGCGATTCGTGATTTTCGGAACAAAAAGATAAACCGAAACTGGATTCTACCTTCAAATTAGGCGAGTTTTTGACAGAAAATCTGAGAAGGTTAAGATTATTTCGAAATCGCCATTTGAAGCTTTTGAGAATGCGAATAGTTTTTCGATTGTTTTAGTTTGCATGAGAAAGAGTTTTTCGATCGAAAAAGTGTATAAATACTTTTCGATCAGGAAAAATTTAAAGGGTTTTGGGCCTTGAAAAATTATTTTCGGCTTTCGTTAAAATCAAGTTTGTTTTAACGAAAATTTTAATCTTTTTACTTTTGCACCCAAAAAGAAATTTCATAGAGCTCCCTGTAGTTCTAAAATATATGCAATTAACTCCCAATGTCCAATGAAATTCATCACTGGACCCTCGATTGAGCTCAAAATTCTCTGTAAAAATTAGAATGAAAACATGAGAAGTCGTGATTGTAAGTAAATCATTTAGGAGACAATAACAAATACTTATGTAAGCTCCCCCTCAACAAATACAAATATAATGTGTTGGCAATTTAGGACATATTCAACACAATTATGCATATGAAAATATATGATATAATCACAAGTAACGCATTTAATCAATTCAGCGTAGATTCGTGATCACCTATTCATGTATACGAAAATTTTTCATTTTCATAAACTTTTGCATTTTGTCAGTTCCGGACCAATGCATGTACTAATGCTTTTCAAATGTGCATGATATATTTTTTTTTGGGGTCAGATTTTCCATTTTGAATATCATCACGCAAATATTTCTCATGACACATAGAGTAATAATTTGCCGTCAAATTATGTAACTAAACTAATATGCTAAGATCATAGTATGAATCATTTCGACAACTCTCGCATGGTTCGCTAATTGCACTCAATTTATTTTTATTCTGGGAATATTTAGTAGATATATCACTCATATCAACACGACAAAAGTTTATCAATCAACTTGTCATAGTAGCGGATTCAATCAACTTAATAAGTGAAAGTCCATCAATTTTAATCAAAGGGACTTCGAAGGGATTTTTATTTTTAGGCTCTGACTAAAACGGTAGGATAATTTTGGGATTAGTGAGTTTAAAAATTCTTCAATTTCAGGGGCCCTTTTGAAATTTATTTCTGCTTCTTTTTCTTTTGTTTTCTTCTGCACTTGCTCAAGATGTGACTCTTCTTCTTTACAAGGCTTTGAGAGATGAAATCTTCTTTTGTTCTCGGGCCGATACCGTGATCCTTTTGAAGGTACACAGTTATGGAATTTGAACCCAAGGCCGTGCTCCTCTTCTCGTTTTCTCGATATAAGATCTAGATTATCGTTGGAGAAGTTCACTTCGAGGTGCTTCTCTTCTAGGAGTATACGAGATTATCTAGGAGAAGTTCACAGCGAGATCCACGTTTCTCTTTTAAAATAATCGGGAGAAGTTCATCATGTGTATCTCCTTTTCTCCCCCTATTTTTCTTGATTGAGCAACCCCGAAACATAGGAATAAGGTTGAAGGCTTGATCGGGTTTCAAAAGACAAAGAATATTGGAGAAGGCTCAAAGGGGATTACTAGAGGAAAAAGTAAAGGATTGATAATTTGGGCCATGTGAGGAATTTCCTAATTGCCCTTATCATTTTCATGACGACTAAAACAAAGCAAGAATGAGGCTACGAAGTACGAATCAAGAGACAAGCATTTGAAGTGTGACACACTCAAGGATAAATCCTTAAAAAATATTGAGGCTCAAATTCTCACATATATGATGTGGCTTTGTGTCTAGTGAAACAAACTAAGCTCTTTGAATAAAAGAATGTCACATGAGTTTTTAAGCAAAGAACTACGCACATATCATAGAAATATATTTATCAGTCAATCGAAAAAGAAAAAATTATCTTCATCCACCATTTTTTTTATTTTATGTTATTATTATTATTAAATATATACTATATTATTTTATGTATTTTTATTTTTATAAATAAAAAAAATTGGAGAAATAAAATCACGCACGATATAGAAAAGAAGATCAAGAAGCACATAGAATTTCACACGTAAACATAATAGAGCATGTGAAGCACATTTCAAGCAAGATTGAGATTCAACATGCCTAGCTTAGCAATAAGAAATTGAAATCGTTTTTCATCCAATGCCTTAGTGAATAAGTCGGCAAGTTGAAGCTCCGTTTTCACAAAATACGTATCTATAGTGCCTTTTTCTATATGATCTTTTATAAAATGATAGCGAATATCTATGTGTTTCCTGCGTGAATGACGAACAGTGTTTCAAGCAATGGCAATAGCACTTTGAGAATCACTATAAATCGGAATGTTATTAAATTCAAACCCGTAGTCGCGTAGTTGCGTCCTCATCCACAGAAGTTGAGTGCAACAACTGGCAGCCGCAACGTACTCCGCCTCGGCCGTCGAAGTTGATACGCAATTTTGCTTCTTTAAGGACCAACATACCAACTTATCGACCAAAAATTGTGCTCCGCCAGACGTGCGTTTTTTGTCCATTCGACAACCTGCATAATCAGCGTCAGTATAGCCAATTAATCTAAAATCAGTGTCTTTTGGATACCATAACCCTAAGTTAGGAGTTCGTTTGAGCAAAGAGGCAAGTTGCGAACATGATGTCGGGTCGGCTTGATGTTAAGTAGAGAAGAGAGCCAATAATACTCCGATAAGTTGTGATGTTGATTGCCTTTCCAGAAGGATCAACATCTAATTTACAGTTTGTTTACATGGGAGTACGCATATGTGTGCTCTTGTCTTGATTAAATGTCTTCAGAATATCTCTTATATACTTGGTTTGACTGATGAAGAGTCCATCGTCGAGTCGCTTGACTTGAAGTCCAAGAATGAATTAGAGTTCGCCCATTAAGCTCACCTCAAATTTTGTCTTCATCAGATCACCAAATTTCTGACAGAGTCGTTTATTCGTCGAGCCGAAAATGATATCATCGACGTAAATTTAAACGATAATCAAGTCATTGCCTTGCTTTTTGATGAATAGTATTGTATTGATTGTTCCTCTTATAAAGTTGGACTTTACTGGAAATTCGCTCAGAACATCGTACCAAGCACAAGGGGCTTGTTTTAGTTCGTACAGAGCTTTTTCCAATCGATAGACATAATCAGGATGATTTTCGTGCACGAAACCTTCAACTTGAGCGACGTAGACCTCTTCTTTTATCATGCCGTTGAGAAAGACGGTATTTACGTCCATTTGATAAACTTTGAAGTCTTTATGAGCCGCGTACGCCAAAAATAATCGAATAGCTTCGATACGAGCAACATGGGTATACGTCTCATTGTAGCCAATGCCTTCTTGTTGATTGTACCCCTTGGCTACAAGTCGTGCTTTGTTCCTGATAATTTCACCGTTCTCTTTCTTTTTATTTTTGAAGACCCATTTTGTTACTATAACTATTTTGCCATGCTGTTGAGGAACTTGTGTCCAAACTTGTAGACGCTCGAATTGGTTGAGTTCAACTTGCATTGCAATAATCCAATCAACATTTTTAAGGGCTTCGGCTACCTTGAGTGGTTCGTTTTCGCTTAAGAAGCACGTGAATAGTCCGCTTTGTGTAGATGTCCTAGTGCGTACTCCACTTGAAGGATCACCAATTATTTAATCGACAGGATGAGCTCTTGTCCACTTGCGTTGATGAGGAAGAACCGAAGTAGAACCATCATTGATATGTATGTCGAGATATCCTGAATTGATAGGCAGATCATTTGTAAAAGGGAAATTCATTTCTGAAGTTGAATTTGATGGAGTTTCCTCATCGGCATAGTAGGAGCGGCATCACTAGTTCGTGATTTAAAATTTGGAGAATCTAGATCATTTGTTGGAGTTTGAGGGTTGCGAATCTAATTTTTAATCTCCACCGTAGAAGGGGAAGGTGTGTTGCTAGGTATAGAATGTGACAGAGCAGGCATTAGAGACTCATTCCGATAAAAATGTTCAAGAAGAAAATCCAAGTCTTCCAAATCAGCGGGAATTGCTTCTTCTGACGGTGAGGTAGATGTTGTCGGAATTTGTTGACTTTGTGCCAACACACCTATAAGCCCGAGTTCTGAACTATTTTGTTCAAAAGCCAACTCGCTCACCTCGTGAATAGTGATGTTGTAACTTTCCAATATTGTACGAGAAGACTTGATATAGACGCGATATGCTTTTGAAGTTGATGAATATCAAACAAAGACGGCTTCAAATGCTTTAGGGTCGAACTTGCTTCGATGCTCTCGATCGTTGGCCACAAAGCATTTGCACCCGAAGACTTTGAAGAAAGAGATATTCGGAAGACTTTGATTTATTATCTCGTACGGCGTCTTTTCAAAGCGTTTGTAAAAAATCGTCCGATTTTGCGTAAAGCAAGTTGTACTCACTGTTTCAGCCCATAGAAAGTGAGGGAGACCGGAATGTATAAGCATTGTTCTTGCAGCTTCAACCAATGTCCGGTTCTTTCGTTCTACGACGCCATTTTGTTGAGGCATTTTAGCGGCTGAAAATTGTTGAATGATTCCAAGTGACTGATAGTAAGTGTTGAGACGCTGATTCTTCAGTCCCATTGTCAGTCTTGATTACTTGGATCTTCTGTTGCAGGAGATTCTCAGTTGTATTCACAATACTTATTATCAAGTCTCTAGTGTCATCGTTAGTTCGTAGAAATCTTGTCCAAGTGTAGCGAGAATAGTCATCGACAATTACTAGCACATACTTACGACAGTTGATACTTTGTGTTCGCATTGGTCGACAAAGGTCCATGTGTAGTCCAAAGGTCGAGATGTGGAAGCTACTTGCTTGATTTTGTGTGCTCGCTTCATTTTTCCCCTTTGACAAGCCGAAAATTGATGCTCTTGGTGAGGTGAAATAGTTGGTAGACCGTTGACCAACTTTTTAGTAGAAAATTTGTGAATAGATTTGAGATTTAGATGAGACATTCGTTGATGCCAAAGTTGTTCCTCTTAATTGTTGTCTGTGAAATGAGGCAAACATCTGTTGAAGGTCGTGCAGTTGTCAGATTAATGGTGTAGAGATTAGATCTTCGATATCCTTTAAGAAGTTCTTGCTTCTGAACATTTAAAATTTTGCACTAATCATCTCGAAATACCACTTGAAAGCCTTTATCGCAGACTTGTCCTATGCTGAACAAGTTGTGTTTAAGACCTTGGACGTAAGAGACATCTTTTATTGTCACATTCTTTAGAATTATATTTCTAAAGCCTAGAATTGGAGTTGAATCGTTGTTGCCGAATCTGACTTTATCGTTGTATCGGTCTTGATAGTTGTTTAACAGTTCTTGATATCCCGTCATGTGTGTGGAGCAACCAGAATCTAGATACCACACATGATGGATATGCATAGAAAGGTTTAGAGAGACTTTGGTACCCACTTATAAATGGGTCCTCTTGGATTAGAAGATTTAGTAGTTAAAGTTTGTTCATTTTCGGTTCCTAAAGCAATGTTATTCTTAGGTACCCAAACCAACTTAAGTAGTTGGTTTAACTGGTACCTCTTTAGGCAACTGAGTCTTTTTGGCTTGCGGTGTGCTAGATGGTGTTTTGGGAACCCATTGAGGGTGAACCCTTACATGGTAGATTAATTTCAGCTCGGACAAATGTCTTATCAGTCTTACTGCATGAGAAAATCTTTTCTCTAGCTAGTCTCCTAATGTGTTTAGCCAGTGTACTTGGACTGGGTACCTTGGGCAAGAGTGAATCGCGCTATAAGCTTGCTTAATAGTCGGGTCTTGTCTCCTACGAGACTTAAGATTTGGATTTGTCTTAGAATGATAGTTTTTGTTTTTGGAAGTGGAGCCGATTTTAAAATTAATGCTTTCAAAATTAATAGATTTTAAAGCACAAATTGAAACAACAAAATGAAAATTAGAAACGGCTCTCTTTTTACGAGTGTGCTTTGTTTTTTATACAGAATTTTTTTTTGAAAATGAGTCTTTTTAACTACTCTACTTGTGGATGGACACTCTCTCCTTAGTATGTTTCGTCTCTTTAACTACTCTACTTGTGGATGGAGTAGAAAAAGAATTAGTTGTAATCATTTTAACTTTTAAAGCATTTAAAGACTCTTTTTCTCTTTTGACGTTTTTTAAAGAAAATTTTTCTTCTTTGGAATATTTAGTAAAATAGCAGGAGAAATTTTCTTAATTCTGGTCTTGTCATTGATTAATGATTTTTCTTGTAAAATTAAATTAGGATAAGATTATAAAATGTTTTTTAATACTGACGAAGTTTTTAGATTTGAAATCTCCAATAAAAGTGCATTCTTTTCTTAAAAATTCTTTCTTTCTGTTTTTAGGAAGGAGTTCAAATCAGCTATTTTATTAATAGCAGGAATATAACGGAAAGTAGAATTTTTAGAATAATCAATATTTTCGTCCTCGACTTTAGGAATATTTTCTATACGAGTTAATGAATTATAATCACTAGACATGCTTATTTCCCGTGTCTTGTAACTATTATTAAAATCAGTGTAGTCAAAGGGGATGTCAGTCCTGGTTTTTGGCTTTTCTTTCGGATTCTTCTAATGCATTTATTTCTGAAGCATTAGTAAAAGCCATTAAAGAACTTAATCCTTAACCAATGTACTTGATATCATATAATTGTTTTACAGTAACCTTTTTCAAGTTACAAGGATTATTGAACCCTAAGCGTTCAACAGGATTATAAAATTCTATATCATGTGGCTGATTTAGAAAAATAGTATGATCGGTTTATCCCTTTTGTTCTTTTTGTATCTCGCTAGTATCTTCCTCCTGTTGAGCGAGATTGTCGAAAACGGCGTGGATATCCATTTCGTCCAAATCATTGTTTTGACGGATTTGCATGGATATTTTCTTCCACTCCGGTTGAAGAGATGAAAGAAATCGGATATTTACCTCCATATTTGTCTTGAAAATTTCTATTTTCCTCATCTCGTTAAGAAGAGTCAAATAGTGTTGATAGAGTTCGTAGAGATTTTCCTCCGTCTTAGCTTTGAAGGAGTCGTAAGCTGTGTGAGTATGTTTGCTTTCTTAGCTTTGACTCCGACTTTGGTCCTTTGCATGATTTTGTGGAGCTCGTCCCACATAACCTTAGCACTTGATGGGCTATCTATTTGCATATAGATGCCATTTGGGATGCATTGCATCTGGAAAGTTTTAGCACCGAGATCAGCTTTAGCTCTTAATCTCTCCCCCTCAGAGTATTCACTAGGAATTTTGAGTCTTCTAGTGGCAGGAATAAGAGGAATATTTGTGGCATCGCCGTCTTGGATAAGCCAGAATTGAGTGGGTCCTTCCAGGAGAGAAGCTATCAAATTTGTAGCTAGATCCTTTGTCTCCAAGAAATTCATAAATCGGCGTCTCCATACGGTGTATTCGCCTCTTATTAGAATTGGAGGACATGCATCGTTTCCAAGTGAGTAAGCATCCATTGTACTAGTTGATTGGTAGGATCTCGTGAAAGTTTGGAGTTGAGATGGTATAAGTGCTTCACAAGTGACAAACTAGTTATTAATGTTTGGTTCGTACTTTTAAGAAATTTCCTTTTCGGACCTATTTTTCGGTTAAAAAAATTGTTTTTGAGTACGAAAAATATTTAGTATAAAAATTGATACTTCTAAATTTTGCTAAATCAATTTATGATTTTGATCGCGAAAATTTTGAGTGTTAGAAATGATTATTCGAAGAAAAATATTTTTCATAAGTTTTAAAAATTACGATTTTGATTCCTTAAAAAATTCAGATCAGTGTAAAATGTAAGTCTGTTTGAAAGTTCAGTCGAAAATTATTTGAGCAGTAAGATTTTCGATTTGAAAAATTTCGATCCTTATAAACAAAAATGATTTTCGATAGTATAAGTTTTTCGATGTATGTTTATCGAAAATTATTTTCGAGTGATAAAAGTTTTGCAAAAGTATCTTATCGAAAAATAGTTTATCGAAAAAAAATTTGTCAATCGCAAAAACTTTTATCGAAATATTTGTTATCGAAAAATTTAAAATGATCTAGAAAATTTAAAAAATTTGATCAGCTTGACTCAAATTGTTGGCTAAACTTATTCGAGTGTGAAATATTCGATTGACATATGTTTTCGCTAAGTTTTAACTAGAGAATATAGATGATCGAAAAACTTGAGATCGAAAAACTTGTAATAGTAAAACAAGTTTTTCGTGTCAAAAGTCGATATTTATCTAGCGAAAACAGTATTCGTCGAAAAACAATTCACGCTTAGATACGCTTGAAAAAGATGTTTATGTGTGAAAACTATTTATCGAAAATAAAGTTTTTCGAGTCTTATGTATGAGTGAAACTCGCGAAAACTGTGAAAGTGTCGAAAAACGTTTAGCTAGTGAACTTATTCGAAAAAGATTTTCGATCCAAGTTTTTCGATCGAAGAACACAACTCGAGTTCAATGGAACAGTAAAAACCCAGATTCAACGGAAAAACTCAAGTTAGACGCTGAGATTATGGGTAATCACTCGAATATGAGTTCTGAACATGAACAAACACAAGATTAATCACGTTTTACAGCAAAATATATCGATTATGACGAAAATCAAATCGTATTCAAAACTCAATCGCAAACAGTAAAATCGATCTAAATCGAAAATCAGAAATAATCTGTTGTTCTAAGTGATTGAAATATGTACGTAATTCATTCCTAACATACAATCTATAACTTTAGTAGCAGGATCATCAATAAAATTTGCAAAATTCAGCACGAAGATCAAGTTGCATTTCGCGCGTGTTTTTTGGTCGAAAAATTTGGAAAATATTTTGATCTAAGAATAGCGAAATCAATCCAAAAACGATCACGATCTGCTCTGATACCAATTGTTAGGTCCTAATTAATCAACTAACGAGAGATCTAGGCATGAATTCTTGATATTCGAATATAGATTATCAAATGCTACCTTCGGTCGAATATCTCGGTTGAAGATCACGAGAGAGAAATGCTTAGAGTTAGAAAGTTTTCGTTTGTGTTTCTTAGAATGTGAATTTTTTGCCCTGTTTTCTGAATTCTTGTGTATTGATTTTTGTAGTGTACATTGTATATATGTTACACCTTTGCGAGTGTCACGTCAACAAGTTTAAACATTGCTAGGCGGAAATATAATGTTGTGCAAAGTCAACAAGGCACATGGTTCGGGAAGCACTTGGAGACACGCATGAGCGGCCGACGCGGGCCAGGCCAGGCGGGCAAAGGCCAAGCGAGCGACGGTGGGCGAGCACGTGCGGGACGACTTGGACGTTGAGGTCCAAGACAATGACGAGCGGTGGTTCGGCGGATAACGAGCCAAGCATGGTGGTGGGCGGCGGCGCAGGAGGCGGTCCGACGGTGGCTCCGGTGGACAACAGCGACGGCGCGATGCCAGGAGGAGCAAGGCCGAGCGGCGGCTCGGCCAAGCGAAGGTGTGTGCGCGCGAGAGAGAGTTGCACGCAGGCTGACCGGGTCCTACGAGGATCTCGGGAATGGTTGGGCAGGATAAAAACCAAGTCAAATGAGGATGACCAAGTCTTTGATCCGCGTGAAGGATGACCAAGTCTCGGGGCTGTTGAGAAGATTTGGGAGCCAAGTCAAACGGGAGAAAATCTCGGGGCAGCCTAATTCGAATTCGAATAAAGTTGTTGAGGAAATCTCTCCGAGTCAAATCCTATTTAAAGGAGGCCGCCGAGATCGAGTCATTCAACAAACAGGAGAACCACCTTATACGAGAATTCCACACATACATCCGAGAGAGAGTTCGAAGGCACGGCACTTCGAGCGAACCCGAGCTCAGGGCGCCGAGCTTGGGAGGGATCCCGCGGAGGGTTTCGCGAGCGAGAGAGAGCGAGCGATTAAGATCCCAAAAAAGGGGACGTTAGGAGATAACCGTGTCGTGTCTTAGAGTAGGCGCGTGAGGCCAAAGCATGTTCTGTGCCACGGGTTTGAGTGTTCTGCTTCGTTGTAAACTTTGCGTGAATAAAGATTACAACAAGCCAGGTAGGCGAACCCGGTTGTCCCCGAATTGACCTTGTCTTTGTTTTTACGTTTCCGCATATACAAAGCAGGGTCGGGTGAGAGGCTTATCTCGGGTGACTCGGGAATCGGGCTAGCGAGGAATGAGTCAAACGCGTGCCGGTTGTGAAGCGCGCGGGGCTTTTTAATTCGAAAAAAATTCTAAGTCTCGGATTCGCAACAAACTTTAGAGCGAAGGTTCGGAAGTGTGATGACTTGGACGAGTGCTAGAGTGACGGAGCTTAAAAGCCGGTGCGAGGCTTTCCGAGCACAACTCGAGGCACTGCCAAACATGGTGGATTTGGTGGCTTCGACGGAGGAAGCCATGGCGGGCTTCAACCGACAGATTGGTGGGCTAGGCGTGCAGGACATAGCCACGGCGAAGGCGGCGGCCGAGCGGCTTGTTGAAATCAGGCCAATAACAGCCGAAGGTACGAGTGAGGTGGCCGACAGAAGACCTGCGAATCGAGAAAGGGAGACCAAGAAGCGGGGTGGCCGAAAGAAGGGAAACCAGGAGAAGCGCGCAGACGAGGCCGCGAAACCACAACAAGCGAGCAAAGGGTGTTACGTTTGTGGAGCAACAGGCACATGGCTCGACAGTGTCCTACACGCACACGGGCGGCGGCGGTTGTAGTCGATGAGGACTCCCCGGACACGATGCTGAACACGGTGAGGGTTACTTCTCCTAGGCGAATTGGTGTATTTCACGATGTGGAGGCAGGCGAGCATCGTGCACGCTGAGGCATGCGGCGGGGCGCGCGTGCGGAGCGAGCCGTTGCGGGGTAGCGCAGGCTGACACACGCGGCGCCGGAATGCTTAGGGCGCGAGGAGGTGTGCTAAGGGGTGCGGTGCGGAGCGAGCCGTTGCGGGAGAACGCATGCTGACACACGCGACATAATAGGGCCTTTGCGCGCGGCGCATGGCGGGACTACGTGCTAAGGGCGCAGGCAAGCAAGCGGGTTGAGGAGAACCAAGGCAAAGTTGGGGGAGACTTGGCCGAGTGACCGGAACGAGGTCTTGAGCAAGCAAGCTGTTGCGGAGCACGAGAAAATTTTGATGCATGTGGGAACGAATGGAGTTAAGAGGCGTGGATGAGGTAACAAGGGGCTCGTCAAAACCTTCAACGCCAGGCATGCAGCACTGGCCGGTGCGGGCAACGCAGGCCGAGGGAGCACGACCCCCATGTCTGGGCATGCGCAAGCGAGATGCTGGACGATGGTACCACCCGCACAAGCGAGTCGCGATGTACTTGACGTGAAGATTGTTCGGAGCATCAAAAGAGGCCAAACACGCGGTGTTGGCCAAACAGGTGTTGGTGACTTGAGGTTACCGAGGAGCTAAGCCATCAAGACGAGGAGGTCTTTCCAACCTCGTGGGTGCGGCCTAATCGGACTTCGTTGAAGAAGGTCGCGAGACGGTCGGGGCGAGCGAGGCTTAGGAATGTTCATGTGTGCGATCAACTTGGACTTCGAGGAGGAAAGACGCAAGGCGATCGGGGCGAATCGCATGCTGAGATGCGGGATTGACGGTGACAACAAAGGGGATCGTCGATGAGGATGTCGACACTCTTCAAGTGGGAGAGGATTGTTACACCTTTGCGAGTGCCACGTCAGCAAGTTTAAACATTGCCAGGCGGGAATGCAATGTTGTGCAAAGTCACCAAGGCGCATGGCTGGGGAAGCACTTGGAGACACGCATGAGCAGCCGATGCAGGCTGACCAAGACCAAGTCTTCGATCCGCGTGAAGGATGACCAAGTCTCGGGGCAGTTCAGAAGATTTGGGGAGCCAAGTCAAACGGGAGAAAATCTCGGGGAGAGATTCTCGCAACAGCCTAATTCGAATTCGAATAAAGATGTTGAGGAAATCTCTCCGAGTCAAATCCTATTTAAAGGAGGCCGCTGAGATCGAGTCATTCAACCAACCAGAGAGCCACCTTATACGAGAATTCCACACACACATCCGAGAGAGAGTTCAAAGGCACGACACTTCGAGCGAACCCGAGCTCGGGGCGCCGAGCTTGGGAGGGATCCCGCGGAGGGTCTCGTGAGCGAGAGAGAGCGAGCGATTAAGATTCCGAAAAAGGGGACATTAGGAGATAACCGTGTCGTGTCTTAGAGTAGGCGCGTGAGGCCGAGGCGTGTTCGGTGCCACAGGTTTGAGTGTTCTCCTTCGTTGTAAACTTTGCGTGAATAAAGATTACGACAAGTCGGGTAGGCGAACCCGGTTGTCCCCGAATTGACCGTGTCTTTGTTTTTACGTTTCCGCATATACAAAGCAGGGTCGGGTGAGAGGCTTATCGCGGGTGACTCGGGAATCGGGCGGCGAGGAACGAGTTAAACGCGTGCCGGTTGAGAAGCGCGCGGGGCTTTTTAATTCGAAAAAAATTTCTAAGTCCCGGATTTGGAACAATATATACCTCTATACATAGTATATTTACTAATCAATCCTACACTAACAAAATACAAGATACACCCCTAATTACAACGATAACTATTAAACAAAGCATATTTTCTACGTTTTCTTCAATCCTCACAACCACCACCAACCCCATCATCCAAACAACCACCACCCATACAAACAGCTACCCAAATCCCATAAACACCACATCAGACCACCACCCAAACAGTCAAAACAATCACTACCTCTGACCAGCCCTCCTCCGTCATCAATCCTCAAGTATACATAAGTATATCTTGGAGGAGGAGTGACTAGATTGAACGGAAACTGAAGAACAAGTTCGTCTACGCCTCAACCACATCTGATTCGTCTTACAACGACTAATGACGGACGCCTTCTCTTTCGAGCCAGACGAAGAAGAGAAAGGAGAAGATCATTGCTGACCTCGAAGAAGTGGAGTACACCTACGACATGTTTCCTTCTCCAGTCTACTTCGTGGTGAGAGTGGATGGCTCGAAGGACCTGATTTTGGAGGTTGAAATCCCTAACCTTCCTCTGGATGAAGTCACCAGCCTATTTAGAATGTAAAGGAAATTCGTCCAGAGGAACCATAAGTATTGGGAGGGATTCAACGCCTTGAAGCGCTATATGTTGAGGCAATCAACTACCATACCGTGAAGACTATCAGATTGCCCTGGGAAGCAATATGACGAAAGTTAACATGGCGGTGCCTCAGACTTGCTCTAAAAATCTTAAAAACTATCCCGAGCACCATATCTTCACTCACCAGGAGTTGGGAGTCACCTACTACCACCCGAAAGAGAAGAGAACACACCAAGATTGGACTCTGGAGATCATCCAACAAAAGCTTCAAGCGCGTCGAGCCTCATTAGGACCCGAGAACAACTCCAAGGGTCTTGGAGTTGAAGAAGGACCAATACTTGAAACCATAATAGAGAAGATCAATGATTTACTTTAGCTAAGGAACAAATCACACACTAACACGCACTTAAGATATTTGAAGTGTATGACATCGATCCTTCATCAATGTTGTTGTTAGTAAGGTATTTTAAGACCTACGCTAGTTAGGGTCCAAGTATTACATATCAATCTTGTGTTATAAATACTAAATCCGAACGGACACTAACTTGTGTCTTGAGTGTGAAGCAAATAAGATAATTATCAATTTGAGAGGAATCTCCCAACGTCATCTCAAGAACACGTGCACGCACCCCATGAAGAATTAATACTTCCGATTAAATCGTGGTGAAGTCGCTTTAGCATTATTTAGTTGGATATTCTAGCACCTACAATTGTTATCAAAGCCATGCACGTTATGATTTTAGGCAAAATCTACGAAAATTTTTCTGGTGTTCATCGCAAGTTCTTAATGATATTCATCAATTTTTTCGAACATTTTGACATGTTTTGGTGTTTACGTGCTGAATCGTGTTTAGTATTTAGGATAGGAGTGTTTCGATCATTACACAAGCCTAATTTGAACAATTTTGTGTTTAGAGATCGAATATTATGTGCTAAAATGCGTCAGTGTATTCGTCAAAATTTTCGACACTCCTTGCGAAAATACCTGTGAAAACCCCCCTGCGTAAATACAATTGTGAAAACCTCTCTTTGCGATAACACCTCTTTGCGAAAATAGTTCTTGCGAAAATAATTTTTGATCTTGCGAAAACCTACTCCTTGCGAAAACACGTGCTTTGTAAATATACTTTAGACACTTGCCTCATCAGCATCATTGATCATTTTCAATCATTCATTATCCACCAATCATCATTCATCATCACTAATCATTAGGGGATCATTAGTTTTTTGTCAATGTAACATTTTCGTATTCAATTTTCGTCAGCATTTAGTATTCATTTCCGTATTCAATTTTCTTAACAAATTTTCGGTACACATTTTCGCACATCGTTGTTACGAGAATCATTTTTTCACACTGCTTGTTACGAAAATCCAGATTTTTGCTACGTCTCTTATGAACAATGATTTTCCCAACGAGACTGCGAAAATCAAATTTTTCGCACCGCACACGATTTTTGCACTCAACACTGCGAAAATCTTAATTCTTGCACGACTTGTTTCGAAAATTGATTTTCGCACTTAAACTTGCGAAAGTTAAGGTTTGCTCAACACTTATCGGAAATTTTATATTTTCGTATCCAGCACTCCGAAAATCATTATTTTCGCACCCGAGCACTCCAAAAAAACTTTTTCGCATCTTAACACTTCGAAAATTGATATTCACATCCGCACATACCGTAAATCTTGATTTTGGCAACCCACATACCGAAAATCAAATTGTGAAAGTGTGTGTTTCTTTTTAGAGAAGGTACAAGGTGGCTTCCTTTGAATTTATTTTGATAAAAACCCTAAATGGGTAAAGGAGGTCTTATATACTACATGTATTGGTATATTAAATCGCATGATCTAAACTATCATATATTTACATAGAGATCCAAAACCACTACAATCTACTTTATTAACGAAATTGGCCAAAGACATACAAAAACTAAAGGACACTACAAAAGATTCCTAACAATCTCCCCCTTAGTATTTAACCAGCTCGTAGACGGATCTTCTGAGTCATAGTTTGTACTCATAAGTTCGTATACATTTACGATAAGAAAGCCGATCAGAGATGGTCTCAATCATCTTTTTGTAGTTGGCTTGGACTTCATACTCCTCGAACCTCAATTCCTCCAGGATTCTTCTGAGTTTATCAAGTATGATCAGGAGGGTTCCATCGCAGAACTTGGTGATCTCCGATGTCTTCATCAGCCTTTTCTCGCCCTTGTAGTTGATGTAGACCATTGAGGGATCTTCCCCCACAAAGATGTGGCCTTCATCTTTGCTTTCAGCCTCAGGACAATCGAATGAGGGCTTTGTGAGGTTCACCTACTTCAAGTTGCTCTCTAGCGCCATCTGAAGATCGTGAGATGCATTGTACTTGATCTGGCGCAACATAAACCTCTTTAAGGTGTTGTAGCCCAGCATGGGTAGGGGTTCCGAAGAGTACCAAGCATCTTATAACTTCCGACCATTTGATAGATGTCTTCCGCTCTGATGTAGGAGAGGTCTGCTTCACTCAATTCTTCGACAGTTCCGTCCTCTCGCTAAACTCGGTAGATTGGAAAGGATATGGAGCAAAAGTGAGTTGTCCGTACTCCCGTTACCGTAGATATCCTAGGCCTCTTCTTTTCATACCTTCGGAGAGCCTCCACGTCGCTTCTTTTCCCGTTGAATATGAGCTTTCGGCAAAGGCTGAGAAGGTATAGATTGGCTCTCTGTTCCGAGAGATGAGTCATGCATCGCAGGTCCAGCTCGTTGAGCTTTTTGAGCCGATCCTCCTTCCTCCAGATTCTCTTTCGAATCTCTTCTTAGTATGGCGCCATGATCTTGACATTTCTCCAAGGCAGGTCTAGATCTTCTCCTATCTTCGACTTCAATGGAGGGTCGTTCTCGTCCTTGGGTTAGAGGAGTTCGGGATGTTCTGGGATCTCGGCATTGTAGTCTGCGCCTTCCTCGAGTTCCTCCTCTTCGATCCGAAGCAAGCTGATGGTTGCATTGTTTCGAAAGAATCTGGAATTTTCCATTAAGCCTTTGGCTAGTTTGGGAGTTATTGGCTGATTCAACCACTATTCGTTGAGTATGTAGCTCTCCCACCTTGTCGTGTGGGTTGTAGATCTCTTCGACAGTTGCGGTCGGCTCGTCGGTTGCTGGAGAAAAAACGAGTAAGGTAGAAGGTTGAAGATGCGTCGGAGGGTTTTTTCAGATGGTGGGTCGAGGTGAGGGAAAGCTTATAGTGGCTATGATTTGAGAGGTTACGGTAGTATAGGCTACGAAGGAAGCTTTTTCTTTTAGATGAAAAAGCCTATGGTTGGGTGGTTTGGGTAGTTTGGGTGGTGATGGACGAGGTGACCTGCTGCGTCGGGGGCTCTATGCTTTGTCTCTTTCTCTTTTCCCCCTCGGGAAGACCCTCATCTTTTGGGTCATCACGCGATTGCTTGGACGGTTCTGCCGCACATCGGCAAGACAACGGGGTCACGAGCCAAGCTTGATGTCCTACTCCCGCTAATTTAGAAAGGGGGTGGAGTGCACTCTGGCCAAGAAGATATTGTGGAGTTCTTCGATCGAAACGTCCCATGGACCCGGTTCGGATGGAAGAGTTGGCGGAGCGGAGGGAGGAGACGCACCAGTTTCGGGTTTGGTGGCAGGGGCCTTGTGTCTCGAGCGGAGGATTCAAGGGTAGTGTAGACTTTTTCATTATTGAGTCCTCGAGAGTCTTTGGCGAATTCTGCTAGCCTGGCCCCCATCATCACTAAGGCATTCCGCCATCACGATGTCAGAGTATGTAACTGACACGCAGCCTGTTTGCACGGGACCTTGAGAAACGGGGGCCACTCAGGCTCACTGTTTGCATCGATACTCAGATTGGCTCAGTTCGACGGCCCATTGCAGCAGCTGTAGGAATGTTGACTGCTGAGAGACTTCCGCTCAGTCGCTGACTGACATCAAATCTAGTTCGAGGTTGTTTGGAAGACGGTGTGCCCAGATGGTTCAGGGAAGATATCTTCAATATCACGCACCATTTTTTGTTCTGAAAATAAATAAAGAGAACGTTAGTGCATAGAACGTATAATCGTGTAAAGTTAACCCGATTATATTTCTAAGTCAAAGGTGATTTGAGTGAAAAATGATATTGGGACTTAGAAATTTTTTAGCACTTCGCAAAACTTTGTACCTAGGAAAATTTCAAATTCAATTCAAGGTTGGAGCGATTTTTGGGTAAGGTAATGAAGCTCGGCGAGAATTTAATTTTCGTGGAATGCAATTGGAAATCAGATGTCGATTTTCCGGCAACACAAAAGTCGAATTTCAAGCAACATGAAGTGAAAATCGGGTAAGATATAATTTCCGGTCAACGAAAACAGTTAATATTTATTAAAAGTCGTCGTTAATTTTAAGTGAAAATTCGGGTGATGAAAGTCGGGTACAAATCAAACGTTTGCTAAAGTCAAAATTCGTCGAGTGGAAGAATTCAGGTAGATAAAATTCGGCTCGACGGTGGATATTCGGGGAGAAATGCAAATTTCATCAGAAAATCGCATGAACGACTAAACCCTAACTTGCGTAAATCTTTAAAAATCGAATAAATACTGGTTAACTTGCAGTTTCGAAGTCGTTCTTACCGTGGATAAATGCATAAACTGAAGAAAATTGGATTAGGAAGACGGAAGGGACGAAATTTGATATAAAATCGAGAGGTTTTGATATTCGGGTGAGTTTAAAAGTGAAGAGTGATTTGGGAAATTTGGGCGAGGCTATATCTATAGTATTTTACTGTAGATTTTCGGGTGCTTTGGATTTTTTGGTAGCTCAAATTCTCGCCGAGTTTTTAATTTTTTAATATTAAATAATGATTAAATCAAGGGAGAATTGAGACATACCCAAAATTGGAAATTCAAGGATTAACCGAAAATCGCAACTTCAAAATTTTCAAAAGCATAAAAGTGATACCAATTTTGCAAAGAAAATTATGAAGAATTTCAAACTCTCCCTCAATTTATTCATGTCTTTCAAAAACTTCCCCTAGATTTGTAACGAAAACTCCCTCAATTCAAGGAATTGGAATCGTTTTTCATCCAATGCCTTAGTCAATAGGTCGGCAAGTTGAAGCTCGGTGTTAACGAAATGCATTTTGATGGTGTCTTGCTCCACATGTTCTTTAATAAAGTGATACCTAATGTCTATGTGTTTTGCTCCACATGTTCCTTACATGTTATCGCTATTGTACTCTTAGAGTCGCTAAATATGGAAATATTATTCAGTAAAAGACCAAAATCTCGTAGTTGGGTTCTCATCCACAAAATCAGCGATCAACAACTCGCAGGGCGACATATTCTTCCCCCGCTGTCGAGGTTGAGACGCCGTTTTGCTTCCAAGATGACCAGCTTACGAGTTTACCCCTATAAATTAAGCGGCCCCAGAGGTGCTTTTCCTGTCCAGCTTGCATCTCGCATAGTCTGCATACGTGTATCCAATAAATCTGAAGTCGGAATCCATAGGATACCATAGACCGAGATTTGGGGTTCCCTAAAGGTACTTCAAAATCCTCTTTACAGCCAAAATATGGGATTCCTTCGGATCGGCTTGGAAGCGAGCACATAGACAAGTCGCGAACATGATATCTGATCGAATTGACGAGAGATAGAACAAGGATCCTATCATGCCTAAGTGGTTTTGTTGACGGATTTTCCTAAAGTATCCGCATCTAGCTTGCATGAAGGAGACATATCAGTACTGACAGGGGCGGAGTTGTGCAAGTTGTACTTCTTGAGGCTGACGTGAATGTATTGGGACTGGCTGATGAAAATTTCGTCGTACAGCTGCTTGACATGAGACCTAGCAAGAAACTTAGCTCTCACATCATACTCATTTCAAATTTCTGCTTCATCATGTCTCCAAAATTCCTGCAGAGTTTTGCTGCCGTCGAGCCGAATATGATGTTATCGACATATATCTGTACAAGCATTATATCGGATCCGCTCCTTTTGGTGAATAGAGTCGTGACGATCTTCCCTTTTGTGAAACTGGATGAGACAAGAAAATCCGAGAGGACTTCATACAAAGCTCAGGGAGCTTGTATGAGTCCATATAGCGCTTTGTCCAGCCGATAAACGTAGTCGGGGTTCTCTTCGCTCACAAAACCTTCAGGCTGAGAGACGAAAACTTCTTCCTTCAACAACACCATTAAGGAAGGTCGTCTTGACGTCCATGTGGTACACCATGAAGTTTCTGTGATTAACAAAAGCTAGAAAGATCCTGATAGCTTCAATTCTGGCGACAAGTGCATCGGCCTCATCGAAATCGATTCTCTCTTGGTTATTATAGCCTTTCGCCACCATCCTAGATTTATTCCTAATTGCGACCCTTGTTCTTCCTTCTTATTTTTTAAGATCCACTTAGTGCCAATAATGGTTTTTCCTTTTGGTCTAGGTACTAGTTTCTAGGCGTTCAGTCTGTCAATTGGCTGATTTCTTCCTGCACGGCAATAATCCAGTCTGGATCGGTAAGAGCGTTAGCTACTTTGGTCCGATCCTTTTGACTTAAGAAACATGGGTAGAGACTTTCATTGATAGTAGAAGCGCGAGTGGTAATACCACTGGAGGGATCTCCAATGATCTTGCCGGTGAGAATTTCAACCTTTTTGTTGTTATGTTGAGTTCTAAGTCAACATGTTGAATGACTGACTTGAGAACCCATACTCGAATATAGCGTGCAGTAGGGAATGACTGACTTAACAATTTATTGTGCTTGTTTTTGTCCTGATTTTCGGGTGACGTGTATCTCTTTCTCTTTGCTTTGTGAGGTTGCATGTATTGCATTAGAGATACACCATCAGGAAGAGAGGAATAGAAATGTTTTCTTCTTTGCAAAGTGGAAGCATTTTAGTGGAAATGATTGTTATGAGAACGTGGAAGTACACCATAGTTGTCATAACAAGATTTAGACACCTTAGCTGAAAACAAAGAAACACGGTCTGCGAAATTACAAGACGACTTTTTGGAAAAAGTAAAACAGGAGAAACAAGAGTCGAATGTAGCTTTTTCTTTTTATCAAAGAGATTTGTCTCCTTAACTCGACCAGACCTAACTTTCTTCTTCTCTCCATAACTCAGTCTTTTGTCTGTAGGCACATGAAATACTGAGTTAGTACGAGACAAGGAGGTTTTCTTTTCTGTTTTCTTGCATTTACACATAGGTGTTTCCGAAACAGAATAAGAGCTAGAAGGTTTGTACACATCATGAAAGTTTTGAAGAGTATAGATTTTGCTTAAACATTTTTTTCTTCTGAATAGGCTTTAATTTCAGATTCCAGAGATGCAGTTAGATCGCCTATTTTGCGAAGTATCTTTGGAATATAAATAACAGAATAAATGTGTTTGGCATGTTCGGAAGTACCTTCGTAATTTTGGGTCCAAAGGGCGAAATGAAGTTTGTAGTTAGCGAAGTGTTTCTAGTTTTATAATTATAGTTCAACTCCGCATAACTAAATGCGATTTGTGTCCAATTTTTGTTTCTCTTTTTCTGTTCTTATGATTTGATCACATCTGTCGATTCAACAAAAGGCATAAGCTTTTCCATGCTTAAGCCAAAGGGTTTAACGTCGTACAGAGGAAACACTTCATCTTTATGTGGGTTCGTTTTACGTTAGGACCCCAAACCTTCGCGAGAATTATAAAATTTTACATTTTTCGGTTGGTTGAGAAAGATGGTTTGATCGGTCTGACCTCGTTTGGTAAGAAGGTCCACCAGTTGTTTGACCTTCTTATAGACTCTAACGCGTTCTTTAGTGATCAAGTCGTATTGAGAAGATACGTTTACACGTTCTTCTTTCGCTATCCTTCAAATTTGTACTAACATCGCTAACCTGTCTTTCACTAATCTCTACCTTTTCTATTAAGTTTTTTACTTTAGATTCTGAATAGGCTAACGATTTCTTAAGAATAGCTATATCTTCATGTTGTTTGATTAGTAAGGCGTAATTATTGTCAAATTTTCTTTTTAGTCCAGAGTAATCCCTATGTTGCATGGAAAGCTTGTGTATTTTATCCCAGCTCAACGAAATCTTTAGGGGATGGAGTGCATACCTGAAGGTCGGAAGCGGAGAGATCGGTTCTGTCGGAGCCGGAGCCTAACGCTTCTTCATCTGAGCCATAGTCCTTGCTCTTTACCATGAAGACTTTTTCCTTCTTCTCCTCGTCAGACGTGTCCTTGCTCTTTGCGCTGGGAGAACTGAAGCTTCCTATTGTAGTACTCAGTGTCCTTCGTCTTAGGTTTGTAACATTCCTTATAGTGACCCGGTTTCCCACATTTGAAGCATTTCTTTGGAGCTTCAATTCCTTAGTCTTAGTTTCCTCGAGAGTGATGGTTTTTTGTTTACCGCTGGAAGTTTGCTGTCTGTTGTAGGAAAATGGTGATTTCTTGGGGAATTTCTTATTCATCATCATTGAGAGCATGGCCACTTACTTCTTGAGATCGTTGAGTTCTTCGTCGCAGTCAGAGTTCGAGTCAGCGTTGACTTGTTTCCCTTAAGAAGCCTTCAAGCTTTTATTGGTAGGCTTGTTGGTCCGAGATCAAATGGGTTCCACATAAGGATTTGTCTTTCCTTTGTTTTTGATTTCTTTGGTGTACTCGATGTATTGAGAGAGGTTATCATGCAGGGCATGAATGTCCATGGCATCCAGGTCTTGGTTATGCTGCTTGATCAGTATAGCAATCCTGCCACACTCATCTCATTGTGGAGAGAAATTTGATGTTGTGCTCGAAGTTTGACAGTTGGATGTTAATCTTCCTCATCTCATTGGTAATACTCAAGAACCGAAGGTATATTTCTCGAAGATCTTCCCTTCCTTAGCTATGAAGGAATCGTAGGCAGTAAGAGTGCTTGATTTCTTTGGCAGTGGACATGCTGCCAACCTTGATGTATACGTCGTTGGGAAGGGACTGGAAGACGTAGTTTCTAGCAAGCTTGTCAGCTCTGGCCCGTGCTTTCTCCGCGTCTGAGTAACGACTACGATGCTTGAGTGTTCTTCTCTCCAAGAGAGGAGGGAAAACGTTTAGCTGAGCTTCAACGACGGTCCTGAATCGAGCTAGCTCGTCGAAGATAGAAGAGAGCATGTCATCGGCGAGGTCACTATCCTTGATTTCTATGAAGCGATTTTGCTGAATTCCGTACTTGCCCCATCATAGCATTGGGGACGACGGTCAGATCCTATCGCAAAGGCTTCCATGATGTTTGGTATTGATGGTAAGGTGAAAGAGATCTGTGAAATCAAAGGTTAGTTTTGAACAATTATATTCTAAGTATAAAAAATGTTTAGTAAGAGATCTTGACCAAAATAGATGAGAGTTTTCAAAGTCTTTAAAATGAGAAAATGTTGAATTTTAGACTTCGAAGTTTCTTGAAAAATTGTTAAATGATTCTCGGGCAAAGAGTAATTTGAATTGGTCAAACGACAAGAATTGTGAATTTCGTGTGTTGACAAGAATAATCGAAAATGAAGTTCATGCAAAAACTCCTTTAAATCACATCGAAATCGAACGAAACTGGATGCAAATCATTGTTGTCGATCCACGCTAGGCTCTGATACCACTTGTTGGTCCGTTAGTTACCAAACAATGATCAAAAGATAGCTTTAAAGTATAGAGATTGAAGAACACCTTTTAGTGTGTGAAAGTGTTTGTTTTCTTTTAGGGAAGGTACTAGGTGGCTTCCTTTGAATTTCTTTTGATAAAAACCCTAAATGTGTAAAGGGGTCTTATATACCACATGTGTTGGTATATTAAGGCCCATGATCTAAACTGTCATATATTTACATAGAGACCCAAAACCACTCCTTAATAACGAAATTGACCTAAGACATACAAAAACTAAAGGACACTACAAAAGATTCCTAACAGCAATATCACTTATCGAAAATAAATTTTCACAACTCATATGGCATCGAACTTATTTTATGGCACATTAAGGCTTACATAGAAAGAAATCATCAAGGCTTACATAGAAACCAAAGAGAAAAAGGTAGCCTCATGTGCCAGCTAAAAGCTGCACAAGAGAGCGTTACACGTCGTGATGCTCATATAGAAAAATTCAAAGCACGTGTTCAAGAACTCACAACTAGCTTCAAGGCTTTTGAATGTGAGCGGAATACGCATCTGAGTAAATATAATTTTCTATATGAGAAATGTATTAAATGTACTCTAAAATTAAAATTTTAGAGCACAACATTGCGGAAAAGGGTCAAAGAGACCAAAGGGGATGAAAATAATCTATATTATGAAAAACCTACCTCTTGTTGGGAAATTCCGGAGGTTGCTAGTAAAATAACCGAATTGAACGCAACCCTAGAATCGGGACGAGTAGGTTTCCGAGCGGAAAATCAAAAGCTTTTAGAGGAGATTAGTAATCTTAAAAGTTCCCCGTCCCTACCTGTCTTAAATGATTTTTTTACAGAAATATCTTCTTTTTAAGCATGATAAGGGAACACAAACGGACGCCAATGTTCCCAAAACTATTTTGCTAATCATTCTAAGTCACTCGTGATGACTTCTAGTGACCTAAGCTGAAACTTTAAGTAAAAGCAAATGGCTTAATACTTCCAAAGGACAAAAGAAGGTTAGGAAGGAGAAAGAAAAATCGACACTATCTTTCACAATTAATGTAAAAAATGTTGAAGATCTCACTTCTCCTACTCCTATTAGAAAGGAAGTTTGTAAAGAAGTTTCACGCTCAAGCAAGAGAACCTCTCAAACTTCCAATAAAATCTCTCATTCTTCAAAGAATGATAGAAGTAGATTTTTTACCTATTAAAAAATATCCATCATTTTATTAAGCAAAATTCGACATAAACTCATCATTATTATGTTAATTAATTTTCCTCGTATGATGAAGAACTTAAGGATGCTTATAATATTATATGTTCTTATGCCTACTTGAAATATCCAGTCAATGTTAAGTCCTGGAAACATCTTATGCGACTGGCATCGGAGAAAATCTTCTCCGAAACATTCACCTTCGCTGAAACGTCATACCGGTGTCAAATTACTCTTAAGTGGGTACTTAAAGCTATGTCAATGGATGGTTTATAACCAAATTTGACACCTTATATGTTTAAATCGTTTTCTTCTAATAAGGGAGGACCCACTTTACGATGGGTACCAAAGTCCCGATAAAGTTTTGCAGATGTCCTAACATGCTTGGTATTTCGAGTAGTTGTTCCACACCCATAACTGGTAAGTGATGCGAGCAACCACTCCTACAATTCAACGGAGGTACATTCTAATTATCCGTATGATAAATGAATTTTCAATATTTTAAATTACGTATGTTTTAAATGAATTTGAAATGAATTTTCAAGCTAAATTGACATATACATGTTCTTCAAAATGGTACATTGTAAAGAGGCATTTTCAAAACTTGACACGATTTTGAAATTCAAACGGCATATTACGCACGAAAATGATAAATATCATTTAAAATAAAAATATTCAATTTTAAATGAGCTTAATTTGACGAAGAGCAACTCTTTTATTTCTAAAAGAGAAGTGACTCTTATACCATTAAAGGAGCAATAATTAACTTGTTAAGGGGGCGTTAACCTTAACGACATGAATTGAGGGAAAGAAATTCGTAAAATTTTTCAATCTTATTACGCATCTTTTGAGGGGGAGCAACTTTATTTTAGGAAGCATGATTTGAGAGGGAGGAATAAAAATATATATATATAATCTATAATATAATATTATATATATCACTACTACAATAAATATATAAATATATATATACAAAAAAAAGGAGAAAAAAAAGAAATAAAAAAAAAGAAGAAAATCCCCTCTCACCATCGAGCTTCATGGACATCTCCTCTGATATCAAAGATGGACTTAATTGAGAATCTCGAGCTCACAAGTTCAAGATTTTCTATACGGAAAAAGTGGCCCACCTACACTACCTCGGTGCTCACTTCAACCGACTTGGTTTGGATTGCTGAAGCAAACAAAGCATCACTCATCAAGTTCTAACCGGATGCATGGAATTTTCGGTTCCCATGATTCATTCAAAACAATCGAATCTAACCATGGAACATCACCAGGCCAATCTTAAACGTATAGCCACCTTGCCTACATCATCCGAACACAAATTATTAAGACCAACCCCCATAAGTACATGTGCTAATTATATTAGCTCCCGGGTAGAAGACAATATTCAGTCCAACGCCGCATGCACTTTCGAGCCTTACCCACTAGTCTGTCTCACAAAAGAGAGGTGTTTCCGAAATCACGGGGAACCACGTCTACTATCACCGGTTCACTCGGAAGCGGGAGATACGAAATTAAGTGGTACTCAGCCCTACCACCACACTTCCTTGCGCACATCGAGTCTATTGTGTCCTCACTTTCCATATTTTTAATATTTTGTAGGACACATACACTTTTAAAACACATGATCTTTGTGATCATGTTATTATTTCCGTAGACATGTCATTTTTGGACATGTCGTTGCAACATCAAAACAACAACTGCTTAGGTCATCGTCTACGAGCAAAGCTCCTAGATCAATGTTAACGGGAAGTCTTCGTGACCCTGTTATCTTACACGACGGATCGCCTTTGTGGCTACGTCTTGTTATTACCGAACCTAAGTTCCTATTATATCTATCAAATCCATCTCCTTGTAACGACGACATGATCTTCTTACTAAAGACGAAGCCCCATTTTAATATATCACCATGACGATCTCCCCAACTTGATCATCATAAGGAGGAGTAGTATAAAACAAACTGGTAGCAATACCACGACGAAATCTCAAGCTTCGTCGAAGAATCTAGCACACGACGACCTTCAAGGACAAAGTTGTAGCCTCGTGTGCGCTTCTCCAAATTTCGAAGAGTACTCTCCAATCCCAAGAAAAGGTTGAACAAACGTAAAGGGAGTTGTGCTAATATCGAAGGGAGAGATGAAACACACAAAAAAGGAGATACTCCTAGATCCGACAAGCCACTTCAAAGACCTTTCAGCATTTCCAAGATAAGCTTCAAAAGAAGATAAGTAGGAAGATACGATGCGGAGAAGAGAACGTCAAGAAATGATATGCTTGAAGATCTCCTAAGGAAGAGATCACAAGACACGACAAAGGAGGAGATAATTGAAGATGAGCACGCACACCGCAGACGCATACCCTGATACGTGTTCTTTGAGGAATCAGGACGACATTTTTACAAGACCATGATAAGAAGAATTGCAAATTGAATACAAGCGGGAAGATTGTTAGGATTATTTCATTGTGTTCATTTAATTATGTTATATTATCTTCTAGTTTAGTTTTTGGCTTAGTTAAATAACCTTTTTTTATAATTGGGTTAGTTAGGGCCCAAGTATTATATACCAATCTTGTGGTATAAATACTAAAACCCTAACACGTGCTTACGTGTGTCTTGTGTGTGAAGCAAAGAAGAGAATTATCCATTTGAGAGGAATCCCCCAACGTCATCTCAAGATACGCACGCACCCTACGAAGCTTCAATACTTCCGATTAAATCGTGGTAAAATCGCTTTAACATTAATTAGTTGGATATTCTGGTACCTACATGTTCCTCAACTTCCTAGAATCCAAGGACTTAGGACCTGACATTCTCGTCTCCCTTAATGAAAGACCCGCTCAAATCTGGACAACCCTTCCTGGTGATACCACAACCAACCCTCCATTACTCCCGAACAGAGTACTTAAGACAATAGTAAGGGCTAAAGCCGACTTCATGGAAAAGACATACCTGCTCCAAGCCATCCCAAACGACATTTCTATTCATTTCAATGCTCTTTCCACCGAAAGACATGTGGGATGAGATAAATAGAATGATGCAAGGAATGGAGCTCGGAGTCAAAGCCTATATGGCAAACATGCTCGCTGCCAATGATGCATTCAGGGCAAAACTAGTGGAAGAGCTCAGATAAACGTACACAAGGTTCATCATCCAAGTTAACGAAATGAAATAGATCAACATCCACCGATCAAACTTTGAGCTAAATATTCAATTTCTCACAGCTCAACTGCCAGAATAGAAGAAAGTTGCAACCCTGATCCGACAGAACAAGGATATCGACAAAAATCAACATTCACGGTGTCTTCGGGAGCCTCTCACAACACGCCCACAACATTAGTGAGATCAAGAGGAGCTCAAGAGGGAAGGAAGTGGCCGACCTACTTGCCTAGTAACCGACAACAGATCAAAAAGGAGCTTGAAATCCTCCAAAGAAAACTCGGTGAAGCTCCCTAGCTCCTCGAATGAAGACCACTCCGAATCAGATTTCGACTCCGAGTTCAAAGAGTTTGAAAAGCAAAATTATTACAAAAGAAGTCATCTTCATCTTACAACAAACAAAGGACATCTTCTAGCTCCTGATAAATTGTACAACTATGACAAGCCAGCGCACTGGGCAAGGAAATGCTATCTCCTAGAGAATGATGAGGACAACTACAACCAGAAGGTCCAATTAATCAATCAAAATAAGTCTAGTGTAGCCCTAATGGACGGGCATGACCACTAGCTCGAGGATACCTTGGACAGTGAGCCTGAGAACGTCGTCCTGATGGCTTTCGTCGAGGGAGCAGAGTCGGAAGCTGAGAGCCAGGAGCCCAAGGTCTCGAACAATAAGGTGGAAGGAATGTCCGCTGGGATGGAGGTAGAATTTTTTGACCTTATATATATTTAGAACTACAACATAAATATAAAGTGTTTCGTAAAGAACGTAAAAGCATTAGGTAATTGAAAAGATGCTAGCTAATAATGAAATCATTTTAGCTAATGCCCAAGAAACCAGTCACCGCCTTATAAGCTAGATTATCTACATCTGAGACTAAAGTTAGTGTTTTGACCACAAATCTCACTGCCCACGAGCAAACAAAGAGTTCCTTTATAGACCTTGAAAAGGCTATAAAGGATTTGGAAGATAGGTTAGAGAATAACCATCAAAGTTTGCTCAGAAACTTAAGAAGGGAGTCTCATGTGTCAGCTAGAAGCTGCACATGAAAGAGTTGTTAATCGAGACTCACTTATAGAAAAGATCAAAGCAAAGTTTCCGAACTCACAACTAGTTGGAAAACAAGTGAAATGAGCGAATAACCAAAACAAATGAGTACAACCTTATGTCTGAGGAACATAAGCAATTATACTCTAAGATCAAAAGTCTAGAGGATACTCCTACAAAAAGAGGACAAACGGATCAAACCATCTTCGTAAACAAGCCTAAGGACACAAGATTGTACAATCCATGCGAAGGCTTGGGCTACACAGGACCTCGTGAGGTCCGTAAGAAGACATCCTTACCACTCTATGATGGTAGTTTTCTCGGAGAAAACATGCCTCATCTAATGCCCTTCACAGAACTAAACAATAGTTACAAGAGGGAAATACCCTTTTCTACGGACTATCTTCCCATCAGCACACCCTCAACTGAACCCACGTCTAATGGGGAAGAAACCTCTAATAAAGCTAAATATAGTACTTCTAGTGTTTATATCCGAGCGATAATCCAAGAAATATCGGATTTACGCTCATGTTTAGAGTCAGAAAGAATGAACTCTCAAACCGAGAAGGAGAAATTGTTATGCAAGATTTCCTTATATGAGAAATTCCCCGACATCAATAAAACTTTGACCTCAGTACATGTTCCTCTAGTCAAGCCCCAAAATGAAGACCTTACTCAAGCTAGAAGAACTAAAAAGAAGGTCTCTTATGTCCCCACTAACTCATCTTTACATGTGCCCACGAGCAAAAACCTAAGCAGGGAGGGGAAGAAGAGAGGCTGATGGATTCGAAAGAAGGACGCTACTCTCTTTTCTAAAAAGAAGAAGCTACTTTTAACTTTAGTTCCCTCTTTATGACAAAATTAAATGCATGTAGAAAGTTTTCTTCATGTATTAAAGACCGTGTTATTTTTTTTTCCTTTTACGTTTATCAAATCGGATCATGTAAAGTCTGTTAAGCGTTTCAATTCCTGTGATTGTATATATGATGTTTATGCTACAAATTCACATTGTAGGAATGTAACCGCTAACAAACCCATAAAGAAAGTACGTTCTTCTGTGAAGTCAAGTTCTAAACATGACAAGAAGAAAGAATGTGCACCTAAGAAGTCAAAGCACACTAAAAGTGGGTGACCAAGCAAGAATTTGCATCAAACACTTATCTATGCTACCCACTATGAATTAAAAAGATATGGGTTCCTAAGTCGAATGTTGAACAAAGACATATGCCTAAAGATGACGTAGAACCCAAATCTGAAATCAGTGCACGCAAATCATCATTTGCTAATAAGGGAGGACCCGTCTTAAAATGGGTACCTAAATGTCCTTAATATTATTTGCAGATCCATCATGTGTGGTACCTGGATTCTTGTTGCTCCACACACATGACTGAAAGAAGAGGACCGTTGAGCAACTACAACGAGAGATTCGGTGGAAAAGTGCGTTTTGGGAACAATCATTTCGCTCTCATTCAAGGACACAGAGATCTAATCCATGATAACCTCACAATCAATGATGTCTCTTACATCGACGGACGCACCCACAATCTCTTCCGCATCAGGCAATTATGCGATCGACGACTAAAAGTCAACTTTCATGATGAGGGATGCAACATTAGAGACGATAATGGAAATGAACTCCTGCCGGAACCAGGGAATCCAATCTCAACACTATAAACGTGAAGACCATTCGACCTTCGACGGTGGTATGTCTTATGTCAAATGTCTCATTGTAATAGAGCAACCTATGGCATCAATGCTTGTCGCACCTCAACTTCAAGACGCTTAATAAACTACACTCAGAGAAGCTAGTCACTTGACTACCAACGTTGAAGTATCACAATGAGCACCTATCCATTGCTTGTGAGACGAGGAAGATGAACGGAGCATCTCACCAATCGAAGCAAATAGCCTCAACCTCTCGGCCACTCGAGCTACTACACGTGGATCTCTGTAACCTAATGAAAGTACGTCCTTGTGATTGTGGACGACTTCTCTCCCTATCTAGGACAAGATTCCCCCAAACGAAGGACGAGACACCTGAGTTGATAATCATGTTTGTGAACACAACCCAGAACTTGCTGAGATGCAATGTCAAGTGATGCGCATGGATAATTGTAATGAGTTCAAGAACCAACGTCTTAGTAACTTCTACCAATTGCATGGAATATCTAAATAATTTTCTGCAGCCAAGACTCCACAACAACATGGAGTAGTGAAGCGAAGGAACAAGACTCTAGTGGAAGCATCTCGTACGATGCTGATTCACTCGAGCATTCCCCATTTCCTTTGGGCAGAAGCCGTCAACAAAACTTGCTTCACCCAAAATAAAACTAGCATTCACAAATGTTTAGGAAAGACTCTGTATGAAATAATCAACCAATGGGTCCCAAATATTGGCTTCATTCGAGTCTTCGGATGTAAGTGTTTCATGTCAAACGACTGAGAAGACAGAGGAAAGTTCGATGATAAAGCATTCGAAGTCGACTCATAAGCAAAATATTGAGAAGACAGAGGAAGTTCGATGCTAAAGCGTTCGAAGTCGTACTCATAGGATACTCTACGACATCTAAGCGTATCGAGTCTACCTTAAGTAAAGGAAGACAATCATGGAAAACGCAACGTCACGTTCAAGGAAACTCCATAAATGGCTTCTGGATACATCGGTCCACAATCCGAGCTAAAAAGAGTGTTGACAAAAGATCAACAAAGTCCTCTACTCGTGGAAGGACTTCTACCCATAGGCAAAAAAAAAGCTGAAGATTTGGACTATCTATTCGAGCACTTATACTCTGCTCATCGTCTACGAATGACTCTTCCATGCCCATTCCCAACAGTGACGCATCGGAACCACACGTAGGACAAACAACTGTGGCCGATGAAGGATCTTCACATCAAAATGTTGAAGTCACTGCAAATGAAGAAAATGAGGCAAATTATGGGAATGAGGATGAAGCAACACCCACGATCGAGATCTTCGATTTCGAAATCAACCTGCCCGATCCACCTATCATTGTCGAGCTCTCCACCTCCACCGACATGGAGTATGTAGACCCGTACATTCGAGATGATGGGGGAGCTTAAAGTTTTCCTTGGGTTACAAGTCAAGCAACTCCCGGATGGAATCTTCTTAAGCCAATAAAAAAATATATCAATGACATCTTGAAGAAATATGACATGGATAACTGCACTCCGAAGAGCACACCTATGTCCACTACTAGAAAGCTTGACTCGGATCCCGTCGAGAAACCAGTCAACACAACGACGTATAGAGAGATCATTGGCTCGCTGCTCTACCTCACCGCAAGTAGAACCGACATCATGTTCACCACGTGCTTGTGTGCCCGCTTTCAAGCTAATCCGAATGAGTCACATATGGTAGCCCTGAAGAGGGTCATGAAATATCTCAAAGGGACACCAATACTCGGACTATGGTACCCTAAAAACTATGGCTTCACTCTAATTAGTTAAACTAACGCAGACTATGCATGGTGTAGAATAGACAGGAAAAGCACCTCCGGTGACGCGCAATTCTTACGTGACAACCTAATAAGTTGGTCATTTAAGAAACAAAGTTACGTGTCAACCTTCATTGCCAAGGCGGAGTACGTCGCCGCCGCTAGTTGCTCCTCTCAAATCTCATGGATGCGTTCGCAAGTATGGGACTATGGGTTTGATCTAAATAACGTACCTATTTATAGTTACTCTAAGAGTGCAAGAGTTATAACATGCAATCTTGTGCAACACTCACACACCAAACACGCAGACCTTAGGAGTCACTTTATAAAAGATCACGTGGAAAAAGGCACAATTGACATGTAGACCGAGTTACAGCTAGCAGACTTACTTACAAAGGCTTTGGATGAAAAACGCCTCCATTTTGTTGAACCTCGACTCTTGATCGATTGTGTCTCACGAATCTTTTATATTGTGAATTTTATACTTATGTTCATACATTTATGTGAGTAACTTCTATGAAATTAAGGGGTAGTAATAATTACTCACTTGAGGGGGCAACATTTATTTGTTTAAGGGGAAGCAGTTATTTATTTAAGGGAGAATAGAGATATTACTAATATATTAACATTTCTTATTATTGTTACTCTTAAGGCAAAAAGAAAATCAAAATGTTTTAAAAAATATATATAAATATATAATATAAGTACTTATTATAACTAATTTTGACATTATTTTCATTTTAAAAAAAATAATTTTTACATTTCACTACTCTTCACTTAACAACACTTATAAAATTTTCGCAGACAAATTTCGCATCGCGTTATTTCACAAAACTGGGATTTTTGCAGCCTTATATTGAAAAAAGTACCGAAAATACCTCACTTACGAAAACTAGCCTTTGCGAAAAATAGACTGCGAAATATATCGGTAACCCTCAACAGCCGAATTACACTATTTCAAAAAACAAATCCTTCACTGATCGGCGATTTAAAGGTAGTTAAACCCGACATATCATATGTTTGATTTTCGCATCGATTACACGCTGAATCACTATGATTTCACACATTTTCATCATCAAAAGTCGATTTTCGAAACCCCCATAAGTTTTGCGAAAATCGCCCTTCACAAAATTTTCAATTTAAGGATCAATTTTGTGTTTAATCGGGTTTTTGAGCTTCAATTTATCTTATTCGATATTCTTTGTTAATGATTTCGAAAATTTTGCTAATTTTGTTAAATTTTGATTTTCACATCGTAAGTTAGGTTTTTGGACTTTTTAAAATCATCGTTTTCAAAATTCCTGATTTTCGCAAGTCGTTTCGCAAATCCCCAAATTTCGCAAGTTGTTGCGCAAATCCCCGATTTTCGCAAGCCGTTTCGCAAATCCCCAAATTTCGCAACGGCTTGCGAAAATATTCAATTTTCACAACTCACCCTTCAAAAATATCATTTTCGTGTCAACCCCTAGATAATTTTTAGACTCAACTCCCACGAAATTCCGATTTTTGCAGCCCCCACTATGAAAAGTTTTCAACTGCACACACTTTCGAAGATCTACGATATTCGCAAGTTGTTGCAAAAATTTCAATTTTTTTAAAACGAACACTTAGAAAAATTTTCGAACTTAACTCTTACGAAACCCGATTTTTGAAACAACACTTAGTAAATTCATCCAACGCAAAAATTAGTTTCTGAATCCCATTTGCGATAAAACACTAAGAAAATTTTCATAACCCACTTTACTACGAAAATCCTTACTTAGCATCATCTTCACTTAACGGACTTTGAAAATAATTTAACACAAACAAACAAAAAAAACTAGCGAACGCATAGAAAACCCGAGACTTACACAAGTTATCTTACGAATACACTCAAATCACTATGTCACGCTTCTATATAAAAACACGAATTTGGACATCTGACTTTTGACTAATCATTCTTTCCTTTGTACAAATTTTCAGAACCAAACAAATGGCATCCTCTTCGAACATCGTCTACCCACAAGAGAAGTGGTTGCAGATCAAAGAAATAACTTCTGTCCTGACTTGACCACATTCAAGTGCAAGGCTGAGGTAGTGATCGTCTTTCTTCGGGGTCACCCTCTGTGGACGGTTATCACCATTCGTAGCTTCGGACGGTTATCACCACCGTACGTCACAAATGAGACCCTTTCCTGGACCATCAAAGCGCTTGTCGACACACTTGTCCCTACTCTCCGAGAAAATATTCTTGGACAAGTGCGGACGATGATCGAAACTGCCTTACTGGACAAGGGAAAGGCTCCCATGACGGACGAACCACCACTGTCACCTCCTCCACCACCACTACCTTCCCCACCTTGACCACCTCACCCTGACCTATATACCATGCCCATCACCGAAGTCGATTAGAGCTTAGAGCTTGAGGTCCGAAGTCGATTAGCGGAGGAGGATTTCTTTTTGCTCATCATTTTAGTAATGAGAGCCAAATGTTTCTTGAACTCTTTTGTATCGGGCTCGGAATCCGATTCTAACTCATCTTCTTCTTCTGAAGAACTCAACAATTTGATGCTTTTATCTTTACGAGATCGATTAGTTTTTTCTTTCCGAAACTAGAGCTAAAGAGTCTTCGATCTGTTTGCCCTTTTGTTCTTTTTGTATCTCGCTAATGTCTTCCTCATATTGAGCGAGATTTTCGAATACTGCGTGGATATTCATTTCGTCCAAATCCTTATTTTGACGAATTTGAATGGATATTTTCTTACACTCCGGTTGAAGAGATGAAAGAAATCGGATATTTTATCTCCATATTTCTCTTGAAAATTTCTATTTTCCTCATCTTGTTAAGAAGAGTCAAATAGCGTTGATAGAGTTCGTAGAGATTTTCTTCCGTCTTTTCTTTGAAGGAGTCGTAAGCGGTGAGAATGTTCGCTTTCTTAGCCTTGACTCCGACTTCGGTCCGTTGCATCATTTTGTGGAGCTCGTCCCACTTAGCCTTCACACTTGATAGACTATCTATTTGCATATAGATGTCATTCGGGATGCCTTGCATCAACAAAGTTTTAGCTCTGATATCTGCTTTAGTCTTAATTGCTCCGCCTTAGTGTATTCACTAGGAATTTTGAGTCTTCTAGTGGCAGGAATGGGAGGATTATTTGTGGCATCGCCTTCTTGGATAACCCAGAATTGAGTGGGTCCTTCTTGGAGAGAAGCTATCAAATTTGTAGCTTGATCTTTTGTCTCCAAGAAGTTCATAAATTGGCTTCTCCATACATCGAATTCGCCTCTTCGTAGAATTGGAGGGCGGGCATCATTTCCAAGTGAGTAAGCATCCATTGTAGTAGTTTATTTGTATGATCTCGTGAAAATTGGAGTTGAGATGGTAAAAGTGCTGCACAAGTGACAAACTTGTTAGTAATGTTTGGTTCGTACTTTAAGAAATTTCGTTTCCGGACCTTTTTTTCGGTTCAAAAAAGAAATTGTTTTTTAGTACGAAAAATATTTAGTATAAGATCATCAACAAAATTCGCAAAATTAAGCATGTAGATCAAAATGCATTTCACGTAAGTTTTTCGATCGAAATAATCTGAAAAATATTTTTGATCTAAGAATAGCGAATTCAATTCAAAAGCGATCACGATCTGCTCTGAAACCAATTGTTAGGTCATATTTAATCAACTAACAATCAATCTAAGCATGAATTCTAGATATTCGAATAACTAATCTCGAGAATTACCTTCGGAGGTTGGAAGTTCTCGATTGTCTTTCTCTCTTTAGAATGTGAATTCTATACTTTGTGAATTTTCTGAAATTATTGAATATTGATTTCTGTAGTGTACATTGTATATATACCTATATACATGATATATTTACTAACTAGTCATACACTAACAAAAATAAAAGTTACTCCCCTAATTACAAGGATAACTAATTAACAAAGCACAATTTCTACGTTTCTTCGATACTAATCTCTTTTGACAAAAGAATGTCACATGAATTTTTAGGCAAAGAAATAAGCATGTATCACAAAATATTGTTGTGAGTAAATCAAAATAAACAAAATCATCGTCATCCCTTATTTTATTTATTTTATTTTATTTTATTATTTATTTATTATATATTTTTTATTTTTATACTATATTTTATTTATTTATTTATTTATAAAAAATATTTGAGAAATAAAATCATGCAAGATATAACAAAGAAGATCAATAAGCACATAGAATATCACATGTAAACATAATAGAGCATGAGAAGCACATTTCAAGTAAGATTGAGATTGAACATGCCTAACTTAGCGATAAGGAATTAGAATCGTTTTTCATCCAACGCCTTACTGAATAAGTCGGCAAGTTGAAGCTCCATTTTAACAAAATACATATCCAAAGTGCCTTTTTCTACATGATCTTTTATAAAATGATATCGAATATCTATGTTTTTCGTGCATGTGTGACTCTTTTGAGTAGGCTTGAAACCGAGCACAAAGGCAAGTGGCGAACATGATGTCGGGTCGGCTTGACGTTAAGTAGAGAAGAGAGCCAATGATACTCCGATAAGTTGTGATGTTGACTGCCTTACCAGAAGGATCAGCATCTAATTTACAACATGTTGACATGAGAGTACCCATAGGTGTGCTCTTGTCTTGATTAAATCTCTTCAGAATATCTCTTATATACTTGGGTTGACAGATGAAAATTCCATCATCGAGCGGCTTGACTTGAAGTCCAAGAAAGAATTGGAGTTCGCACATTAAGCTCATCTCGAATATGGTCTTCATCATATCACAAAATTTCTGACAGAGTCGTTCATTTGTCGAGCCGAAAATGATGTCGTCGACGTAAACTTGGACGATCATGAAGTCCTTGCCTTATCAATAGTGTCGTATTGATTATTCCTCTTGTAAAGTTGGACTTTTCTAGAAATTCGCTCAGAACATCTTACCAAGCTCAAGGGGTTTGTTTTAGTCCGTATAGAGCTTTATCCAATCGATAGACATAATCGGGATGAACTTCGTCAATGAACCCTTTGGTTTGAGCGACGTAGACTTCTTCTTTCAACACGCCGATGAGAAAGGCAGTTTTTACGTCCATTTGATAGACCTTGAAGTCTTTATGAGTTGCGTACGCGAAAAAGAGTCGAATAGCTTCTATTCGAGCAACCGGAGCATACGTCTTGTCGTAGTCGATGCCTTCTTGTTGGTTGTACACTTTGGCTACGAGTCGTGCTTTGTTCCTGATAATTTTACCGTTCTCGTTCTTCTTGTTTTTTAAGACCCATTTTGTTCCTATAATTATCTTGCCATGCGGTCGAAGAACTAGTGTCCAAACTTGGAGACGTTCGAATTGGTTGAGTTCGTCTTGCATTGCAATAACCCAATCCGTGTCTTTAAGAGCTTCAGCTACCTTGATTTATTCGTTTTGGCTTAAGAAGCACGTGAAAAGTCCGCTATGTGTAGATGTCCTAGTGCATACTCCACTTGAAGGATAACATTATTTGATTGACAGGGTGAGCTCGTGTCCACTTGCGTTCATGAGGAAGAACCAAAGTAAAATCATCGTTGATGAGTAGTTCGAGACATCCTATATCGATAGACTGATTATCCCAATGAGGGAAATTCATTTATGAAGTTGAATTGATGGAATTTCCTCATCGGTGTTCGTAGGAGCTGCAACACTAGTTGGTGATTCAGAATCTTGAGAATCTAGAAATCGGTTGGACTTTGAGGGTCGGGAATCTCATTTGGAATTTCTACGGTAGAAGGGGAAGGTGAGCTGCTTGGTATAAAATGTGAAGAAGCGGGCATTTGAGACTCATTCGGTTAAAAATGTTCAAAAAGAGAGTTCAAGTCTTCCAAATAGGCGGGAAGTGCTTCTACAGACAGTGAGGGAGATGTTGTCGAAATTTGTTGACTTTGTGCCAACACGCCTGTAATCCCGGGTTCTGAACTGTCTTATTCGGAAGCCAAATCGATCACTTCGTAAATAGTGACGTTGTAACTTTCCATTATTGTACGAGAAGACTTGATATAGACGCGGTATGCTTTAGATGTTAACGATTATCCAACAAAGATGACTTCAAATGCTTTAGGGTCGAACTTGCTTCGATGCTCTCGATCGTTAGCCACAAAGCATTTGCACCCGAAGACTTTGAAGAAAGAGATATTTGGTATCCTTTTATTTAATATCTCGTACGACGTCTTTTCAAAGCGTTTGTGAATAATCGTCCGATTTTGCGTAAAGCACACTATACTCACTGCTTCAGCCCATAAAAAGTGAGGAAGAACGGAATGTATAAGCATAGTCCGTGCAGCTTCAACCAAAGTCCGGTTCTTGCGACCATCACTAGCCGTACTTGCGACCATTGATACATTATGTGCGCATCGGTCTACAAAGGTCCATGTGTAGTAATTCCAAAGGTCGAGACGTGGAAGCTGCCTGCTTGAGTTTGTGAGACGCTAGCTTCATTTTACCCATCTGACAAGCCGAACATTGATTCTCTTGCTGTAGTGAAATAGTTGGCAAATCATTGACCAACTTTTTAGTAGAAAGCTTGTGAAGAGCTTTGAGGTTAAGATGAGACATTCTTTGATGCCATAACATGTTTCTTTTGATTGTCGTCTGAGAGATGAGGCAAACAGCCGTCGAAGTACGGACAGTTGTCAGATTTATGGTGTAGACATTTGATCTACGAGCTCCAGTAAGAAGTTCCTGATTCTGACTATTTAGGATTCTGCACTGATATAAGCTAGAAATACCACTTGAAAGCCTTTACCACAGAATTGTCCTATGCTGACCAGGTTGTGTTTGAGACCTTTGACGTAAGAGACATCTTTTATTGTCAGATTCTTCAGAATGATATCTCCAAAGCCTAGAATTGGAGCTGAATCATTGTTGCCGAATTTGACTTTACCGTTGTATTGATCTTGATAGTTTCTCAACAGTTCTTGATTTCCCGTCATGTTGTGGAGCAACCCGAATCTAGATACCACACATGATGGATCTGCATAGAAAGATTTAGAGAGACGTAGGTACCCACTTATAAATGGGTCATCTCGGATTAGCAAATTTAGTAGTTAAAGGTTGTTCACTTTTGGTTCCTAAACCAATGTTATTTTTAGGTACCCAAACCAACCTAGAGAGAGTTGGTTTAGATGGTACCTCTTTAGTCAACTGAGCCTCTTTGGCTTGTGTTGGCCTATATGGTGTTTTAGGAACCCAATGAGGGTGAACCTTACACGGTAGATTAATTTCAGCTCGGACAAATGTCTTATCCATCTTAGTTGAGGAGGATATCTTTTCTCTAGCTAATCTCCTAAGGTATTTAGCCGAGTGTACTTAGACTGGGTACCTTAGGTGAGAGCAAGAGAGAACGAGCTATAAGCTTGCTTAACAGCTGGATCTTGTTTCCTACGAGACTTAAACTCACATTTGTCTTAGAACGATTGATTTTAATTTTTGAAGTGGAGGCGATTTCAAAATTTGTGCTTTAAAAATTAATAGATTTTAAAGCATAAGTTGAGGCAACAAAATGAAAATTAGAAACGGCTCTCTTTTTAAGAGTGTCCTTAATTTTTGGTACAGAAGAAAATTTTGAAAATGGAGTCATCAATATTTTTCTTCTTAATTTCTAGGCTAGACACTCTCTCCTTAGTATGCTTCTTCTCTTTAACTACTTCACCAATGGATGTAGTAGAAAAAGAATTAGTAATAAACTTTTTCGCTTTCGTAGCACTTAAAGACACTTTTTCTCTCTTGACGCTTTTTAAGGAGAATTTTTCTTCTTTTGAAATATTTTGTAAAAAGCGGGAGAAGTTTTCTTAAATTCTATCTTGTCCTCGATTAATGATTTTTCTTCAAAATTAAATCAGGACAAGATTTTAAGATGTTAGTCAAAACTGATGAATTTTTTAGATTTGAAATCTCCAATAAAAGTGCATTCTTTTCTGCTTCAAATTCAATCTTTCCGTTTCTAAAGAGGAATTTAAATCAGTTATTTTCTTAATAATAGCTGGAATATAGCAGAAAGTAGAATTTTTAGAATGATCAATATTTTCTTCCTCGACTTTAGAAATATTTTCAATATGTATGTTAACCTTTTTCAAGTTACAAGGATTATTAAAACCTAAGCCTTCAACAGGATTATAAAATTATATAGCATGTGGCTGATTTAGAAAAATAGTCTGATCCATTAGTCCACTTTTTGTTAAAGATCATCTAAAGTCTTAATCCTAGAGTAAAGCTTCTTACGTTCATCAGAGAGTTCCTTATAATTATTTATAGAAATTTCCAACTCTCTCTGACTATCGCTAAGAATTTTACTAAGGTCGTTAATTTAGTCTCAGAAGTAGCTATCCTCGATTCAAGACTAGTAATAGTTTCCTTAGCATTAGATAAGAGAATTTCTAAGTGAACTTTCTTATCTAGTTGCATTTGGAAATCTAAGTGTTAGTCTCTCCTCTAACTCTCGCTAAGTGTTAGCATATTTTATTTATAAAGATTCTAACATGATTCATAATGTAGATTCATAGCTACCTCATGAGTTGCTTTGCGTCGTCGGACCTCCTCGTTGAGCTTGCGTCTGAAGCATCGTCAAGAAATGTCATGAGAGCTAAATTGTCTTTTTCAGAATCAGATGTGTCTTCTAGCAAGTGCTCTTGTTTAGCCATTAGAGCTATGCCAGCTTCCTTTTGTTTAGTTAATTGAAATTTCTTGGAGTAGTAGTTGGCATCTTTCTTCTTCGGAAGATTTCATTCTCTGGCGAAGTGTCCTATTTTGCCACAGTTGTAGCATTTTTATGGCTCTTTGACATTTTTTTATTCTGAAGATTCGACTGGTTTTTCCTTGTGCTTAGAGCTTGAGGTCCCCAAAGTCGATTAGCCGAGGAGAAGGACTTCTTTTTGTAGAACTTTTTGCTAATCATATTTGTAATGAGAGTCAATTGCTTCTTCTTTCATGTCGGGCTCGGAATCTGATTCTGACTCGTCCTCTTTTTCTGAAGAACTCAGCAATTGATACTCTTGTCTTTGCAAGATCAACTTGTTATTGTTTCCGAAACAAGAGCTATTGAGTCTTCGATCTGTCTGCCCTTTTGTTATTTCTGAATCTCGCTGATATCTTCCTCGTGTTGAGCAAGATTGTCGAAGACGGTGTGGATATCCATTTCGTCCAAATCCTTGTTCTGACGAATTTGCATGAATATTTTCTTCCACTCCGGATGGAGAGAGGAAAGAAATCGGATGTTTACCTCCATATTTGTCTTGAATATTTCTATTTTCCTCATCTCGTTCTGAATAGTCAAATATCGTTGATAGAGTTCATAGAGATTTTCCTCCGTCTTAGCTTTGAAGGAGTCGTAGGCTGTGAGTATGTTTGCTTTCTTAGCCTTTACTCCGACTTCGGTCCTTTGCATCATTTTGTGGAGTTCGTCCCACATAGCCTTAGCACTTGATAGACTATCTATTTGCATTATAGATGTCATTTGGGATGCCTTGCATCAGGACTATTTTAGCACCGGGATAAGCTTTAGCTCTTAATCTCTTCCCCTTAGGGATTTTCAGTCTTCTAGTGGCATGAATGGGAGGATTATTTGTGGCATCGCCTTCTTCGATAAGACAGATTTTAGCGGGTTGTTAGGATTATTTTATTGTGTTCAATGTATTATTTTATCTTAGTCTGGTAATTAATTTAGCGAACTAGGCTTTAATTTAATTAGAGGCTAGTGAGCTATTAAATGTAACTGGGCTTACAAAAGCCCAAGGTATTATATACCAACTTGTGGTATAAATACCAAAAACCCTCACACATAGTGTGTGTGTGAAGAGATTAGTCATATTACAAGAGAATTCCCAAAGCTATCAAAGTCTCCCACGCCCATCCCACGACGAATCAATACTTCCGAGCTTTAATCGTGGTAAATCGTCTTTAATCTTAAACGTAGTTGGATGCGTAGGACTAACAAGTGGTATCAGAGCAAGACACGGATCGATCTGTGCAAATCTATACCAATTTCGTTTGATTTCGTCAAGATCGAAAGAGTTTACTAAGCAAATTTTATTTTCGATTTTTTTCAAGTATTTTGGGTTAGATCTTGCTGTTATTGATGTTTTTAAACCTTTAAATGCTTGATTATCAGTCTTGGCTTGTTTAGGAACTCGTTTAGATTAATTTTCGTCAAGTTTGAGAAATTTCTGGGGAGAAATCGATTGAAATTGGTGTGTTTTAAAGTTGCTAGAAAAATTTCGGGCGTTTCTCTGTTTATTCGCTCGAAGTTCGTTCTTGAACCCGAAAATTAACTCATATTTCGCCGAAATTGAGAAAATTTTCGATCAGAAAATTGACCGAATTTGAGTAAGCTAAGTTTATTCGCCGAATTTGCTTTCTACTGTTTAAAATTAACGGCGAATTTGGTCGAATTTTAAAATTAGGATTGCCCGAATTTCAACTTAAAATTTTCGGCGAAGTTTTGATTTAAGTCACCCGAATTTCTTAATTCTCGGCGAACTTTTATCAGAAAGTCACCCGAATTTTGATTTTTTTTAATTCTCGACTGAATTTAGTTTACCCGAATTTTGAAAGTAATTTTCGATAAAATTTTTCCTACCTTAATTTAATCCTGAACTTCGGCGAACTTATATTTGTCACCCGAATTTTGATTTCCTTTGATTTCAAAATTCTCGACAAAGTCTTTTCATCCGAATTTCAGAATTCAAATTTCGGCAACAACTCTACAAGTGCCCGAATTTTACTCTTTCAAATTAAAATAAAAAGTCGATCACTTAAACACAATTTCTATCCAACCAAAATTTATTCAAACTTAACGTTAATCTTTGACGTTATTTCTCGAAACTGACCATTTAGGATTGCAGATCACGACCGTGAACGATCATTAAAAGGCACTCAACTACATCCATGGATATCATAGCAATCGGAAGTGATAACAGACCCCCAATTCTAACAATGAAAAGGGGGGAGTCTACATATAAAGATATGGCCAAGAATGACATCATCTTGGCCAAAACACAAAATTTGGTCACTGAGCTAGAAAATAAACTAGCTACTTCAGAAAAATCACTAGAATTAGCTGAAGCTAATCTAGTAAAATCTGAAGAAAAAGTAGTTTCCCTGACATCAAAACTGACCGTGCTTGAGCGTATCCAGAATTGTCCATTAGAACACTTGCAAAAACTAGAAGCTCTGGAAAAGAAAAACGCAACAAATTATCAATGTGTGCTCAAACACTTAGGTGAAAAAGCAACTCTCAGATGTCATTTAGAAAATGCATCTGAGAAAATCTCGAAGCTTGAATCCGAGACTAATATGCTGAATGCAAATATTAGTCAATTAACCACTAGCCTGCGAATTAGTGAAGAAGAGCGTATTGGTAAAACAGATCAATACAATCTTCTAATGGAGGAACGTAAGAAGCTTTACTCCAAAATCAAAAGTCTGGAGGACCTCCTTACGAAAAGGGGACAAACCGACAAAACGATTTTATTGAATCAGCCTAAGGACACGAGATTTTACAATCCACGTGAGGGCTTAGGTTTTAAGCCAAACCAACCAACCACTGATAAAACGGCCACTTGCTCTTTACAATGCTGCATACCTAGGACTAGGAATACCTAGCTTGTTAGCCTTTCTCAATCATCTGAAGAAGAAGATAACCTAGAACAGGAAAAGCGCAAGAACAAAAGCAAGGCCGAAATATCCTTGGATTACAAGGAAATCAACGATAGTTATGGAAGTAGGGAAATTCCTCTTTCAAATGACTATCTACATATGTTTCCCCATCCTCCCTCTGAATCTGATCAGCCCATGACAGAAACATCTAGCTCAAAGAACTCAGATCTTTGCCGAATTTACATTCCTCAAAAGATCAAGAATATTCAATCCACGATAGAGCTCGAACGGAAAACATTTCAAGCTGAAAAGGAGAAACTCCTTGAGAGAATTTCCTCACTTGAAAATCAATCATATGCTGATCTCGCTAAATCTTCTAAGTCGGAGTCTGTTACTATAACACCAATAGATTCCTCATCCATGAAGAATAGGCTAACTAAGAAGATTCTCATTCAAGCAACAGCTAACATCCCTTCACCATCTATGACAGATCTGAGACGGACAGAGACTGCTGGGAAGAAAAATTCAGGAACGCAAGAGAAGGATGCCAAAATCTTTGATAAAAAGACGAAGCAAAATTTGACTAGTGTTTCTGATTTAAAATTATTTCCAAAAACATTTAGAAATCTTTCTTCATGTAGTTCGAACTATGCTTCCGCTTATTCCCGTATTCCTTCCACAACAAGTTCTGTTAAGAATGTCAGTGATTATCTTACCTACGATAAGTGTATAGCTACGAATGCTAAATTTATACGTCGTAGAGATATGATTTCAGGAACACACACGAAAACGGTTCTACCATCCAAAACGTCCAACCTAAAAGTTGACGAAAAGGTAGCTAGAACATTCAGAAGGCCAACTCCCACTGAAACAAAAGCTAAAGCTCAAGCTTTAGAGAAAAAGGTCAAAAACGTGACCAAATCAGACCCAAAAATACCTGAGCAATCGAAAACCCGAGCTGAAGCTAAGGGAAAAGATTGCAAACAAATCTGGGTAATTAAAACAGTGCTTGCTGCATGCACAAAGCTCTGTTTTCCTTTAGGGGTAAAGAAAATTTGGGTACCGAAAAACTCAGGAAAGATACAAGCCAACCTGGTACACAATTCATCCAATCTTGCATGCACTTTAACCTCTGCAAATGCGAGGACCCGTCTTAAACGGGATCTCTAACACTGCTTAAACTTATCTTGCAGATAAGTCATGTGTGGTACTTAGACTCGGGTTGCTCCACACACATGACTGGAAGAAAAGAACTGCTGAGCAACTACACAGAGAGATTTGGTGGAAAGGAGGAGTTTATTTCATTTTTATTAAGGGGGAGTTTATTTCATTTTTATTATGGGGGAGTATATTTCATATTTATTAAGGGGGAGCATATTTCAATTTTATTAAGGAGGAGCTTATTTTTATTACGGGGGAGTATATATCATTTTATTGAGGGGGAGCTCTTTGACATAATATAAAATTCCGAATCTGCAATTTATTTGCCAAAATTTCATCCAAATCACGATGGAATCGACCTATTTTAATTTTTAGGTTTCGGGCGAAATTCGAGTAAAATTCAAATTTTCATCCGAATTTCTGCTTTTCAATCCAAAATTCGGCGAATTTCTACTGTTCACTCGAAATTCGGCGAATTTCTACTGTACCCCGACTCCTCACAGTCGAATTCCATCGCCCGAATTTGTCAATTTCGGCAAATTCAATTTTAAAGACAAGCACCCGAATTTGATGAATGATGATAACAAATTCGATTTAATTTTTACTTACCCGAACTTCATTACAATTCGGCGAACAAAAATTTCAAATCCTCATTACCCGAACTTCATCAAATTCGGCGAACAAAACCTTTCAAATCCAAATTCGGCCAAATCAAACTTCGAGTATTAAACTTTTCAATGTACTCTTAGCCGAATTTGTGAACTTCGCCGCTTGTATTTCAAAAGTATAATCTTATTTACTTAAGCAAATTTCGGGCACTTTCATATAAAATTTTTCAAGTCCGAAATTTTTTTTCTAAGTAACGTCTTTAGTTACTCTGCCTATGCTAACAATTTTCTGTGTTTCCTTCTTAGCAGATTGAATAAAAATGTTACGAGAAATTGACGAAGTATTCCCTCAAAGTCAATGGGCCACTAAAATTCCCAACAACCCGGCCATTGACTTTGACAATATCTCGGTCCCAGCGCCGATATCCTTGACCAACTCCGCCGAATGGACTTATCCACCAAAAATAAAACCCGACAAGTCCTTCCCTACCTTAGGTGCTTTCCAGTGATAATAACCCACTTTCAAGACCTACACCCCGAGATAACCCGTCGACCGAGATCGGAGGGATACCAAATTCCCAAGCTAGCATCCCTCCATTCTTCCAAATCCAAATTTGATCTCGAGTCGATGCGGATCCCTAACCACCTCCTACAAATCGCTAATCCTTCCAACCCAATAGTAGCGAGGTACCTCCAATCCATCACCCTTGAAGACACTCCTATGGTTCGACAAAACCCAGTCGAACCTACCCCGGGAATTAGCCTACCCCAGCCTCAGTTAGGTCTAGGAAGCGCCGCTTCCCCTCCTCGTTCCTCACGAAAAACAAAACGAGGGGAAGACGTAAGACGCATACAGGAGCGTCGCACCAAACAAAAACATGATCGACCTCCTCAGTCCTCTAACCCACTACAAAGCCGGGCCGAACCCGTAGGAACAGGAGACGACACGATCGTCTCCCGAGTAGCAGTCGTGCCATCAGGCCCAAGCACGCAAATAACCCTTCCAACCCATTCGGTCGTCTCCCAACAGACGACCGTCTCAATAGCACCGGAGGAGCCACGACAACCATCATTGCCTTATTCGGAGGCAATAGATGTTGAATTAAGCAGTTCACTTCCTCCGACTGCGCCCTCCTTGATCACAGGTCTAGTGTCCGCACCAACTAAAATTTTTTCCATTTCTAGGACACATACACTATTTTCCGCACCTCTAAGTCTTCCAGACTTAGACAGAACGCTCTCTGACGTCACTCTGGGGTTAATCTCCGAGGGACTGAGCGGAAGCCCCGAAACGATCAACATCCCACCAGTCGTCTCGGGCCAACGGTCTGAGTTTGTCTTAGCACCGTTGCCACCGGTGTGCCTTGGTGGCCCCGGAAGACCCACTACAGTGGGCGGCACGTCAGAAATCTACTCTGACGTCGCGACAACGGCACGCCTCAGTGGCTCCGTTTTATTTCCCGATCCGTTTGTGACGGAGTCTCGGCTACGATCTTTTGGCGACGAACTAGTGGAAAAAGTCCGGGCCATGATCGAAACATCAAGACAAGACAAAGGCAAGACTCCAGTCACACACGAGACAGCTGCTGCTGTTCCTTCACTCACACAACCAGAAGAAGGACCGTGGGACGTGCCCATTGAAGAACTCTTCAACATTCTTTTGGCACGTATCCGGTCGGCGCCACACCTGACACCGAAGGAGAAAGAAATCCAGAGGCTGATTGACCCCACCAGCTGCCGAACACAAGCCGGGGGCCTATCTGGATCGCGGGACGACCCTGAAGACGAGGACCGTCCCGAGGGGGAGAACCGACAGCGTGGAGTCGAATCCCCTCACCAGCAGCAGCCAACAACCAAAACAGTCCAAGAATCCAACCCGCTGGATACCTCAAGCTCAAAAGGCAAAACAAAACAAGTCTCCAGCACCACAATATTCCCTACCATGGAGATCTCAACCACAACCGAACAAAATACACAAGAGATCTCCAATACACTTTCCCTTTCGACACCCACTCCAGTCACTATAAGCCTTAGCTCACCAAGAACCTTCTACCGACAAAGTCCACCTCAAGCCACATCTATTGACCTCCAAATCTCGGAAGAAATCAGCCAACTCTACAATCCACATGATGTGGTAGAGAAATATATATTTGAAGAAGGATGGCTGAAGCAACCGATGGACCTCCAGCTCGAAGCCAGATTTCGAGAAAACGCCAGACTATTCCTCGAAAAGGCGTCGATAAGCCTGGTGAAAGTCCATGAAGATGAGGAGCTGGAAGATCTGCAAAGTGACCTCCCCGATCTACCGGAACTACTCAAACATCAAGTCCAAAATGAGGATGCTCCACTTCTCATGTCAAAGATCGGGGCAACGGTCGATCTTCCGTGGCAAAACGTCAGAATCTTAGTTCCATACCAAGAAGAGATAAGGAAAAGAATCTGGCGTAAAGAGGATCAACTCGTCAAATTGAACGAGCTGGAGCTACGTGGGATGACGCACCTGTCAGAGCGCAGAGCCAATCTCTACCTTCTTTCCCTAAGACGTCTTCATATGTTCTTAGGGAAAGGAAATGATCTGGCTGCTCTCAGGCGAGAGGAAAAGCAGAGGCCCCGAATACAAGCCGTAGAAAGAGTTGGAATAGATCGGCTCGGGACCTTCCTACTAAGCGTCTACCACGTAGTGAGGGAAGACGGTACAAGAGAGACCTTGACAGAGGCTGACTTCCCGTACATCAGAGCTGAAGACATCTCACAGATGATTGGAAGCTACCGATACGTGGGAACGCTGCAGGACCAGGACGTCAAATTAGGATACATGACGATCAAAAGGTTCATGCTCCGACAAATCAAGTACGGAGCGACGCACGACCTGCAGCTAGCACTGGAGTCAAATGTCAGAAAGGTCAACCTCACCAAACCATCATTCGAGCTCCCTGAACAAGTTGAATATGGTGAAGGCCACGTGTTCGAAAGTGAAGATCCAGCGGTGGTCTACATCAACTACAAGGGAGAAAAGCGAATATTGAAGACATCGGAGATACCAAAATTCTCCGACGAAACGCTCCTCATCATACGAGAGAAGTTGAGGAGCATACTGGATAAGATGGAAGGTGAAGGACCGGACACAAAAGCCAAGATACTGAATATGCTGAACAACATACAAGAAAGGCTTTCGTTCCGGAGGGAAATAAGGACGTTCGAGCACAAGCTTGGACTACGGAACTCCGTGTACGCCCAGCAACGACCCAAAGGCTCAAAGAAACAGACAAAGAGAAGATCTTTCACTCTAGAATACCTAGAGACACATTCACTGGCACTGAAACGTTTTTTCCGTGTCAAATTACCCCTAAGTGGTTATCCAATAATTTATTGTTGGACGATTTAGGACCGAATTTGACACATGCTAAGCATAAATTATTTTCTGCTAATAAGGGAGGACCCATACAAATATGGGTACCAAAGTCCCGATAAGGTTTTGCAGATAACCCCAGCATGGTTGGTATCCCGTTGAAAAATACCTTCTTTTAAAATGGTACATTTTAAATATGCATTTTCAAAACATTACGAGATTTTGAGATCCGAGTTGCATATTACGCACGAAAATGATAAAAACCATTTTTAAATGAGCCTTATTTGAGGGGGAGCTACTCTTTTACTTATAAAAGAGAAGCAACCTCTACAATTGTTTAAAAGGGAGAAATAATTACATTTTTTTTGGGGGGAGAGAGCATGGATATGTAAATTTAGGGAAAGAGATTGAAGAGAAATTGTTTCAATCCGACTACGGATCTTTTGAGGGGGAGCAATATTATTTAGGGAGCATGATTAAAAAAAAAAAAAAAAAAAAAAAATTATTATCCCTCGGACACCATTCGACGGATTGGAACGAAGAATTTCGAGCATCCAAATATCAAGTCTTTTCTAAACGAAGAATCTCAAGCTTCCAATGGTGGCCTTTAGTGCAAACTCGGTGCTCACTTCAAGCAACCTGCTCCGGCATTGCTAATACAAATAAAGCAGCACTCACTACTTCCTACCGGACGCAAGGATAATTTGTTCTCATGATTCAGGCAAATCCAACTGAATCTAACCCCGGAACATCACCGAGAACTAGTCAATATCTTGCAAAGCTTGCCTCCGATGATGCTTCTGATTCATTTTGAAAAGACCAACACTACAACATTCCCTTACCTCACAAATATCTCGGATCACACCCCCATAGGTACAGGTGCTAATTTTATTAGCTCCCGGGTAGAAGTCGCCGCATTAGGTCCAACGGCGCATGCACAACCGAGCCTCACCCACTCGTCTGTCTCACAAAAGACAGGTGTTTCAAGAAATCACGGGGAGACACGACTACTATCACCGCTTCACTCGGAAGTGGGAGATATTGAATTAAGTGGTACTCAGCCCCACTACCACACTTTCTTGTGCACAATCGAGTCTAGTGTGTCCTCACGTCCCATATTTTAAATATTTTCTAGGACACATACACTCTTATAACACCTGGTCTTTGTGATCAAGTTAGAACTTTCGTAGACATGTTACTCGTAGACATGGTTCGATGATCGGAAGGAAGTCCTGCCGTTGCAACATCAAAACAACAACGGAATCAGGCCATCGTCTCGAGCTAGTCTCTAGAACGATGAAAACGGGATGCCTATGTGGCCCCGGTTTACCAAGCCCTGTACTCACAGGCAATCGTGATGACGGATTGCCTTAGTGGCTCCGTCTGTTCATTACCACGCCGACCTGTCGTTTGTGTCCTTATCTTCCAAAACAAGCATGCCGATCTCGTTAATTCGATCGCCATGAGGGGGAGAAGGGGACACGGATAAACAAAGAGGTCGGACCACCCAACAAATTCCGCCGAGCGTACCACTCTGAAGCCGGGCTCTCCTGCACTTGAACGTACATTCCAAAGGAGCCTCGGCACAACTTAAATCAAGCCCCACACTTACCTTCTTCCGGAGCCAGACAAGCTTTCTCGAAGCCGAACCAGACAACTTCCTTCGAAGAAGATGAACCTGGAGCCAAGAAGAAGAGAATTGATGTTAACGGGAAGTCTTTGTGACCCCGGTTAACCTTCAAGACGGATCGCCTTTGTGGCTCCGTTAGGTTATTGCCCAACCTGAGTTGCTTCTCCTCGTCCTGACGATGCAAACATCTTGCCATCGACGACCTATTTTCACCTAGTAGTAAAGAAAGAAAATGGGAGCCGTACCACAACGAAAAATGCAAGATTGATCGGAAATGCTCAAATCTCAAGCGTCATCAGAAAATCAAGCGAACCACGACCTTCAAAACTCGAATTTACAGCCACAAGTTCGCCTCTCCGAATATAAAGAGAACTCCCCAATCCCAACACAAGGTTGAACAAACGTAGGGGGAGTTGTGCACTATCAAAGGGAGAGACTGAACTCACCGGCAAGCCTCTTCGAGCCCCGACATCTCCAAGACAAGCTTCGAGAGAAGACTTGATGAAAGATGCGGTGCCGAGAAGAGAAGGTCAAGACGAGACAAAGGAGGAGAAACACTAAAGAAGAACACACGCACTAACGCTTTCGCTAATGCCACTTTGATACGTGTTCTTCAAGGACTCAGGAAAAGATTTACAAGACCAAGATACCAAGCGCTTAATTATAAATTGAACACAAAGGGGGAGATTGTTAGGATTATTTTATTGTGTTCAATGTATTATTTTATCTTAGTCTTGTAATTAATTTAGCGAACTAGGCTTTAATTTAATTAGAGGCTAGTGAGCTATTAAATGTAACTGGGCTTACAAAAGCCCAAGGTATTATATACCAACTTGTGGTATAAATACCAAAAACCCTCACACATAGTGTGTGTGTGAAGAGATTAGTCATATTACAAGAGAATTCCCAAAGCTATCAAAGTCTCCCACGCCCATCCCACGACGAATCAATACTTCCGAGCTTTAATCGTGGTAAATCGTCTTTAATCTTAAACGTAGTTGGATGCGTAGGACTAACACGGGTCCTTCTTGGAGAGAAGCTATCAAATTTGTAGTTTGATCTTCGTCTCCAAGAAATTCATAAAACGGCTTCTCCATACGGTATATTCGCCTCTTCTTAATTGGAGGACGGACATCGTCTCAAAAGAAAATAAGCATCCATTGTCGTAGTTGATTGGTAGGATCTCGTGGAAGTTTGGATTTCAGTTGGTAATAGTGCTTCACAAGTGACAAATTTGTTAGTAATGTTTGGTTCGTACTTTAAGCAATTTCTTTGTCGGACCTATTTGAGGTTAAAAAAAATGGAATTTATGCAATGTGAAATATTTTTCGTAAGTTTTAAAAATTACGATTTTAATTCTTTGAAAAAAAAATTCAGATCGGTGTAAAATGTGTGTGCGTATGAAAGTTCAGTATTTGTTAAAGTTTTTCGAGCAAGATTTTCGATTTGAAAATTTTCAATCCTTTTAATCGAAAATGAATTTCGAAAGTATAGGTTTTTCGAAGTATTTTTATCGAAAAATATTTTTCGAGTGATAAAAGTTTTGCAAAAGTATCCTATCACAAAATAGTTACCGAAAAAATTTATCAATCGCAAACACTTTTATCGAAATATTTGTTATCGAAAAATTAAAATGATCGAAAATCTGTCTTTAAAAAATTTCGATATAAAAAAATTTCGATATGTTTTACTCAATTTGTTGACTAAACATATTCTAGTGTGAAATATTCAATCGAAATATGTTTTCGCTAAGTTTTGACTCCAGAATTTAGATGATCGAAAAACTTGAGATCGAAAACTTAATCGTACAAAAAGTTTTTCTTGTCAAATGTAAATATATATATAACGAGAACAATATTCGTCGAAAAAATTTTACGCTTAGTTATGCGCGAAAATTTTTTTTCAGTGAGAATCGAAAAACTATTATCGAAAATAAAAATTTTCGAGTCTTTATATGAGTGAAACTCACGAAAACGGTGAAATTATCGAAAAACTTATGCGCCAGTTTACTATTCGAAAAAGATTTTCGACCCAAGTTTTCGATCGAAAAACGATTGAAGAACACAACACGAGTTCAATGGAACAATAAATCTGTTAGGTCCTATTATATCAAGTAACGATCGATCTAAGCATGAATTCTAGATATTCGAATGAGAAATCTTAAGAGTTACCTTCGGTCGAATATCGGCTTTGAAGATCTTGACAGAGAAACGATTAGAGAGTTTTTCGATTGCTTTTCTCTCTCTTAGAATGTGAATTCAATGCTTGTGATTTTTTCGAAAATGACTTGTGTATTGATTTCGATAGTGTACATTGTATTTATACCTATTTACGTGGTATATTTACTATTAAGTCCTACACTATCAAAACTACGAATTATGCCCCTAATAGTAATTCGTAGTTTTGATAGTGTATGACTTAATAGTAAATATACCATGTAAATAGGTATAAATACAATGTACACTATCGAAATCAATACACAAGTCATTTTCGAAAAAATCACAAGCGCTGAATTCACATTCTAAGAGAGAGAAAAGCAATCGAAAAACTCTCTAATCGTTTCCTCTCAAGATCTTCAAAGCCGATATTCGACCGAAGGTAATTCGTAAGATTTCTCATTCGAATATCTAGAATTCATGCTTAGATCGATCGTTAGTTTATATAATAGGACCTAATAATTGGTATCAGAGCCAGGTTGTGATCGCTGTTGGATTAAGTTCGCGATTATAAGATCAAAATAATTTTCTTTCATATTTTTCGATCGAAAAACTTACGTGAAATGTATTTTTATCAATGCGCTTAATGTTTGCGAATTTTGTTGATGATCTTGCTGATTAAGTGATAAATTATATGTTAGAAATGATTTACATACTAATTTCAATCGCTTAGAACTTCAGATTAATTCAAATTTTTTATTTCGATCGATATTTGCGTTTGCGATCATGTTTTGATTACAATTTGATTTTCTTCATAATCGTATATTTTGCTGTAAAACGTGGTTAATCTTGTTCATATTCAGAACTAAGAAACGAGTGATTATCCAGAATTTCAGCTCATAACTTGAACATTTTGGTTGAATCTGGATTTTTCACTATTCCATTGAACTTGAAGGTTGTTCTTCAATCGTTTTTCGATCGCAAAACTTGGCTCGAAAAATAATTTTCGAATAAGTTTGCAGCTGAGAAATTTTTCGATGACAAACACTATTCTCGTGTGTTTTACTCAAATATAAGACTCGAAAAAAAATTATTTTCGATAATAAGTTTTTCGATTCATAAATAAATATCCTTTTCGAGTGTAACAAAGCGAAATTTTTTTTCGAAGGATACTGTTTTCGCTAAATCGATATCTTGTTTTGACTCGAAAACTTGTAAAGTAAAACAAGTTTTTTTATCTCAAGATTTTCGATCATTTAAATTTTCGAGTTAAAATATAGCGAAACATATTTCTATCGAATAATTCACACTCGAAAAACTTTTAGTCAACAATTTGAGCCAAACTTAGAGAAATTTTTCGATCACTCTTAATTTTTTGATTACAAAGTTTTCGATAAAAGTTTTTGCGATCAACAATTATTCGACAAACTATTTCTCGATAGGATATTTACTTTTCAAAACTCTTCCCTTCGAAATTTTTTTTCGATAAATACCATGAAAAACATATACGATCGAAATCATTTTCGATTAAAGGTTCGAAAATTTTTAAATCGAAAACTTTATTGCTCGAAAAAATTTTCGACCACTGCTCAAACACACACTGTTAGGTCCTGTTTCATCAATCAACAAGCAATCTAAGCAAGAATTCTAGGTATTCGAGTAAGAAATCTTACGGATTACGTTTGGTCGAATAACCACGTTGAAGATCTTGAGAGATGTTGTTAGCTTTCCTAGTTTCTCGATCGTATTCTCTCTCAATTTAAAATATGAATTCGATGCTTGTAATTTTCTGAATAAAAACTTGTTATTAATTTTGATAGTGTACATCATATTTATACCTATATTCAAGGTATAATTGCTATTAGGTCCTACACTATTAAAACTACTAATTACGCCCCTAATTACAAGGATAATGAAATAACAAAGCACAATTATAATATTCTCTTCAATCTCCCCCTTTGTGCTTGTCTTTGTTTCAGCTCCTTTTATCCTTGTCGGGCATAAAACGACTTCCGCAATCCCAATGCTGTCTCGTAACGTCGAACAGCATTCCTCAGCTCCAATCTCTCATTTATAGCATCTAGAAGCTCGTTCAAGAGTGGGGCCTCTTCTTCACAAAGATCTTCGAAGATTGTCTCTTCGGTGATCTCTCCCAATCTCTTCTGGATGTTCCTCCGCACTAACTTTAGCGTCCCGTCGCAGAACTCATGGACTTCTGACTTTATCATAGCCCTTTTCTTTCCAATCAATGGATTTAGATAGGTTATGGCGAGGCCAGGTTTCTTGAAGATGTAGTTCTCGGGAAAGTTGTTGAGTGGGAAGCCCTTCATGAGCGGAGATTCCATGTTGACCTTCTTCATGTTGTTCTCTATTGCAATTTGAAGGTCGTGTGCGGTGTGATACTTGATCTGCCGCACCATGAATCTTTTCAGTCCCTCGAGTCCTTCATTCTTAATATATCCGGAATGCGTCTTGTACTTTCTCTTGTGCATCTGGTACAACTGGTAGACCTCAATGATGTATATAGGGTTGATGTCCGCTCGCTCAATGATGTAGATAGGGGTTGGGTATCTTCCGATCGTATGCGAGACACCGATAAGTTGGAGAATCGGTGACTTGTTCATGAAAATTTCCTTCAGTTGATCAGATGGAATGCCACTTCGATCGGGTCCGAGATAGTTGAGCATGAAGATATGCTCCATTTTCTTCCTATCTTCCCAGTGTGAGATGCCCCTTAGGTTAAGTTCATTGAGCTTCTTTATTTTGTTTGGAGCCCTCCAAATCTGCTTTCTTACGTCTTCAATGAACGGGACTTCAATTCTGACGTTCTCCCATTGCGTCTCGACTCTAACTGTCCCTTTTGATAAACGGGGAGGAGAGTCGACTCTGAGCCTTATCATTTCGGGTAGCTCTGGGAGAGCAGAACTGTAGTTCTCGCCTTCTTGAAGTTCTTCTTCTTCAAGCAGCACCAAGTCCACCGAAGCTTGTTGTATGAAGTATCTGACGTTGGAGAGTCGAGCTTCAGCAGCTTCCTCTGGTTCCCATTGCGTCATCCACTTCTCGTTTAGGATGTAGTCATCTACGATCAGATGTGGATCGTAGGCAACTGCTTCTGGTTGGACTTGGGGGAGGTTTTAGGTCGGGATCGGATTTGGATTTGTAGGAGAGAGGGTTAGTGTTTGGGATATGGTGGGAGGTGTGGTTGTTTGTTGGCGGGTTTGAGATTGTGTGGTTGGTGGGTGTGAGGATGATCCTGCAGCTTCTTCAGTCATTGTCTGTGCTTGACTCAATCCACGGCCGCTCCGTGTAGTTCGTTGCCGTTTCTCCCCCTCATGACGATCCGGATCATCGGGATCGTCATGTCTACGCTTCGTGCGGGAGCTTTCTTCTCGGCACCTTGTTTGTGTTGGCAGCTCTGGTTCATCTATCAACCTTTTGTAGAGACTCTCCCCTGTGGGAGATCTGGTCTGTAAAGGCGAGGAGGCGGGAGATGAGTCTACCGTGAAGCTGCGTAATCGGGATGTTGTAGGGATTGATAATTGAGGGTGAGGGAGTTGGGGTGGTGAGGATTGGTTGTAGTGGGGTGTGTATGGTGGTGGTAGGAAGTGGTGAGGATATGGGGGTGGTTTGTGTGTCGGTCGGAGCAGCTTCTGGGACTGGTGTTTTCCCGGTGTCTCTTCCGGAAGTCTCGAGAGCGTGGAGCATTTAGTCTATCAGACGATATTCTAGAGAAGATAGAGTTGTGGAGAGCGCTTCTTGTAGTCTTTGCTCCGTCACGAACAGTGGTGGAGTGGGGCCAGGCAAGCGCTCCACTGTCACAACATCGGAGTAGATTTCCGATGTGCCGCCTTGAGTAGGTCTTGAAGTTCCGGAACGTCCAAGGACATCCGTTATTAACCCTGAAGTCTGATCAGTTGGTGGTGGATGTGTTGGCTCCGAAGCAGGTATGATTGAAGGCACTACAGATAAGGCCGAGAGTTATTTTCGAATAAGAATGGTCGAAAAACTTAAGTTATTCACCGCGTACTTTTGCGATCGAATAAAAATGGTCGAAAAACTTAAGTTATTCACTGCGTAGTTTTGCGATCGAATAAAAATATATCGAAAACACAAAGGTTTTCAACACTGAGTTTTGCGGTCGAATAAAGTTCTTCGATGACACTGTTTGCGATACGGACTTTTGCGATACGGACTTTTGTGATCGGAAAACTTTCAAACCAATTTTCGTCGAAAAAATATAAACTTGAACTTTCTTCAAATGTTTTTCGTGAAACTGCTTGCGAATCGGATGTTTTTGAAAAGAAAATGATTCGGAACAAGTTTCTACCTTCGAAATCGGCAAGTTTAATCTAAAAAGTTCGAAATTGCGGGATTTGGTTTGAATCGCCGAAGTTGGTTCGAAGAGTTCGTAGAAGTCGAAAAGTTTTTCGATTGGAAATGTGTAGCGTGTGAGAGAGTTTTCGATCGATAAAGTGATATTAATACTTTACGATCGGGTAAAGTAAAAATTACATTGGGCCGAATAAAAAAATATTTTGGGCTTTAGATAAATTCATGTCTGAAATATTTTTTTTATGAATTAACCCAAAAATAAATTGCATAATACTCCCTGTATTTCTGAAAGAGATGAAATTATCTCCTAATGTTGATGAAATTCAACATTTGACTCCTCGGATGAACTCTAAATTTTCTGCGAGGCTTAAAAACGTTAAAATTTATGTTTTACGAGTGCAGAGGTTAATAACAAATTCTCATTAACTCCCCCTCAACAATTGCATGAGTAAACTTTTCAGTACCTAGGCCTATTTTTAGTACAAATTGGCATATGAAAATTTCCGATTTAAGTACAAGTATCGCATTTTAAGCAATTCAGCATATTTTCATTAAAAATATTACGTATTTCAAAATAGTTATTCGCATTATATCAATTCTTAACCAATGCATGTATTAATGCATTTAAAATGTGCGAATAAAAGAAAAAAATATTTTTGTTTCGGGGTCAGATTTATTTATTTTGAACATTATCACACAAAAAATTTCATGACATAAAACATTAATTTGCCATAAAATCATGTAACTAAACTAGTATTTCTAAGAGCATATTATGAATCACTTCGACAACTCTTGCAAGTTTCGCTCATATCACTCAATTTATTTTTATCAAGGAGAGTTTTAGTAGATATATCACTCTTATCATCACAACAAAATTATATCAATTAATTTGTTATCGTAGTATTTTTAATCAACTTACCAAGTGAGAGTTCATCATTTTGAATCAGTGGGACTTTTAAGGGATTATTTTTAGGCTCTGACTAAAGGGGTAGTAAATTTGGGTTAGTGAGCTTAAAAATTTTTCTCTTCCTGGGGCCCTTTTTTTTGTTTAAGAAATTATGTTCTGATCCTTTGCTTTTCCTTTCTTTAGTGATTTCTTTTCATGGCTTTGAGAGATGAGATCTTCTTTGATTTTGGGTCGAGACTGTGTTCGTTGAGAAAGTTTCACAAATATGGAGTTCAAACCCAAGACTGTGCTTCGCTTCTCATTTTCTCTACATAAGATCTAGATTATCATAAGAGAAGTTCACTTAAAGGTGCTTCTCTTCTAGGAGTATACGAGATTTTCAAGGAGAAGTTCGCAGTGAGATCAATGTCTCTCTTCTATAATGATTGATAAATGCATAATGTGCATCCCTTTTGCTCTCCCCCTCCTTTTCTTGACTGAGTAACCCCGAATCTTGTGAATAAGGTTGAAGGCTTAATCGGGTGTTTATAAAGAAAAAGAATGTCGGAGTAGGCTCAAAGGGGATTTCTATACGACAAAGTAAAGGATTTATAATTTGGGCCAAGTGAGGAATTTCCTAATATGCCCTTATCATTTTCATGACAATCTAATCACAAAAGCAAGATTAAAGCTACGAAGTACAAACCAAAAGATAGTCATTTGAAGTGTGACACAGAAAAAAAAATTGAGGTACAAATTCTCACATGTATGATGTGGCTTTGTGTCTAGTGAAACAAGCAAAGGTTTTTTGAATAAAAGGATGTCATATGAATTTTTAGGCAAAGAACTTAATCATATATATCGAAGAAATATTTTTGTGAGTAATTTAAAAAAAATCAAAATTATCGTCATCCCCCTTTTTTTATTTATACTTTACTATTTATATATATATATAGTATTATATATATTTTATTTTTAATTTTCTTTTATGAAAAAAATATTAAAAGATAGAGTCACGCAAAATAATCAAGGAATATCAGGAAGCACATATAATATCAAATTGAAGAATAGTAGAGCATGTAAAGCACATTTCAAGTAAGATTGGGATTCAACATGCCTAATTTAGCAATAAGGAATTGGAATCGTTTTTCATCCAATGCCTTAGTGATAAAATCGGCAAGTTGAAGCTCCGTTTTTACAAAATACATATATATCGTGCCTTTTTCTACATGATCTTTTATAAAATGATATCGAATTTCTTTGTGTTTCGTACGTGAATGATGAATAGGATTGCACGTAATGGCAATAGCACTTTGAGAATCACTGTAAATGGGAATGTTATTAAAATCAAACCCGTAATCGCGTAGTTGTGTCCGCATCCATAGAATCTGCGAGCAACAACTAGCAGCCGCAACGTATTTTGCTTCGGCCGTCGATGTTGACACACAATTTTGTTTCTTTGAGGACCAGCAAATCAACTTTTCGCCTAAAAATTGTGCTCCGCCAGACATGCTTTTTCTGTCCATTCGACAACATGCATAGTCAGCATCAGTATAGCCAATAAGTCGAAAGTCAGTATTTTTAGGATACCACAGCCCTAAGTTTGGAGTTCCTTTGAGATATCGTAGAATCCTCTTGACGGCATTCATGTGGGACTCCTTTGGGTCCGCTTGAAAGCGGGCGCATAGGCAAGTTGCAAACATAATGTCGGGTCGGCTGGATGTCAAGTAGAGAAGAGATCGATAACGCTCCGGTAGGTGGTGATGTTGACAGCCTTTCCAGACGGATCAGCATCCAATTTGCAATTAGTAGACATATGAGTATTCATCGGTGTGCTCTTGTCTTGATTAAATCTCTTCAGAATATCTCGGATATATTTGGTCTGACTGGTGAAAATGCCATCATCGAGTTGCTTGACTTGTAATCCAAGAAAGAATTGGAGTTCTCCCATTAAGCTCATCTCGAATTTGGTCTTCATGAGATTAGCAAATTTCTGACAGAGACGTTCATTCGTCGATCCGAAAATGATGTCATCAACGTAAACTGAAACGATCATCAAGTCTTTGCCTTGCCTTTTGATGAAGAGGGTCGTATCGATTGTTCCTCTGATGAAGTTGGATTTGACCAAAAATTCGCTCAGAACATCATACCAAGCACGAGGGGCTTGTTTTAGACCATAGAGAGCTTTGTCAAATCGATAGACATGATCAGGATGGTTCTCGTGCATGAACCATTCGGGCTGAGCGACGTAGACTTCTTCTTTTAATACGCCGTTGAGAAGGTAGTTTTGACGTCCATTTGATATACTTTGAAGTCTTTGTGAGCCGCGTATGCTAGAAATAAGCGAATAGCTTCAATACGGGCGACGGGAGCATACGTCTCGTCGTAATCGATTCCTTCTTGTTGATTTTATCCCTTAGCAACGAGCCATGCTTTATTCCTGATTACTTCACCGTTCTCATTTTTCTTGTTCTTGAAAACCCATTTAATTCTTGTTATAGTTTTGCCTTGTGGTCGAGGAACCAATATCCAAACTTGTTGACGCTTGAACTGGTTGAGTTCATCTTGCATTGCAATTACCCAATTCGGGTCTTTAAGTGCTTCGGCTACCTTATTTGGTTTGTTTTGGCTTAGGAAGCATGTGAATAAACCGCTTTGTGTAGACGTCCTAGTACGTACACCACTTGAAGGATCACCGATAATCTGGTCAGTAGGATGAGCTCGAGTCCATTTGAGTTCGTGAGGAATAACCGAAGTAGATTCATCATTGGATGATAGATCGAGACATCCGGAATTAATGGGTTGATCATTCATAGTCGGGAAATTCAATTCAGAGATTGAATCGGTAGGAATTTCTTCATCCGCATTTGTAGGAGCTGCAGCACTAGATGAAGATTCAGAATTAGTCGACTCTCCAACATTGGTCGGATTTTGAGGATTAGGAGTCTCAATTTGAATTTCTTCCATTGAGGGAGAAGGAGCACTGCTTGGTATAGAATGGGACGAAGCAAGCATTTGAGACTCGTTCCGATAAAAATGTTCAAACAGTGAATCTAAATCTTCCAAGTTGGCGGGAATTGCTTCTCTTGACTTTGAGGTAAAAGTTGTCGAATGTTGTTGACCTTGTGCCAACATGCCTAGAAGCTCGGGTGCTGAACTGTCTTATTCAGAAAATTCCGTCATTTCTGGAAAGGTGAGGTTGTAGGTTTCAAGAAATGTACGAGAAGACTTGAGGTAGAGGCGATATGATTTTGAAGTAGAGGAATATCCGACAAAAATGGCTTCAAAGGCTTTCAGATCGAACTTGCGATGAGGCAAACAACTGTCGAAGGTCGAACTGTTGTCAGATTGATAGTGTAGAGATTTGGTCTTCGTGATCCTGTTACAGTTCTTGATTCTGACTATTTAAAATTCTGCACTGATCAGCTAGAAATACCACTTGAGATCCTTTATCGCAGAATTGTCCTATGCTGAATAGATAGTGCTGGAGACCTTGGACGTAAGAGACATCTTTAATCGTCAGATTTGGTAGTAGAATGTCTCCAAATACGAGTATGGGAGCTGAGTCATTGTTGCCAAATCGGACTTTGCCATTGTAACGATCTTGGTACTTGCTCAATAGTTCCTGCTTTCCCGTCATGTGTGTGGAGCAACCAGAATCTAAATACCACACATGATGGATCTGCATAGAAAGAGGTTAGAGAGATTTAGGTACCCACTTTTGAATGGGTCCTCTCGGATTAGCAGATTTGATAAGTAAGGTTTGGTTATTGTTGGTTCCTAAATTATTGGAATGTTTAGGTACCCAAACCAACTTAGAAGTAGTTGATTTAAGTGGTACTTGTTTAGGCAACTTGGCCTTATTGGCTTGTGTTGGCCTAGGTGATGTTTTAGGAACCCAGTTAGGTTGAACATTACATGGGAGGTTAATTTCAGTACGAGCAAATGTCCGATTTGTCTTATTGCTTGAGAAAATATTTTCTGTAGCTAGTCTCCTAAGGTGTTTAGCTGAATGTAGATGGACTGGGTACCTTAGGTGAGGACAAGAATGTATGGAGCTATAAGCTTTGTAATAGCCGGATCTTGTTTCCTATGAGACTTAAGACTTGCTTTTGTCTTAGAATGATGGTCATTATTTTTAGACGTAGAGCCAATGTCAAAGTTTGTGCGTTCAAAAATAATAGGCTTTAACGCATAAGTTGAAGTAACAATACTAGAAATGGCTGTCTTCGTACGAGTGTCCGTAGTTTTTGACATAGAAAAATTAGATAACAAATCATTTTTCTTCTGAAATTTTATTCTAGGCACTCTTTCCTTAGTATACTTCACCTCTTTTACTACTCTACCTGTGGATGGAGTAGAAAAAGAGTTAGTAAAAATCTTTTTCCTTTTTGAAGAATTTAAGGATTCGTTTTCTCTCTTTACAATTTTTAAAGAAGATTTATCTTCTTTTGAAATATTTTGAAAAATAATGGGAGAGTTATTTTTTTTTTGTTTAATCTTGTTCTTCATTAAAGAATTTCTTTCAAAATAAGATCAGGACAAGTTTTTAAAGTAGAGGATGTTTTGAGTTTGGAAATCTCCAGTAAAAGTTCGTTCTTTTCAGCTTTGAAATTCTTTCTTTCTGTTTCCAAGGAAGCGTTTAAATCAGCTATTTTTCTAATAATAGCCGGAATATAACAGAAATTAGAATTTTGAAAATGATCACAATTATCTTCCATGTCGTTAGAGAAATCATCTAGGGGATATAAGGAATTATAATCACTAGACAAGTTGAGATCTCTTGTCTTGTAACTATTATTCAAGTCGGTATAGTCAAAAGGAATGTTAGTCCTATCAGTGGCTTGTCGTTTAGATTCTTTTAAAGCATTTATTTCGGAAGAATTAGTAAATGCCATTAGAGAAGTTAAACCTAATCCCATATACTTGATATCGTATAATTGTCTAACATTGACCTTTTTCAAGTTACAGGGATTGTTAAAACCTAAGCCCTCTTTAGGATTATAAAATTCTGTATCAAGAGGTTGATTTAGAAATGTAGTTTAATCCGTTTGACCCCTTTTTATTAGAAGATCATCTAACGTTTTAATCCTTGAATAAAGTTTCTTACGTTCGTCAGAAATTTCTTAGAAATTATTTTTAGAAATCTCTTAGTCTCTCTGACAATCGATAAGAATCGTATTAAGTTCAGTAATTTTTGTCTCAGAGGTAGCTATGGTTAATTCAAGACTAGAGATTCTTTTCTTAGCGTTAGATAAGAGAATTTCGAGATGAATTTTCGTCTTCAGAATCTGTGGTGTCTTCCAGCCAATGCTCTTGTTCTGCCATCAGTGCTACTCCAGCCTCTTTCTGTTTAATGATTTGGAATTTTTTTGAGTAGTAGTTGGCGTCCTTTTTCTTGGGTAGTTTGCATTCCCTGGAGAAGTGTCCGATCTTTTCACAATTATAACATTTTTGTGGTTCTTTGACACTTTTTGATTCTGAGGACTCGGCCGGTCTTTCCTTTTGCTTGGAGCTAGATGTCCGAAGTCTATTGGCCGAAGACGAGGATTTCTTTTTGTAAAACTTTTTGCTCATCATTTTAGAACTGAGAGCTAACTGTTTCTTGAACTCCTTCATATCGGGTTCTGAGTCCAAGTCAGATTCTCCTTCATCTTCTGAAGAACTTGGCAGCTTGATACTTTTATCCTTTCGAGATCGACTAAGCTTTCTTTCAGAGACAAATGCTATAGAATCGTCGATCTTCTTGTCCTTTAGTTCTTTTTGGATCTCGCTTATATCTTCTTCACGTTGGGCGAGATTACCAAAGACGGCGTGGATATCCATTTCGTCCAAATCCTTATTTTGTCGGATTTGAATGGATATTTTCTTCCACTCCGGTTGAAGAGAAGAAAGAAATCTGAAGTTGGCCTCCATGTTGGTCTTGAATATATCTATTTTTCTCATTTCATTAAGAAGAGTTATATATCTTTCATAGAGTTCATAAACCGATTCATCTGTCTTGGCTTTGCAAGAGTCGTAAGCTGTTAGAATATTTGTTTTCTTTGCTTTGACTCCAACTTCGGTTCGCTGCATCATCTTGTGGAGCTCGTCCCACATGGCCTTTGCGCTCGATAGACTATCTATTTGCATATAGATGTCATTCGATATTCCTTGCATTAGGAATGTATTGGCTCCCAAGTCTGCTTTGGCTCTTAAACGCTCCCCCTCGGTGTAATCACCAGGAACTTTAAGTCTTCTGGTTGCAGGAATAGGAGGATTGTTTGTGGCATCTCCTTCTTGGATGAGCCAGAATTGAGCTGGACCTTCTTGAAGTGACACGATCAAATTTATGGCTTGATCTTTCGTTTCCAAGAAGTTCACGAACCGGCTTCTCCATACCGTGGGCGGACGTCATTTCCGAGTAAGTAAGCATCCATTTTTGTTGATTGGTAGGATCTTCGTGAAAGTTTGGAATCGTAATGAAAAATGCTTCACAAGTGACAAACTTAGTTAGAAATATTTGATTCGTAATTTAAACAATTTCCTTTTTGAACCTATGATCCGGTCGTGAAAGAGAAATTGTTATGGTTTCGAAAATATTTGGTAAGTAAAAATTGATACTTCAAGATTTGTTAAAGAAATTTGAATTATTGATCGAAAATATTGAGTATCAAAATAGATAGTTCGGAAACAAATATTTTCCGTAAGTGTTGAAGTTCACAATTTTTGATTTCTTTTAAATGTAGTGGTCGAAATGTTTTTCGAGCAGTAAAGTTTTTTCGATTTTAAAATGTTAAACTTTTTAATCGAAAAAGTTTTTCGAACGTTTAAGGATTTAGTTATATGTTTATCGAAAAATATTTTTAAAAAAAATGTTGAAAAGATGATCTTATCGAAAAATATTTTGTCGAAAAACTATGTTGATCACAAAAATTCTTTTTGAATAACTTGTGATCGAAAAATTACTAGTGATCGAAAAACATTGTTTTATTTTGACTCAAATTGTTGATTCTAAAATTTTTCGATGAAATATTTTTCGATCAAAAAATTTATTCGCTCGAAAAAGATATTTATTTATGAACCGAAAATTATTATTGAAATAATGTTTTGCGAGTCTTAAATTTGAGTAAAACACTCGAAAATAGTGTTTGTCGTCGAAAAATTTCTCGGCTGCAAACTTTGTCGAAAATTAATTTTTAATCCAAGTTTTTCGATCGAAGAACAGCTAAGTTCAATGTAACAGTGAAAATTCCAGTTTCAACCGAGATGTTCAGTTTAGGTGCTGAAATTCTGGATAATCACACGTTTAACAGTTCTAAATAAGAACAAACACAGAATCAACCACGTTTAATAGCAAAATATATCGAGATTTAAGAAAACAGATCGGACTAAAAACTTGATCGCAAACTGTTAGTCCTACGCATCCAACTACGTTTAAGATTAAAGACGATTTACCACGATTAAAGCTCGGAAGTATTGATTCGTCGTGGGATGGGCGTGGGAGACTTTGATAGCTTTGGGAATTCTCTTGTAATATGACTAATCTCTTCACACACACACTATGTGTGAGGGTTTTTGGTATTTATACCACAAGTTGGTATATAATACCTTGGGCTTTTGTAAGCCCAGTTACATTTAATAGCTCACTAGCCTCTAATTAAATTAAAGCCTAGTTCGCTAAATTAATTACAAGACTAAGATAAAATAATACATTGAACACAATAAAATAATCCTAACAATCTCCCCCTTTGTGTTCAATTTATAATTAAGCGCTTGGTATCTTGGTCTTGTAAATCTTTTCCTGAGTCCTTGAAGAACACGTATCAAAGTGGCATTAGCGAAAGCGTTAGTGCGTGTGTTCTTCTTTAGTGTTTCTCCTCCTTTGTCTCGTCTTGACCTTCTCTTCTCGGCACCGCATCTTTCATCAAGTCTTCTCTCGAAGCTTGTCTTGGAGATGTCGGGGCTCGAAGAGGCTTGCCGGTGAGTTCAGTCTCTCCCTTTGATAGTGCACAACTCCCCCTACGTTTGTTCAACCTTGTGTTGGGATTGGGGAGTTCTCTTTATATTCGGAGAGGCGAACTTGTGGCTGTAAATTCGAGTTTTGAAGGTCGTGGTTCGCTTGATTTTCTGATGACGCTTGAGATTTGAGCATTTCCGATCAATCTTGCATTTTTCGTTGTGGTACGGCTCCCATTTTCTTTCTTTACTACTAGGTGAAAATAGGTCGTCGATGGCAAGATGTTTGCATCGTCAGGACGAGGAGAAGCAACTCAGGTTGGGCAATAACCTAACGGAGCCACAAAGGCGATCCGTCTTGAAGGTTAACCGGGGTCACAAAGACTTCCCGTTAACATCAATTCTCTTCTTCTTGGCTCCAGGTTCATCTTCTTCGAAGGAAGTTGTCTGGTTCGGCTTCGAGAAAGCTTGTCTGGCTCCGGAAGAAGGTAAGTGTGGGGCTTGATTTAAGTTGTGCCGAGGCTCCTTTGGAATGTACGTTCAAGTGCAGGAGAGCCCGGCTTCAGAGTGGTACGCTCGGCGGAATTTGTTGGGTGGTCCGACCTCTTTGTTTATCCGTGTCCCCTTCTCCCCCTCATGGCGATCGAATTAACGAGATCGGCATGCTTGTTTTGGAAGATAAGGACACAAACGACAGGTCGGCGTGGTAATGAACAGACGGAGCCACTAAGGCAATCCGTCATCACGATTGCCTGTGAGTACAGGGCTTGGTAAACCGGGGCCACATAGGCATCCCGTTTTCATCGTTCTAGAGACTAGCTCGAGACGATGGCCTGATTCCGTTGTTGTTTTGATGTTGCAACGGCAGGACTTCCTTCCGATCATCGAACCATGTCTACGAGTAACATGTCTACGAAAGTTCTAACTTGATCACAAAGACCAGGTGTTATAAGAGTGTATGTGTCCTAGAAAATATTTAAAATATGGGACGTGAGGACACACTAGACTCGATTGTGCACAAGAAAGTGTGGTAGTGGGGCTGAGTACCACTTAATTCAATATCTCCCACTTCCGAGTGAAGCGGTGATAGTAGTCGTGTCTCCCCGTGATTTCTTGAAACACCTGTCTTTTGTGAGACAGACGAGTGGGTGAGGCTCGGTTGTGCATGCGCCGTTGGACCTAATGCGGCGACTTCTACCCGGGAGCTAATAAAATTAGCACCTGTACCTATGGGGGTGTGATCCGAGATATTTGTGAGGTAAGGGAATGTTGTAGTGTTGGTCTTTTCAAAATGGATCAGAAGCATCATCGGAGGCAAGCTTTGCAAGATATTGACTAGTTCTCGGTGATGTTCCGGGGTTAGATTCAGTTGGATTTGCCTGAATCATGAGAACAAATTATCCTTGCGTCCGGTAGGAAGTAGTGAGTGCTGCTTTATTTGTATCAGCAATGCCGGAGCAGGTTGCTTGAAGTGAGCACCGAGTTTGCACTAAAGGCCACCATTGGAAGCTTGAGATTCTTCGTTTAGAAAAGACTTGATATTTGGATGCTCGAAATTCTTCGTTCCAAAATATTGCTCCCTAAATAATATTGCTCCCTAAATAATATTGCTCCCCCTCAAAAGATGCGTAGTCGGATTGAAACAATTTCTCTTCAATCTCTTTCCCTAAATTTACATATCCATGCTCTCTCCCCCAAAAAAAATGTAATTATTTCTCCCTTTTAAACAATTGTAGAGGTTGCTTCTCTTTTATAAGTAAAAGAGTAGCTCCCCCTCAAATAAGGCTCATTTAAAAATGGTTTTTATCATTTTCGTGCGTAATATGCAACTCGGATCTCAAAATCTCGTAATGTTTTGAAAATGCATATTTAAAATGTACCATTTTAAAAGAAGGTATTTTTCAACGGGATACCAACCATGCTGGGGTTATCTGCAAAACCTTATCGGGACTTTGGTACCCATATTTGTATGGGTCCTCCCTTATTAGCAGAAAATAATTTATGCTTAGCATGTGTCAAATTCGGTCCTAAATCGTCCAACAATAAATTATTGGATAACCACTTAGGGGTAATTTGACACGGAAAAGACGTTTCAGTGCCAGTGAATGTGTCTCTAGGTATTCTAGAGTGAAAGATCTTCTCTTTGGCTAGTCTCATAAGGTGCTTTTCCGAATGGACTTTGACAGGATATTTCAAGTAGGAATACGAAGCTACAACATTGCAGGCATGTATAGCGGGTGAATACCTACGAGAAGACTTCACACAATTCACTCCATAATGATGGTCTTTAGTGGGATTTTGCTTACGAGAATGATAAACATTTTTGTTCGTGTAAGGAAATCCACTTTTCTCATTCTTTAAAGAATGGGAAATTTTGGAAGCTCGAGAAGTTAGCTTGCTTGAGCATGAAACTTCTCTTTGAGGAGCATCCTTTTTAATAGGAATAGGAGAGGAAAAATCAATAACAGTTTCTACTCTAGTTTTCATAGAAGGTGTTGATTTTCCTTTCCTCTTCCTATTTTTCTCCTGTTCCTTGGAAGAATTAAGCTTAGGCTTTTTACTTATCTTTTCTGCTCGGGTCACCGTAGACTTTGAAGTCGTCACGGGTAACTTAGAATGTGTATTGAAGCTTTCTCAGATTTGAGAACAGAGATGCTTTTAATTTTTGTTGTCTTGACCTGTTTCGAGGATGATGTATCTTTTGAAAAATCATGGAAAACAGGTAAGGACGGGGAATTTTTAAGATTTGAAATCTCCTCTAAGAGTTTTTGCTTTTCTGCTTGAAACACTACTCTTTCCGATTCCAAAGTTGCGTTCAATTCGGAAATTTTACTAGCAATCATAGGAATTTCCAACCACGAGATAGATTTATATAACTTGTTTTCCCCGTCAAGCGCTGAAAAGGAATCTTGGTCGACTAGCTTCGCAATAATTGTCTTTAAAGGGATAGTTCTAGTGTACCATTTATTGCAGATTGCTAGGATAACCTCATATTGTTCTGTGACGACATTCCACTCAGTTGCTTTGAGTTCAAAACGACATCGATTAAATTCCTCAATTTCTTTAGCTTGAGCATCCATAATTAAGTATTAATTTTAAAATTAATTATTTTCTGAAAGAAATGGCTCTTGAAACTTTTGTTCCAAAAAGTTTGGTTTTGTCAAAAGATAGCGTGAAATTTCGAAAAAAAATTAGATTTCGAAAATTTGAGAGTTACCAAAACTTTTTCTAAAATTTGCCAAAAATGTCCTAAATAGATTGTTGGATACGTGATCGTTGACACGTAAAGTGGATTTGCCTTTGGAAAATTAACAAAAGCGTTTTCTATACCTAAAATTTTGGGCCCGAAAAAATTTTTTTTAAAAAAATTTCGAAAGTCCTTTTTTTTTTTTTTTTTTTTTTTTTTTTTTTAAGGGGTGGCCGAAAAGTTTAGGTGGTCGAAAATGTTAAGGGTAATTTCAAAGGGTGGGTTATAGTGAAACTCGGATGGAAATATTTCGCTTAGTCTAAATTCGGGTAGAAATTCGATTTCAGTTTCGCCAAATTTCACAAATTCGGGGGACTCAAATTAAATTGGTCACGAAATTATGAAATTCGGGTATTAGTAGAAATTCGTCGAATTTGATTTGAACAGTAGTAATTCGCCGAGTTTTCCACAATTGGGCAAATTTTGTAATTTTGCCCGAAAATTTGCCAAATTCGGGTAGTAGAAGTTCGCCGAAATTGTAAAATTTGATTCAAAATCAGGAATTCAAAATTCGGGTAACTTAATTGAAATTCGGCGAGAATTTTGAAATTGGATTAACCAATTTCGGCGATAGAAATTCAATATCCAAATTCGGCCAGCTATCTAATGAAAATTGTCTCAAATTCTGGCGAATTTCGATCGAAATTCGGCGAGATGAATCAATTTTCGGGCTGATGAACAAACTTCGGGCAGATGAACACTGTTCTAGAATCAAATTTCATGCGCGATTTCTCCCCAAAACTCACTCAAATCAACTGAAAATTGATGGGTAATCACTCAAAAACACTCGAAAAAAAACTAAATGTTGATCTTAATCAAGCAAAATCAGCAACATAGACTGAAAAATCTCAAGACCAAGACCTAAATATTTTCGAGTTTATCACATGAAAAACACCAAAAATTTCAGAAAATTTGATCAAATCCAAACGTGTTTGGCTCTGATACCACTTGTTAGTCCTACGCATCCAACTACGTTTAAGATTAAAGACGATTTACCACGATTAAAGCTCGGAAGTATTGATTCGTCGTGGGATGGGCGTGGGAGACTTTGATAGCTTTTGGAATTCTCTTGTAATATGACTAATCTCTTCACACACACACTATGTGTGAGGGTTTTTGGTATTTATACCACAAGTTGGTATATAATACCTTGGGCTTTTGTAAGCCCAGTTACATTTAATAGCTCACTAGCCTCTAATTAAATTAAAGCCTAGTTCGCTAAATTAATTACAAGACTAAGATAAAATAATACATTGAACACAATAAAATAATCCTAACACAAACGCAAAAATCGATCTAAATCGAAATCTGAATTAATATGGCATTCTAAGCGATTCAAATCAGTACGTCAATCAATCCTAACATATAATCTATCACATAATCAACAAAATCAACAACAAAATTCGCACATTAAGCATATTGATCAAAATATAAGTCAAGTGAGTTTTTCGATCGAAAAATATGGAAAATTATTTTGATCTGGAAATTGCGAATTCTATCCAAAATCAATCACGATTTGCTCTGATACGAATTGTTAGGTCCTGATTCATCAATCAACAAGCAATCTAAGCAAGAATTCGAGGTATTCGAGTAAGAAATCTTACGAATTACGTTTGGTCGAATAACCACGTTGAAGATCTTGAGAGAGGTTGTTAGCTTTCCTAGTTTCTCGATCGTATTCTCTCTCAATTTAAAATATGAATTCGATGCTTGTATTTTTCTGAATAAAAACTTGTATTAATTTTGATAGTGTACATCATATTTATACCTATATTCAAGGTATAATTGCTATTAGGTCCTACACTATTAAAACTACTAATTACGCCCCTAATTACAAGCATAATGAAATAACAAAGCACAATTCTAATATTCTCTTCACACACATTTTACACTGTTTTGGAAGAAATCAATATTCGAAATTTTCAAAACTTACGAAAAACATTTGTCTCCGAATTATCTTCTACGATACTCAGAATTTTCGATCTTAAATTGAAGAGTATATTAGAATTGTACTTTATTATTTCATTATCCTTGTAATTAGGGGCGTAATTATAAATATTGATAGTGTAGGACTTAAGAGTAATTATACCTTAAATATAGGTATAAATATGATGTACACTATCAATGTAAATACATCATTCGTTATTGAGTAAATAATAAGTTTCGAATTCATATTTTTAAAACGAGAGGTAACCTTCGAGAAACAAGAAAACATCTCACAACCTCTCAAGATCTTCAAAGCGGATATTCGACTGATCGTATATCGTAAGATTTCTTACTCGAATACCGAGAATTAATGCTTAGATTGTTTGTTGATTGATGAAACAGGACCTAACAATTGGTAGCAGAGCAAATCGTGATTGATCTTGGACAGAATTCGTAATTTACAGATCAAAATAATTTTGCAGATTTTTCGATCGAAAAACTAACGTAATTTATATTTTGATCGATATTCTTAATTGTGCGAATTTTGCTATTGATTTTGCTGATTAAGTGATTGATTATATGCTCGGATTGATTTACGTACTAATTTCAATCGCTTAGAACGTAATTATAATTAAAAATTTTTATCTATATTGATTTTTAAGTTTGCGATCAAGTTTTGAGTCCAATCTGATTTTCTTAAATCCCGATATGTTTTGCTATTAAACGTGGTTGATTCTGTGTTTAATCATAATTAGAACTGTTAAACCATTGATTATCCAGAATTTTCGCGTCTAAATTGAACGTTTCGATTAAATCTGGAATTTTCACTATTACATTGAACTTAATTGTTCTTCGATCCAGTTCCTCGATCGAAAAACTTGAATCGAAAAATATTTTTCGACCAAGTTTGCAGCCGAGGAATTTTTTCGACCACAAACACTATTTTCGAGTGTTTTACTCAAATTTAAGACTCGAAAAACATTATTTCAATAATTAGTTTTTCGGTTCATATATAAGTATATTTTTCGAGCGAATAAGTTTCTCGATCCATAATTAGCCAAAACATATTTTCGATCGAAAAATATTCCATCGAAAAATTTTTACAGTCAACAATTTGAATCAAACTAAAAACAATGTTTTTCGATCACTAGTAATTTTTCGATCACAAGTTATTCGATAAGAGTTTTTGCGATCAACATAATTTTTCGACAAAATATTTTTCGATAAGGTCATCTTTTCAACAATTTCCGAAAAATATTCTTCGATAAACAAATAACTAAATCCTTAAACGTTCGAAAAACTTTTTCGATTAAAAAGCATAATATTTTTAAATCGAAAAACTTTACTGCTCGAAAAACATTTCGACCACATCATTTTTAAAAGAAATCAAAAATTTTGAACGTCAAAACTTACGAAAAATATTTTACTCCGAACTATCAATTTTTGATTCTCAATATTTTTTATCACCAATTCAAATTTCTTTAACGATTCTTGAAGTATCAATTTTTAATTACCAAATATTTTCAAAAACATAATAATTTCTATTTCACGACCGGATCATATGTTCAGAAAGGAAATTGTTTAAGTGCGAATCGAATATTTCTAACTAAGTTTGTCACTTGTGAAGCATTTTTCATTACTATTCCAAACCTTCACGAAGATCCTACCAATCAAAAAAATGGATGCTTACTCACTTGGAAATGACGTCCGTCCTCCAATTATTCGAAGAGGCGAATACACGGCATGGAGAAGTCGATTCTTGAACTTCTTGGAAACGAAAGATCAAGCCTCAAATTTGATTGCGTCACTTCAAGAAGGTCCAGCTCTGGCTCATCCAAGAAGGAGATGCCACAAACAATCCTCCTATTCCTGCAACCAGAAGACTTAAAGTCCCTGGTGAATATACCGAGGGGGAGCGTTTAAGAGCCAAAGCAGACTTGGGAGCCAAGACTTTCCTAATGCAAGGAATACCGAATGACATCTATATGCAAATAGATAGTCTATCAAGTGCAAAAGCCATGTGGGACGAGCTCCACAAGATGATGCAACGAACTGAAGTTGGAGTCAAAGCAAAGAAAGCAAATATCCTAACTGTTTATGACTCTTTCAAGGCCAAGACGGAGGAATCAGTTTATGAACTCTATCAAAGATATCTAACCCTTCTCAATGAAATGGGGAAGATTGATATATTCAAGACCAACATGGAGGTCAACATCAGATTTCTCTCTTCTCTTCAACCGGAGTGGAAGAAAATATCCATTCAAATCCGACAAAATAAGGATCTGGACGAAATGGATATCCACGCCGTCTTTGACAATCTCGCCCAACATGAAGAAGATATAAGCGAGATTCAAAAAGAACTAAAGGGCAAATAGATCGACGACTCTATAGCACTTATCTCTGAAAGAAAGCAAAGTCGATCTCGAAAGGATAAAAGTATCAAGCTGTCAAGTTCTTCAGAAGGTGAAGAAGAATCTGACTCGGACTCCGAACCTGATATGAAGGAGTTCAAGAAACAGTTAGCTCTCATTTCTATAATGATGAGTAAAAACTTTTACAAAAATAAATCCTCGTCTTCGGCCAATAGACTTCGGACATCTAGCTCCAAGCAAAGGGAAAGACTGGCCGACTCATCAGAATCCAAGTGTCAAAGAACCTCAAAAATGCTATAACTGTGGAAAGGTAGGACACTTCTCTAGAGAATGCAAACTACCCAATAAAAAGGATGCCAACTACTACTCAAAAAAATTCCAACTCACTAAACAGAAAGAGGCTGGAGTAGCATTGATGGCAGAACAAGAGCATTGGCTAGTAGATACCACAGATTCTAAAGACAAAAATCTTGCACTAATGGCATACCTCGACGACGCTTCAAATGATGACCCATCCAGGAGGCCTGACGACGACGACAAAGCATCCTCTTCGTCACAAGAGGTACAATTGTCTAATTCCACGTTATTAAACATGTTAGAATCGTTACAGCTTAAGTACACTAACATGAAAATTGAGCGGAAACGAACAAAGGAATTAGAAGAGAAACTAGCTCTTAGCGAAAGCAATTTCCAAAAGCAATTAGATAAGAAAATTCATCTCGAAATTCTCTTATCTAACGCTAAGGAAAAAATCTCTAGTCTTGAATTAACCGTAGCTACCTCTGAGACTTAAATTACTGAACTTAATACGATTCTTATTGATTGTCAGAGAGACTTAGAGATTTCTAAAAATAATTTCAAAGAAATTTCTGACGAACGTAAGAAACTTTATTCAAGGATTAAAACATTAGATGATCTTCTAATGGTGTCAAACGGATCAAACAATATTTCTAACCCTCTTGATACAGAATTTTATAATCCTAAAGAGGGCTTAGGTTTTAACAATCCCTGTAACTTGAAAAAGGTCAATATTAGACAATTTTACGATATCAAATATATGGGATTAGGATTAACTTCTTTAATGGCATTTACAAATTCTTCCGAAATAAATGCTTTAGAAGAATCTAAACGACAAGCCACTGATAGGACTGACATTCTTTTTTACTACACCGACTTGAATAATAGTTAGAAGACAAGAGATCTAAACTAGTCTAGTGATTATACTTCATTATATCTCCTAGAAGATTTTTCTAAATATAAGGAAGAAAATATTGATCATTCTCAAAATTCTTATTTCTGTTATATTCCAGCTATTATTAGAAAAATAGCTGATTTAAACGCTTCCTTGGAAACAGAAAGAAAGAATTTCAAAGCTGAAAAGAACGAACTTTTATTGGAGATTTCCAATCTCAAAACTTCCTCTATTTTAAAAACTTGTCCTGATCTTATTTTAAAAATCTTTAATGAAGGACAAGATTAAAACGAAGCAAAACTCTCCTATTATTTTTCAAAATATTTCAAAAGAAGATAATTCTTCTTAAGAAATTGTAAAGAGAGAAAACGAATTCTTAAATGCTTCAAAAAGGAAAAAGACTTTTACTAACTCTTTTCCTACTCCATCCACAGGTAGAGTAATAAAAGAGGTGAAGCATGCTAAGGAAAGAGTGCCTAGAATAAAATTTCAGAAGAAAAATGATTTGTTATCTATTTCTTCTATGTCAAACACTATGGACACTCGTACGAAGACAGCTATTTCTAGAATTGTTAATTCAAATTATGTGTAAAGGCCTATTATTTTTGAAAGCACAAACTTTGAAATTGACTCTACTTCTAAAAACCCTCCTCATTCTAAAACAAATGCAAGTCGTAAGTCTCATAAGAAACAAGACCCAGCCATTAAGAAAGCTTATAGTTCCATACGTTCTTGTTCTCACCTAAGGTATCCACTCCACGTACATTCAGCTAAACACCTTAGGAGACTAGCCAAAGAAAAGATTTTCTCCAGCAATAAGACAAATCAGACATTTCTTCGTGCTGAAATTAACCTCCCTTATAAGGTTCAACCACAATGGATTCCTAAGTCACCACCTAGGCAAACACAAGCCAATAAAGCTAAATTGTCTAAAGAGGTACTACTTAAACCAACTACTTCTAAGCTGGTTTGGGTACCTAAGCATTCTCATAAGTTAGGAACCAAAGATGAACAAACATTATTTATCAAATCTGCTAATCCGAGAGGACCCATTTAAAAGTGGGTACCTAAGTCTCCCTAATTTCTTTCTATGCAGATCCATCATGTGTGGTATTTAGATTCTGGCTGCTCCACACACATTACGGGAAAACAAGAACTGTTGAGCAACTACCAAGATCGTTACAATGGCAAAGTCCGATTTGACAACAGTAATTCAGCTCCCATACTCGGATTTGGAGAATTTTACTGCCAAATTTGACAATTAAAGATGTCTCTTACGTCCAAGGTCTCCAGCACAATCTGTTCAGCATAGGCCAATTCTGTGACAAAGGATTTCAAGTCGTATTTCTAGCTGAACAGTGCCAAGTTTTGAATTGTCAAAATCAAGAACTTCTCACAAGATCACGAAGATCTAACCTATACACAATCAATCTGACATCAGTTCGACCTTCGACAGCTGTATGCCTCATCTCTCAGACAACAATAAAGAGGAACAGCATATGGCATCAACGTCTGCCACATCTAAACTTAAAAACTCTTCACAAACTCAGTGTTAAAAAGTTGGTTAACGGTCTGCCAACAATTTCATCTAACCATGAGCATCACTGTTCGGCTTGTTCAAATGGGAAAAATGAAGCATGCATCACACAAACTCAAGCAAGTTGCTTCTACATCTCGACCCTTGGAATTACTTCACATGGACCTCTGCGGACCAATGCGTACACAAAGCATCAACGTTCGTAAATATGTGTTAGTAATAGTCGACGATTATTCTCGCTACACATGGACAAGATATCTCTGAACTAAAGATGAGACTTGAGACTTGATAATAAGCTTTGTGAATAGAACTCAGAATCTCCAGCAAAAGAAAAATCCAAGTAATCAGAATGGACAACGGGACGGAATTCAAGAATCAGCGTCTCGGCAACTTTTACCAATCACTTGGAATTATTCAACAATTCTCAGCCGCGAAAACGACACAACAAAACGGTGTCGTAGAAAGAAAGAATCGGACTCTAGTTGAAGCTGCAAGAACTATGATCATTCACTCCGGTCTTCCTCACTTTCTATGGGCTGAAGCAGTGAGTACAGCATGCTTTACTCAAAACAGGACAATTATTCACAAACGCTTTGAGAAGACACCATATGAGCTAATTAATACACGAATTCCGAATATCTCATTCTTCAAAGTATTTGGTTGCAAGTGTTTTGTGGCCAACGATCGGGAGCATCGAAGCAAGTTCGATCCCAAAGCCTTTGAAGCCATTTTTGTCGGATATTCCTCTACTTCAAAATCATATCGCGTATACCTCAAGTCTTCTCGTACAATTCTTGAAAGCTACAACGTCACTTTTCAAGAAATGACGGAATTGGGTTCTGAACAAAACAGTTCAGAACCCGAGCTTACTGGCGTGTTGGCACAAGGTCAACAACTTTCGGCAACGTTTACATCAACATCAAATGAAGCAATTCCCGCTGACCACGAAGATTTAGATTCTCTATTCGAACAGTTTTATCGGAACAAGTCTCAAATGACTGCTTTGTCTCACTCAACACCAAGCAGTACCCCATCTTCCTCAGTGGAAGAAATTAATAATGAGACTCCTCTTCTTCAAAATCCGACAACTGTTGGAGAATCTAAATATTCAGAATCTTCATCTAGTACTGCAGTTCCTACAAATACAAATGAGGAAATTCCTATCGACTCAACATCTGATTTGAATTTTCCAACTTTGAATGATCAACCAATTAATTCGGGATATCTCGATCTCCAATCCAATGATGACTCTACTTCAATTATTCCTCACGAATGCAAATGGACTCGAGCTCACCCTACTGATCAGATTATTGGTGATCCTTCAAGTGGTGTGCGTACTAGGACGTCTACACAAAGCGGTTTATTCACATGCTTTCTAAGCCAAAATGAACCAAATAAAGTAGCCGAAGCTCTTAAAGACCCGGATTGGGTAATTGCGATGCAAGATGAACTCAACCAGTTCGAGCGTCTACAATTTTGAACATTGGTTCCTCGACCACAAGGCAAAATCATAATTGGAACAAAATGGATTTTCAAGAACAAGAAAAATGAGAACGGTGAAGTAATCAGGAATAAAGCACGACTCGTTGCTAAGGGATACAATCAACAAGAAGGAATTAATTACAACGAGACGTATGCTCCGGTTGCACGTATTGAAGCTATTCACTTGTTTCTAGCATACGCGGCTCACAAAGACTTCAAAGTCTATCAAATGGACGTCAAAACTGCCTTTCTCAACGGTGTATAAAAAGAAGAAGTCTACGTCGCTCAACCCGAAGGGTTCTTGCACGAGAACCTTCCTGATCATGTCTATCGATTGGAAAAGCTCTCTATGGACTAAAACAAGCCCCTCATACTTGGTATGATGTTCTGAGCGAATTTTTGGTCAAATCCAACTTCATCAGAGGAACAATCGATACGACTCTCTACATCAAAAGGCAAGGCAAAAACTTGATGATCGTTCAAGTCTACGTTGATGACATTATCTTCGGATCGACCAATGAACGTCTCTGTCAGAAACTTGGTAATCTCACGAAGACAAAATTCGAGATTAGCTTAATTGGAGAACTCCAATTCTTTCTTGGATTACAAGTCAAGCAACTCGATGATGGCATCTTCATCAGTCAGACCAAATATATCTGAGATATTCTGAAGAGATTTAATCAAGACAAGAGCACACCGATGAACACTCCTATGTCTACTAATTGCAAACTGGATGTTGATCCGTCTGGAAAGGCTGTCAACATCACCACCTATCGGAGCATTATCAGATATCTTCTCTACTTGACATCAAGTCGACCTGACATTATGTTTGCAACTTGCCTATGCGCCCGCTTTCAAGCCGACCCAAAGGAATCCCACATGAATGCCATCAAGAGGATTCTACGATATCTCAAAGGAACTCCAAACTTAGGGCTTTCGTATCCTAAAATACTGACTTTCGACATATTGACTATACTGATGCTGACTATGCAGGTTGTCGAATGGATAGAAAAAGCAGGTCTAGCGGAGCACAATTTTTAGGCGAAAAGTTGGTCTGCTGGTCTTCAAAGAAACAAAATTGTGTATCAACATCGACGGCCGAGGCGGAATACGTTGCAGCTGCCAGCTGTTGCTCGCAAATTCTATGGATGCGGACACAACTACGCGATTACGGGTTTGATTTTAACAACATTCCCATTTATAGTGATTCTCAAAGTGCTATAGCCATTACATGCAATCATGTTCATCATTCACGTACGAAACACATAGACATACGATATCACTTTATAAAAGATCATGTAGAAAAAGGCACAATAGATATGTATTTTGTTAAAATGGAGCTTCAACTTGCCGACTTATTCACTAAGGCATTGGATGAAAAACGATATCAATTCCTTATTGCTAAGTTAGGCATGTTGAATCTCAATTTTACTTGAATTGTGTTTTTCATGCTCTCCTATGCTTCAATTTGATATTCTATGTGCTTCTTAATGTTTCTTGATTATTATGCGTGACTCTATCTTTTAATTTTTTTTATTAAAATTTAAAAATATATATATATATATATATAAATATATTTTATTTTATTTACATAAAATACATATATATAATAATGCATATATATAAATATTATAAATAAACAAAATGGGGGATGACGATGATTTTGACCATTTTTTAAATCACTCACAAAAATATTTATTCGAAATATATGGTTAAATTATTTGCCTAAAATTCAATATAACCTTCTTTTATTCCAATGAACTTTGTATGATTCACTAGACACAAAGCCACACCATATATGTGAGAATGTGAACCTCAATTTTTTTTAGTGCCATACTTCAAATGACTATCTTTTGGTTTTACTTCGTAGCCTCAATCTTGCTTTTGTGTTTAGTTTGTCATGAAAATGATAAGGGCATATTAGGAAATTCCTCACTTGGCCTAAATTATAAATCCTTTATTTTTTTCCTCTAGATATCCCCTTTGAGCCTTCTCCGACATTCTTTTTCTTTATCAAACACCCGGTTAAGCCTTCAACATTATTCAAATGATTCGGGGTTACTCAATCAAGAAAAAGAGGGGGAGAGCTAAAGTGATGCACATTACGCGTTTCTCAATCATTATAGAAGAGAAACACTGATCTCACTGTGAACTTCTCCTAGATAATCTCGTATACTCCTAGAAGTGAAGCACCTCGAAGTAAACTTCTCCAACGATAATCTAGATCTTATGTAGAGAAAACGAGAAGAGAAGCACAGTCTTGGGTTCGAACTCCATAACTGTGAAACTTTCTAAAGGAACACGGTCTCGACCCAAAATCAAAGAAGATCTTATCTCTCAAATCACTCAAAAGAAATTACTACAGAAAGGAAAAGCAAAAGGCTAAGAATGGAATCTCACAAAAAGGACCCCTGGAAGAGAAGAATTCTTAAGCTCACTAACCCTTTAGTCATAGCCTAAAAATAATCCTTTAAAAGTCCCTTTGATTCAAAATGACGAACTCTCACTTGGCAAGTTGATTAAATATGATACGATAACAAATTCATTGATATAATTTTGTCGTGATGATATGAGTGATATATCTACTAAATATTTCCATGATAAAAATAAATTGAGTGCTATGAGCGAAACTTGCGAGAGTTGTAAAAATGATTCATATTATGCTCTTAGAATACTTGTTTAGTTATCTGATTTTATGGCAAATTATTGTTATATATATCTTGGAAATTTTTTTTGTGTGATAAAAATAAAATTTAAAATAAATAAATCTGACCCCAAAACAAAAAAAAAAAATTGTTTTATTTTTTATTTTATTTTTTAATTTTTATTATTTTTAATTTTTTTTTATTTTTATTTATTTTATTCGCACATTTTAAATGCATCATTACATGCATTGGTTCAGACTTGATAAAAATGCGAAATTATTCTTGAAAAACGCATCATTTTCATAAACTATACTGAATTGCTTAGAATGTGTTAATTATGCTTAAATCGGAAATTTTCATATGAACTGAAAATATGTGTAGGTACTGAAAAGTTTATTCATGCAATTGTTGATGGGGAGTTTTTATACGAGAATTTGTTATTATCTTCTACATTCGTAGAAACTTGAATTCTAACAATTTATTAAGTCTCGCAGAAAATTTTGAGCTCATCCGAGGAGTCAAATGTTGAATTTCATCAACATCAGGAGACAATTTCCTCTCTTGCGTAAATATAGGGAGTATTATACAAATTATTTTTGGGTTAATTCATAAATTTTATTTCCGACCTAATTTTATCTAAAGCCCAAGAATATTTTTTTTACTTTCGGTCCAAAAGAATTTTTACTTTACCCCATCGTAAAGTATTAATATCACTTTATCATTCGAAAAACTCATTCACACGTTACAAATTCCCGTCGCAAAACTTTTCATCTTCTAAGAAAAAGCTTCGAACCGACTTCGGCATTTCAATCCGACTTCATCATTTCTCAGAATTTTTAGCTTAAACGTGCGGATTTCAAAGGTAGAAACATGTTACGATTCATTTTCTGTTCAAAAACATCCAATTATCGAGCATTTTCACAAAAATTTTTTTGAAGAAAGTTCATGTTTATTTTTTCGACGAAAACTGATTTTTCGACCTTCAAATCAAAGTGTTTACACTCAATCTCTTGGGTTAAAATCATGATATTCGGATTCGCCACTGCTCTCTCAACGTTTCGAACCCAGATAAACCCATGATTTACCCAGAAATCGAAGATTATGTTTTACGTATTTACTGTTTGATTTGAAAGTTTTTCGATCGAAAGAGTTTCAGTCGCAAACAGTGTCATCGAAGAACTTAAGTTTTCGTTAAAATTTTATTCGATCGCAAAACTCAGCGTCGAAAATCTTTTGTTTTTGAAATATTTTTTCGATCGCAAAACTACGCGGCGAAAAACTTATTTTTTTTTTCGAATTGATTTTATTCGATCGCAAAACTACACGACGAAAAACTTATTTTCTCGATTTTATTTGATCGCAATACTAAGTGGCGAAAAACTTAAGTTTTTTGACAATTTTCTTTTCTCGATCAAAAACTTAATCAGCGAAAAACTATTATTTTCGATAATCTTTTATTCGATAATAAAAGTCATCAGCGAAAACGTAAATTATTCGACACAAATTTATTCGATCGCAAAACTTGTCAATGGAATAATTCTTTACTCGAATAAAAACACGCTGCAAAAGACTTAGAAATTTTTTCAAGAATTAGACAAATTTTCGATCGCAAATTTTAAATAAAAAAATCGAATAAATTGTTACTCGAATAAAAACACACTTCTAAGACTTAGTTAATTCTACAAATTTTTCAAATTTTCACTAAGTCTTCCGCGATAAGTTTTTCAATGTACAGTTCTACTCTACATTCGTTTCACTCATTCATGAAACTTGATCAACTAATGAACCTCATATTATTTTTGCAGATATGGCAAGTCCCAACTACCATCATATCTATCCTTCTGGAAATTATATGATCGTCCAAGACAACAACTTTCAACTGGATTTGACAACATTTCGGTGTCCCGGATGACGTCATGCTATCCTTACTCAAAGGACACCCCTTATGGCCAGCTCTTACCCTGACGGCCACCGTATCGATGGTCTATCTCCAGCAATTCTGGGGATGCATGCAGAGCTTCGTCAACGGCGACAGCGTGGAATATATGACTAAGATCAATACAAGACACATCGCCCTGACGAAAAACTTGATGGCCATGGTGCTCGATCTCCCGCACTATGATGAATACGACCGATTACCAACGGACGCGGAGATCGTAGAATACATGCTCCGGATATGATACAAACCGCCGCTAAATAAACTGGCAAACTTTCAAAATAACGGCATTCCTCATCCATGGAAGACTCTGTTCGGCATCATCAACAAATTCCTCTCCCCAAAACACTCCGGATTCGACAAGGAAAATGGAAACATTCTTCGTATTTTTCACGGAGTGGTCTTCTCCAAGAGATATGACGTGGCTCAGCTGATCTGGAACGATCTTGCCGACCAAATGCGTCAGAGGGAGACTGCTCCGTTTAGCTGATCCAACTGAAGAAGCCTACCAAGTTTACTGCCAGAACAACTCCATCACGGAGGCGATGGTACGTGCCATGGATCCAGCCCCGACGTCTTCTCAAAGGGAAGTGACACCATCAGAGCCTGAAGTCACACCTCGGGAGATTGAACCCGAAGGTGTCCCACAAGATATCTCTCCTGAGGCAACCGACTCCGATGAAGCACACAGACTCCAACACAGGGGCCCTCGCCGATAACAAATCTCGGCCCCGTATGCAGTGTCTTCACCCATACAAGCTTCCGAGCCCACACTTCCATCACCGGGTGATCAACCCACTGAACAAATTCAAATTGAATCTGTCTCAACACCCATAGAGGTGATACATATCGTATCATCTCAAGGATTGGGTGGAAGCCCTATTGGACCCCCGATATCTTCGGAGCTAACAATAGGCCAACCCTCTGAAGTAGTGACTTCAAGGTTGATAACGGATGTCCTTGGACGTACCGGACCCTCAAGACCTACTATAGGCGGCACATCGGAAATCTACTCCGATGTTGTGACAGTTGAGCGCTTCCCTGGCCCCACTTCATCGATGTTCGTGACGGAGCACAGACTACAAGAAGCACTCTCCTCAGCCCTATCTTCACTAGAAGACCGTCTGATGGACGGAATGCTCCATGCTCTCGAGACTTCCTGAAGAGACACCGGGAAAACACCAGTCTTAGAAGCTGCTCCCACCGACACACAAACCACATCCGTCTCCTCACCACTTCCTACCACCACTCTACACCCCACTACACTCAATCCTCACCACCCCAACTCCCTACCCTCACTTATCAACCCATACACCATTCCGATCACTCAGCTTCACGATATCCTCATCTCGCGCCTTCCGCACTAGAGACAAGAACTCCCGCAGAAGAAAGTCTCTACAGAAGATTAATAGATGAACCTGAGCTGCCAGCACAAACAACGTGCCGTGAAGAAAGCTCCCGCCCTAAACGTAGACATGACGATCCCGATGATCCGGATCGTCATGAGGGGGCGAAACGACAAAGAACAACAAGGAGCGGCCGTGGATTGAGTCAGACAAAGACTCAAGAAGCTGGAGGATCGTCCTCACACCCACCAACCACACAACCTCAACCTCAAACCCGCCAACAAACAACCACACCTCCCACCATATCCCAAATACTAACCCTCTCTCCTACAAATCCAAATCCTATCCCAACCTCAAACCTTCCCCAAGTTCATCAAGAACCAGTTGCCTACGATCCACATCTGATCGTAGATGACTACATACTAAACGAGAAGTGGACGACGGAATGGGAACCAGAGGAAGCTGCTCAAGCTCGACTCTCCAACGTCAGATACTTCCTACAACAAGCTTCAGTGGACTTGGTACTGCTTGAAGAAGAAGAATTTCAAGAAGGCGAGGACTACAGTTCTGCTCTTCCAGAGCTACCCGAAATGATAAGACTCAGAGTCAACTCTCCTCCCCGTCTATCAAAAGGGACAGTTAGAGTCGAGACACCATGGGAGAATGTCATAATTGAAGTCCCCTTCATTGAAGACATAAGAAAGCAGATTTAGAGGGCTCCAAACAAGATCAGGAAGCTCAACGAACTCAATTTGAGGGGCATCTCACATTGGGAAGATAGGAAGAAAATGGAGCATATCTTCATGCTCAACTATCTCGGACCCGATCGTAGTGGCATTCCAGCTGATCAAATGAAGGAAAACTTCAAGAACAAGCCACCGATTCTCCAACTCATCGGAGTCTCTCATACGATCGGAAGATATCCAACTCCTATCTACATAATTGAGCGAGCGGACAGCAACCGCACTCGAGAAGAGATAGATGAAAGCTATCTCCCATTCCTTCCACCGAATGAAGTCTACCAAATATATCAAATGTACAAGAGAAAGTACAAGATACATCCTGGATATATCAAGACTGAAGGACTCGAGGGGCTGAAAAGATTCATGGTGCGGCAAATCATATACCACACCGCACACGATCTTCAAAGTGCAATAGAGAACAACATGAAGAAGATCAACATGGAATCTCCGCTTATGAAGGGCTTCCCAGTTAACAACTTTCCCGAGACCTACATTTTCAAGACCCCTGGCCTCGCCATAACCAATCTAAATCCAGTCATTGGAAAGACAAGGGTTATGATGAAGTCAGAAGTTCATAAATTCTGCGACGGGATACTTAAGTTAGACATATGAATTATGAGGAAAGACAAGGGCTATGAGTGTCGATATTGATGAAAGGTTTGGTTTCATTTTCCTACAATGTTCTCTCGGTAGACATATGAATTGAATATCTATTCATTCATATTTTTCGTCTACTTGGAGAATTATGAGGAAATGCTGCCGGATTTTTCTGCAAATATCGAGGTACACACAGGCATTTGCTAGGGATAGTAAATGTTTAAAATGGGTTAGGTTGGAGCAATAAGGACCCTCAAAGCCTTTCCAATTGGTTATGTGAACTAAGTTTGCTTTTGGATTATTTGTTTTAAGTTTACTTGCTATAGTTTAGGTGATTAGAACGGATCGGAGTTGGATGCGTAGTGTCTGAACAACAGCTGAGTATCTGACTGACGTTGAGGAATTTATGAAACTTGCAGAGCAAAATAGGAGAAAAAAGAGGCAATCTAAGATTGTTTGTCCATGTCGTAACTGTAATAATCTTAGGCGGTGGAATAGTGACATAGTTTGGGAACTTTGATCATCACTTGTTTTAAATCTGGGTACTAATTGGATATGGCACGGTCATGCGGTCGTTACTGGAGCTAGTAATGCAAGGGAAGGAACTAGTAGAAGACTGCCACCGAACGCAAATAATGATGATGCAGTAGACAATTCAACTGACGACAACGACAATATTGAGGACATGTTGCGTGATGTTCAAGGGGATTTTGAAGAACGACCTCATATATTTGATAGTCTAGTTAGGGAAAATCATATTTCGTTGTACAATGGGTGCTCAAAATACACAAAGTTATCTGCCGTGTTCATGTTTTTGAATGTTAAAGCTAAATTCGGGATTTTATATAAGTGTTTCTTGACGCTTTTAGAAACATTCGTGAGTATGTTTCCTGAAGGAAATGAGCTTTCGACGTCGACTTACGAGGCAAAGAAATTAATGTGCCAATTGAATTAAGAATACAAAAGAATACATGTGTGTCCCAACGATTGCATACTTTATGGGGGCGATTATGAATCTGCCGATAAATGTCTGACAAGTGACACTTGGCGTTACAAGCAAAAAGACGAAGTCAGCGGTACTCATGCTAAGGTTATGTGGTACCTACCGATAGTCCCCAGATTAAACGCTTGTTCTCCAACCCTGACAACGCTAAATTGTTTAGATGGCACGATGAAGAGAGAAAAAAGGATGGAAAATGAGGCATCCGAATGATTCACCTCAATGGAGTAAAATTGATGCGTTTTATCCTTATTTTGGAATTGAGGACGAAATCTTAGACTAGGCCTTTGCACTGATGGGATAAACCCACACGACGACATGATCAGTCGTCACAGTACTTGGCCGGTAATGTTCTGTATATACAATTTCCCTCCATGGCTTTGTATGAAAGAAAATACATCATGTTGTCGCTATTAATATCCGGTCCAAAACAACAGGGTAAAGACAATAATGTCTACATAGCTAAATTAATTGATGATCTAAAAAACCTATGGTACAACAGCGTTGAAGTGCACGACGCGTCATTAGATCAAGATTTATGATATGCACCATGATATTTTGTACCATCAATAATTTTCCGGCATACGAGAATTTGTCTGGATATAGTGTGAAAGGAAAGAAAGCTTGTCCAATTTGTGGGGATATTACAGATAGTCAGTGGTTGAACAACTACAGGAAACACATCTACATGGGTCATCGAAAGTTCATGAACGTTCCCACGAATATCGAACAAAGAAAAAGTTGCATCCACTAGTCAACGGGAATAATGAGACTTCTAAGGCTACATTTCCGTTGAAAGGCATCGAAGTGAGTCACATCATCACCAATATCTATGCCCATTTCGGTAAAAATTGCAAATCAGCAAAAGACAATGTCTGGAAAAAAAGGTGTGTATTTTTGGAACTCCCATATTAGAAGTACCTAGTTGTGAGACACTGCATCGATGTGATGCACGTTGAGGAAAATATGTGTGACAGAATAGTGGGAACTCTTTTAAATATGCTCAGTAAGATAAAAGCTGGCTTAAATCCATGAATGACATGGTCGAACTTGCCATAAGGCCGGAATTGGCATCGATAGAAAGGGGATGAAAGACATTCCTTCCCCCGACTTGGTTTACACTTAGCAACGCTAAAAAGTTAAGCTTTTGCGAATGCCTTAAAGGTATTAAAGTCCCATCTTGAGATGCTAGTAACATAAAGAGATATGTCTCGTTGAAGGACCTGAAATTCGTTGGATACAAGTCCCATTGATGCACTGATGCAACATTAATTACCTATCGCTATTCGTGGTATTATGCCGAAGCATGTGCGTCAGTGCATCTCGAAACTCCGTTTCTTTTTCAATGCAATATGCAGTAAAGTTCTTGATTCCGAAGTGGTTGATGAGCTACAGGTCGATGCCGTGATTACACTGTGTCAGTTCGAAACATTTTTTCCTCCATAATTTTCAATATTATGGTACACCTCATCGTTCATTTGGTGCGAAATCGGTATCCTTTTGGTTCATTTGTGTGGTCTTGTGTACATGAGATAATTATATCCTTTTGAACGATATATGAAGATTCTAAAAGGACACGTTAGAAATCGGTATTGGGTAGAGGGTAGCATTGTTGAAGGTTATACAACCGAGGAATGTGTTGAGTTTTGTTCTGCATATCTGGAAAATGTGAAGGAGATATGTGTGCCCATTTCTCGCCATGATGGACGTTTGGAAGGAAAACCGTTGACGAAGCCTGTTTTCCAGACTTATCTCGAGAACTATGGGAGTCATCACAGATCTTCGTACTGCGGCATGTTCCAGAAGTTCATCCGTTCTTGGAGGAACATATGGCAATCTTAAGACGCGAATATCCAACGAAAACCGAGTTGTGGTTCATAAAAGAGCATAAACGATCATTTTTAGGTTGGTTCAAAACAGGGGCGCTCAAACATTCCAATGAAATGATTATGTGGCTTTCTTCGAACCTGAATGGAATGTCGCGACATACGAAGGGTATCATATTAATGGGTACACTTTCTATACCAAGAGGAGAGACGACAAAAGCGCATCACAGAACAATGGGGTTACATTAGTTGCATCGTCTAGAGAAGTGTCTCGTGGAAGAGATGCTCAGGTTACGAGTAATAAAAGTTCGTACTATGTGTTTATCGAAGAAATATGGGAACTAGCCTACAAAAACGATGCTAAATTTATTTTACTTCGATGTCAATGGGTAGATAACCGACGAGGGTTTCGAATTGATCATGAGTTGGGATTTGCAATGGTTGACTTTGAAAAAATGGGATATGTCGACGACGCTTTCATTCTCGCTATCCATGCCAAACAAGTATTCTACGTTCAAGATCCAGATAATAGCGGATGACATACTATTCTTCAAGGGAAGAGATGTGTTGTTGGAATTGGTGAGGTGGACGATGAAGAAGAATATGAGAAAAGCGATGATACATTCCCATTTTCTACCGGCGTGCTTCATGCCCCTATTGTAGAAGACGACACAACTTGCGGTATGTACATTATTTCAAATCACAATGAAGGACTATATTGTTGACAATTTGCGGTTAACAAGTTCAAATTTGTAAGTGTTATTTTATTAATTGTTTATGACATTAAATCATAATACTATATCCTTTTAATTTGTTTGTTATCTCATTAATTATTGTATATTTCAGGCACATGTATTCTTACAATGTCTTTAGAGCAACCGAGTTCGAGTTATACGAAATCGACGAGGCGTACGAGAGGCCCGTACAAGGCGCAGTCATTAAGGAGACGATTATAGTTTCAGCCATCGCAGGGATGTAGACTGCAGTACGACGAGGTAGGTCAATGTATTAGCCAAGATAAGACTTCTAGGGCGTCATTCAGCAATTAAATATGCCAGGTGACACGAGCACATGTGGCTGACTTCATAACGGTTTGGCGGCATATCGATAGCGGATTGAATAATACGTTGTGGGAGCCCGTCAAGGTATTAATTAATTCTATAGTTATTTTAAGTATTCGGTGTATTATTTGAATCACACGTATATTGTATACTTGCAGCGTACATGACATCTACCGATGATCCTGTCATTAAGGCAAGGGTGATGAAAAAGGTCGGGGAGCTAAGAAAAAATTGGAAAAACAAATTTAATCAAAGGGAAAAGGTGAAGGGGCCAAGTTTGATTGATGATTACGAACACATCGATCATCAGTGATTGATTTCTTGGAGGGAATATAGGTCAACCGTCCTGTTTCATGTAATCTGTAGCAGTATAATTTTATATAAACATTTCTAGCAATATAATTTTATATATAATATTGAACTAATATTTAGTTATAATTTATATATAATATTTATTTTATATTTATCTAATATTTAGTTATAGTTTATATATAATAATTATCTAAAATATTTAGTTATAATTTATATATAATATTTATCTAATATTTAGTTCTAATTTTTGCAGGAAATTAGTGAGAAGGCTTGACAAAGCCAGACTCACAATATTTATCCATACCACCTCGGCACATCCGGGTACAGAGGCCGGATGCCTGAGTGGACGACAGAGGACCCACTATAGAACATTGTCGATTTTTCCGAGAATTTAGTCCCTCTGTTGTCCACCGTCAATGAAAGAACCAAAAGTTTCATCCGAGCAAGACCACGAAAAGGGATAAAGGAGGGTATGTCATCCATCGTGGTGCCACCCAGGATTTAGTCGAGAAAGTTGTAAGTGTTACCTAATTTATTAGTTTTCTTAGATAAATAAGTTGTTACTAATTCTATAACATGTTTGACAGGCACGGGTGCATGAACAGCAAAGTCAAGGAGAATTTCTCCCTGTACGGAACCACGATGCGTTGTCCAACGCTATCGAAAAACCCGATCTCCCCGGGAGGGTTAGAGGTGTCGGAGAGTACGGAACGATAAGGAGCATGTTCGGCAACCCATCCGAAGGATCGAGAGGTTATTCGTCTAACATCTCGGGTGAGGGAGGAGGTGAGGGAGGAGGTGAGGACCGAGATGAGGGTCGAGATGAGGGCCATGTTCGCTTCATGAGGCTTCTGGTTCCTAACACCGAGGAAGAAGTGAACATGGGCAACATTGCTTCCGACGACCCCCACACGATACGGAGTTCTCGCGGTTCGGCCTTTGACCCGTTTCCTCAATCGATGGATGTGTCGGTATTACTTAATTTTCTTAATGTTCATTTTTAACTTATCTTGCATTCTATTGATATTAATTATTCATTCTTTTGAAATCGTTTAGTATCCAAAAGTACGACTGATGCTGAAGCACGGCAATGCTTCCGAGGTTGTTGCTCTTGGGACGCTCGTCGGGGGGACGTGAGTTCATTCATGGCGTCCCAATTGCATCAGACAACGTCAGCGTCTCCGTCGACGTCATTACTTCGAGAAAGGAGCAAACCCCCCTTCTTGTATCAACCACGGATTTGGTAATACTTGGAGATGCACAGAGCAGTTGCGTGCAACGGCCTAGGGAGCTGATACTATCGTCGAATGCGGTAAGAAAAATTAACATATTTGAAAAATATATATATTTAATATGTACAAAAATTTATCTAAAATTTGTTTTTCATATACAATCACTTCCCTCTCAATTAAGGACTTACTCACGGAAACGAAAGTCGCCGTTGAAGTCCCTCGATGTCTCGATAAGGCAAAGTGATGACATCGCGCGCTTAGACCAAGGACTGGTGGGTAGTCTTGGAGAGCATTGCCGTTATCTATTCGAGGCTCTTTCGACCCGCAAGGATCGACGACATGCATATATCTCATTCAGTATGAGAGATGCATACTATAATCCAAGATTCGAGGATTATCAGGTGTTCATGGACATCAAGGATATCTCGGAAATGTTCAGACTTGTGGGGTTGGATACTAGCGTGATTCAATTTTTCATGAGGTATATATCTTTACATTCATCGATCTAAATAATTACATGTTACTTTAATTTATAATTATATTGATTATCACAATTGTAGGTAGCTTCATCAAGACTCCTCGGGGTTCAAGTGTTTCAACCCGAGTCATCTGAGTTTGATGGTGAATGATGAGAATGTCAATGGTGAAATTGAGCATATGGCTGCGGCTCTCGGAGATTCTTACAAGTCACGCAATTACATTTTTGCTTCGTACTGTGAGGTAATAATAAACATATTTTCTTTCATATATTAATAGTTTACGTTATAAATAACAATTTCTAATTTAATTAAGCAACGTTGGATTCTATTGGTCATTGAGTTTGCCGCGAACACCAATATTTGTGTTCGATCATTTGGCGCCAAACATCGGTGAAAATAGGTGTCCGCGGACGACTAGACACATAAGTTTTATAAAATATACTTCATATTCTTAATTTTATTTTATAAAATCATCTTTAAACAAACATTTAAATTTCATGGCAATAAAAAAGTCGGCATTCAGGGGTGCAGTTCAAACTAAGAACAAAGCATCCGTTGTTAGTTGGAAAAGATGCAAGGTTCGTATTTTTTATTTTACAAGCTAATTTGTATTTTTGTATTCATTGATATTTAATTAACATGTTATATTTTATTCTTTCTAAACTTAGTGCCCACGACAACCATCCGAGAGTGAATCGTGTGCCTACTACGTCATGCGATATATTTACGATATTATCAGACGTATCGGAAGTGGGACTTGCAATTTGCAGAAGGTATGAAAATAAAAACATATCTTCCAGCTTTCAATTGTTTTAGTATCTTTTGATTGTATTATCTTTGTCCGCTATTATAGATATTAGAAGACGTATCATACGATGAGACATCGATTAATGAATTACGGGAGATATGGATCGACCACTTTAATAGCGTTTGTCTTGCAGAGTGAGTTAGAAGATTACTGTTATGAATCTTTTGTAGTGTCCTTTAATTCTTGTAAGTCTTGGGTCTATCTTGTAATTAAGTAGACTGTAGTAGGTTTAGATAGTTTATAGGGTAAATTATGCGATAACCACATGTTGTTATACTGAAATGCACATAACTACCTTATGTTTTTTTTATTGCGGGAAACTCCCTTGTGCTATCTAAAACTTAGCACCGTATCCCCGATGTTGTTCAAAACTTAGCACAATACCCCCTGTGTTGTCGAACGCTTAGCACCGTATCCCCTGTGTTTTTTGGGTTTTTATCAAAAGAAATCCAAAGGAAGCCATCTTGTACCTTCTCTAAAAGGAAACACACACAAACACACACTAGAAGATGTTCTTCAATCTCTAAGCTTAAAAGCTATCTTTTGATCCTTTTTTGGTAAATAACGGACCAAATAGTGGTATCAGAGCATAGCTTGGATCGATCAAAATGATTTGAATCCAGTTCCAATTGATTTCAATATGATTTAAAAGAGTTTTTGGATAAACTTCATTTTCAATTTTTTCTTGTTTATTTGAGTGTTTTTGAACTGTTTTCACCGTTTTTAACCCCTTAAGAGCTTGATAAACCGTTTATGAGCGCTTTTCTACTCTTTTACATTGATTTCAGTCAAGTTAGAGTAAAATTTGAGCCAAAATCGAGTATGAAACTCGTCTTTTCAGGTACAGTTTTGATTTTCAGGTAGATGAATGTAACAGTGCCAAGAAATGCGGCTCATCTCCCTGAAAATTTTTCAACACGTCGAAAATCAGTCTAATTTAGTTAATTTTCGGGCAACTAATATCTGAAATTCGCCTGATTTTCAAAACTTTCGGCGAATTTCAAAATTCGGCCAAGATTACCCGATTTTCAACTTTCGGCCAGAAATACCGATTTTCAAATTTCGGCCACGAATACCCGATTTTCAAAAATCAGCCAGCCTGACCGATATTTAAAATTCATCTAATTTACTCAAATTTTTTTCCTTGCCCAAAAATCATCCGAAAATTATCAATTCTCGGACAGATTTACCCGATAGTGCACGTATAACCCGAAAGTTTAATTCTCGCCCAATGATTACCTCACCAAAAAATTTGGACTTATATTGAACTTGAAAAATTTCCTAAGTATAAATATAAAATTATACAAATGGCCAAAAACATTTCTAAGTCCCAATATCGTTTTTCACTCAATTCACCGTTGACTTAGAAACAAAATCGGGTCAACTTTATACGACTATATGTTCTATGTACTAACAGTCTCCTTAGCTATTTTAAGAACAAAAATGGTGCGTAACATTTAAGACATATTCCCCCAACAAACTAGGGACACCAGACTCCAATCAACGTCGAACTAGACTTCGAGACGGCCATATGCCCTGACCCCATCATTCTTCAAATCCTACGCAACCACCCACTAAATACCGCCTTCACCATCTCTGAGTGCGTCCCAGAAGTGTACGTTCAACAATTTTGGGCCACTCTTACATATCCAACCACACGACAAAACCCAAACATACTCACCGCACAAATTGACCAAACTCCAGTAGTCTTAAACCCGGGGCACATGACTGGGCTGTCGAACTAAGCAAGTCTCAGTCTTGATGCAAACGGTGAGTCTGATTTGCCCCATTTTCTCAAGTCATGTGCAAACAGGCGGCGTGTCAGTTCCATCCTCTGACATTGTGACAACGGAACACCTTAGTGGCTCCGTCCCATTATTTTCCCCTTTCGTGACAGAGGCCATACTCGCGGACTTTGCCAAAAAGCTCGAGGACTCTATAATGACGAAGGTCTACACGGCCCTTGAAACTTCAACCCGAGACAAAAGGTAATGCCCCTGCCACTGAAACCAAAATTGCTGCGTCTCCTCCATCCGCTCCGCCACCAGATCCATCAGAACCGGGCCAGTGGGACGTTCCAATCGAAGAACTCCACGACATCCTCCTGTCCCGAGTGAAGTCCGTCATATCTCTAAATAAGCGGGAGCAAGATATCAAGCTTCGGCTAATGACCCCGATGTCTTGCGCGGAGAGGCGGAACCGTCCAAGAGACCGCGTGACGACCCAAAAGATGAGGGCCATCCCGAGGGGAAGAAGATACAAAGAATAATCTCAGAACCCAGACGCAGCATATCACCTCATCCACCACCACCCAAACTACCCAAACACACCACCCAAACCACCCAATCGGATGCATCTTCATGTAAAAAAGAAGCTGCCTCTGTAGCCCATACTACCACTCCCTCACCAGCCACTATAAGCCTCCCATCACATCGACCTGCCATCCGAAAAAGCTCTTCAATGCCTCTTCAACCCTCTACCTCACATGTTCCTTCTCTAGCAATCGACGAGTCAACCTTAACCGTCGAAGAGTTCTACGACCCACACGATAGGGTGGAGAGCTACATACCCAACAAATAGTGGTTGACTCACTCGGTGACTCCCGAACTGGCCAAATACTTAATGGAAAATGTCAGATTCTTTCTAAAGAAGGCATCCATCAGCCTGGTTCGGATCGAGGAGGAGGAACTCGAGGAAGGCGAAGACTACAAAGCCGAGATCCTTGAACTTCTCGAGCTCCTTCAACACAGAGTCATGGATGAGGACGACCCTTCGTTTAAGTCTAAAATAGTAGAAGAACTAGATCTGCTTGGAAAAACGCCAAGATCGTGGAGCCATACCAAGAAGAGATTTGATATAGAATTTAGAGGAAGGATGATCATCTCAAGAAGCTCAATGAGTTGGAGCTGCGAGACATGACTCGTATCTCGGAACATAGAGCCAATTTTTACCTGCTCAGCCTCCGTCGAAATCTCATGTTCGACGGAAAAAGAAGCGACGTGGAGGCTCTCCGAAGGGATGAGAAGAAGAGGCCGAGGATCTCTGCGGTCAGGGGAGTGCCGACGTCTCCCTTTTGCTCAATTATCTTCCCAATCTACCGAGTTCAGCGGGAAGAACGGGACTATCGAAGAAATGAGTGAAGCGGACCTCTCCTACATCAGAGCAGAAGACATCTATCAAATGGTCGGAAGCTACAAGATGCTTGGCACTCTCCAGAGTTCCGAAATAAGTTGGGCTACAACACCTTAAAGAGGTTCATGCTACGCCAGATCAAGTACAACGTATCTCACGATCCTCAGACGGTGCTAGAGAGCAACTTGAAGAAGATGAACCTTACAAAGCCCTCTTTCGATCGCCCCGAGGCTGAAAGTTACGATGAAGTCCACATTTTTTTGAAGAAGATCCCTCTATGGTCTACATCAACTACAAGGGCAAGAAAAGGCTAATGAAGACATCGGAGGTCACCAAGTTCTGCGATGGAACCCTCCTGATCATACGAGATAAGCTCAGAAAAATTCTGGAGGAACTGAGGTTCGAGGAGAATGAAGTCCAAGCCAAGTATCATAAGATGATCAACATCATCTCTTGATCGGCTTTCGTATTATAGATGGATACGATCTTACGAGTACAAATTAGGACTCAGAAGATCCGCCTACGAGCCGGTGAGACCCAAGAAAAAGAAGACAAAGAAGACGCCAAAGGAAGCCACCTTTCGTATATAAGGCCCTCTTTACCCTTTTAGGGTTTTTATCAAAAAAAATCCTAAGAGAGCCACCTTGTACATTCTCTAAAAGGAAACACACACAAACACACACTAAAGATGTTCTTCAATCTCTAAGCTTAAAAAGCTGTCTTTCGATCCTTGTTTGGTAAGTAACGGACAAACATTTACTTTTATTGTGGAGTGTTAATTATTGAATTGAAATAAATGTGCACTTCGATTTGGACTTTTTGTATTGGTACGTTGGGGAACTAGAAAAATTAGAAAATATATATTTAAAAAAAAAAGAAAAATGATTCGACGGTTGTTCAAACAACTGACGCCCATAATCTTAACAATAGTCGACGGTTGATGGAAAACCGACGCCCATAATGTTAATACTATGAGCGTAGGTTGTGGTAACAACCGTCGCCCATAATTAAGCTAATCCGTCGTTTAATAACCGACGCACAATGCAGTGTTTTGGGCGTCGGGGCTCTGGGTGACGCCACGAAACCGTCGCCCATGTGTGGTAACAACCGTCACCCATTGTCTATTTTGTATTAGTGTCTCCGACATACCGAAAACAACGGCTGATTGTGCTAAAACTTTCCCGAGGTTACTCAACATTATTTCTATATCACGGTCATCTATATTTGCTTGTTTTGTTCTCGTTTTTTCTTTTCTTTTTGTTTTGTTGTTCTCGTGAATCAAATAATTACTGCATTAGCTCTTATCCATATTTAATTTGAGAGGGTCTAGATGGGAGAACCGCTCGAGTGAAACCAACCTCCGTCTGTGTCGGTTGCAGGCAAAACGATGACTTTCCAAGAAAAAAAAAACAAATGATTGGTTTGTGGCCCGTGAAACATTCGTAAGTAAGTACTTTCGTAATTACGTAATAAATCGATATGTCGAAAAAAAAAATTCTACTGAACGTATTATTTGTTGCATATTAAAGGCGGACACGTCTAGTAATATGAATGTGTCATGATCGTAAATGAGTTTTTGTTTTCGTAAGGAAAGAAGGTTTTATTACTGACATTCCACTACCCCTAAACATGTCCCATATCTATTTCTGTTAAATTGAGGGTTTCTTCCTAAAACCAATTGGTGATAAGAGAAGGGACCTCTTTGATTTAAATATTAAGTCGGGTGAAGTTAATTTCCAGATGTGGGACAAATAATCTCAACACGCCTCCTCACGTGTGGCACGATTCAAGGCCTAACACGTGGACATATCAAATCGGACGGCGGTGAGTCTAACAAGCGTGATAACATGCAGATCAAACCCGCTCTGATACCATATTAAATTGAGGGTTCCTTCCAAAACCAATTGGTGATAAGAGGAGAGGCCTCTTTGATTTATATATTAAGTCGGGTGAAGTTAATTTCCCGAGGTGGGACAAATAATCTTAACAATTTCTAATGACTCCAATCGAGTTCCCCGGAAGAGCCTTATTTATGGCTCGTCAGAATTCAATTTAATTGTCCTAGATCCCGAACTAGTCCAGTGTACCTCCTCGTCCTCTGACCTCCGCTCACCTACATCGGAAGGATCGTCCGTTACTGGAGGGCTCTCCTAGTTGCAACTAGTTGGATTCTCTTACCCTCCATAACGCGTTTATTCGGCATTCGCCAAAGCTCCCAACATAAGTTGAGGAAGGTCAAAAAGTTACCAGAACACAGGCTCTTATGGATCATTTACATACATGCCATCAACGCACCCGATCATGTCTAACTATTATCGTCATGGGAGTCCCCATATATATTCCAAAAGTTCTTTGCTTCTGGGCATTTTTTGAACTCGTGATAGTCAACCTCAAGATGGTAACCACATCGTAAGCAAGCCGAGTTACTTAAGCAACCCCGAAAGTTTTTAGCTTTTGGGAGACTATTTCGGTCAAGACGCCGACCAATGATTTTAATTCTCGGGAACACCTCTGCTTTCCACGGATGTCCCAATTCGGCAGATTAGAGTTCGAAGCAGACGAGTTCGGTTATCCTACTTGGGAGGGGAGAATAAACATATTTATGATATCATTTGTTGTCCTAGATTATATGTACGGACGCGATTATCCACTACATGTGGGATATAGTCTGATTATCTCAGATTTGTACTAGTAAAATAAACATTTATTTTACGGTAAACGGATTTTTTTGATTAACTGACGGAATATTTGACATCTCATGAGTTGGTGCGGACAAACAATCACATCAAAACCAAGACATTTTGCCAAATAATCAGCGACCATGTTATGTTACCCAAACATTAAAAAAATGAAAGGAAAGTGAATCGAAAAAACTTAGCATATTTGGACTATCATCAATGATGAATTCCGCCCTACAATGTTGTAACAATGAGATAACCAGCCAACTATCCCCTTCTATTAAACTCTTGTCGGTTGTCGCTCGCGAGCAATAGAAATAGACCGTCATGCGATAATTTCTTCAACCTTGAGGGGATCAAATTTCCCAACGTAGAACAACGTCCACCACACTAATACTGATTATGTTATAGACTACGACACTAAAGGCTTGGGTTTCTAAAAAAGCGGGGCCTATAATGCAATCGGTCGCACTTTTCGTAATTATTTTAATGTTTTATAGGCAATGGCGCGAGTTGTTTTCTCGTAACAGTCATCAATTCTTTTCGCGCAATTTAGGCGACAGATTATGGGATAACAACCGTCCCATATTCTTTCATATAGACTTCTGCGGAACCTTCGTCCTCAGTTTACAATTTCCGTCTTGAGTTTCGAGCAATTCAAGCGGATGGGCGATGACACTCAGTTGCACGAAGAACTTCACGCGAAGGAGCGGAAATGCTCCACGGCAGCTCCGGTTCAGCTTCAGCCAGCTCAGTTTCTACCTCCAGAGGATCAGACGATTGGGGGGATCCACCTGTGGTTGAACACACAATAAGGATTTGGACACTCCGCTGCAGTTTAGAGCAATTCAAGCGAAGGCACGACAACCCTCGACGGCAGAAAGCACTCCACGACAAAGGTGCGACATATTTGAGGTATGAGGTAATCAAATTGGATATTTCGATTCTCGATCATTATTTCATCCAATTTTTCCTGCATTTTTTTTATTTTCCTTTATGTATATCATTGTTGTTGTTAATATGGGTCAACTCAAAGGAATGTGATTGATATGGGCGTTTTTTTCGAAAATTATGGTTTCCGTTTTTGGGGCGTTTTTTATTGGGATTTATTGTATTGGCTTAGGATTGCTAATGGTGATATTGCTTGGCCAGCCGCGTTAGGGGCATTGTCGAGTTCATCGCAGTTTTCCTCAATCAGATGTTTCAGTTATTGGGGTTTCCCGAATTCATACTTCAATTCTCTGGTTTTCATCGGGTTTTACCAAGTGCATCCCGTATAACGTACCCATAAGCACAGACATCAACATAGGCATACCATGGAAATTGCAAAAATCTATGGAAATCAGCACCGAGGAGTTGATCGTTTTCATCCTCTTTAGACTGACATGTTAGAGGAAATCAGCACCGAGGAAATTAAGAAAACGATCGAGCCCTTGAAACCCTAGCTTTTTTGGATATCGTATCAAACTCACTTTTATTACTTAGAATTGATTCTTGAAATTCGGAGTTCTAGTCTGACATGTTAATTTTGCTCATCTTGAGAATTTTGCAGGTATCACTACTTTCCCTAAGCTCAGTAATAGTATATATGATGAACTAGGTGATGGTTCATGGTTAGTAGACACGGGAGCCACTAGTCACATGTGCAACAATCTCAACCAAATTACCCAACCAAAACCAGTCAGTTCTTTCATTCCCATGTGCTTACCAGATGGTAGCATTAAAGCCGTTTCTCATATAGAAAATGCAACCCTTTCTGATGATATAAACCTTTACAAGTGACTTTTTATTCCCAACTTCAGACATAACCTTCTTTCAGTCAGAAAATTATCAAATGATTCCCAAGTTTAATTAAAATTCTATGCTAACTTTTGCTTAGCAACAAGGCCGAGACACTCATGCTCAAGACCGAGGCCAAGGCCAAGGCCGAGACCGAGAGAATTCTGAGGCCAAGTCATTCCCCTTGAAGTCATCACGCGGTTAAGGTCCGATATTTCCGGGGAGTATTCGAATTCGAGGGCTAAGGAGATATTCTAGAAAATAATTCAAATCTCAACCAAATGAGATATTTTTGGAGGTCGATTCAAACGTTCAGGACGAGCCCAAACCCCCGTGGCCCAATAAAGTAAGTCGACTCCTCCTATAAATACCTCCGCTCATTCATCATTCGAGGCATGTTCTCTACGTTCAATTTACTCTCTAAACCTCTCTCAACATCCATTTCTCCAATATTTCCCTAAAACCTCGGGGGAGAGAAATTCCCTCCTGACTTAGGCATGAGGAAAAACACCCTAATCCCCCTCAATCCAGACATCATAGGCAGTAACTCTCTGAGAACTGACGATGTTGAACGGAAGACTGACGATGTTGAACGGAAGAACGACGAATGACACGACGGAAGGACAAGGAAAGCGTGAACGGGTTTTTTCTGGAATCATTACCACAATAAAATATCACAAAGTACGTCGGTTCCTATGAGTACTTGTCATTCTTGAAGAAGAACCAACAACATAATTATCACAATAAATTCGTTGGCGCCGATCTACACTGTCAATTGTAGCAATTTTCAGCATGAAATTTCGGAACCATAATGCATGAATAGTGGTCTCAAAGCCTGTAAAAAAATTCACCTCCGTAGTGGTAGCATCAATAATAGATTGTTTTCCACTTTTCCATGAAACTGCTCATGCCGCAGTTAGAAACACATAACCCAAAGTAAATTTCCTCGTATCTACCCATCCTACATGGCCTGAATATGAATGACCTTGCAAATGAAGGTGATTTGACTTTCGGTATGTGCGCATATAATCTTTATTAGCTTGTACGTATCGAAGCACTATAGACAATTAAAACTAATTGTCTATCAAAATTATTTGGTATTTACGAAATTAATTCCAATAAATAAAATAAAACTCAATTGGTTTATAATTGAGATTTATAAAGTTAATCTCAAAAAAATAAAGAGCTAATTTAATTAATAAATTCATACCATAAATGATGATATTATTCCTTTTATATGAAAAGTCTTATCCTTGTAGAGTGAAGAAGACATTTTAATTGTCCTTACTTATTAGTTATCCTTGTAATTAGGGGCATAATTTGGGTATTCGATAGTGTAGGACTTACTTGTACTATATCATGTATATAGGTATAAATACCAATGTACACTAAAGAATTCAAAAGAGAAAGTTATTAGAAAAAATTCGAAAGCCTTACAATTCACATTATAGAGAGAGAAACACACAAATTACTTTCTCACACTAAGATTGTTTCTCTCGCGTTCTTCATCGAAGATATTCGACCGAAGTATCAAATCTTAGATTTACACTCGAATATCCATAATTCATGCTTAGAATTTACGATAGTTGATAATCTAAGACCTAACAATTAGTATCAGAGCAGATCGTTATTGTTTTGGATTGAATTTTGATGTTTTTAGATCAAATTCTGTTCGGATTTTATTTTTCGATCGAAAACGCGCGCGAACTTTAAATTTGATCTATGTGCTGAATTCTGCAAAATTTGTTCTTAATTCTAATGAGAAAGTGATAGATTACATATTAGGAATGAATCGCGTACGAATTTCAATCGTTTACAACATCGAATTTGTTTGATTTTTGATCCCGATCTGTTTTACTATTTGCGATTGCCTTTTGAAAAGGATATGATTTTCATCAATATCGATATATTATGTTGTAAAACGTGTTTAATCTTGTGTTTGTTCTTGTTCAGTACACAAATTCAAGTTATTATCCATAATCTCAGTGTTTAATTTGATGTTTCTCCGTTGAATCTGTGAAAACCTGTTCCATTGAACTCTCCGCTGTGTTCTTTGATCGTTTTTTTCGATCGAAAATCTTTTTCGATTCATTCTCTGGCGCAAACGTTTTTCGACATTTTCACTGTTCTAGCTAGTTTCACTTCGATAATGACGCGAAATACTTTATTTTCGATTATTAGTTTTTCGATCATCATACAATAATCTTTTTCGAGTGTAACTAAGCGTAAACTTTTTCGACTAATGTTGTTTTTTGCTATATCCATATTTACTTTTGACATGAAAAACAAGTTTTTCAATTGTCTTAATTCTCGAGTCCAAACTTAGCGAAAACGTATTTCAATCGAATATTTGACACTTGAAGAAGTTTAGCAAGCAATCGAGTCAAACTTATCGATTTTTTTTAAGTCTTAGATTCTCGATCATATTAATTTCGATAACAAATATTCGACAGAATTTTTGCGGTCGACAAATATTTTCCGATAAACCATTTTTTTTCGACAGGTTTTACTAAAACATTATCTATAAACACTATCGAAAAACATCTACTGTCGAAAAATACTCTCGCAAAACTTTTAACAGTCGAAAATAATTTTCGATACACATCTTTCGACAAACTTATACTTACGAAAATCATTTTCGATTTTAACGATCGAAATTTTTCAAATCGAAAAACATACTGCTCGAAAAACTTTTACATTTACTGAATTTCAAACACAAACATTTTCTACACTGTTTGATATTTTTTTAAGAATCAAAATCGTCATTTGCAAAACTTTCGAAAAATATTTCTCTTCGCATAATCAATTTCAATACTCAAAAGTTTCGATTAAAATCATTAATTCAAAATCCATTAGCAAAAATTTTGAAGTATAGATTTTTTGTGCTGAATATTTTTCTTACTCAAACACAATTTTTCCTAAAAGAAAATTGATTAAAGTACGAATCAAACATTACTAACAAGTTTGTCACTTGTGAAGCACTCTTACCAACTCAAATCCAAACTTTCTCGAGATCCTGCAAATCAACTACAACAATGGATGCTTACTCTCTCGAAAACGATGTCCGTCCTCCAAATCTCAGAAGAGAAAAGTCGCTTTATGAATTTCTTGGAGACGAAAGATCCAGCTGCGAATCTAATAGCTTCTCTCCACGAAAGACACACAATTCTGGCTTATCCAAGAAGGCGATGCAACAAAAACCCTCCCATTCCAGCCACTAGAAGACTTAAAATTCATAGTGAATACTCTGAGGGGGAGAGATTAAGAGCTAAGGCTGATCTAGAAGCCAAAACTTTCATGATGCAAGGCATCCCAAATGACATCTGTATGAAAATAGATAGTCTATCAAGTGCTAAGGCAATGTGGGATGAGCTCCACAAAATGATGCAAATGACCGAAACCAGAGTAAAGGCAAAGAAAGCAAACATACTCACAGCCTATGACTCTTTCAAAGCTAAGACGGAGAAAAATCTATACGAACTCTATCAGCGTTACCCGATCCTTCCGAACGAGATGAGGAAAATATAACTTTTCTAAACAAATATGGAGGTAAACATCTGATTTTTATCATCTCTTCAACCGCAAGTATTATCATCTCTTGGTTAAAGTTGATCACCAAGGTATTTTTCTGATACAAAACAATCATGATCTGCTCTGATACCAATTGTTAGGTCATAATTCATCAACTACCGAGAAATCCAGGCATGAATTCTAGATATTCAAATATAGATTTACGATTTGTTACCTTCGGTCGAATATCTTCTTTGAAGATCACGAGAGAGAAATGTTTAGAGTGAGAAAGTATTTCGTGTGTGTTTCTCTCCCTATAATGTGAATTTCAAGCCCTTGTGAATTTCTGAAATTCTTGTGTATTGATGATTTCAATAGTGTACAATGTATTTATACCTATTTATTAGAGCTGAAAATTTGGGCGGGTCGCCCTATTAAATACGGGTCGAGTCGGGTCGGTCCTAATATCTATGGGCCAGTAGAATCTTGGCACTAGCCCATTTATATATGGCCGGGCTAGCCCGCCCCTAGCCCTTTCGGCGCGATTTTTATTTATTTATTAATTTTAATTTTTAAAAACTATTTTAACTATTCATTATAAAATATAATTTTTACCTAATATTATATAAAATAATATATATACATAATTTTGAAAATATTATATGTAAAAATATTTTGTTTCCTCTATAAAATCCAATTTTATAAATAATAAACATAAAAATAAATGAATATAAAAAATAAAAAAGCGGGCAAAATTGGCCTGCGGCCCACTGACCCGTCGGGCCATCGTGGGTCGAGCAAAATGGCCCGGTCACTTTTCGGGCTCCTAAATTTATGGCCCAAACTCACTTTTTTCCGGGCGGGCCGGGCCGACCAATGGGCGCAGCCCAAACTTTCAGCTCTATTATTTACATAGTATATTTAATAGCAAGTCCTACACTATGAAAAATACAAGCTACGCCCCTAATTACAAGTATAACTAATAAATGAAGCACAATTTCTAAGTCTACTTCATAATCCAAACGAATTAGGGTACCTAATAAATCTTTGTTAAATGACTTAGGACCGATTTGACACCTTTTATGCGTTAATTGTTTTATGCTAATAAGGGAGGACCACTTTACAATGGGTACCAAAGTCCTCATAAAGTCTTGCAGATATTCCAGCATGGGTAGCTATTTCGAGTAGTTGTTCCACACCCATGACTGGTATGTAGCGTGCACAATTACACCATCTTAGCATGTATGGTATCTTGGGTTGCTCCACATACATGATTGATACGCGATGCAAGCAACCACCCCGTCCCTCATGTATGACACATCGATGTAGTGGCTCCACATACATGATAAAGAGAAAAATCGTGAGCTACTACAACCTACTCTTCAACAAAGGGACATTTTAATTATGCATATGTCAAAAGAATTTTAAATATTTTAAAATTGCATACGCATACGAGCTTAATTGAAAAATATATATCTTTCAAAATGGTATATTTTAAATATGCATTTCAGAATTTTACGTGATTTTGAAATTCAAACTACATATTACGCACATAAATGATAAATACCATTTTTTTCAAGTCATGCATCCTAAAATAATATGCTCCTCCTCAAAATATGAGTAGTCGGATTGAAAAATCTTTCAAATCTCTTTTTCTATATTCACAAATTTAAGTTTGCTCCCACTTAAAAATTTTATTCTTGCTCCCATTTAAACAACTATAAGAGTTGCTTCTCTTTTAAACATAAAAGAGTAGCTCCCCCTCAAATTTTAATTCTTGCTCTCATTTAAACAACTATAAGAGTTGCTTCTCTTTTAAACTTAAAAGAGTAGCTCCTCATCAAATTATTCTATTACTAATACAATAAATATATATATTACAAAAAAAACATATATATATATATATATAAGAAAAAGGGAGAAAATAAGAGAGAGAGAGAGAGAGAGAGAAGGAGGAAAAAATAAAAAATAAAAAGAAAAGACAAAGAAGGAAAATTCCCTCTTATTATCCAGCTTCATAGATATTCCATCCGACGTCATTAGACGAATTTAACGGAAAATTTCGTGCTTACGAATTCAGAAGTTTCAATACGGAAACATGACTCCTTACACTACCTTGGTGCTCACTTTAACCGAACTGCTCTGGCTTGCTGACACAAATAAAGCAACACTCACTACTTCCTACTGGATGCACGGATACTTCGTTCCCATGATTTGTCAACCCAACTGAATCTAATCCCGGAACAAAACGAGCGTTAGTCCCAATTTTACGAAAATAGCCACATATCATACATCATCCGAACACACCCCGATAGAAGATTTCGATGATAACTTTGAAATTTTTTAAGATACGAAAATCTATTATCTCACAAATTACTCGGACCAACCATCAAAGGTACATGTGCTAATTTTATTAGCTCCCGGGTAGAAGCCGCCTCATTAGGTCTAATTCCGCGTGCACATCCGAACATAACTCACTCGTCTGTCTCACAAAAGAAAAATGTTTCATAAATCACGGGGAGCCACGTCTACTATCACCGCTTCACGCGGAAGCAAGATATATTGAATTAAGTGGTACACAGCCCCACCATCACATTTCCTTGTGCGCAATCGAGTCTAGTGTGTCCTCACGTTCCATATTTTCAATATTTTCTAGGACACATACAATTTTAAAAACGCATGATCTTTGTGATCAAGTTAGAACTTTCGTAGACATGTCACTCCTAGATATGATTCGAGGATCGGAAGGAAATCCTGTCGTTGCATCATCAAAACAACAACGGCCTAGGCCATCGTCTACGAGCAAAGCTCCTAGATCGATGTTAACGGAAAGTCTGTGTGACCCCAGTCTCTTACACGATTGATCGCCTTTGTGGCTCCGTCGGGTTGTTACCGAACCTGAGTTCCTACTATGCTTACATGTTCATCTCCTCGTTACGACGGCACGATCTTCTTGCCAAACACAAAGCCCCATTTTGATCCATCGCCATGATGATCTCCCCAACTCGATCATCATGAGGGGGAGTAGTATTAAAGAAAATGGGAGCAATACCACGACGGAAGTGCAAGATTGATCAGAAACGCCAAAATCTCAATCATCGTCGAATAATCGAGCACACCACGACCTTCAAAGACGAAGTTTCCGCCTCGCGTGCGCCTCTCCAAAGAGAACTCCCCAGTCCCAACTCACGGTTGAATAAAAGTAGGGGGAGCTGTGTCATTATTGAAGGGGGAGATCGAACACAAAAAGGGGAGATACTCCTAGATTCAGCAAGCAACTTCAAATACCCTCCGACATCTCCGAGACAAGCTTCAAGAGAAGACTCGAAGGAAGATATGGTGGCAAGAAGAAAAAAGTCAAGAAATGACGTGCTTGAAGATTTCATTAGGAAGAGATCACAAGACATGACAAATGATGAGATAGTGGAAGACAAACATGCACGCTTCCGCCGACGCATACCCTGATATGTGTTCTTCGAAGACTAAGGACGGCATTTTTACAAGACCAAGATAACAAACACTGAATTGCAAATTAAACACAAAGGGAGAGATTATTAGGATTATTTTATTGTGTTCAATTAATTATGTTATATTAGTCTTGTAGTTTATTGAATAAGTATTGGGCTTATTTAGAATAAGCCTTTAGTGTAATTGGGCTTGTTAGGGCTCAAGTATTATATATCGATCTTGTGGTATAAATACTAAAGCTCTATTATACAATTGTGGGTGTCAAGTGTGTATTGTGTGAGAAGTTTAATAGAGAGTTAATTTCAGAGAGAGAAGCTCACAACCTTCCTCAAGAACACACGCACACCACACGCATCAGTTTATTGAATAAGTATTGGGCTTATTTAGAATAAGCTTTTAGTGTAATTGGGCTAGTTAGGGCTCAAGTATTATATATCGATCTTGTGGTATAAATACTAAAGCTCTATTATACAATTGTGGGTGTCAAGTGTGTATTGTGTGAGAAGTTTAATAGAGAGTTAATTTCAGAGAGAGAAGCTCACAACCTTCCTCAAGAACACACGCCCACCACACGCCTCAGTTAATTCTTCCGATCTTAAAAAACGTGGTGAAATCTCTTTAATCTCTATTTAGTTGGATAAATCTCGTTTTACAAGTGCCGTCGATGCGGTTCCTCCAATGAGGATAGGTGTCATGTCCTCGTCGATTGCTCGGCTTCGAATGATATTTGGAGGATTGCAGGATGCTCAGAAAAAGTCCGTAAACTCTGGAGTGACAGAGCAAAGTTGTGGATCCATAATGTGCATAAAATCCTAGACGCTGAAGATTATGCTCGTTTTCTAACGATCTTGTGGGCAATATGAGATTCTCGAAACAGATTGGTGCATCAAACTAAATTTTGATGGCGCTTTACGTTCTTTGCCGAACGGTGCATCCATTGGAGTAATAGCCCGAGACAAGTTGGAATGTTGTATACGTTGGGTTACAAAATTTTATAGGGTTTTTTTTTTATGCGGAGACAATCGAAGCCTTAGCAGTACTTAGAGCATTGCAGTTTGCGCTACAAAATGATTGGAAGCAGGCAATATTTGAAGGTGACTGCAAGGTGGTCGTTGATGACCTCCTCACACGTTCTGTCGATTCTTTACGAGTTGCCCCAGTCATGCAAGATCGCTTGTTGCTTAGGAGCGCAATTACGTTGTTATCATTTTCTTGCATTCGGCGTCAGCGCAATGAAGCTGCCCACTATTCAGCTAAGAAGCTATTCTTTGACGGGGGAAAGTCGATCCCCACCTACCCAAGTTTTGGCATATATTGTGTACTCGGACCTGATTTAGTAATAGTATTTGGTCACTCCTCAAAAAAATAATTATTTCGATTCTTCAATGGTAAATTTTATTGTTTTAGATCCAAGCATTCGTGGCGTACACCTCGGGTATGCACGAGTGGCTTTTATATACATAATCGTAGCGAACAGAAGGTTAAGATTAATTAAAGTGGTGTTTGGTTGGAGGATTTATTTAAAAGTAAGGTTTAATTAATACACTGATAATACTCCCTATAAGATATTAATTAAATGAGCATCCACACCGTACATGTATATAATTTCATCCCTTCCGACAAACTTATTCTTTAATTTCAAAATTTAATTATCTAATTCTCTTTTTTTTTTTTTATATAAATCGTCCCTCTTCTCTTCTCTCTCTCTCTTCCCCCCTCTTCTCCTCTCTCTCTCTCCCTCTATGTATGTCTTGGATGTCTCTCTTTCCTCTTTCTTTTCTATCTCTCCTCATTTATCTTTTAACCCCACCGGTCGAAATGATTGGGTGGAGGGGTGGTGATGTTGTGGAGGGCATTACTCAACGAAAGGAGAAAAAAACCTTCATCGTATTTTTAAATTAAAAACGATAAAATTGTAATTGTATTTATTATAACCTAATAGCATTTAAACTCATTTACTAAACATATATGATGTCATTACTTAATCCCCTCGAACAAACACAAAAAAAAAATTCGTATCCCTATTATATAAATGCAACTAAAATTAATATCATCTAAACTTGTCCCTCCAACCAAACACATTCTAAAACAAAAAATATAACGGAACTCAATGAGTAGATTTTTGTTTTTCATTGTGATCTCTATACGTGGAGTGTACTTGATTTCAAATGAAGTTGTTATGATAGTGAACAATCAAAGCAAATAAAGATATGATTGAATTGAATATAGAAATACCCACATGCGCCGTACGCGTAATGTGTGGTGTTAATGAACCACTAGTTTGCTAGACCGCTTTTTTAACTAAATAAATCGAAAAAAAATAATAATTATGAAAATAAGGCGTTTTTGGGACATATTACCAAAATAGAGCCTTTTGCGGGCATTAAACGCGACGTCGCACCCATTAGACGCGATATTCGATTTTTGCGGAGATGTGGGCCATGGTACGGGACTGTTTTACTGGGCCAATAATTTTTTGGCCCAGTACGGAGCGTCGCGCCTAATGGGAGCGACGTCGCGGGTATTAGCTGCGACGTCGGGGATATATAGATCTCAGATCTATTTCCCCGACCGCTCAATATCTCCCTCTCTCTCTCTCTACTAAAACCCTACCTATCGGAATCCGCTGCCGCCGACCCCGCCGCCACCGCCGTGTTCATCCCGCGCCACCCGGCCGCCCGCCCACACGCACGGCCGCCCTCCGCCTCGGACTCTCTCTCTCTCTCTCTCTCTCACTCTCGTCATCTCTCCGCCCCTGTCGCCGCCGCCTCCGTCCGCCGCTCTGCCCGCCGAGGTCACCTCCGGCCGCCCGCCTTGCTGCCCGCCCGCCCTCTCTCTCTCTCTCTCGCTCTCTCTCTCCCCCCGATCTCTCTCGTTAACAGCGCCCCCGCATCGAGGCCGCGCCGCCCGCCCGCCGCACGGCCGCCCTCCCGCTCGGTCTCTCTCTCTCTCTCTCTCTCCCTCTCTCTCTCTCTCTATCTCTCTCTCTCTCCGCCGCGTCCACCACCGCGCCGACCCGCTCCGCTGCCGGGTCCAACGCCGTCGTCGTGACCGCCCGTCTCGCCGCCGCCGCCGCCGCATCCGCCTCGAGCCCTTTGTACGTTTTATTGGGTATTTTGTTTGATTATAGTTTAATTGAGATATTCGTTGTTTGGTTATAACATTAGACGGATCCGTATAGTCATTATCCCGATCTGTATTATTTGATTGGTTATAACATTTTTTTGTTCGATTTAGGATGGACACGAACGAGTTCTACGGTCCGGTCAATCGTTCGTTGTTGATATTCCAGGATAGTCATCGTTGTAACGATGTGCTATCCAACACGGATGGTGCTACTGACACCCCGTTGACAGTTAGGGGCTTAGAAAACGTAGTTTTTGGTAAAATTTCACGACCGGTGCAATTACACGGTCGTGTTTTGGAGAAGTTACATACTATGTCGCTGTATGGCGTCTATAGTTGTGGAACGGTGGAGAAAGGAGACACACACGTTTCACCTACCGGTGGGGGAGGCGACTGTGACATTAGAGGACGTAGGGTTGCTGTGGGCACTCCCCGTGGACGGTATTTCCGTAAGCGGTGTGATCCCACGTAAGACGCAGGAGCAGTGGCTCGAATACTGCGAGGAGATGACTGGGTACAAACCTCCCGAAGGAGCGTACCACGGGACCAAGTTGTCTCTTCGGAAGTTTGCGGCCTGGTTAGAAGAAAATCCAGTCGACGACATGACCGACGAGCTAATCGTCGATCAACATGCGCGTGCCTACGCATTGCTGCTGTTCGGGTTGGTGATGTTTTCCGACTCCAGTGGAAGTCACACGTCGATGACCTACCTTACGCTGCTCGAGGACATCGACGAAGTCCATCATTACAGCTGGGGCAGCGCAGTGTTAGCATTCCTCTACAGAGAGCTCTGCACGTCATGTCAGTCGAGGAAGATGAACATAGGTAGAGCTTTACGGTTGCTGCAGGTACGAAAGATTGTTTAATGAAACAACTTGTAAAAATCACCGCCGCCCTCGTTGCCTTCTGAACCTGGGATTGTCCCTATTGTAAAAATCACCGCCTCCCTCGTTGCCTTCTGGAGGCGCCATTTGATATGTTGAATAAAAAGACACGGGTTGGTAAGGCGCACGAGCATCATCCGCCGGCAATGGAATGGCATTCTCGGGACCAACATTGTTTCCATCATCGTCGCTATCGTCGTTATCATCTGCGGGATCCGGAAAATGGTCCAGTGCACCACCAACGTCATCAGCTTCAGAGTCGCTAGCGTCACTATTTTGCAAGTCTTCGGGCACAGGCTCAGGTTGTGACACATTCGACATATTAGGAACATCGCGACTGCTCGAAGGAATGTCTGTATGAGGAGGGTGGAGTGAAAAGTCACTCATTCCTGAGTAACTGCCGTGAGATCAGGGAACGAGTGGCCGGAGGTGATGTTGGTGAACACGTCGGGTGCCTCTTGAACGTTCTCGCTGGCCTCGACAAACACTTCAATTAGATTAAGTTCCGCATCAGCATCCAAGAAGTACGATAGTTCATCGTCGTTTGAAATTTGAAAGAGCCGCTGATAGAGTCGAGAATGCTGATAGTATTCATTCTTAACATGAACGGTTAAGGAGGAAAAATTGTTGTCGAGGCAAATAACCTCATATAGCATGCCCAGAAATTGAGCAAAGCTAGTGTCACGACGAATTCGTCTAAGAGAAATGGGTGGGATGCTGTAACGGATGGAGTTTGATTCAGTAATGATTTCGCCACCGTAGTAGATAGAGACTTGAATTTTGCGAGATGTCATAATTTGAGGAGAAATTTAAATACTTCAAGTTGTTTTTTTATATATCCAAGTATACGAAATTAGAGTTCTTTATATAGGGAAAATCGTCGCATTTAATGGACGCGACGTCGCATCTATTGGACGCGACGATTCCTCTGCAAAGCTCGTGAACGTTACGTCCACATTGGTTCTGCAAAAAGAAAAAATTATTGAAGATAACGCGTGAACGACTTGTCACATCGTCGCGTCTATTGGGCGCGACGTCGCATCTATTGGACGCGACGCCGGGCCCAGATACGTAATCGGCCCGTTTTAGAGCCCGTTTAAACGTTTAAACGGGCCATAAATATCGTCGCGTCTAATGGGTGCGACGTCGCGCCTAATGGGCGCGACGTCGCGTTTAATGCCCGCAAAAGGCTCTATTTTGGTAATATGTCCCAAAAACGCCCTATTTTCATAATTATTATTTTTTTTGGATTTATTTAGTTAAAAAAGCCTTGCTAGACTATTAGAGGAACGTTTGACGGGTAGTTGAGGATATTCACCTAACTCCCAAACTGCGGTTGGTCGACGATGTATGCTAGTGGACTTTGTTTATTTATTATTATCTAGTTTAATAGATAAGTTGTATGACTATTAATTCTTATTGCTAGTTGTCTTTTGACTATCATATTAGTCTCCATCGATCTAGACCTGATTTTAACGGCACTTTTCTAAGTCACCACTAGACACGTCCTCAAAGAACCTCCATATAACAAGTGATCAGTCCTTCCCCCGTTATGATGAAGAAATCTTGAATCAATTTCTATATTCTAATGATTTTTAGGTACCCTCTAATACAAACTCAGAAGTTTTTAATTATCGTTTCAAATTGCTGATATAGTTGGATGTGCTCTATTACTTTTAATGCTGTTGTCAAATTTGGGTTTGGCGGCCGCTTAGACGCCCCTCTCCGCGGAAAAAATCGATGGGCGCCCGATTAATCGGTTAGCGGGCGCCTGAAATTGGCCCATTATGCGCCTAGGCGGCCGTCTAAGCAATTCTAATTTATTTATTTTTTTTTTTTCGGAAAATAATATTGCTGGAATTGATATTATTTATTTGGAATGTTTGTATAAATTTCATGTACTTTTACTTTAATAAAATAGTAGCATATTTGATAAATGAAAGATAAAAATAGTTGTTTTAACTTTTTTGTAGCATAATATAATAATAGTAGCATATTTGATAAATGAAAGATAAAAATAGTAGCATAATATAATAGTAGCATATTTACTTTCAAGTACACCATCTAATAGTTGTTTTAACTTTTTTATTTTTTTATTGTTTTTTATTCGAATCGAAATTATTACTTTTTATAACCTTCTTACTACGTCTTAACAAATTTTATTATAAGTTCATATCATCTTTATTTTTTCAGTTAAAATTTTTCTATTATTACTATTGTTCGTCAAAATTTTCTATTAACATTTTAATAAACTAGTATGCACGAATGTTGTTAATTGTTTTCTATTTTACTTGTTACTTATTACTTTTTATTACTCGGAAAAGTTTATTAACTTTTTAATTCTTGGATTTTGTTTTTACACAGAATATTACATTACCAGGTTACTGATTTTTCGTTATGATAAAAAATATGTACCCAACCGAAACAAAGCAAACTGTAGAGGATCGGGTTAAAGTTTTATGATTGGCTTTGGAGTATATTATTAGAAAACCGCAATACATCGGATCGGGTTAAAACTTTAATGAAAACCGCCATAACCGTACATGAAGGAACCCTTTTATCCATTTCATGATAAATTAGTTGTCTCAAATATTATGACTGGTATGTGATTTAGAGGGGTTGAATAACACTCAAGTTTGTGCGCTTTTGCAATTTGGTAGACTGTAAATTTGACTAAGAAAGATTATTCATTGTCAATCATAAAATGAGGCTTAGGCACCAAAGTTATGTACCATTCAATTACAAACCAAAGTGTGTGTGACAGTATATAAGGACCGATTTTTGAGTAGACACCACATTTGTTTGTGGAAGTTCGAAGGCTAACACCTTCTATCCTACCGCTTCTTCCTACTTAGGAAAACACCCCACTAGAAGACTTTGGTTTAGAAGCTCACTCTTATACAATCCACCTAACTAGAACCTCTAACTAGGCTCAAGTAACTCACACCAACTGATTTTCAACCACTTTTTACAGTTCATCAGAACTAAAAATTACCACATGCATTTAAAATCAATTGGAAGAAACTTTACAACGTGAACTAAGTTGGTGGCACTTTGTGCTCTTGCAACGACTTCTGTTCTTACAGAGTTTCTCAAATCTATTATCTTGAGTCACTTGAACTCTTATGTATAAAGTTTGATTTGAACGTTGTGTGTAGAAAGTCTTTTCATCAATGTTGATCTTCACGTAATTATGAGACGTGTACTTAAACTAGCCATTATAAAATGTGGACAAAAGATATTTAACTTTCGTTCAATGGTAGCACTAAATGTAATTTTCGAAAATGATTTCGTTGACTTTGAAGCTCTCACCTTCATTTTGTTTTGCCCAAAACTTCCAACTCTTTTTTGAAGCTTTATTTTTTCATATCCTCAATCATATTGACTTTTTTTTACTTGGATTTATAACCTGAACGTTGGATCATTCCAAGTCCTTGTTCCAGCTTTTCTTGACGAAACTTAATATTTTTTATTTTGTGATCCTTGCGAAACGACACTTGAACTGATGCGATAGATTGGGCATCTTCATCCATTAGGACACTTCTTAGTTTTGGTTTCTATGAAATCTTTTTGTTTTTTGGTCATCAATTTCTGATTTAGTACTGCTTCCAATAGTCTTCAATCTTCATTCGATCTTTCGATTCAGTGGTTGTATCCACCATCGGTTTTGATATCTTCAGTCTTGATCGATCCAACTTTGGTGGTCTCTAATTGCATTCCAGTGAAGAAGCAAAAATTCTGTTTTTTTTACCAGCCTTAGTTCAAATGGCTCGATATAGATATAGTCGCACTTTACATCTTACGTTTTTTATATAATTTTCCTTTGTGTATTTAGTTTTTTTCCTCTCTTTAGGATATATATATTGAATAATGTGTAACGAACAGAAGTGAGAGAAACTATTGAAAAAAGATTTTCCCTCTGAAATTTCATCGCTCGTTTTTCCTTCCGATCGTCTCCAATCATCTGCAAGCTTATACAGTTACCCGTCCTTACGTGCGGTGCATGTGCGCGGGCCCTGATGACAGAAAATTCACCCGTCCTTATGAGCATGTCTGTTAATTGGATCGGGATTGTTGATATAATTAAGGAAATTGGATCTAAAATTATCTCAATCGAAATGGATTCTAACCACCAGCAGCAGAATGATCAAGAAATAGTTGTGTTGCAGCTGAAATTGAAGAAGATTCTCTGCTTCACGGGTCAGAAAATCCTGGTATGATGATTGTTTCTACTCCGTTGACATCGAATAATTACATAATCTGGAAGAATTCGATGATGGATGCTCTTGAAGCCAAGATGAAACTTGGCTTCATAGATGGAACTTACAAAAAACCTAATGTTAATGCACCGAATTATAGGAAATGGAAGAAGGTTAACAACATGGTTACTGGATGGATTAAGAGTTAAATATCGAAAGAAATCGTAATTAGCTTCATGTTTATACATGATGCTGAAGATTTATGGAAAGATATTGAGGCGAGATATGGAACCTCAAACCTGTCACTAGTGTTTGAATTAAAGCGTGAGATAATCTTGTTGAAACAAGGTTCTATGTCTGTGGTGGATTACTACAACAAACTGATGAATATTTGGGATCAATTGGAGCAGCTGCGACCAACAATTGATGCTCAAGGACCAATTAAAATCAAAATTGACGAGAGGGAGATGGAGGATAAATCCATGCAATTCTTGATGGGGTTGGGTGACGCGTTTGAATCCGAAATGAATCAACTGTTATTTCAGGATAAATTGCCTCTTGTAAATAAAGTATATGTAATGATAGCTAAGGCTGAAAAAAATAGAGAAGTTTCAGTCAACACGAGCTTTTCTGGTGATACTGCAACAATGATGGTGCAAAGCAGGAATATGGGAAGAAACTTTGTTCCCAAGATTGATGAAAAGCCAAATTAAATGGACGTGAGGTGGTAAAACCAGACAAGAGCCTTTTGTTCTGCAATTATTGTAAGAAAAATGGACATACAAAGGACGAGTGCTTCAAGCTCATAGGCTTTCCTAAATGGTATCCTGCGGTTTCAAAGAAGAAAACTCAACTTGATGGCTCACAGAGATGGAATTCACAGAGCTTCAAGGCAAATCAGTGATTGAAACCAACTCTGGTGACAAAAGTCCTGAAAAATCTGAAGACCTGAGCATGCAATCTCTACAAGAGATGATGATGAAAATGGTGCAGAATGAAATGGCCAAGCTAATAAAAGGAAAAAGGACATGCATCAATCAAAATATGGTGAATTTTGCTCACTTGGAGGACTTTGCAAGTAGCTCATTCTATCTCATTTTGATTCTAATGCTGATTTACTAGATGATAATTTGTGGTTTGTAGATGTGGCGACCCTACTTCCTAATTAAGTTAATTGGCGGATTTCCCCGCAACAGAACACGCGGAAGACCCGATAAAATTTTTATTTAAACAACCCACATAGTATTATATCGGGTTTACAAAAATATCTACTATTAATACTTTGGGCCGAAGCCCCAAAATTTCAAACCCAATATCAAACACTATGCCACTCCACAGGTCGCGTCCCATGTACTGCGCCACCCTCAAAAGTCCGTGGAGTCACCGCCGCCAGCTCGCCATGAATCTCAACCCTGACACTAGTCGGTGTCGGGTTCATTCTTACCTACAAACAAAAATAGGATAGAACCCTGAGCTATTGCCCAGTAGGTGATTACATAACATGCAATACGTGCGTGCACTCCACCCAATCCCGGTTCCTCACAATATAATATAATGCACACTCGACAAATCTCATCTATCAATTCTCAATTCTCAACAGGGCCCTAGGTCAGACTCGGCACCCACGCGCGCAATGGCAAAGTACACCATCAACCATGCGGTAGCCCACACCGGCCGCGCCGGGTCGCTCCTTCCGCACACAATCTCAACCCGACGGCTTTTTCCCCGAATGTTATACCACAAGTTCGGGTAGACAGGAATCTCACATCTGTCTGCCGTCCCTGAGCCAAATAATATCCGGTGGTTTACACCTCGGGTGGCTCAATCCCGAGTAGATGGGTGTCGCAAACCCCCTCTCCCACCAAGTGCATAATCGAGTCTGAACCTGACTGCCAAAATCGGCAACTCTACCCTTCTCACATTCGACACAATATCGTGTCACCGTATCATTACGGTACCTTCACCTCTCTTATGCATGTCGTGAAATGCATATCACATTCGTCACATATATCACGTATTATTTCTTACAAATAATACCCCAAAATACTCTCGTATCTTAAAATAAGGGTTGACCCGAAAGTTCTAGTCAAAGTATGAATATACTTTGATTTAAAGATAAAATGAACTTAAAATAATTTTATTCAAAGATGTGGGCTATTACCCGAATTTAACCTTTTAAATTCGGCGAAATTTAAATATTTCGCTTAGATATCGAAATTCTGCCCGAATTTGAAATATTAAATTCGGCGAAATAAAATGCCCGAATTTAACCTTTTAAATTCGGCGAAATTTAAATATTTCGCTTAGATATCGAAATTCTGCCCGAATTTGAAATATTAAATTCGGCGAAATAAAATGCCTGAATTTAACCTTTTAAATTCGGCGAAATTCAAATCTTGGCCCGCGGCCCTCTTTACTCACTCACCACCTCATTAATCTTTTCGGCCCGCGAGCTCCTTTTTCAGCCCGCGAAATTTCTTTCCTCTCTCACGCTTCACGAACCTTTTTGGCCCGCAAATCCGTTCCAGATGTCACATAAACATGTAATAACTTTACAGAACTCATATTGAGTTCGAACTTCACATAATTCATCAAAAACGTCAAATAACATATCAAAATACCCGAAATTCATAAATTCGGATGACCTTTCATCCAAATTCGTTTAACTATAAAAATCAACATAAGAAATGTTTGTAGGGGTTAAAAACCACCTACCTCACTTCCAAGTTAGCCGAAATTGCTTAGTTCTTCTCTGCTTTTCTTCGTTTGTTTTCTTTCGTTTGATATTTTCGTTTGTCCTTATCACCTTTTGAGATAAACCTTTAAAAGGAAAGTTACGTTTCCTTTCTCTTAAGGAAATCTCTTATTGGGCCTACTTTAAATTAATTTGGGCCCATATCTATTTATTTTACTCAAAGAGTATTTTTCTTATTTTCGGTTCAATTTCCCGAAAATTCGCTTTGTCCGAAAATTAACTTCATAATTTTCCGAAACTTACAGAATAATTTTCACGCTAATTGCGCATTATTCCCGTATTAATTTTACGGGTATTACATCCTCCCCCCCTTAAAAGAAATTTCGTCCCCGAAATTTAAGTTGTCTGAAACAACTCAGGGTATTTCTCTCTCATTTCGTCTTCTCGCTCCCAAGTGGCTTCTTCCAATATCTGGTTTCGCCATAAGACCTTCACGAGGGGAATATTCTTATTTCGTAATTGCTTCACCTCATACATTAGAATCTCTACCGGCTTTTCTTCGTAACTCAAGTCCGGCTTCAATTGTTGGTGAAGTCTTTTGTCTCTTAGCACATGATACGGGTCCAACACATACTTTCGCAGTGTAGACACGTGGAATACGTCATGGACTTGTGCTAACGACGTCGGTAATTCTAGCTGATATGCTACTTCACCGACTCTTTTCAAAATTTTGAAAGGTCCTATATATCTCGGACTCAACTTTCCTTTTTGTCCGAACCGTTTGACACCCTTCATAGGTGATACTTTCAAAAATACTTTATCACCTTCTTCAAATTCTAACGACCTTCGTCTCTTGTCTGCATAACTCTTCTGGCGACTTTGGGCCGTTTGCATTTTCTCCCGAATTTTCTTAACAACTTCAGTCATTTCGCGTACCATCTCGGGACCTAATAGCGCCTTCTCGCCGATTTCATCCCAATGAACTGGGGATCGACATTTACGTCCGTATAAGGCTTCGTAAGGCGCCATTCCGATCGTTGCTTGATAGCTGTTGTTATATGAAAATTCTATTAACGGGAGATATTTACTCCAACTCCCTTGAAAATCCAAGACACATGCTCTCAACATGTCTTCGAGTGTCTGGATCGTCCTTTCCGATTGTCCGTCAGTCTGGGGATGATAAGCTGAACTAAATGATAATTTAGTTCCCAGAGCTTTCTGTAAGCTTTTCCAGAACTGGGACAGAAATCTTGAATCTCGATCTGATATGATCGATATCGGAATTCCATGGAGTCTCACTATCTCTTGAATGTAGAGTTCAGCGAACTTCTCCATGGGATAGGTCTGGTGAATAGGCAAGAAATGGGCGGACTTAGTCAGTCTGTCAACAATCACCCAAATTGCATCATAACCTTTCACCGTTCTTGGCAACCCGACGACAAAATCCATTGTTATATGGTCCCACTTCCACTCGGGAATCGTCAAAGGTTGTAACATTCCTGCCGGTCTTTGATGTTCTGCTTTGATCTGCTGACAAGTCAGGCATCTATGTACAAATGCAGCAACATCCTTTTTCATTCCCGGCCACCAATAATTTAGTCGCAAATCACGATACATTTTCGTTGCACCGGGATGCACCGAATATATTGTCGTATGTGCCTCCGTCATTAAAGTTCGACGAATCTCTTCATCTTCCGGCACATATAAGCGACTTTTAAATCGTAAACTCCCGTCTTCTCGGAATTCAAATTCCGATGAGACTTCTTTATCTTGTTCTCTTTGTTTCTTCAAGTACAACTCATCTTTCTTTTGTACTTCAATGATTCGGTCTAATAGTGTTGGCTTAAGTGTCAACACTGCCAATTTTTCTTCAAGCTCTCCGAAATTGATTACTTCAACTCCGAATTGGCGTAATTCAGTGTTTACAGTTTTGCGGCTCAATGCATCTGCGACTACGTTCGCTTTTCCTGGATGATAATTTATCACACAGTCGTAGTCTTTGACTAACTCGAGCCATCTTCTTTGCCTCATATTTAACTCCTTCTGGGTGAAGAAGTACTTCAAACTCTTGTGATCCGTGAAGATCTCGCATCTTTCTCCGTAAAGATAGTGTCGCCATGTTTTAAGAGCAAACACTACGGCTGCGAGTTCGAGATCATGAGTGGGGTAATTTTTCTCATATGGCTTTAATTGTCGGGAGGCATAAGCGATCACCTTCCCGTTTTGCATTAAAACACACCCCAACCCATATTTAGAGGCATCACTATAAACAGAAAAATTTCCAGTACCCGAAGGTATTGCTAACACTGGAGCAGTTGTTAGCCTTTTCTTTAATTCCTGGAAACTTTGCTCACATTCATCCGTCCATTTGAACGGAACATTTTTCTTTGTCAAATTGGTGAGCGTCGAGGCGATGCTGGAAAAGTCCTTAATGAACTTTCGATAATACCCAGCTAGCCCGAGAAAACTTCTTATCTCCGTGGGAGTGGTTGGTCTTGGCCAATTTTCTATAGCTTCTATCTTGCTGGGATCTACTGAAATTCCGTTTCCCGAAATAACATGCCCCAGAAAGATTACTCGATCCAACCAAAATTCGCACTTTTTAAATTTGGCGAATAATTGTTTCTCCCGAAGAATTCCTAGGACCGCTCTCAAATGTTCCTCATGTTCTTCTTTTGTCTTGGAATAAATGAGAATATCGTCGATAAAGACGATAACACATCGGTCCAGCAATTTTTTGAATACTCGGTTCATCAAATCCATGAAGGCTGCCGGAGCATTCGTCAATCCGAAAGGCATGACCAAAAATTCATAGTGGCCGTACCTCGTACTGAATGCGGTTTTTGGAATGTCCGCTTCCCGGATCTTCAGCTGATGATAACCGGAGCGCAGGTCGATCTTAGAAAATACTGTTGCTCCTTGGAGTTGATCGAATAAATCGTCAATCCTTGGCAATGGGTATTTATTCTTAATCGTGATCTTGTTGAGATCACGATAATCAATACACATTCTCATCGACCCGTCCTTTTTCTTCACAAATAAAACCGGGGCTCCCCATGGTGAGAAACTGGGTTGAATAAAACCCTTCTGCAACAAATCTTCCAATTGCTCCTTCAGTTCTCGTAATTCGTTCGGTGCTAACCGATACGGGGATTTAGAGATCGGGGCAGCTCCAGGTACAAGATCGATTGCAAATTTAATCTCCCGATCTGGGGGTAATCCCGGAAGATCCTCGGGAAATACATCGGAATATTCGTTCACTATCGGAACCTCCTCAAGTTTAAGCTGGGAAGATTCCTCAGCATTCACCGCAAAAACTAGGAACGATTCGCAACCCGTATTTACGAGTCGCTGAGCTTTTAAAGCAGAAATCCGAGGGATTGAGTTTCTATTCTTTCTTCCCGAAAATTCAAACTCCTCTCCCTCTGGCGATCGAAACCTAACTACCCTTTTTGAACAATCAATAATGGCTCCGTATTTCGAAAGCCAATCCATCCCGAATATAATATCGTAATCATTCATCGGGATTACTATTAGGTTCACATCTAACTCTCTACCCTCAATTCTTACGGACATTTCTCAACCACCAAATTTGATCGAGTTGGATCCCCATGTGGTAAAGATACCACGAAATCACATAATGAACGGGAGGGATAGATTCCTGCCTGGCCACAAAGTTAGCCGATACAAACGAATGTGTGGCTCCCGAGTCAATCAAGATCGAAGAGGGCACGTGAAATATACTCAACGTACCCGTAACTACATTCGGGTTTGCCTCCGCCTCCTCATTAGTCAGAGTAAAAACTCTTGCAGGCACAGGTGGAGGTCGAATGAGGTTACGCGGTTGAGTCTGCACTGGAGGCTGACCTCTCGGGCAATTCCGTGCGATGTGTCCGGCCTCACCGCACCGGAAACATTGCAGAGTCTGCACCGGTCGTGGTCCGTAGCATATGCCAAAGTGATTTCGTCCACACTGTTGGCATTGGGGCGCTGGTACCGGGGGTCGGTTGGGAACATTGGCCGGTCTCTGATAAGCATTCGGGCGCCACATCTGTTGACTCGGTCGATTTCCTTTATTCTTCGGGTCCTTGCCGAAGAATTGTCGCTTTTGGCCGCTTCCTCCTTGCTGTTGCTGACTCTCTCTTTTCCTACTTGCCTCTTGGGCTTCCCTTACTACTCCTTCCGCTTGTTCTGCGATCAACGCTCGCTCCGTCGCCTGACGGAACTCTAATTGGCGTACTCCCGCCACACTTAAATCTCGATAAAATTCGGGCTTCAGCCCTCGAAGAAATCTCGTCACCTTTAGAGTATTGGTTGCCACGAGATGAGGTGCAAAACGAGATAATTCTTCAAATTTGCGGATGTATTCCGCAACTGGCATTCGCCCTTGTTTCAGGTTCATGAATTCATACATTCGCTGCTCCTGATCGTGAGCAGTGAAGTACTTATCATAAAACAGTTCCCTGAAGCGTTCCCATGTCATCGTCGCCGGATCTTCTAACACCTTTATGGTGTTCCACCAAAAACGCGCGCTTCCCCGAAATAGGGAAACGGCACACAACACCTTCTCATTGTTCGGCATACGACTGTATATAAATAAGTCTTCTATTGTGTCGATCCAGTCCTCAGCTGCCGCAGGATTAGTAGCTTCGGCGAAAACTGGTGGATTTAACTTACGAAATCGCTCCCCTATGATCTCTACGCGATCAGGCTGTGGGGATGGACGGTGCTCAGATGAGCTCTGGTGATTTATCAAATCATGAATTTGGTCTGACTGTCTTTGGATAAGTTCAGTCAGCCTATTTATCGTGTCATGCTCACGAGTCGGGGGTGGGGATTCAGATTCGCCCCTCCGACTGGACTCTCCGACGAACACGTTCCTCGGTCTTCCTCTTGGCATTTTCCAAATACTAGATAATTCATGTAACAAATATACATGAGATCACATAATCATATCAAAGTATTACACTTAACTTACAGGCGAGGCTGGTTCTCCCGGCTTTTGAGTGGCAGTACATGGACAGTCTTCAGAATCTAAAGCCTAAGCTCTGATACCACCTGTGGCGACCCTACTTCCTAATTAAGTTAATTGGCGGATTTCCCCGCAACAGAACACGCGGAAGACCCGATAAAATTTTTATTTAAACAACCACATAGTATTATATCGGGTTTACAAAAATATCTACTATTAATACTTTGGGCCGAAGCCCCAAAATTTCAAACCCAATATCAAACACTATGCCACTCCACAGGTCGCGTCCCATGTACTGCGCCACCCTCAAAAGTCCGTGGAGTCACCGCCGCCAGCTCGCCATGAATCTCAACCCTGACACTAGTCGGTGTCGGGTTCATTCTTACCTACAAACAAAAATAGGATAGAACCCTGAGCTATTGCCCAGTAGGTGATTACATAACATGCAATACGTGCGTGCACTCCACCCAATCCCGGTTCCTCACAATATAATATAATGCACACTCGACAAATCTCATCTATCAATTCTCAATTCTCAACAGGGCCCTAGGTCAGACTCGGCACCCACGCGCGCAATGGCAAAGTACACCATCAACCATGCGGTAGCCCACACCGGCCGCGCCGGGTCGCTCCTTCCGCACACAATCTCAACCCGACGGCTTTTTCCCCGAATGTTATACCACAAGTTCGGGTAGACAGGAATCTCACATCTGTCTGCCGTCCCTGAGCCAAATAATATCCGGTGGTTTACACCTCGGGTGGCTCAATCCCGAGTAGATGGGTGTCGCAAACCCCCTCTCCCACCAAGTGCATAATCGAGTCTGAACCTGACTGCCAAAATCGGCAACTCTACCCTTCTCACATTCGACACAATATCGTGTCACCGTATCATTACGGTACCTTCACCTCTCTTATGCATGTCGTGAAATGCATATCACATTCGTCACATATATCACGTATTATTTCTTACAAATAATACCCCAAAATACTCTCGTATCTTAAAATAAGGGTTGACCCGAAAGTTCTAGTCAAAGTATGAATATACTTTGATTTAAAGATAAAATGAACTTAAAATAATTTTATTCAAAGATGTGGGCTATTACCCGAATTTAACCTTTTAAATTCGGCGAAATTTAAATATTTCGCTTAGATATCGAAATTCTGCCCGAATTTGAAATATTAAATTCGGCGAAATAAAATGCCCGAATTTAACCTTTTAAATTCGGCGAAATTTAAATATTTCGCTTAGATATCGAAATTCTGCCCGAATTTGAAATATTAAATTCGGCGAAATAAAATGCCCGAATTTAACCTTTTAAATTCGGCGAAATTCAAATCTTGGCCCGCGGCCCTCTTTACTCACTCACCACCTCATTAATCTTTTCGGCCCGCGAGCTCCTTTTTCAGCCCGCGAAATTTCTTTCCTCTCTCACGCTTCACGAACCTTTTGGCCCGCAAATCCGTTCCAGATGTCACATAAACATGTAATAACTTTACAGAACTCATATTGAGTTCGAACTTCACATAATTCATCAAAAACGTCAAATAACATATCAAAATACCCGAAATTCATAAATTCGGATGACCTTTCATCCAAATTCGTTTAACTATAAAAATCAACATAAGAAATGTTTGTAGGGGTTAAAAACCACCTACCTCACTTCCAAGTTAGCCGAAATTGCTTAGTTCTTCTCTGCTTTTCTTCGTTTGTTTTCTTTCGTTTGATATTTTCGTTTGTCCTTATCACCTTTTGAGATAAACCTTTAAAAGGAAAGTTACGTTTCCTTTCTCTTAAGGAAATCTCTTATTGGGCCTACTTTAAATTAATTTGGGCCCATATCTATTTATTTTACTCAAAGAGTATTTTTCTTATTTTCGGTTCAATTTCCCGAAAATTCGCTTTGTCCGAAAATTAACTTCATAATTTTCCGAAACTTACAGAATAATTTTCACGCTAATTGCGCATTATTCCCGTATTAATTTTACGGGTATTACAGTAGATACTGGAGCCACATGTCATATGTGTAAAAACCTTAACCAAATATTCAAAGCAAAGCCAGTTAAATTTGTTACACCAGTTTGTTTGCGTGATGGAACTATAAAGCCTGTAACTCATACAAGAAATGTTTCCCTAACCTCAAACCCGATGCTTAATGAGTGCTTATATCTTCCCTGTTTCAAATACAATCTTCTCTCGGTCAGAAAACTTACAAAAGACCATCCTTTCTTTTTTAAATTCTTTGTTGATTTCTTTTTATTAATTGAGTTGCAGAATAATAAAGTAATTGCAGCTGGAAAAATTCAGAAACGTTGAGATCTTTCATTGATCAAGCCATCAAAAACTCTCAAGACAAATATGTTGCTTATACTCTGCAACTCAAAAACAGATCACATATGAATTCTGCTATTGCTTTTTCTCTTTTTCGTGTCAGCTTGTAGCATTCAAGACTAGGGCACCCTTCTATTCCTGTTATGAAACATTTTTTTTCTGTTGTGAGCAATTTGATGAATTTCAAAGTTACTGATTGTGAAGTTTGTCCCTTGCAAAACAACACAAAGCAAGTTTTCCCACTAGTCACATACAAAGCACTTCTTGCTTTGAAATACTTCATATAGATCTTTGGGATCCCTACAAACAACCTACTCTTAATGGTTGTCATTACTTTCTAACTATAGTTGATGATCACAGCAGATTCACCTAGATCTTCCTGCTCAAATACAAATCTCAAGTTCCTGAAATGCGGAAAAACTACCTTATTTTACATAAAAAACCAGTATAATTGTCATATCAAGATCATTAGGACTGATAATGGCTCCGAATTTCTTTGTTCAACCACTCAAAATCCTCATGACATACCAGGGGATCATTCATCAGAAAACTTATCCTTACACTGCACAACAAAACTGAGTAGTTGAAAGGAAACATAAACATATTCTTCAAATAGCCCGAGCCATATTGTTTCAAGCCAAACTTCCTAAAAACTTTTGGGGTGAATCTGTACTCACCTCAGTCCCCATCATAAATAGATTACCTACTAAACTTCTCAGCTAGAAAACACCATATGAGAGTCTTACAAATAAGCAACCTGATTATTCTCATATGAGAAATTTTGGTTGTTCTGCTTTTGCAATAAATAATAATCCTTGTAAAGATAAGTTTGATCCCCGCTCTTTGCAAGGTTTGTTTGTAGGATATCCAGTTGGCCAAAAGGGTACAATATATATTGTCCTTCCTTGAATAAAACCATAGTATCTCGAGATGTTAAATTTTTTAAATTTGTTTTCCCAACTTTTTCATCTCTCGATGATTCAATTGTCTTACCCTCGGTTACTCTTAGAGACCCTTTCGAAACCACCACTATATCAGAACCTTTACCAACTTTATTATCAAGAACAAGTGACTCATGTGATCACAACAATAGTTTTCCCATAATACCTGTACATATTACTTCCGTGTCTGATTTTCCTGTCAATCAAAATTCTGAAACCTATCATTCTGAAACTTCTACTTCCCATACACTCACTGATATCACGCGGCCCATATTACCTATTTGCACTAGACAAATCACCAGAAAGAAAAATAAATTAGGCTGGTTAAAGGATTTTGTCAGAATAAATAATTGCTCACAACATCCTCATTCTTTGATCACAATTTTTTCTGATCCTGAGCATAAGACCTTTGTGGCAAATTTATCTGCATGTCATGAGCCTCATTCTTATAATCAAGCAAGAACTAATGAGAAATGGATAGAAGTTATACAACAAGAATTAAAGTCTCATAAAGAGAATGACATATGAGAGCTAACACCTCTACATGAGGGCAAAAATGTCATTGGTTGCAGGTGAGTATACATGAATGCTGATGGATTTGTGAACAAATACAAGGCTACACTCGTTGCAAAAGGATTCACTCAAGTAGGGGGGAGATTATTCTGAAGTTTTCTCCCCGGTGGCCAAAATAGTGACAGTACGAGTCATATTTGTTCTTGCAGTTGTGAAGGGTTGGTGTTTACAACAGTTAGATGTGAATAATGCTTTTCTCCATGGCTTTCTTGATGAGTATGTCTATATGAAACCCCCACCTGGATACTGTAAGGCACAACCACATCAAGCTTTCAAATTAACAAGATCCCTTTATGGCTTGAAGCAAGCTTCAAGACAATGGAATGTTGAATTCACCAATTAATTGCAGAATTATGGTTTTCATCAATCAGATCATGATCACTGCCTTTTCACAATGATAAGGCAAGCTTTTCAGATTTTTCTCTTGGTATATGTGGATGATGTCTTGTCACAGGATCCGATGATGAACAGATTCAGCTAGTTAAAGATTATTTACATAAAGCCTTCACAATTAAGGATTTGGGATCTGCCAAATTCTTTCTTGGCATGGAGATAGTGAGATCCGCAGAAGGTATCATCATTACACAACAGAAATAAGCCAATGACATCCTCAGAGATGTACACATGCTTGATATTTCTTCATGTGCAACTCCTTTGCCGAGTGGATTGATCTTCATGTCAGAAGACAAAGACACAACACCACTACACCTCAATTTAGAAGATTAATTTGGAGATTGCTCTACTTAAATTTCACTAGGCCTAATCTTACACATGCAATACAACAGCTGAATCAAAATGTGCATCGTCCTCATGTTTCACATTAGCAGGCAGCTCAGCATCTTCTCAGATATTTGAATGCAGCTAAGTCTCATTGACTTTTTTACTCCAACAAATCAACACTAGTATTAAATGCCTACAGCGACGCAGGTTGGGGAGCGTGCAAAACATCTAGATATTCTCTAACTGGCTATTGTATCTTCCTCGGAACTTGTTTGATCTCTTGGAAGACCAAGAAACAGACCACCATCTTTTGTTCAACTGCAGAATCAGAGTATAGATCGATGGCTTCCACCGTTCGTGAGTTACTTTGGTTGTCCTATATTCTTACAAGTCTCGAGGTACATGTGTCTGAACTCATTTCTTTGAATGTGATAATCAGGCTGCTCTTCGTATTACTTCAAACCCCGTTTTTCATGAGCGTACCAAACATATCGAAATAGATTTTAGTTCGTGATCAATACAAAAGAGGTTTTCTTATTCCGCAACATGTTTCTTCAGCACGAAATCTTGCAGATCTCTTCACTAAGCCATTATCGTCTCACATGTTTCATACGTTACTGTCCAAGATGAGCCTCTGGAGATATACCGCTCATCTTAAGGAGGGGGCGAAGAAGCAAAATTCCATTTTTTACCCCCCTTAATTCAAATGGCTCGATATAAATACAGTCACACTTTACATCTTACGTTTTTATAATTTATGTAATTTTCCTTTTTGTATTTTGTTTTTTCTCTCTCTTTAGGATATATATATTGAATAATGAGTAACGAACATATGTGAGAGAAACTATTGAAAACAGATTTTCCCTCTTAAGATCGCTCGTTTTTCCTTCCGATCATCTGCTTCGACATCCAGTTCTGTTATTTTAAGTTTTGTTTAATCAGTCGAATCTATTATTTATCAAAAGTATTTAATTTTAATTATCGATCTTTTAACATTAAACATTGTATAAATATATATAGGCAACGTCGTACATAAGTTCCAAGTACACTATCGAGCACAATATCACACAGCAAACTTAATTAAACAGGCAAACAAGGCATCATAGACTCACCTGTCCCCTAATCAATACTTCTAAGCAAGAAACTCATTGATCAAAACATCCAAGTTCTTGTAAGAAGATCCACCGCTCTTTGCAGCCATTTGAGCCTTCTCTTTCCATTGCAAAGCCTTCTTTCTCATCTCTTTCCCCTTCTCACCCTCCATCAAAACCTTCACGAGATCCGCAACGTTCTCCCTCTTAACCTCGCCTTCGATCTCTAGCCCCATCTCCCATTCAACGCACGCATACCTACAATTCGTCTGTTGCTCTGCAAAAAATGGCCATGAAATCATAGGAACGCCTTCGCTGATCCCCTCGATCGTCGAGTTCCACCCCGAATGGGTCAGAAACCCGCCCACCGAGGAATGGGCCAAGACACTCTCTTGTGAACACCAGCCAACCATGAATCCACGCCCTTCGACTTCTTCCGAGTACTCCTTTGGCAAAATCGCGGATTCGCCGCTCACTAGGTCGGGCCTTATGACCCATAAGAAGCACTGATTGCTGTTCGCGAGTCCCCAAGCAAACTCCAATAACTGCTTGGGCGATAGCACGGTGATGCTTCCGAAATTCACGTATAAAACGGAGTTTGGTGCCCGTTGGTTGAGCCATGCGATGCATGCATCGTCTTCTCTCCATAGGCTCGAACCAATCGATTTCAAATTAGGGTTTTCGATCTCGTGTTGCTCGAGTAGCTGGAGCGGGCCAATGGTTAGGACGTGCTCGAACTTTGCCCTAAGAGCGTTTAGGACATCTTGTTCTAAGTCGTCGAAGGTGTTGATTAGTACAGCCTTGGCACGCGTTGCGTTTTCGTCTGGAGAATGTTGTAGTTAACCATGATGTCCTCGGGATCTGTAGTGCGGATGAAGCTTGGGAAGTCCCTGAGTCTTATTTTGGCCATTCCCGGAACCCAATCGAGCTTGGTTTCAAGATATGCGTTCGTTATTTGACTTTCATCTAGAAAAAATAAATTAATAACTTAAGATAACAGGGAACGAACCTTAATAAGTATGATTAATTTTATTGAGTGAACCTATCTATATCACAAATGAACGTGTGTTTGAACCGAATTGAACCGGTTATGTGGTTTGCATGCCATTTTGCTGACTCACGAATCTTACCTAGTCTCCCGGCCATGTTCCTCATATCACAAAAAAAATTGTTGGAAAATAATATATAAAATTATAAATAGACATTCTCACATCTCGAACTGGGTTATTGGGTCAAACCAGAGTTCAAAATGTTTATTGGGTCAAATCCTAATTATGATTCATTCAAAGAATAACCGCGTTAAAGACAAAATAAAAATCAAACGCGTGTTGAATAACGACTTAGGAAAAATAAGAAAAAAAGGGAAAAAAGAGGAAATATAGAATTTTTATTACCTTTGAGTGGAAATAATCCTCTTGCAACAAGTTCCCCATACTGACAATAACACATGAAGCCACAAGCGCTGGTCGTGAAGAACACAACCTCAGGGATACCAAGCTGCTCAGCAGCATCAAGCGTAAAACTCATCACCCCATCACTCACTATGCAAGAAACATTAGGACAATCCTTCGACTCGTTGAGACTCTTTATAAGTTCCAGAAAAGGCGCCGAGCCTTTCTTTCTCAGAGAATCACACAACTGTGGTATGTCTTGAGTCGCGTCCTTGTCCGAAGGTGGTAAACCGTCGGGTATCGTCTTAAACTGAAAATCTTTGAGCCCTTTAACGGATTCGGGCCCACGCGAACGGACAAGACGGTTGTGGTTGTACTCTGTGTTTACGAACGTGATGAAGAATCCACGAGCGTGTAAGAGCTTCCCCAGTTTTAGGACAGGGCCGATGTGGCCCTGTGCTGGATATGGGATTAGTACTGCATGTGGCTTCATATTGACCGGCTTTGGAATCTAATGAATAAGAGTGCGTCTGATTTAGGCTTTAGTTAATGCCTTACATGAACTACTAATGTATGCAAACCTATATATATATAGGGGCAAGTTGGTTGTATTTTATAAAATCTTATAATAATTAAGGCCGAGTTGGGGGAGGTGACATTAAATATTGCTTTGGATCTGAAAGCGTTTACTTTTTTATTTTCTTTTATGGGTAGATTTTGTTTAATCTATATTCACACATTTTTTTGTAATAAAAACAATGTGGGGGTAGGTGGTGATCATCGTCGACGTCGAAAGGTTAGTGCTAGTTGTCGTTTGGGCAAAGTAAAAGCAGGGTCTGTGTTAATATCATAATTACTGCTTAGATTAATATATTTTGTTTTTTTCGTAAAGGAGCAACACATTTTGTTGAAAATTTCAACTATGGAGCCGTATTTATCAGGTAATTACTGACGTGTTGAAGAAGACCACTGGCTTACAAATATATAACAAAATTTATATATTATATATAATAAAATTTATAATTATCAGTTTTATAATTATTTTACCTTCCGAAAAATATGTCAGCGGATTAGATCATATCATGTATTCCATAATATGTCGCCATCAATACGTAACGAACTTCGGATCATTATTATAGTGTTAATCTTACGTGCACCTAACTCGTTTTGATCAAACTTCAATGATAATGTACATGTAGAAAGCAAGAAAAAAAAAAAAAAGCAAGTCAGCTCATCAAAGGGTAACCACTCTCGGAAGATAATTTGGTTTTCTTCGTAGTTTTTCATTCTATTTTTGTTTTTTATTTGTTCGAAGTATGCATTCATCATGGTTTTAAGATCCATTTTTTTAATCGGACTGAATATTTTAGTGGTTTAAGGTTTAGTGGTTTAACCGGCGTAAAACCAGTGCCATAAATATATAAAAATATATTTTATGATTAATCACATAAAATGTGTTGGGGGTTAAAAATTAATTGTAAAATAGGAATTTATAAAATAAAATGTATCGGGAGATAAAATATTAATTCTAAAATGAGGTATCGAATTAATTTAAAATAAAGTTTAAAAATATGCATAAGTAAGGATTTGAATCCACAACCTTGAAAATGTAACTCTAAACGGCTAACCACTAAACCACCACAACATATTTGAACTTTTACTTATCTATTTTCATATTAAATTTTTTTCTTGATTTTTTTCTTTTTTTTTTTAAATTAAAGATGAATCGGACTGGACCCAACAAGATTTTCGACTTGTTTACGATTTTTCCGGTCGGACCGACAGGTTTAGTACGGTTTTCAAAACCATGGTTGTCATGTGCTTTTACTAATTTTATTTTTTCTCCCAACTTATTATGCGTTACCTATTCAGCTTCAACCGTGAGCTATGAAAAAACAAACATTCAAGTCAAGGAGTACATAATTGACCGTCGAAATATTATTCAAATTTTTTCTGCTTCATTTATTTACTTATTTTCTTTTGGGAAGATACAGTAATATCAATGTAGAAGCGGTATAGACATCATCGTGCTGGATATAGGTCATGCTCATGACGCATCAAACCGGTAACGTGCTACGGATTACAATAGAAAATAGCTACCAGGCAATGCACCATAGTCGACGTAACGCACACATCTGAAGAGAAAATGTATGTAACCAAGAAACAAAACATCATTCAGACAATATGATAAATGTCATCGACAATGTGTTCCAGACTCCAGTCTCCTCTGAGCTCCATCCCTAGATCGTCGATTCCGTTCTAGCCATATGAGATAAACAAGCGAAGCAAGGATGTATTGATGAGTCAGATGAGAGAGATGGTTGTCACGCAAGTTTTGAAGCCCACTCGATGAATTTCGTACAATTTCGATATGGCAAGTCAAAATGGACCTTCTATCGTACTAGCCTCATATTACCCTCCTTGAAAAAGGGCAAGAAAAATAGATGCTGGATTGTTCCACAACGAGCATAAGGGCAAAGGAGACAACCATTAGAAATAGCGAGTTATGAAATCCATGGCTTATCCCACGTAGCTATCTGTCCTATATTGCAAGCTATAGAATAAATTTAAAATGTGGGGCTGTCTGAGCCCCTCCATAAGTTGAGCCCAATGACTGGCTCATCCTATAACAAATAGCCTCCCTAGCTGAATGTGAGCAAAACATTCCATTCGGGACTTGTTCTATAGAAAAGTTCAAATAGAAAACCCAAATCTTCCAAATCGGCTGGAATTTTTTCTTCTGACGATGAGGTAGATGTTGTCGGAATTTGTTGACTTTGTGCCAACATGCCTATAAGCCCAGGTTCTGAACTATTTTGTTCATAAGCCAAATCGGTCACTTCGTGAAAAGTGACATTGTAGCTTTCCAATATTGAATGAGAAGACTTGATATAGATGCGGTATGCTTTAGAAGTGGATGAATATCCAACAAAGATGGCTTCAAATGCTTTAGGGTCGAACTTGCTTCGATGCTCTCGATCATTGGCCACAAAGCATTTGCACCCAAGACTTTGAAGAAAGAGATATTCGGAATCCTTTGTTTGTGAATAATCGTCTTTTCAAAGCGTTTGTGAATAATCGTCCGATTTTGCGTATATCACGCTGTACTCACTTCTTCGGCCCATAGAAAGTGAGGGAGACCGGAATGTATTCGCATTGTTCTTGCAACATCAACTAAAGTCCGATTCTTCCGTTCTACGACGCCATTTTATTGAGGCGTTTTAGCGGCTGAAAATTGTTGAATAATTCTAGGTGACTAATAGTAATTGCTGAGATGCTGATTAAATTTAGTCTCATTGTCAGTCCTGATTACTTGGATCTTCTTTTGCAGGAGATTCTGAGTTGTATTCACAAAGCTTATTACCAAGTCTCCAATCTCATCTTTAGTTTGGAGAAATCTTGTCCAAGTGTAGCGAGAATAATAGTCGAAAATTACTAGCACATACTTGCGACCGCTGATAGTGTACGCTTTGGTCCACAAAGTTCCATGTGTAGTAATTCCAAAGATCGAGATGTGGAAGCTACTTGCTTTAGTTTGTGTGACGCTCGCTTCATTTTTCCCATTTGACAAGCCGAACATTGATGCTCTTGAAGAAGGGAAATGGTTGGTAGACCGTTGACAACCTTTTTGGCAAAGAGCTAGTGATTAGCTTTTAGATTTAGATGAGACGGACGATGATGCCATAAGTTGTTCCTCTTGATTGTAGTTTGTGAGATGAGGCAAACAACTGTCGAAGGTCGTATTGTTGTCAGATTGATGGTGTACAGATTAGATCCTCGAGATCCTGTAAGAAGTTCTTGATTCTAACTATTTAAAATTATGCACTTATCAGCTAGAAACACCACTTGAAACCCTTTATTGCAAAATTTGCCTATGCTGAACAGGTTGTGTTTAAGACCTTGGACGTAAGACACATCTTTGATTTTCCGATTCTTCAGAAGGATATCTCCAAAGCCTAGTATTGGAGCTGAATCGTTGTTGCTGAATCTGACTTTTCAGTGGTATCGGTCTTGATAGTTGCTCAACAGTTCTTGATTTCCTGTCATGTGTGCGGAGCAACCGGAATCTAGGTACCACACATGATGGATCTGCATAGAAATGTCTTAGAGACTCTTAGGTATCTACTTATTAATGAGTCCTCTCGGATTAGCAGATTTAGTAGTTAAACGTTGTTCATTTTTGGTTCCTAAACCATTGGTGCTCTTAGGTACCCAAACCAACTTAGAAGTAGTTGGTTTAAGTGGTACCTTTTTAGGCAACTTATCCTTGTTGACTTGCGTTGGCTTAGATGGTGTCTTGGGAACCCATTGAGGGTGAACCTTACATGGGAGATTAATTTCAGCTCGGACAAATGACTTATCAATCTTAGTGCATGCGAAAATCTTTTCTCTAGCCATTCTTTTAAGGTGTTTAGCCGAGTGTACTTTGACTGGGTACCTTAGATGAGGACAAGAGTGTATTGAGTTATAAGCTTGCTTAATAGCCGGATCTTATCTCCTACGAGACTTAAGACTTGCATTTGTCATAGAATGATGAAATTTGTTTTTAGAGGTGGAGCCGATTTCAAAATTTGTGCTTTCAAAATTAATAGACTTTAAAGCATAGTTCGAAGCAACAACATGAAAATTAGGAACGACTTTCTTCTTATGAGTGTCCTTAGTTTTTGATACAGAAGAAAGTTTCGAAAATAAGGCATTTCTATCAATTTTCATCTTAAACACATGATTCTGATAACATATAATTGTTTGACATTTACATTTTTCAAGTTACAGGGATTGTTAAAACCTAAGCCTTCTATAGGATTATAAACTTCTGTATCACGAGGTTGATTTAGAAAAATATTCTGATTCGTTTGTCCCCTTTTTGTTAGAAGATCGTCTAAAGTATTAATCTTAGAGTAAAGCTTCTTACGTTCGTCAGAGATTTCCTTAATGTTATTTCTAGAAATTTCTAAATCTCTCTGACTATCACTAAGAGTCTCACTAAGGTCGTTGATTTTTGTCTCAGAAGTATATAACCTAGATTCAAGACTAGTTATTATTTCCTTAGCATTAGATAAGAGAATTTCTAAGTGAATTTTCTTATCTAGTTGCTTTTGGAAAATATTTTCACTAAGGGCTAGTCTCTCCTCTAATTCTTTTGTACTTTTCCGCTCATTTTTCATGTTAGTATATTTAATTTGTAAAGATTCTAACATGATTAATAATGTAGATTCGGATGTAGTTACTTCTTGAGATGAGGTTGATGCTTTGTCTTCGTCGTCGGACCTCCTCGTTGAGTTTTCGTCTGAGGCATCGTCAAGAAATGTCATGAAAACTAGATTGTCATTGTCAGAATCCGTTGTGTCTTCTAGCCAGTGCTCTTGTTCGGCCATTAGAGCTACTCCAACTTCCTTTTGTTTTGTTAGTTGAAATTTCTTGGAGTAGTAATTGGCGTCTTTCTTCTTAGGAAGATTCCATTCTCTGGCGAAGTGCCTTATCTTTCCACAATTGTATGGTTCTTTTGCATTTTTGGATTTTGACGACTCGGCCGATCTTTCCTTCTGCTTAGAGCTTGAGGTCCTAAGTCTATTAGCCGATGAGGAGGATTACTTTTTGTAGAACTTTTTGCTCATCATTTAGTAATGAGATCCAATTGTTCCTTGAACTCTTTCATATCAGGCTCGGAATCCGATTTTGATTCATCTTCATCTTTGGAAGAAGTCGGCAATTTGATGCTTTTATCTTTACGAGATTGACTAGTTTTTCTTTCTGAAACTAGAGCTATTGACTCTTCGATCTGTTTGCCCTTTTGTTCTTTTTGTATCTCGCTAATGTCTTCCTCGTGTTGAGCGAGATTGTCAAATACGGCGTGCATTACCATTTCGTCCAAATCTTTATTTTGACGGATTTACATGGATATTTTCTTCCACTCCGGTTGAAGAGAAGAAAGAAATCGGATATTGACCTCCATATTGGTCTTGAAAATTTTTATTTTCCTCATCTCATTAAGAAGAGTCAAATAGCGTTGATAGAGTTCATAGAGATTTTCCTCCGTCTTCGCTTTGAAGGAGGCGTAAGCGGTGAGAATGTTCGCTTTCTTAGCCTTGACTCCGACTTCGGTCCGTTGCATCATTTTGTGGGGCTCGTCTCACATAGCCTTCACACTTGATAAACTATCTATTTGCATATAGATGTCATTTGGGATCCCTTGTATCAGGAAAGTTTTAGCTCTGAGATCTGCTTTAGCTCTTAATCGCTCCCCCTCAGTATATTCACTTGGAATTTTGAGTCTTCTAGTGGCCGGAATGCGAGGACTATTTGTGGCATCGCTTTCTTGGATAAGCCAAAATTGAGCGGGTCCATCTTAATGAAGAAACATAGAAATTGTTCTTTGTTAATTAGTTATCCTTGTAATTAGGGGCGTAGCTCGTATTTTTGTTAGGGTGGGACTAGTTTGTATATATACCATGTATAGAGGCATATATACCATGTACAAAACAAAAATCATACACAAGTCATTTTCAGAAAAATTACAAGGTATTGAATTCACATTCTAGAGAGAGAAGGCAATCGAAAACTTCGAACCTCTAATCGTTTCTCTCTCCCGATCTTAGAAATAGATATTCCACCGAAGGTAATTCTCGAGATTTCTCATTCGAATATCTAGAATTCATGCTTATATTGATTGCTAGTTGATAAAATAGGACCTAACAATTGGTATCATAGCAGGTCTTGATTGCTTTTGGATTGAATTCGCTATTCTAAGATCAAAATAATTTTCCAGAGTTTTTCGATCGAAAAACTTACGTGAAATTTATTTTGATTAATGTGCTAAATTTTTGCGAATTTTGTTGATGCTCTTGTTGTTAAAGTGATATATTATATGCTAGGAATGAATTACGTAATGATTTCAGTCGCTTAAAATTTCAGATTATTTCAGATTTTCGTTTTGATCGTTATTAGTGTTTGCGAGTAAGTTTTGAATATGATTTGATTTTCTTTATAATCGATATATTATGCTGTAAAACGTATCTTGTGTTTGTTCATATTCAGAACTTAGAAAAGAGTGATTATTCAGAATCTTAGCACCTAACTTGAACTTTTCGGTAATCTGGATTTTCACTGTTCCATTGAACTTGATGGTTGTTCTTCGATCGTTTTTCGATCGAAAAACTTGGCTCGAAAAATATTTTTCGAAAAAGTTTTCAGCCGAAAAGTTTCTCGATAACTCACTGTTTTCGTGAGTTTGGCTCAAATATCAGACTCGAAAAACTTTATTTTCGATAATAGGTTTTTCGATTCATATATAAATATATTTTTCTAGTATACCAAAGCGATTTTTTTTTTCGACGAATACTGTTTTCGCTAAATAAATATCAAATATTGACACGAAAAACATGTTTTACTATTACAAGTTTTTCGATCGCAAGACTTTCGATCTTCTAAATTTTCGAGTCAAAATCTAGCGAAAACATATTTCAATCAATTAATTCACCTCGAACTTAACGAAAATTTTCGATCACTTTTAAATTTTTCGATTAGAAATTTTTGATAAAAGTTTTTGCGATCAACAAAATTATTCGACAAACTATTTTTAGATAGGATATTTTCTTTGCAAAACATTTTTGTTCGAAAAATAGTTTTCGATAAATATACCACGAAAAACTTATACGATCAAAAATCTTTTTCGATTATTAAGTTCGAAAAATTTTCAAATAGGAAAACTTACTGCTCGAAATTTTTTTTTCCACTACTAAATGTTCAAACACACACACATTTTACACTGATCTTAATTTTTTAAAATCAAAAATCGTAATTTTCAAAACTTACGAAAAATATTTCTCTCGAATTAATCTTCTTCGCTAATCAAAATTTTCGATTATAAATTCAAAATTCTTTGCAAAATTTTAAAGTATCAATTCTTATAACAAACAATTCCTCTTTAAAAATTAAAAATATGTTTGAAAAGGAAATTGCTTAAAGTACGAGCCAAAATTACTAACGAAGTTTGTCACTTGTGAGACACTTTTACCATTTCAATTCCAAACTTTCACGAGATCCTACCAATCAACTACAAATGGATGCTTACTCACTTGGAAATGATGTCCGCCCTCCAATTCTACGAAGAGGTGAATACACCGTTTGGAGAAGTCGATTCATGAACTTCTTGGAGACAAAAGATCAAGCTACAAATTTGATAGATTCTCTTCAAGAAGGTCCCGCTCAATTTTGGCTTATCAAATAAGGCGATGCAACTAATAAACCTCCCATTTCCGCCACTAGAAGACTCAAAATTCATAGGGAATACACCGAGGGGGAGCGATTAAGAGCCAAAGCAGATCTCGGAACCAAAACTTTCCTAATGCAAGGAATTCCGAATGACATCTATATGCGAATAGATAGGCAGTCTAGTGGAAAGGCTATGTGGGACGAGCTTCACAAAATGATGCAACGGACCGTAGTCGGAGTGAAGCCTAACAAAGCGAATATTCTGACCGCTTACGACTCCTTCAAAGCAAAGATGAGGAAAATAGGCATTTACAAGCCATTATGGAGGTCAACATCCGATTTCTCTTTTATCTTCAACCATAGTGGAAAAAATATCCATGCAAATCCGTCAAAACAAGGATTTGGACGAAATGGATATTCACGCCGTCTTTGATAATCTCGCTCAACACGCGGAAGACATTAGCGAGATACAAAAAGAACTAAAGGGCAAACAGATCGAAGACTCTATGGCTCTAGTTTCGGAAAGAAAAACTAGTCGATCTCGTAAAGATAAAAGCATGAAGTTGTCAAGTTCTTCCGATGATGAAGATGAGCCAGAATCGGATTCCGAGCCCGATATGGAAGAGTTCAAGAAACAATTCGCCATCATTACTAAAATGATGAGCAAAATGTTCTATTAAAAGAAATCCTCCTCTTCGGCTAATATACTTCGGACCTCAAGGTCTAAGCACAAGGAAAGACCGGCCAGAGTCGTCAGAATCCAAAAATGCCAAAGAACCACAAAAATGCTACAATTGTGGAAAGATAGGGCACTTCGCCAGAGAATGCAATCTTCCTAAGAAAAAAGACGCCACTTGCTACTCCAAGAGATTTCTTATTCGAATATCTATAATTCATGCTTAGATTGATTGTTAGTTGATAAAATAGGACCTAACAATTGGTATCAGAACAGATCGTGATCGCTTTTGGATTAAATTCGCTATTCTAAGATCTTCCAGATTTTTCTATCGAAAAACTTACGTGAAATGCATTTAGATCTACGTGCTTAATTTTGTGAATTTTGTTGATGATCTTGCTCCTAAAGTGATAGTTTATATATTAGGAATATATTACGTACTAATTTCAATCGCTTAGAATATCGGATTATTTCAGATTTTTGATTTCGATCGATATTAGTGTTTGCGATTAAGTTTTGCATACGGTTTAATTTTCATCATAATCGATATATTTTGCGGTAAAATATGGTTAATATTGTATTTGTTCATATTCAGAACTTATATTCGAGTGATTAACCAGAATTTCAGCACCTAACTCGAACTATTCGGTTGAATCTAGATCTTCACTGTTCCATTGAACTTGGAGGTTGTTCTTCGATCGTTTTTCGATCGAAAAACTTGGCTCGAAAAATATTTTTCGAATAAGTTTACAGCCGAAAAATATCCCGATAACTCACACTGTTTTCGTGATGTTTCACTCAAATATAAGACTCAAAAAACTTTATTTTCGATAATTAGATTTTCGATTTATACATAAATATTGAATAGAATATTAGAATTGTGCTTTATTATTTCTTTATCCTTGTAACTAGGGGCTTAATTAGAAGTTTTGATAGTGTAGGACTTAAGATTAATTATACCTTAAATATAGGTATAAATATGATGTACACTATCAAAATTAAAAAGAGTTTTATTATTAAGAAAACACAAGTATCGAATTCATATTTTAAAACGAGAGATCACGCTCGAGAAACTCGAAAAAAGCTAACAACCTCTCAAGATCTTCAATGCGGATATTCGACCGATCGTATATCGTAAGATTTCTTACTCGAATACCGAGAATTCGTTCTTAGATTGCTTGTTGATTGATGAATCATGACCTAACAATTGGTATCAGAGCGAATCGTGATTGATTTTGGACAGAATTCGCAATTTTTAGATCAAAATAATTTTCCAGATTTTTCGATCGAAAAACTCACGTGACTTATATTTTGATCAATATGCTTAATTGTGCGAATTTTTGTTGTTGATTTTGTTGATTAAGTGATGGATTATATGTTATGATTGATTTACGTACTGATTTCAATCGCTTAGAACGTAATAATAATTCAGATTTTCGATTTAGAACGATTTTTACGTTTGCGATCAAGTTTTGAGTCCAATATGATTTTCTTAAATCTCGATATATTTTGCTATTAAACGTGGATGATTCTGTGTTTGATCATATTTAGAACTGTTAAACAAGTGATTATCCAGAATTTCCGCTTCTAAATTGAACATCTCGATTGAATCTGGAATTTTCACTGTTACATTGAACTTAACTGTTCTTCGATCAAGTTCTTCGATCCAAAAACTTGAATCGATAAATATTTTTCGACCAAGTTTGCAGCCGAGAAATATTTCAACGACAAACACTATTTTCGAGTGTTTTACTCAAATTAAGACTCGAAAAACATTATTTCAACAATTAGTTTTTCGATTCATATATAAATACGTTTTCGAGCGAATAAATTTTTCGATCCAAAATTAGGCAAAACATATTTTCGATCGAAAAATATTCCATCAAAAAATTTTACAGTCAACAATTTGAGTCAAACTAAAACAAAGTTTTTCGATCACTAGTAATTTTTCGATCACAAGTTATTCGATAAGAGTTTTTGTGATCATTATAGCTTTTCAACAAAATATTTTTCGATAAGATCATCTTTTCAACATTTTTTCCCGAAAAATATTTTTCGATAAACATATAACTAAATCCTTAAACATTCGAAAAACTTTTTCGATTAAAAAGCTTAATAGTTTTAAATCGAAAAACTTTATTGCTCGAAAAACATTTCGAGCACAGCATTTAAAGGAAATAAAAAATTGAGAACTTCAAAACTTACGAAAAATATTTGTCTCCGAACTATCAATTTTGATACTCAATATTTTCGATCAATAATTCAAATTTCTTTAACAAATCTTGAAGTATCAATTTTTTAATTACCAAATATTTTCGAAAACATAACAATTTCTCTAGGAAATTGTTTGAACGAATCAAATATTTTTAAGTAAGTTTGTCACTTGTGAAGCATTTTTCATTACTATTCCAAACCTTCACGAAGATCCTATCAATCAACAAAAATGGATGCTTACTCACTTGGAAATGACGTCCGCCCTCCAATTCTTCGAAGAGGCGAATACACGTTATGGAGAAGCCGGTTCTTGAACTTCTTGGAAACGAAAGATCAAGCCATAAATTTGATCGCGTCACTTCAAGAAGGTCCAGCTCAATTCTGGCTCATCCAAGAAGGAGATGCCACAAACAATCATCCTATTCCTGCAACCAGAAGACTTAAAGTTCCTGGTGAATAAACCGAAGGGGAGCGTTTAAGAGCCAAAGCCGACTTGGGAGCCAAGACTTTCCTAATGCAAGGAATACCGAATGAAATCTATATGCAGATAGATAGTCTATCGAGTGCAAAAGCCACGCGGGACGAGCTCCACAAGATGATGCAACGAACAGAAGTTGGAGTCAAAGCAAAGAAAGCAAATATCCTAACGGCTTATGACTCTTTCAAAGCCAAGACGGAGGAATCAGTTTATGAACTCTATCAAAGATATCTAACTCTTCTTAATGAAATGAGGAAGATAGATATATTCAAGACCAACATGGAGGTCAACATCAGATTTCTTTCTTCTCTTCAACCAGAATGGAAGAAAATATCCATTCAAATCCGACAAACTAATGATTTGGACGAAATGGATATCCACGTCCTCTTTGATAATCTCGCCCAACATGAAGAAGATATAGCGAGATCCAAAAAGAACTAAAGGGCAAGTAGATCGACGACTCTAGATCGACTTTGCTTTCTTTCAGAGAGGGCTTAGGTTTTAACAATCCCTAAAGTTAAAGGGCAAGTAGATCGACTCTATAGCACTTATCGACTTTGCTTTCTTCTTCATCTTCTGATACAAAATTTTATAATCCTAAAGAGGGCTTAGGTTTTAACAATCCCTGTAACTTGAAAAAGGTCAATGTTAGACAATTATACGATAGCAGGTATATGGGATTAGGATTAACTTCTTTAATGACATTTACTAATTCTTCCGAAATAAATGCTTTCGAAGATTCTAAACGACAAGCCACTGATAGGACTAACATTCCTTTTGACTACACCGACTTGAATAATAGTTACAAGACAATAGATCTCAACTTGTCTAGTGATTATTCTTCATTATATCCCCTAGAAGATTTTTCTAAAAATAAGGAATAAAATATTGATCATTCTCAAAATTCTAATTTATGTTATATTCCAGCTATTATTAGAAAAATAGCTGATTTAAACGCTTCCTTGGAAATAGAAAGAAAGAATTTCAAAGCGGAAAAGAATGAACTTTCCAATCTCAAAACTTCCTCTATTTTAAAAACTTGTCCTTATCTTATTTTGAAAGAAAAATCTTTAATGGAGGACAAGATTAAAACTAAGAAAAACTATCCTATTATTTTTCAAAATATTTCAAAAGAAGATAAATCTTCTTTAGAAATTGTAAAGAGAGAAAACGAATCCTTAAATGCTTCAAAAAGGAAAAAGATTTTTACTAACTCTTTTTCTACTCCATCCACATGTAGAGTAGTAAAAGAGGTGAAGCATGATAAGGAAAGAGTGCCTTGAATAAATTTTCAGAAGAAAAATGATTTGTTATCTATTTCGTCTATGTCAAAAACTATGGACACTCGTACGAAGTCAACTATTTCTAGTATTGTTAATTCAAATTATGCGTTGCCTATTATTTTTGAAAGCACAAACTTTGAAATTGGCTCTACTTCTAAAAACTATCATCATTCTAAAACAAATGCAAGTCTTAAGTCTCGTCAGAAACAAGAATCATCTATTAAGACAGCTTATAGCTCCATCCATTCTTGTTCTCACCTAAGGTATCCAGTACACGTACATTCAGCTAAACACCTTAAGAGACTAGTTAGAGAAAAGATTTTCTCCAGCAATAAGACAAATCAGACATTTGCTCGTACTGAAATTAACCTCCCATGTAAGGTTCAATCACAATGGACTCCTAAATCACCACCTAGACAAACACAAGCCAATAAGGCTAAATTGTCTACAGAGGTTCTACTTAAACCAACTACTTCTAAGTTGGTTTGGGTACCTAAGCACTCTCATAAGTTAGGAACCAAAGATAAACAAACCTTACTTATAAAATCTACTAATACGATAGGACCCATTCAAAAGTGGGTACCTAAGTCTCCCTAATTTCTTTCTATGCAGATCCATCATGTGTGGTATTTAGATTCTGGTTCCTCCACACACATGACGGGAAAACAAGAACTGTTGAGTAACTACCAAGATCGTTACAATGGCAAAGTCAAATTTGGCAACAATGACTCATCTCCCATACTCGGATTTGGAGACATTTTACTGCCAAATTTGACGATTAAAGATCTCTTACGTTCAAGGTCTCCAGCACAATCTGTTCAGCATGGACAATTCTGTAACAATGGATTTCAAGTAGTATTTCTAGCTGAACAATGCAGAGTCTTGAATAGTCAGAATAAAGAGCTTCTCACAGGATCACAAAGATCAAATCTATACACAATCAACCTGACAACAGTTCGACCTTCGACAGTTGTATGCCTCATCTATCAGACAACAATCAAGAGGAACAGCTTATGGCATCAACGTCTGTCTCATCTAAATTTAAAAGCTCTTCACAAACTCAGTGTTAAAAAGTTGTTCAATGGTCTGCCAACAATTTCATCTAACCAAGAGCATAACTGTTCCGCTTGTCAAATAGGAAAAATGAAGCGATCATCACACAAAGTCAAGCAAGTTGCTTCTACATCTCGACCCTTAGAGTTACTTCACATGGAACTTTGCGGACCAATGCGTACACAAAGCATCAACGGTCGTAAATATGTGTTAGTAATTGTCGACGATTATTCTCGCTACACATAGATAAGATATCTCCGAAGTAAGGATGAGACTGGAGACTTGATAATAAGCTTTGTAAATACAACTCAGAATCTCCTACAAAAGAAAATACAAGTAATCAGAACGGACAACGGGACAAAATTCAAGAATCAGCGTGTCAGCAACTTTTATCAATCACTTGGAATTATTCAACAATTCTCAGCAGCAAAAACACCACAACAAAATGGCGTCGTAGAAAGAAAGAATCGGACTCGAGTTGAAGCTGTAAGAACTATGCTTATATACTCCGGTCTTCCTCACTTTCTAGAATCGGACTCGAGTTGAAGCAGTGAGTACGACACGTTTTACTCAAAACAGGACAATTATTCACAAACCCTTCGAGAAGACGCCTTATGAGTTAATTAATCAAAGAATCCCGAATATCTCATTCTTCAAAGTATTTGGTTGCAAGTGTTTTGTGGCCAACGATCGGGAGCATTGAAGAAAGTTCGATCCCAAAGCCTCTGAAGCCATTTTTGTCAGATATTCCTCTACTTCAAAATCATATCGCGTTTACCTCAGGTCTTCTAGTACAATTCTTGAAATCTACAATGTCACTTTTCAAGAAATGACGGAATTGGCTTCTGAACAAAACAGTTCAGAACCTGAGCTTACTGGCGTGTTCGCACAAGGTCAACAACTCTCGGCAACGTCTACATCAACATCAAATGAAGCAATTCCCGCTGACCATGAAGATTTAGATTCTCTATTTGAACACTTTTATCGGATTAAGTCTCAAATGCCTGCTTTGTCTCACTCAACGCCAAGCAGTGCCCCATCGCCCTCAATGGAAGAAATTAATAATGAGACTCCTCTTCTTCAAAATTCGATAAATGTTGGAGAATCTACTTATTCAGAAACTACATCTAGTACTGCAGTTCCTACAAATACAAATGAGGAAATTACTATCGACTCAACATCTGAATTGAATTTTCCAATTCTTATTTGGTCAACCAATTAATTCGGGATATCTCGATCTCCAATCCAATGACGAATCTACTTCAGTTATTCCTCACGAACGCAAATGGACTCGAGCTCACCCTACTGATCAGATTATCGGTGATCCTTCAAGTGGTGTACGTACTAGGACATCTACACAAAGCGGTTTATTCACATGCTTCCTAAGCCAAAACGAACCAAATAAGGTAGCCGAAGCTCTTAATGACCCGGATTGGGTAATTGTGATGCAAGATGAAGTCAACCAGTTCGAGCGTCTACAAGTTTGGACATTGGTTCCTCGACCACAAGGCAAAACCATAATTGGAACAAAATTGGTTTTCAAGAACAAGAAAAAGGAGAACGGTGAAGTAATCAGGAATCAAGCACGACGTGTTGCTAAGGGATACAATCAACAAGAAGGAATTGATTACGACGAGACGTATGCTCCGGTTGCACGTATTGAAGCTATTCACTTGTTTCTAGCATACGCGGCTCACAAAGACTTCAAAGTCTATCAAATGAACGTCAAAACTGCCTTTCTCAACGGCTTATTAAAAGAAGAAGTCTACTCGCTCAACCCGAAAGGTTCATGCACGAGAACCATCCTGATCATGTCTATCAATTGGACAAAGCTCTCTATAGACTAAAACAAGCCCCTCGTGCTTGGTATGATGTTCTGAGCGAATTTTTGGTCAAATCCAGCTTCACAAGAGGAACAATCGATACGACCCTCTTCATCAAAAGGCAATGCAAAGACTTGATGATCGTTCAAGTTTACGTTGACGACATCATTTTCGGATCGACGAATGAACGTCTCTGTCAAAAATTTGGTAAGCTCATGAAGACCAAATTCGAGATGAGCTTAATGGGAGAACTCCAATTCTTTCTTGGATTACAAGTCAAGCAACTCGATGATGGAATCTTCATCAGTCAAACCAAATATAACCGAGATATTCTGAAGAGATTTAATCAAGACAAGAGCACACCGATGAATACTCCAATGTCTACTAATTGCAAACTGAATGCTGATCCGTCTGGAAAGGCTGTCAACATCACCACCTATGGAGCATTATCGGATCTCATCTCTACTTGACATTCAGCCGACCCGACATTATGTTTGCAACTTACCTTTGCGCCCGCTTTCAAGCCGACCCAAAGGAGTCCCACATGAATGCCGTCTAGAGAATTCTACGATATCTCAAAGGAACTCCAAACATAGGGCTTTGGTATCCTAAAAATACTGATTTTCGACTTATTGGCTATACTGATGTTGACTATGCAGGTTGTCGAATGGACAGAAAAAGCACATCTGGCGGAGCACAATTTTTAGGCGAAAAGTTGGTCTGCTGGTCTTCAAAGAAATATAATTGTATGTCAACATCAACGGCCGAGGCGGAATACGTTGCAGCTGCCAGCTGTTGCTCGCAAATTCTATGGATGCGAACACAACTACGCGACTACGGGTTTGATTTCAATAACATTCCCATTTAGAGTGATTCTCAAAGTGCTATAGCCATTACTTGCAATCCTATTCATCATTCACGCACAAAACACATAGACATACGATATCACTTTATAAAAGATCATGTAGAAAAAGGAACGATAGATATGTATTTTGTTAAAACGGAGCTTCAACTTGCCGACTTATTCACTAAGGCATTGGATGAAAAACGATTTCAATTCCTTATTGCTAAGTTACGCATGTTGAAACTCAATTTTACTTGAAATGTGCTTTACATGCTCTACTATGCTTCAATTTGATATTCTATCTGCTTCTAAATATTTCTTGATTATTTTGCGTGACTCTATCTTTTAAGATTTTTTTCTAAAATAAAATTAAAAAAAAGATATATATAAATATATTTTATTTTTACATAAAATAAATATATATAATAATACATATATATCAATAGTATAAATAAAAAAAAATTGGGGATGACGATAATCTTTGACTATTTTTTAAATTACTCACAAAAATATTTCTTCGATATATATGATTAAATTCTTTGCCAAAAAAAAAAAATTCATATGACATTCTTTTATTCAAAAGAACTTTGTTTGATTCACTAGACACAAAGCCACATCATACATGTGAGAATTTGAACCTCAATATTATTTTTTTTTTAGTGTCACACTTCAAATGACTATTTTTTGGTTTGTCCTTCATAGCTTCAATCTTGCTTTTGTGTTAAGTTTGTCATGAAAATGATAAGGGCATATTAGGAAATTCCTCACTTGGCCTAAATTATAAATCCTTTACTTTTTCCTCTAGAGATCCCCTTTGAGCCTTCTCCGACATTCTTTTTCTTTATCAACACCCGATTAAGCCTTCAACATTATTCAAATGATTCGGGGTTACTCAATCAAGAAAAAGAGGGGGAGAGCTAAAGTGATGCACATTACGCATTTCTCAACATTATAGAAGAGAAACACTGATCTCACTGTGAACTTCTCCTAGATAATCTCGTATACTCCTAGAAGTGAAGCACCTCGAAGTGAACGTCTCCAATGATAATCTTGATCTTATGTAGAGAAAACGAGAAGAGAACCACAGTCTTGGGTTTGAACTTCATAACTATGAAACTTTCTAAAGGAACACGGTCTCGACCCAAAATCAAAGAAGATCTCATCTCCCAAAGCCCTGAAAAGAAATTACTATAGAAAGGAAAAGCAAAAGGATCAGAATCATATCTCACAAAAAGGACCCCTGGAAGTGAAGATCACTTACCCAAAATTTCTACCCCCTAGTCAGAGCCTAAAATAATCCCTTAAAAGTCCCTTTGATTCAAAATGACGAACCCTCACTTGGTATGTTGATTAAAAATACTACGATAACAAATTAATTGATATAATTTTGTTGTGATGATAAGAGTGATATATCTACTAAAAATCTCCTTGATAAAAAATAATTTGAGTGATATCAGCGAAACATGCGAGAGTTGGCAAAGTGATTCACACTATGCTCTTAGAATACTAGTTCAGTTACATGATTTTATTGCAAATTAATGTTCTATATATGTCTTGGAAATTTTTTTTTTGTGATAATATTCAAAATTAATAAATCTGACCCCGAAACAAAATTATTTTTTTCTCTTCGCACATTTTAAATGCATTAATACATGCATTGGTTTATACTTGATAAAATGCGAAATTATTCTTGAAAAACGCAACATTTTCATAAACTATGCTAAATTGCTTAGAATGCGTTAATTGTACTTCAATCGGAAATTTTCAAATGTACCGAAAATATGTGTAGGTACTGAAAATTTTATTCATGCAATCTTTGACGGGAAGTTTTTATATGAGAATTTGTTATATCTTCTACATTCGTAGAAACTTGAATTCTAACAATTTATTAAGCCTCGCAGAAAATTTAGAGCTCATCCGAGGAGTCAAATGTAGAATTTCATCAACATCAGGAGATAATTTCCTCTCTTGCGGAAATACAGGAAGTATTATACAAATTATTTTTGGGTTAATTAATAAATTTTATTTCCGACCTGATTTTATCTAAAGCCCAAGAATATTTTTTTTACGGCCCAAAAGAATTTTTACTTTACCCGATCGTAAAGTATTAATATCACTTTATCACTCGAAAAACTCTCTCACACACTACAAATTTCCAATCGAAAAACTATTCATCTTCTAAGAACATCTTCAAACCGACTTCGGCATTTCAATCCGAATTCCTCATTCTCAGAATTTTTTGATTAAATGTGCGGATTTCGAAGGTAGAAACGTGTTCCGATTCATTTTTTGTTCAAAAACATCCGATTATCAAGCATTTTCACGAAATTTTTTTGAAGAAACTTCATGTTTATTTTTCGACGAAAACTGATTTTTCGAGTTTCAAATCAAAGTGTTTACACTCAATCTTTTGGGTTAAAATCATGATATTCGGTTTCGCCACTGTTCTATGAACATTTCGAACCCAGATAAACCCATGATTTACCCAGAAATCGAAGATTATGTTTTACGTATTTACTGTTTGATTTGAAAATTTTCGATTGAAAAAGTTTGTGTCGCAAACAGTGTCATCGAAGAGCTTTAGTTTTCGTTAAAATTTTATTCGATCGCAAAACTCAGCGTCGAAAACCTTTTGTTTTTGACATATTTTTAATCGGTCGCAAAACTACGTGCGAAAAACTTATTTTTTTTGCGATTTTATTTTATTCGATCGCAAAACTAAGCGGCGACAAACTTAAATTTTTCGACAATTTTTTATTCGATCGAAAACTTAATCAGCGAAAAACTACTATTTTTGATAACATTTTATTCGATCGTATAAGTCATCAGTGAAAACTTGAATTATTCGACATATTTTATTCGATCGTAAAATGCCACAATCGAATAAATTTTTACTCGAATAAAAACACGCTGCAAAAGACTTAGAATAAAAACACGCTGCAAAAGAATTTTCGATCGCAAAATTTTTAAAAAAAAACGAATAAATTGTTACTCGAATAAAAACACGCTTCTAAGACTTAGTTAATTCTACAAATTTCTCAAATTTTCACTAAGTCTTCCGTGATAAGTCTTTAAATATACAATTCTACTCTACATCCATTCTTAATCAAATTCATTCATTCATGAAACTTTATCGATCAATGAACCTAATATTATTGTTGCAGATATGGCAACTCCCAACTACCCTCATATTTACTCGTCTGGAAGTTATATGACAATCCAAGACAACAACTTCCAACTGGATTTAACAACGTTTCGGTGTCCGGATGATGTCATACTATCCATCCTCAAAGGACACCCTTTATTGCCAGCTCTGACCATGACGGCCACCGTACCAATGGTCTATCTCCAGCAATTCTGGGGATGCATGCAGAGCTACGTCAACGGCGACAGCGTGGATTATATGAAAAAGCTCAATACAAGATACATCGCCCTGACGAAAAATCTAATGGCCATGGTGCTCGATCTCCCGCACTACGATGAATACGACCGACTACCAACGGATGCGGAGATCGTAGAAGACATGCTCCAGATGGGATACAAACCGCCGCTAACTAAACTGGCAAACTTTCAAAATATCGGGATTCCTCAACAGTGGAAGACACTATTCGGCATCATCAACAAATGCCTCTCCCCAAAACACTCCGGCTTTGACAAGGCGAATGGAAACTTTCTTCGCATTTTTCATGGAGTGGTCTTATCCAAAAGATATGACGTGGCCCATCTGATCTGGAACGATCTCGCCGACCAGATGCGTCAGAGGGAGACAAAGTCGAATGCCAGATCAATTCCGTATGTCTGATGGTTCCCGATAATGATCTCGCATTTCATGGAAGTCCATCCAGAAATCCCGAAACTACCACCGATTGCGGACTACACCCCGCCACGCCTTCGATTCTTCCACAACCCAAAGGCCGCCGATCTAGCACTCCAATCAATGCTGATCCCATTGGAGCTGCTCCGTTTAGCTGATCCAAGTGAAGAGGCCTACCAAGATTACTACCAGAACAACTCCATCACGGAGGCAATGGTACGTGCCATGGATCCAGCCCCGGCACCTTCTCAAAGGGAACAATTGGTGACATCAACAGAGCCCGAAGTCACGCCTCAGGAGATTGAACCCAAAGGTGTCCCACAAGATATCTCTCCTGAGGCAACCGACTCCGATGAAGTACACAGACTCCAACGAAGGGGCCCTTGCCGACAACAAATCTCGGCCCCGTCTGCAGTGCCTTCACCCATACAAGCTTCGGAGCAAACACTTCCATCACCGGGTGATCAGCCCACTGAAAAGATTCAAATTGAATTTGTCTCAACACCCATAGAGGTCTTACCTATCGTATCATCTCAAGGATTGGGTGGAAGCCCTATTGGACCCCCGATATCTTCGGAGCCAATAATAGGCCAACCCTCTGAAGTGGTGACTTCAGGGTTGATAACAGATGTCCTTGGACGTACCGACCCTCAAGACCTACTATAGGCGGCACATCGGAAATCTACTCCGATGTTGTGACAGTGGAGCGCCTCCCTGGCCCCACTCCACCAATGTTCGTGACCGAGCACAGACTACAAGAAGCACCCTCCTCAGCCCTATCTTCACTAGAAGATCGTCTGGTGGACCGAATGCTCCATGCTCTCAAAACTCCCGAAGAGACACCAGGAAAACACCAGTCTCAGAAGCTGCTCCCACCGACACACAAACCACACCCGTCTCCGCACCACTTCCTACCACCACTCTACACACCCCACTACAACCAATCCTCACCACCCCAACTCCCTCACCCTCACTTATCAACCCATACACCATTCCGATCACTCAGCTTCACGATATCCTCATCTCGTGCCTTCTCGCACTAGAGACAAGAACTCCCGCAGAAGAAAGTCTCTAAAAAAGATTAATAGGTGAACCAGAGCTGCCAGCACAAACAACGTGCCGTGAAGAAAGCTCCCGCCCCAAGACATGACGATCCCGATGATCCGGATCGTCATGAGGGGGAGAAACGGAAACGAACAACAAGGAGCGGCCGTGGATTGAGTCAGACAAAGACTCAAGAAGCTGGAGGATCGTCCTCACACCCACCAACCACACAACCTCAAACCCGCCAAGAAACAACCACACCTCCCACCATATCCCAAACACTAACCCTCTCTCCTACAAATCCAAATCCTATCCCAACCTCAAACCTTCCCCAAGTTCATCAAGAAGCAGTTGCCTACGATTCACATCTAATCGTAGATGACTACATACTAAACGAGAAGTGGACGATGGAATGGGAACCAGAGGAAGCTGCTCAAGCTCGACTCTCCAACGTCAGATACTTCCTACAACAAGGTTCAGTGGACTTGGTACTGCTTGAAGAAGAAGAACTTCAAGAAGGTGAGAACTACAGTTCTGCCCTCCCAGAGCTACCCGAAATGATAAGGCTCAGAGTCGACTCTCCTCCCCGTCTATCAAAAGGGACAGTTAGAGTTGAGACGCCATGAGAGAATGTCAGAATTGAAGTCCCCTTCATTGAAGACATAAGAAATCAGATTTGGAGGGCTCCAAACAAAATCAAGAAGCTCAATGAACTTAATTTGAGGGGCATCTCAAACTGGGAAGATAGGAAGAAATGGAGCATATCTTCATGCTAAACTATCTCGGACCCGATCGTAGTGGCATTCCAGCTGATCAACTGAAGGAAAACTTCAAGAACGAGCCACCGATTCTCCAACTCGTCGGAGTCTCTCATACGATCGGAAGATATCCAACTCCTATCTACATAATTGAGCGAGCGGACAGCAGCCGGACTCGAGAAGAGATAGATGAAAGCCATCTCCCATTTCTTCCACCGGATGAAGTCTACCAAATATATCAAATGTACAAGAGAAAGTACAAGACACATCCTTGATATATCAAGACTGAAGGACTGGAGGGGCTGAAAAGATTCATGGTGCGGCAGATCAAATATCACACCGCACAGGACCTTCAAATTGCAATAGAGAACAACATGAAGAAGGTCAACATGGAATCTCCGCTCATGAAGGGCTTCCCAGTCAACAACTTTCCCGAGAACTACATTTTCAATACCCTTGGCCTCGCCATAACCTATCTAAATCCTGTCATTGGAAAGACAAGGGCTATGATGAAGTCAGAAGTTCATAAATTATGCGACGAGACGCTTAAGTTAGTGAGGAAGAACATTCAGAAGAGATTGGGAGAGATCACCGAAGAGAGAATCTTCGATGATCTTTGTGAAGAAGAGGCCCCACTCCTGAACGAGCTTCTAGATGCCATAAATGAAAGATTGGAGTTGAGGAATGTTGTTCAACGCTACGAGACAGCATTGGGATTGAGGAAGTCTTTTTATGCCCGACAAGGATAAAAGGAGCTGAAACGAAGACAAGCACAAAGAGGGAGATTGAAAAGCATATAAGAATTGTGCTTTATTATTTCATTATCCTTGTAATTAGGGGCGTAATTAGAGGTTTTGATAGTGTAAGACTTAAGAGTAATTATACCTTAAATATAAGTATAAATATGATGTACACTATCAAAGTTAATAAGAGTTTTTACTATTCAGAAAATAATAAGTTTCGAATTCATACTTTAAACGAGAGATCACGCTCGAGAAACTCGGAAAAAGCTAACAACCTCTCAAGATCTTCATCGCGGATATTCGACCGATCGTATATCGTAAGATTTCTTACTCGAATACCGAGAATTCGTGCTTAGATTGCATGTTGATTGTTGAATCAGGACCTAACAGATATGTGGAAGCTACTTGCTTGAGTTTGTGTGACGCTCGCTTCATTTTTCCCATTTGACAAGCCGAACATTATTGCTCTTGGTGAAGTAAAATAGTGGCAGCCCATTGACCAACTTTTTAGTAGAAAGCTTGTGAAGAGCTTTGAGATTTACATGAGACATTTGTTGAGGCCATAAGTTGTTCCTCTTAATTGTTGTCTGTGAAATGAGGCAAATAGTCGTCGAAGGTCGTACAGTTGTATGATTAATGGTGTAGAGATTAGATCGTCGAGATCCTGTAAGAAGTTCTTGATTCTGACTATTTAAAATTCTGCACTAATCAGCTAGAAATACCACTTGAAAGCCTTTATCGCAGAATTGTCCCATGCTGAATAGATTGTGTTTAAGACCTTGGACGTAAGAGATATATTTTATTGTCAGATTCTTCAGAATTATATCTCCAAAGCCTATAATTGGAGCTGAATCGTTGTTGCCGAATCTGACTTTGTCGTTCTATCGGTCTTGATAGTTGCTCAACAATTCTTGATTTCCCGTCATGTGTGTGGAGCAACCAGAATCCAGATACCACACATGATGGATCTGCATAAAAAGGTTTAGAGAAACCACTTATAAATGGGTCCTCTCGGATTAGCAGATTTAGTAGTTAAAGTTTGTTAATTTTTGGTTCCGAAACCAATGTTATTCTTAGGTACCCAAACAACCTTAGAAGTAGTTGATTTAGGTGGTACCTCTTTAGGCAACTTGGCATTTTTGGCTTGTGTTGACGTAGATAATGGTTTGGGAACCCATTGAGGGTGGAACCATACATGGTAGACTAATTTTAGCTTGGACAAATGTCTTATCAGTCTTAGTGCATGAGAAAATCTTTTCTCTACCTAATCTCCTAAGGTCTTTAGCGGAGTGTACTTGGACTGGGTACCTTAGATGAGGGCAAGGGTAATCGAGCTATAAGCTTGTTTAATAGTCGGATCTTGTCTCCTACGAGACTTAAGACTCGCATTTGTCTTAGAATGAGTGTTTTTGTTTTTGGAAGTGGAGCCGATTTCAAAATTTGTGCTTTCAAAATTAATAGATTTTAATGTATAAGTTGAAACAACAGCATGAAGATTAGATACGGTTCTCTTTTTACGAGTGTCCTTTGTTTTTTATACAAAAGAAAATTTTGAAAATGTCATTAATAATTTTCTTCTTAATTTCTTGGCTACGCACTCTCTCCTTAGTATGCTTCATCCCTACTCTACCTGTGGATGGAGTAGAAAAAGAATTAGTAATAATCTTTTTCGCTTTCGAAGCATTTAAGGACTCTTTTTCTCTTTTGACGCTTTTTAAAGAGAATTTTTCTTCTTTTGAAATATTTTGTAAAATAATAGGAGAAATTTTCTTAAATTTGGTCTTGTCCTTGATTAATGATTTTTCTTTCAAAATTAAATCAGGTCAAGATTTTAAAACAGTAGTCAAAACTGAGGAATTTTTTAGATTTGAAATCTCCAATAAAAGAGCATTATTTTCTGCTTCAAAATTCTTTCTTTCTGTTTCTAAGGAGGAGTTTAAATCAGCTATTTTCTTAATAATAGCAAGATATAACAGAAAGTATAATTTTTAGAATGATCAGTATTTTCTTCCTCAACTTTAGGAATATCTTCTAAAGGATGTAATGAATTATAGTCACTACACATGTTTATTTCCTGTGTTTTGTAACTATTATTCAAATCAGTGTAATCAAAGGCATTTATTTCCGAAGCGTTAGTAAAAGCCATTAAGGAAGTTAATTCTAAACCCATGTACTTGATATGATATAATTGTTTTACATTTACCTTTTTCAAGTTACAAGGATTGTTAAAACCTAAGCCTTCAACAGGATTATAAAATTCTATATCATGAGGTTGATTTATAAAAATAGTCTGATCAGTTTGTCCCCTTTTTGTTAGAAGATCATCTAAAGTCTTAATTCTTGAGTAAAACTTCTTACGTTCATCAGAGATTTCCTATAATTATTTCCAGAAATTTCCAGCTCTCTCTGACTATCGCTAAGAGTTTACTATGGTCGTTAATTTTCGTCTCAGAAGTAGTTATCCTAGATTCAAGATTAGTTATAGTTTCCTTAGCATTAGATAAGAGAATTTCTAAGTGATTATCTAATTACTTTTGGAAATTATTTTCGCTGAGTGTTAGTCTCTCCTCTAACTCTTTTGTACTTTTTCCGCTCATTTTTCATGTTAGCATATTTAATTTGTAATGTTTCTAACATGATTAATAATGTAGAATCAGGTGTAGCTACCTCTTGAGATGAGGTTGATCCTTTGTCGTCGTCGAACCTCCTCGTTGAGCTTTCGTCTGAGGTATCCATCAAAGAAACGCCATGAGGGCTAAATTGACTTTATCAGAATCAGTTGTGTCTTCTAGCCAGGTCTCTTCTTCAGCCATAAGAGCTACTTCAACTTCCTTTTGTTTAGTTAATTGAGATTTCTTGGAGTAGTAGTTGGCATCTTTCTTCTTCGAAAGTCTCTTGCGAAGTGCCCTATTTTACCACAATTGTAGCATTGTTGTGGCGCTTTGGCATTTTTGGATTCTGACGACTCGGCCGGTCTTTCCTTGTGCATAGAGCTTGAGGTCCGAATATTATTAGCTGAGGAGGAGGATTTCTTTTTGTAGAACTTTTTGCTCATCATTTTAGTAATGACAGCCAATTGTTTCTTGAAATCTTTCATATCGGGCTCGGAATCCGATTCTGACCGTCTTCTTCTTCTGAAGAACTCGGCAGTTTGATGCTTTTATCTTTATGAGATCGACTAGTTTTTCTTTCCGAAGCTAGAGTTATTGAGTCTTCGATCTGTTTGCCCTTTTGTTCTTTTTGTATCTCGCTAATATCTTCCTCGTGTTGAGCGAGATTGTCGAAAACAGCGTGGATATCCATTTCGTCCAAATCCTTGTTTTGACGGATTTGCATGGATATTTTCTTCCACTCTGGTTGAAGAGATGAAAGAAATCGTATATTTACCTCCATATTTGTTTTCAAAATTTCTATTTTCTTCATCTCATTAAGAAGAGTCAAATAGCGTTGATAGAGTTCGTAGAGATTTTTCTCCGTCTTGGCTTTGAAGGAGTCGTAAGGTGTGAGTATGTTCGCTTTCTTAGCCTTGACTCCGACTTTGATCGTTTGCATCAATTTGTGGAGCTCGTCCCACATAGCCTTAGCACTTGATAGACTATGTATTTGCATATAGATGTCATTTGGGATGCCTTGCACCAGGAAAGTTTTAGCACCGAGATCAGCTTTAGCACTTTATCTCTCCCCCTCAGAGTATTCACTAGGAATTTTGAGTCTTCTAGTGGCAGGAATGGAAGAATTATTTGTGGCATCGCCTTCTTGGATAAGCCAGAATTGCAGCGGGTCCTTCTTGGAGAGAAGCTATCAAATTTGTAGCTTGATCTTTTGTCTCCAAGAAATTCATAAATCGGTTTCTCCATACGGTGTATTCGCGCCTCTTCTTAGAATTGGAGGTCGGACATCGTTTCCAAGTGAGTAAGCATCCATTGTAGTAGTTGATTGGTAGGATCTCGTGAAACTTCGGAGTTGAAATGGTAAAAGTGCTTCACCAGTGACAAACTAGTTAGTAATGTTTGGTTCGTACTTTAAGCAATTTCCTTTTCGGTCCAATTTTTCGGTTAAAAAAAATTGTTTTTGAGTACGAAAAATATTTAGCACTGTTTATGCAATGAGAAATATTTTTTCATAAGTTTTAAAAATTACGATTTGATTCTTAAAAAAATTCAGATTAGTGTAAAATGTGTGTGCGTTTGAAAGTTCAGTGTTTGTAAAAGTTTTTCGAGCAGTAAGATTTTCAATTTGAAAGATTTCGATCCTTTTAATCGAAAATGATTTACAGAGTTTAAGTTTTTGAAGTAGGTTTATCGAAAAGTATTTTTCGGGTCATAAAATTTTAGCAAAAATATCCTATCGAAAAATGGTTTATCGAAAATATTTGTCAATCGCAAAAACTTTTATCAAAATATTTGTTATCGAAAAATTTAAAATGATTGAAAATATATGACTTTAAAAAATTTCGATAAGTTTGACTCAAGTTGTTGACTAAACTTATTCAAGTGTAAAATATTAGATCGAAATATGGTTTCGCTAAATTTTGACTCGAGAATTTAGATGATCGAAAAACTTGTAATTGAAAACAAGTTTTTCGTGTCAAAAGTTGATATGTATGTAGCGAAAACAGTATTTGTCGGAAAAAAAAATTTATGCTTAGATACGCTCGAAAAAGATTTTTATGTGATAATCGAAAAACTATATATCGAAAATAAAGTTTTTCGAATCTTATGTATGAGTGAAACTATACGAAAAGAGTGGAAATATCGAAAAACTTTTCGCTAGTGAGCTATTTGAAAAAGATTTTCGAGCCATGTTTTTCGATCGAAAAACGATCGAATAACACTACTCGAGTTCACAGGAAAAGTAAATCCCAGATTCAATTGAAAACTCAAATTAGACACTGAGATTATGGGTAATCACTTGAATATGAGTTCTGAACATGAACAAACACAAGATTAACCACGTTTTATAGCAAAATATATCGATTATGACGAAAATCAAATCATATTCAAAATCAATCGCAAACAGTGAAATCGAAAATCAGAAACATATAATCTATCACTTTAGCAGCAGGATCATCAATAAAATTCGCAAAATTTAGCATGTAGATCAAATTGCATTTCGCGCGCGTTTTCGATCCAAAAATATGGAAAATATATTTGATCTAAAAATAGCGAAATCAATCCAAAACGATCACGATCATCTCTGATACCAATTGTTAGGTCTTAATTAATCAACTAAAGAGAGATCTAGGCACAAATTCTAGATATTCGAATATAGATTATCAAATGTTACCTTCGGTCGAATATCTCGGTTGAAGATCACGAGAGAGAAATGCTTAGAGTGAGAAAATTTTCGTTTGTGTTTCTCTCACTAAAATGTTAATTCTTTGATTTGTAAATTTTCTGAAATTATTGTAAATTGATTTCTGTAGTCTACATTGTATATACCTTTATACATGGTATATTTACTAATTAGTCCTACACTATAAAAAATACAAGTTATGCCCCTAATTACAAGGATAACTAATAAACAAAGCATAATTTCTAAGTCTTCTTAAAAAAAATCTCCAGTTACCCGACACGAGCCCATACAAATCAATGTTATTGCAAACTCCTTGTGTTGATGCACAACTTCCATCACCTAAACATACTTGGAATTGTTGGTTGATGGAACGTGGTATGTTCAAAAGGTCGACCACTCGAACTGAGATAAAATTGTGGCTCGCACTGCTGTCAATCATGACCACGATAAATTCACCATGAACCCAACCACTCAATTTCAGAGTATGGGGTCCCGTCAATCCTCCCATTGCATACAGAGGCAGCTCGATTGAATTCACTTCGCTTGGAGGAACTTTGTCAGTGTTAGGAATGTCCTGGAGTGCACCATCGACCTCATCAAATGTCTGTGGCTCGCCATCAAGACTTGTCTCATCCTTACCGCCGATGAGCATACTAAATTCCTTTCGAGGCATACGTGACCTTTATTGAAAGGTTGACGGCAGCGGAAAAAGAGAATTTTTGCCCGCAATTCCTGGAATTCACGATCCGATAGTCACTGAAACGATCGAGAGCTCTGAGTGGTATTGCACGTAGGCGCGGGAATATAGCAGTCAGTAATCGGTTTCGTTTCCCGTGAAACGAGCGTAGGTGGCCTTGTAGCTGTCATGTAGTTTCTTGGAAAATTGGGCGATGGCTGAGAACCCAAATGATGGGAGACACGGTTCAGTTCGGACGAACCAGAGACCATCTGCTCATAATCGTCATCTCGAGAAGCAAGGAGATTCCATTCCATGCCTCGTGCTAGTTGAAACGCGTGCTCCACCGAATAAGGCTGCAGAGGAGTTAATTCTGCCGAAAGTGTGGGGTGCATGCCGAGTAGGATCAAGGTGCATGTGTTTGGGAATTTCTGATAAGGTGGTGATCATGTTGATAAAGTCATGAAAATATTCTTTAATGCACCTGTTCTGGCGAATGCTTGACAAACAAGCCACGGGGATGCACAAACGCAGGTCGTAAAAAACGTTGATGATTTGTTATTTCAACGCGTCCCATGTGGTAGCCGGGGGGTTGTCCAGTAACCAACGAATCCATGGTTGTGCTATTCCTTCCATGCAAACCATCGCACATGCCATTCATTGCGGGAACGGAGTGGAGTTGAGTACAAACATGGAAAGATCAACACGACGTTGTAGATGCTTTGGTCACATGTCGTGGTTGTTTTCAGGATCTGCATTTGGCTTTGTGCCATAGGAATCGAGTGGTGTCTTCCGCGTGGATGAATGGGTTCATTGAGAAGTCACCAAAACGAACAGTTCCTCGATTTGTTTCGTGAGGCTAGCGAGGGTAGAGCAAAACTCCGTCGTCGTTGAGTCCATAGTCTTCTCTAACGCGTCCATACGAGAGTCCCTCTAAGAACGCGTATTCGTCATCGAGCGGTAGGTCGGACCAATTTGTTAGAGTGAAGACCGATATCCCAATATTATGTGAGTAACTTGAGGAAGGGAACCCAGAATCAACAAGGGGTAGAACCAATAATATTTTTATTAACCACGACCCAGACCAATCAAAATCCAAACCCCCCCCCCCACGAGACTACCTAAAACCAAGCTGCTCTAATAGCTAATAGTCGTTCCCTAAATATACTAATATTATTCCTAAAATATCTCAACCATAATGTAGATAATCTAAGAGAATAATAACAATTCAAATCTTCTCTTCCCGGGCTAATTTTCGATCCTGTTTTACGGCCCAGACAGCCCAATTTGTTCCTCGCCACGGTTCTTCTCCAACAGCCCAAGGGTGCCCGCGGTCTGTTGCTCCAGCCCGTCTCCCCGGTTCCGCCCATCAGGCTCGCTCGGTCGAATTCCATCATTGACCCGCTTTTTCGTTAGTTTCTCTCGTCGCTTATATACCCAAAGTTGTAAACTTAACAAAATTGGGGCGCGTGAAAATAGAGTTTCATCGCAATAGAGATAAATTTATACGGACGTATTCTATTACTTACATCTGTCGAAATGTAAAAAGGAACGTTTTTATACCTCGCTACCACTAAATAATAAAATTACATGTATACCCCTTATATTATAAATTAGCGTGTGTTAACCGCAAACTCATCTTGGCCAGTATAGAGGACAAATTGTGGTAATGATGAGGTTTTGTAAGAATGTCAGCAAGATTAAAAGCATATGAGACATGATGCGGTACAATAAGCCCTAGTTTGAACTGATCATGCACCACATGACAGTCAATTTCAATGTGTTGTGCGTTCATGGAGAACGGGATTAGAGGTGATGTAAATGGCAACGTTATTGTCACACAGTGCAGAGGCACAATAAGAGATAAATTCACCTGCATCCTAATAAAATGTATGAAAAGCCAATGTATCTCATGAACTGTAGCTGCCATTGCTCTATATTCTGATTAGGCCGTGGAGCAGGAGATGATGGATTGCTTCTTCGTTTTCCATGAGATCAAGATGCTCCCAAGGAAGATGTAATACCCTGTAAGAAAATGCTGAGTGGTCTTCCAGGCTCCCCAATCTGCATCACTGTAAGCTTGCCACTGCAAATCAGAAGAGTTGGAATAGAACAGACCACTCGAGGATTTCTGATTAAGATACCTAAGTAAATGTTGTGCAGCCTGCCAGTGAGAAATGTGATGAGCATGCACAAATTAACTTAGTTGTTGCACTGCATATATCATCTAGTGTAGTTTAGATTCAAATGCAGTCCTTCAAGTCTGCGGTATTGGAGATGATCTTCAAGTAAAGGGGAGGAATCTTTGTCAGCTGCAAGAAAAGTGAAGCCACTAGATAGAGGAGTTGTTGCTGGTGAACTATCAAGCATGTGGGTGTCCTTGAGAATATCAAGTGCATATTTTCGCTGACAGATATAAATACCTCATCTGATCTTGCTATTTCAATTCCAAGAACGAATGTTTCCGGTCTCAAGTCTTTGATTGTGAAGGTTGCATCTAAGAATGCTTTCACCTCTTGCAATTTGTTTGAACTTGTCCCGGTTAGAATGACATCATCAACATAAAAAAACAATGACCAAGGCAATATATAAAACCAAACTACAGTAGCTTCGAGGTGAACTTTAAATTCCATTGTCTAAATGCTTGCTTCCAGCCGTAGAGGGTTTTTTTAGCTTACATACTTTTGTGAACCAGCTTCCAAGAATCCCGAAGGAGGTTTCATGTAGACATCCTCATCAATGTGACCATGCAAGAAAGCATTATTCATATCAAGCTAATGGACTGGCCATTTCTTCACAGCAACAATTACAAAAATCACTCGCATGATTACTATTTTGGTCACAGGAAAAAACACCTCAGAATAATCTACTCCTTCAATTTGAGTATAGCCTTTAGCAACAAGTCAGGACTTATAGTTACTAACTGAACCATCATCATTACATTTTACTCGATAGACCCATTTGCTGCCTATCAGTTTCTTACCCTTTGGCAAGTCAACAAGTTTTTAGGTATAATTATTTGCAAGAGCCTGTAACTCTTGTTGCATAACATCTACCCACCTTTGATCAGTTCTAGCATGATTATAAGTAGATGGCTGATGAAAAATAGACAAGTTTGCAATTAAAGTCTCATGTGCTTTAGTAAAAGAGTGAATTTGGTGTGGTAAAGATTAACGAGTTTGCTCTAATTTATCAGGCATAGGACAATCCTGAGAACAAGCAAACAGAGTCTTCATCCAAGGTGGTGGTTGTTTTGATCTGCGACTATGTCTCAGAATCTGTTCTGTGGGGACAAGCTTGTAGTGAATCTGTAGGTTGGGTAAGATTGGAAGAAGAATTTGAGAAGAGTATGTCAGTATTTGATGATTATGCATAGTATCACTGAAAATTAATGAAATTAGCAGGCTGGTTAATGGGTTGACTGTCAAAAGGATCCCCAAGAATAAAATCTGGTAAGACTATATATTTGGGTGGTTAATTCATCATCACTTGGGGACTTTTCCAGTTAAGATTCCTGGAAGGTGGCCTATTAATGATGTGTATGGAGGTGAATACGGATTCACCCTAGAAGAGTTTAGGAAATTTGGACTGAAAAAGAAGCGCACATGTTACTTGAAGAATATGTTGATGTTTTCTCTCGGCAACCCCATTTTGTTGCGGGTTAAGGAACATGTTTTCTAATGTATTATCCCCTTATTGGACAAAGGAAGAGCAAAGAAGTTTAGGCCCATTGTCTGATCGAATGATCTTAACACTGGTTTTATATTGATTTTCAGCGTATGGTAGAAATTTTTTGAATATTTCAGAAGTCTGGGATTTGTATTTCATTAAAATTATGCACGTAAAACCTGCTATAGTCATATATTATAGTTAGAAAATAGGGACATTCGGACAATGTAGGCTACTTATAAGGACCCCAAATGTCCATATGAAGACTGTGAAAACAACAGGTGGTCTAAATATGGCTCTTTAGAAACGGTAGCTTATGTTGTTTGGATAGTGGGCAAATATCACAATTTGTGGCTTGATTGAAGGTTTAATCATTTACAATATGATCAGGGATGCTTCATTACATTAAGAGAGGGGTGACCAAGTCTAGCATGTCACTCATTTATGGACATAACAACAAACACACTTTCAGGAATATGGATAGAAAATTTGTTTCTAGATGACAAAAGACTCGAAGCATATAAATGTTGAGTTCTCTGGATTGTCTGACTTGGGAAGGACGACTTATCCAAGATATAGAGATATTTGTGCACTTTGCTTGTTGCAAGAATCTTGTCATTCTGCAACTTAAGCAATAAGCAAAAGTTAGCATAGAATTTTAATTAAACTTGGGAATCATTTGATAATTTTCTGACTGAAAGAAGGTTATGTCTGAAGTTGGGAATAAAAAGGCACTTGTAAAGGTTTATATCATCAGAAAGGGTTGCATTTTCTATATGAGAAACGGCTTTAATGCTACCATCTGGTAAGCACATGGGAATGAAAGAACTGACTGGTTTTGGTTGGGTAATTTGGTTGAGATTGTTGCACATGTGACTAGTGGCTCCCGTGTCTACTAACCATGAACCATCACCTATTTCATCATATATACTATTACTGAGCTTAGGGAAAGTAGTGATACCTGCAAAATTCTCAAGATGAGCAAAATTAACATGTCAGACTAGAACTCCGAATTTCAAGAATCAATTCTAAGTAATAAAAGTGAGTTTGATACGATATCCAAAAAAGCTAGGGTTTCAAGGGCTCGATCGTTTTCTTAATTTCCTCGGTGCTGATTTCCTCTAACATGTCAGTCTAAAGAGGATGAAAACGATCAACTCCTCGGTGCTGATTTCCATAGATTTTTGCAATTTCCATGGTATGCCTATGTTGATGTCTGTGCTTATGGGTACGTTATACGGGATGCACTTGGTAAAACCCGATGAAAACCAGAGAATTGAAGTATGAATTCGGGAAACCCCAATAACTGAAACATCTGATTGAGGAAAACTGCGATGAACTCGACAATGCCCCTAACGCGGCTGGCCAAGCAATATCACCATTAGCAATCCTAAGCAAATACAATAAATCCCAATAAAAAACGCCCCAAAAACGGAAACCATAATTTTCGAATAAAAACGCCCATATCAATCACATTCCTTTGAGTTGACCCATATTAACAACAACAATGATATACATAAAGGAAAATAAAAAAAATGCAGGAAAAATTGGATGAAATAATGATCGAGAATCGAAATATCCAATTTGATTACCTCATACCTCAAATATGTCGCACCTTTGTCGTGGAGTGCTTTCTGCCGTCGAGGGTTGTCGTGCCTTCGCTTGAATTGCTCTAAACTGCAGCGGAGTGTCCAAATCCTTATTGTGTGTTCAACCACAGGTGGATCCCCCCAATCGTATGATCCTCTGGAGGTAGAAACTGAGCTGGCTGAAGCTGAACCGGAGCTGCCGTGGAGCATTTCCGCTCCTTCGCGTGAAGTTCTTCGTGCAACTGAGTGTCATCGCCCATCCGCTTGAATTGCTCGAAACTCAAGACGGAAATTGTAAACTGAGGACGAAGGTTCCGCAGAAGTCTATATGAAAGAATATGGGACGGTTGTTATCCCATAATCTGTCGCCTAAATTGCGCGAAAAGAATTGATGACTGTTACGGGAAAACAACTCGCGCCATTGCCTATAAAACATTAAAATAATTACGAAAAGTGCGACCGATTGCATTATAGGCCCCGCTTTTTTAGAAACCCAAGCCTTTAGTGTCGTAGTCTATAACATAATCAGTATTAGTGTGGTGGACGTTGTTCTACGTTGGGAAATTTGATCCCCTCAAGGTTGAAGAAATTATCGCATGACGGTCTATTTCTATTGCTCGCGAGCGACAACCGACAAGAGTTTAATAGAAGGGGATAGTTGGCTGGTTATCTCATTGTTACAACATTGTAGGGCGGAATTCATCATTGATGATAGTCCAAATATGCTAAGTTTTTTCGATTCACTTTCCTTTCATTTTTTTAATGTTTGGGTAACATAACATGGTCGCTGATTATTTGGCAAAATGTCTTGGTTTTGATGTGATTGTTTGTCCGCACCAACTCATGAGATGTCAAATATTCCTTTCCGTCAGTTAATCAAAAAAATCCGTTTACCGTAAAATAAATGTTTATTTTACTAGTACAAATCTGAGATAATCAGACTATATCCCACATGTAGTGGATAATCGCGTCCGTACATATAATCTAGGACAACAAATGATATCATAAATATGTTTATTCTCCCCTCCCAAGTAGGATAACCGAACTCGTCTGCTTCGAACTCTAATCTGCCGAATTGGGACATCCGTGGAAAGCAGAGGTGTTCCCGAGAATCAAAATCATTGGTCGGCGTCTTGACCGAAATAGTCTCCCAAAAGCTAAAAACTTTCGGGGTTGCTTAAGTAACTCGGCTTGCTTACGATGTGGTTACCATCTTGAGGTTGACTATCACGAGTTCAAAAAATGCCCAGAAGCAAAGAACTTTTGGAATATATATGGGGACTCCCATGACGATAATAGTTAGACATGATCGGGTGCGTTGATGGCATGTATGTAAATGATCCATAAGAGCCTGTGTTCTGGTAACTTTTTGACCTTCCTCAACTTATGTTGGGAGCTTTGGCGAATGCCGAATAAACGCGTTATGGAGGGTAAGAGAATCCAACTAGTTGCAACTAGGAGAGCCCTCCAGTAACGGACGATCCTTCCGATGTAGGTGAGCGGAGGTCAGAGGACGAGGAGGTACACTGGACTAGTTCGGGATCTAGGACAATTAAATTGAATTCTGACGAGCCATAAATAAGGCTCTTCCGGGGAACTCGATTGGAGTCATTAGAAATTGTTAAGATTATTTGTCCCACCTCGGGAAATTAACTTCACCCGACTTAATATATAAATCAAAGAGGCATCTCCTCTTATCACCAATTGGTTTTGGAAGGAACCCTCAATTTAATATGGTATCAGAGCGGGTTTGATCTGCATGTTATCACGCTTGTTAGACTCACCGCCGTCCGATTTGATATGTCCACGTGTTAGGCCTTGAATCGTGCCACACGTGAGGAGGCGTGTTGAGATTATTTGTCCCACATCTGGAAATTAACTTCACCCGACTTAATATTTAAATCAAAGAGGTCCCTTCTCTTATCACCAATTGGTTTTAGGAAGAAACCCTCAATTTAACAGAAATAGATATGGGACATGTTTAGGGTAGTGGAATGTCAGTAATAAAACCTTCTTTCCTTGCGAAAACAAAAACTCATTTACGATCATGACACATTCATATTACTAGACGTGTCCGCCTTTAATATGCAACAAATAATACGTTCAGTAGAATTTTTTTTTTCGACATATCGATTTATTACGTAATTACGAAAGTACTTACTTACGAATGTTTCACGGGCCACAAACCAATCATTTGTTTTTTTTTCTTGGAAAGTCATCGTTTTGCCTGCAACCGACACAGACGGAGGTTGGTTTCACTCGAGCGGTTCTCCCATCTAGACCCTCTCAAATTAAATATGGATAAGAGCTAATGCAGTAATTATTTGATTCACGAGAACAACAAAACAAAAAGAAAAGAAAAAACGAGAACAAAACAAGCAAATATAGATGACCGTGATATAGAAATAATGTTGAGTAACCTCGGGAAAGTTTTAGCACAATAAGCCGTTGTTTCCGGTATGTCGGAGACACTAATACAAAATAGACAATGGGTGTCGGTTGTTACCACACATGGGCGACGGTTTCGTGGCGTCACCCAGAGCCCCGACGCCCAAAACACTGCATTGTGCGTCGGTTATTAAACGACGCATTAGCTTAATTATGGGCGACGGTTGTTACCACAACCTACGCTCATAGTATTAACATTATGGGCGTCGGTTTTCCATCAACCGTCGACTATTGTTAAGATTATGGGCGTCAGTTGTTTGAACAACAGTCGAATCATTTTTCTTTTTAAATATATATTTTCTAATTTTTCTAGTTCCCCAACGTACCAATACAAAAAGTCCAAATCGAAGTGCACATTTATTTCAATTCAATAATTAACACTCCACAATAAAAGTAAATGTTTGTCCGTTACTTACCAACAAGGATCGAAAGACAGCTTTTTAAGCTTAGAGATTGAAGAACATCTTTAGTGTGTGTTTGTGTGTGTTTCCTTTTAGAGAATGTACAAGGTGGCTCTCTTAGGATTTTTTTTGATAAAAACCCTAAAAGGGTAAAGGGGGCCTTATATACCAAAGGTGGCTTCCTTTGGCGTCTTCTTTGTCTTCTTTTTCTTGGGTCTCACCGGCTCGTAGGCGGATCTTCTGAGTCCTAATTTGTACTCGTAAGATCGTATCCATCTATAATACGAAAGCCGATCAAGAGATGATGTTGATCATCTTATGATACATGGCTTGAACTTCATTCTCCTCGAACCTCAGTTCCTCCAGAATTTTTCTGAGCTTATCTCGTATGATCAGGAGGGTTCCATCGCAGAACTTGGTGACCTCCGATGTCTTCATTAGCCTTTTCTTGCCCTTGTAGTTGATGTAGACCATAGAGGGATCTTCTTCATAAAAAATGTGGCCTTCATCGTAACTTTCAGCCTCGGGGCGATCGAAATAGGGCTTTGTAAGGTTCATCTTCTTCAAGTTGCTCTCTAGCGCCGTCTGAGGATCGTGAGATGCGTTGTACTTGATCTGGCGTAGCATGAACCTCTTTAAGGTGTTGTAGCCCAACTTATTTCGGAGCTCTGGAGAGTGCCAAGCATCTTGTAGCTTCCGACCATTTGATAGATGTCTTCTGCTCTGATGTAGGAGAGGTCCGCTTCACTCATTTCTTCGATAGTCCCGTTCTTCCCGCTGAACTCGGTAGATTGGGAAGATAATTGAGCATAAGGGAGACGTCGGCACTCCCCTGACCGCAGAGATCCTCGGCCTCTTCTTCTCATCCCTTCGGAGAGCCTCCACGTCGCTTCTTTTTCCGTCGAACATGAGGTTTCGACGGAGGCTGAGCAGGTAAAAATTGGCTCTATGTTCCGAGATACGAGTCATGTCTCGCAGCTCCAACTCATTGAGCTTCTTGAGATGATCATCCTTCCTCTAGATTCTATATCAAATCTCTTCTTGGTATGGCTCCACGATCTTGGCGTTTTTCCAAGCAGATCTAGTTCTTCTACTATTTTAGACTTAAACGAAGGGTCGTCCTCATCCATGACTCTGTGTTGAAGGAGCTCGAGAAGTTCAAGGATCTCGGCTTTGTAGTCTTCGCCTTCCTCGAGTTCCTCCTCCTCGATCCGAACCAGGCTGATGGATGCCTTCTTTAGAAAGAATCTGACATTTTCCATTAAGTATTTGGCCAGTTCGGGAGTCACCGAGTGAGTCAACCACTATTTGTTGGGTATGTAGCTCTCCACCCTATCGTGTGGGTCGTAGAACTCTTCGACGGTTAAGGTTGACTCGTCGATTGCTAGAGGAGGAACATGTGAGGTAGAGGGTTGAAGAGGCATTGAAGAGCTTTTTCGGATGGCAGGTCGATGTGACGGGAGGCTTATAGTGGCTGGTGAGGGAGTGGTAGTATGGGCTACAGAGGCAGCTTCTTTTTTACATGAAGATGCATCCGATTGGGTGGTTTGGGTGGTGTGTTTGGGTAGTTTGGGTGGTGGTGGATGAGGTGATATGCTGCGTCTGGGTTCTGAGATTATTCTTTGTATCTTCTTCCCCTCGGGATGGCCCTCATCTTTTGGGTCGTCACGCGGTCTCTTGGACGGTTCCGCCTCTCCGCGGCAAGACATCGGGGTCATTAGCCGAAGCTTGATGTCTTGCTCCCGCTTATTTAGAGATATGACGGACTTCACTCGGGACAGGAGGATGTCGTGGAGTTCTTCGATTGGAACGTCCCACTGGCCCGGTTTTGATGGGTCTGGTGGCGGAGCGGATGGAGGAGACGCAGCAATTTTGGTTTCAGTGGCAGGGGCATTACCTTTTGTCTCGGGTTGAAGTTTCAAGGGCCGTGTAGACCTTCGTCATTATAGAGTCCTCGAACTTTTTGGCAAAGTCCGCGAGTATGGCCTCTGTCATGAAAGGGGAAAATAATGGGACGGAGCCACTAAGGTGTTCCGTTGTCACAATGTCAGAGGATGGAACTGACACGCCACCTGTTTGCACATGACTTGAGAAACCGGGGCAAATCAGACTCACCGTTTGCATCAAGACTGAGACTTGCTTAGTTCGACAGCCCATTGCAGCAGCTGCATGAATGTTGGCTATTATGAGACTTTCGCTCAGTCCCTGACTGGTATCCATCCAGGAGACATTGAAGAGCGTTCTGTCCAGATCACGAAAATCTGGGGGTGCAGTACAGTCTGAGGCGAAGGACTGCAAATTTCAACATTTACTGCCTCCGAGCGAGGCAGTGATGGCATGCGTGGCTCCTTGTGATCAAGTGAAACAACCACATGTTTAGAGATCGTTAAGTGGTTAGGTTTGGTTTTTTATGCGGTTGGACAAGATGTCGCGTCTTCTACCCGGGCGGGGGATGCTGCGCGTCCTAAACCTATACTGGGGTCGGTTGGCTTCTTCTCGGGGTAGGTCTAACTGCGATATGTTGGACCATAGGAACCTCGCCAAGCGTGTTTTCCCGGAGAAATGCGATGATGACCGGGTTGGTTGGGTCGACAAACGTTAGTAGATCTTCAGGGATAGACATCACCTCCCGGTCGAATTTTGTCTTGGAAGAATGGAGAGAGCCGAGTTCCGATGGTTGGTATCCTTCGGATTGATCTCAGGGATGGTGTTCATGAAGTGCTTGACGAAGACGGGAAGCCTTCTCAAGTACTGAAGAACTTTCTTTGTTGAGGGGAGGTCGCGCCTTTGTAGTTGATCGAGCAAGTCCGACAAGATGAGTTGAACGACGTCGTACTTTTTGTTAAAGACGAGGCCGTGGAAGATGAGCATAATGTTGCGGTTGCATCTGAAGGACCGCTGTGTTTTGGAGGCAAGCAATTGTTGACGATTGGGAAGAGGGTCCACAAGGTTGAGGAATGTACGTGGCGGTGAAGTTGGGAAGCTGAATCTTGTTGTGGGCGTTGGGTTTGTAGCCCATGAAGCGGAAGTCTTTTTGGAGTTCCTCTTCACTGGGTGTTGGTCGAAGTTTAGGGAGGGAACATCGGATGGTATGGTTTAAGACCACTGGAGTTTGGTCAATTTGTGCGGTGAGTATGTTTGGGTTTTGTCGTGTGGTTGGATATGTAAGAGTGGCCCAAAATTGTTGAACGTACACTTCTGGGACGCACTCAGAGATGGTGAAGGCGGTATTTAGTGGGTGGTTGCGTAGGATTTGAAGAATGATGGGGTCAGGGCATATGGCCGTCTCGAAGTCTAGTTCGAGGTTGATTGGAGTCTGGTGTCCCTAGTTTGTTAGGGGAATATGTCTTAAATGTTACGCACCATTTTTGTTCTTAAAATAGCTAAAGAGACTGTTAGTACATAGAACATATAGTCGTATAAAGTTGACCCGATTTTGTTTCTAAGTCAACGGTGAATTGAGTGAAAAACAATATTGGGACTTAGAAATGTTTTGGCCATTTGTATAATTTTATATTTATACTTAGGAAAATTTGGACTTAGGAAATTTTTCAAGTTCAATATAAGTCCAAATTTTTTGGTGAGCTAATCAGTGGGCGAGAATTAAACTTTCGGGTTATACGTGCACTATCGGGTAAATATGTCCGAGAATTGATAATTTTTGGATGATTTTTGGGCAAGGAAAAAAATTTGAGTAAATTAGATGAATTTTAAATATCGGTCAGGCTGGCTGATTTTTGAAAATCGGGTATTCGTGGCCGAAATTTGAAAATCGGTATTTCTGGCCGAAAGTTGAAAATCGGGTAATCTTGGCCGAATTTTGAAATTCGCCGAAAGTTTTGAAAATCAGGCGAATTTCAGATATTCCCGAAAATTAACTAAATTAGACTGATTTTCGACGTGTTGAAAAATTTTCAGGGAGATGAGCCGCATTTCTGGGCACTGTTACATTCATCTACCTGAAAATCAAAACTGTACCTGAAAAGACGAGTTTCATACTCGATTTTGGCTCAAATTTTACTCTAACTTGACTGAAATCAATGTAAAAGAGTAGAAAAGCACTCATAAACGGTTTATCAAGCTCTTAAGGGGTTAAAAACGGTGAAAACAGTTAAAAAACACCCAAATGAAGAAGAAAAAATTGAAAATGAAGTTTATCCAAAAACTCTTTTAAATCATATTGAAATCAATTGGAACTGGATTCAAATCATTTTGATCGATCCACGCTATGCTCTGATACCACTATTTGGTCCGTTATTTACCAAAAAAGGATAAAAAGATAGCTTTTAAGCTTAGAGATTGAAGAACGTCTTCTAGTGTGTGTTTGTGTGTGTTTCCTTTTAGAGAAGGTACAAGATGACTTCCTTTGGATTTCTTTTGATAAAAACCCAAAAAACACAGGGGATACGGTGCTAAGCGTTCGACAACACAGGGGGTATTGTGCTAAGTTTTGAACAACATCGGGGATACGGTGCTAAGTTTTAGATAGCACAAGGGAGTTTCCCGCAATAAAAAAAACATAAGGTAGTTATGTGCATTTCAGTATAACAACATGTGGTTATCGCATAATTTACCCTATAAACTATCTAAACCTACTACAGTCTACTTAATTACAAGATAGACCCAAGACTTACAAGAATTAAAGGACACTACAAAAGATTCATAACAGTAATCTTCTAACTCACTCTGCAAGACAAACGCTATTAAAGTGGTCGATCCATATCTCCCGTACTTCATTAATCGATGTCTCATCGTATGATACGTCTTCTAATATCTATAATAGCGGACAAAGATAATACAATCAAAAGATACTAAAACAATTGAAAGCTCGAAGATATGTTTTTATTTTCATACCTTCTGCAAATTGCAAGTCCCACTTCCGATACGTCTGATAATATCGTAAATATATCGCATGACGTAGTAGGCACACGATTCACTCTCGGACGGTTGTCGTGGGCACTAAGTGTAGAAAGAATAAAATATAACATGTTAATTAATATCAATGAATACAAAAATACAAATTAGCTTGTAAAATAAAAAATACGAACCTTGCATCTTTTCCAACTAACAACGGATGCTTTGTTCTTAGTTTGAACTGCACCCCTGAATGTCGACTTTTTTATTGCCATGAAATTTAAATGTTTGTTTAAAGATGATTTTATAAAATAAAATTAAGAATATGAAGTATATTTTATAAAACTTATGTGTCTAGTCGTCCGCGGACACCTATTTTCACCGATGTTTGGCGCCAAATGATCGAACACAAATATGGTGTTCGCGGCAAACTCAATGACCAATAGAATCCAACGTTGCTTAATTAAATTAGAAATTGTTATTTATAACGTAAACTATTAATATATGAAAGAAAATATGTTTATTATTACCTCACAGTACGAAGCAAAAATGTAATTGCGTGACTTGTAAGAATCTCCGAGAGCCGCAGCCATGTGCTCAATTTCACCATTGACATTCTCATCATTCACCATCAAACTCAGATGACTCGGGTTGAAACACTTGAACCCCGATGAGTCTTGATGAAGCTACCTACAATTGTGATAATCAATATAATTATAAATTAAAGTAACATGTAATTATTTAGATCGATGAATGTAAAGATATATACCTCATGAAAAATTGAATCACGCTAGTATCCAAACCCACAAGTCTGAACATTTCCGAGATATTCTTGATGTCCATGAACACCTGATAATCCTCGAATCTTGAATTATAGTATGCATCTCTCATACTGAATGAGATATATGCATGTCGTCGATCCTTGCGGGTCGAAAGAGCCTCGAATAGATAACGGTAATGCTCTCCAAGACTACCCACCAGTCCTTGGTCTAAGCGCGCGATGTCATCACTTTGCCTTATCGAGACGTCGAGGGACTTCAACGGCGACTTTCGTTTCCGTGAGTAAGTCCTTAATTGAGAGGGAAGTGATTGTATATGAAAAACAAATTTTAGATAAATTTTTGTACATATTAAATATATATTTTTCAAATATGTTAATTTTTCTTACCGCATTCGACGATAGTATCAGCTCCCTAGGCCGTTGCACGCAACTGCTCTGTGCATCTCCGAGTATTACCAAATCCGTGGTTGATACAAGAAGGGGGGTTTGCTCCTTTCTCGAAGTAATGACGTCGACGGAGACGATGACGTTGTCTGATGTAATTGGGACGCCATGAATGAACTCACGTCCCCCCGACGAGCGTCCCAAGAGCGACAACCTCGGAAGCATTGCCGTGCTTCAGCATCAGTCGTACTTTTGGATACTAAACGATTTCAAAAGAATGAATAATTAATATCAATAGAATGCAAGATAAGTTAAAAATGAACATTAAGAAAATTAAGTAATACCGACACATCCATCGATTGAGGAAACGGGTCAAAGGCCGAACCGCGAGAACTCCGTATCGTGTGGGGGTCGTCGGAAGCAATGTTGCCCATGTTCACTTCTTCCTCGGTGTTAGGAACCAGAAGCCTCATGAAGCGAACATGGCCCTCATCTCGGCCCTCATCTCGACCCTCATCTCGACCATCATCTCGTTCCTCATCTCGGTCCTCACCTCCTCCCTCACCCGAGATGTTAGACGAATAACCTCTCGATCCTTCGGATGGGTTGCCGAACATGCTCCTTATCGTTCCGTACTCTCCGACACCTCTAACCCTCCCGGGGAGATCGGGTTTTTCGATAGCGTTGGACAACGCATCGTGGTTCCGTACAGGGAGAAATTCTCCTTGACTTTGCTGTTCATGCACCCGTGCCTGTCAAACATGTTATAGAATTAGTAACAACTTATTTATCTAAGAAAACTAATAAATTAGGTAACACTTACAACTTTCTCGACTAAATCCTGGGTGGCACCACGATGGATGACATACCCTCCTTTATCCCTTTTCGTGGTCTTGCTCGGATGAAACTTTTGGTTCTTTCATTGACGGTGGACAACAGAGGGACTAAATTCTCGGAAAAATCGACAATGTTCTATAGTGGGTCCTCTGTCGTCCACTCAGGCATCCGGCCTCTGTACCCGGATGTGCCGAGGTGGTATGGATAAATATTGTGAGTCTGGCTTTGTCAAGCCTTCTCACTAATTTCCTGCAAAAATTAGAACTAAATATTAGATAAATATTATATATAAATTATAACTAAATATTTTAGATAATTATTATATATAAACTATAACTAAATATTAGATAAATATAAAATAAATATTATATATAAATTATAACTAAATATTAGTTCAATATTATATATAAAATTATATTGCTAGAAATGTTTATATATAAAATTATACTGCTACAGATTACATGAAACACGACGGTCGACCTATATTCCCTCCAAGAAATCAATCACTGATGATCGATGTGTTCGTAATCATCAATCAAACTTGGCCCCTTCACCTTTTCCCTTTGATTAAATTTGTTTTTCCAATTTTTTCTTAGCTCCCCGACCTTTTTCATCACCCTTGCCTTAATGACAGGATCATCCGGTAGATGTCATGTACGCTGCAAGTATACAATATACGTGTGATTCAAATAATACACCGAATACTTAAAATAACTATAGAATTAATTAATACCTTGACGGGCTCCCACAACGTATTATTCAATCCGCTATCGATATGCCGCCAAACCGTTATGAAGTCAGCCACATGTGCTCATGTCACCTGGCATATTTAATTGCTGAATGACGCCCTAGAAGTCTTATCTTGGCTAATACATTGACCTACCTCGTCGTACTGCAGTCTACATCCCTGCGATGGCTGAAACTATAATCGTCTCCTTAATGACTGCGCCTTGTACGGGCCTCTCGTACGCCTCGTCGATTTCGTACAACTCGAACTCGGTTGCTCTAAAGACATTGTAAGAATACATGTGGGTGAAATATACAATAATTGATGAGATAACAAACAAATTAAATAGATATTGTATTATGATTTAATGTCATAAACAATTGATAAAATAACACTTACAAATTTGAACTTGTTAACCGCAAATTGTCAACAATATAGTCCTTCATTGTGATTTGAAATAATGTACATACCGCAAGTTGTGTCGTCTTCTACAATAGGGGCATGAAGCACGCCGGTAGAAAATGGGAATGTATCATCGCTTTTCTCATATTCTTCTTCATCGTCCACCTCACCAATTCCAACAACACTTCTCTTCCCTTGAGGAATAGTATGTCATCCGCTATTATCTGGATCTTGAACGTAGAATACTTGTTTGGCATGGATAGCGAGAATGAAAGCATCGTCGACATATCCCATTTTTTCAAAGTCAACCATTGCAAATCCAAACTTATGATCAATTCGAAACCCTCGTCGGCTATCTACCCATTGACATCGAAGTAAAATCAATTTAGCATCGTTTTTGTAGGCTAGTTCCCATATTTCTTCGATAAACGAGACACTTCTCTAGACGATGCAACTAATGTAACCCCATTGTTCTGTGATGCGCTTTTGTCGTCTCTCCTCTTGGTATAGAAAGTGTACCCATTAATATGATACCCTTCGTATGTCGCGACATTCCATTCAGGTTCCAAGAAAGTCACATAATCATTTCATTGGAATGTTTGAGCGCCCCTGTTTTGAACCAACCTAAAAATGATCGTTTATGCTCTTTTATGAACCAAAACTCGGTTTTCGTTGGATATTCGCGTCTTAAGATTGCCATATGTTCCTCCAAGAACGGATGAACTTCTGGAACATGCCGCAGTACGAAGATCTGTGATAACTCCCATAGTTCTCGAGATAAGTCTGGAAAACAGGCTTCGTCAACGGTTTTCCTTCCAAACGTCCATCATGGCGAGAAATGAGCACACATATCTCCTTCACATTTTCCAAATATGCAGAACAAAACTCAACACATTCCTCGGTTGTATAACCTTCAACAATGCTACCCTCTACCCAATACCGATTTCTAACGTGTCCTTTTAGAATCTTCATATATCGTTCAAAAGGATATAATTATCTCATGTACACAAGACCACACAAATGAACCAAAAGGATACCGATTTCGAACCAAATGAACGATGAGATGTACCATAATATTGAAAATTATGGAGGAAAAAATGTTTCGAACTGACACAGTGTAATCACGGCATCGACCTGTAGCTCATCAACCACTTCGGAATCAAGAACTTTACTGCATATTGCATTGAAAAAGAAACGGAGTTTCGAGATGCACTGACGCACATGCTTCGGCATAATACCACGAATAGCGATAGGTAATTAATGTTACATCAGTGCATCAATGGGACTTGTATCCGACGAATTTCAGGTCCTTCAACGAGACATATCTCTTTATGTTACTAGCATCTCAAGATGGGACTTTAATACCTTTAAGGCATTCGCAAAAGCTTAACTTTTTAGCGTTGCTAAGTGTAAACCAAGTCGGGGGAAGGAATGTCTTTCATCCCCTTTCTATCGATGCCAATTCCGGCCTTATGGCAAGTTCGACCATGTCATTCATGGATTTAAGCCATCTTTTATCTTACCGAGCATATTTAAAAGAGTTCCCACTATTCTGTCACACATATTTTCCTCAACGTGCATCACATCGATGCAATGTCTCACAACTAGGTACTTCTAATATGGGAGTTCCAAAAATACACACCTTTTTTTCCAGACATTGTCTTTTGCTGATTTGCAATTTTTACCGAAATGGGCATAGATATTGGTGATGATGTGACTCACTTCGGTGCCTTTTCAACGGAAATGTAGCCTTAGAAGTCTCATTATTCCCATTGACTAGTGGATGCAACTTTTTCTTTGTTCGATATTCGTGGGAACGTTCATGAACTTTCGATGACCCATGTAGATGTGTTTTCTGTAGTTGTTCAACCACTGACTATCTGTAATATCCCCATAAATTGGACAAGCTTTCTTTCCTTTCACACTATATCCAGACAAATTCTCGTATGCCGGAAAATTATTGATGGTACAAAATATCATGGTGCATATCATAAATCTTGATCTAATGACGCGTCGTGTACTTCAACGCTGTTGTACCGTAGGTTTTTTAGATCATCAATTAATTTAGCTATGTAGACATTATTGTCTTTACCAGGTTGTTTTGGACCGGATATTAATAGCGACAACATGATGTATTTTCTTTCATACAAAGCCATGGAGGGAAATTGTATATACAGAACATTACCGGCCAAGTACTGTGACGACTGATCATGTCGTCGTGTGGGTTTATCCCATCAGTGCAAAGTCCTAGTCTAAGATTTCGTCCTCAATTCCAAAATAAGGATAAAACGCATCAATTTTACTCCATTGAGGTGAATCATTCGGATGCCTCATTTTCCATCCTTTTTTCTCTCTTCATCGTGCCATCTAAACAATTTAGCGTTGTCAGGGTTGGAGAACAAGCGTTTTAATCTGGGGACCATCGGTAGGTACCACATAACCTTAGCATGAGTACCGCTGACTTCGTATTTTTGCTAGTAACGCCAAGTGTCACTTGTCAGATACTTATCGGCAGATTCATAATCGCCCCCATAAAGTATGCAATCGTTGGGACACACATGTATTCTTTTGTATTCTTAATTCAATTGGCACATTAATTTCTTTGCCTCGTAAGTCGACGTCGAAAGCTCATTTCATTAGGAAACATACTCGCGAATGTTTCTAAAAGCGTCAAGAAACACTTCTATAAAATCCCGAATTTAGCTTTAACATTCAAAAACTTGAACACGGCAGATAACTTTGTGTATTTTGAGCACCCGTTGTACAACGAAATATGATTTTCCCTAACTACACTATCAAATATATGAGGTCGTTCTTCAAAATCCCCTTGAACATCACGCAACATGTCCTCAATATGATCGTTGTCGTCAGTTGAATTGTCTACTGCATCATCATTATTTACGTTCGGTGGCAGTCTTCTACTAGTTCCTTCCCTTGCATTACTAGCTCCAGTAACGACCGCATGACCGTGCCATATCCAATTAGTACCCAGATTTAAAACAAGTGATGATCAAAGTTCCCAAACTATGTCACTATTCCACCGCCTAAGATTATTACAGTTACGACATGGACAAACAATCTTAGATTGCCTCTTTTTTCTCCTATTTTGCTCTGCAAGTTCCATAAATTCCTCAACGTCAGTCAGATACTCAGCTGTTGTTCGGACACTACGCATCCAACTCCGATCCGTTCTAATCAGCTAAACTATAGCAAGTAAACTTAAAACAAATAATACAAAAGCAAACTTAGTTCACATAACCAATTGGAAAGGCTTTGAGGGTCCTTATTGCTCCAACCTAACCCATTTTAAACATCTACTATCCCTAGCAAATGCCTGTGTGTACCTCGATATTGCTGAAAAATCCGGCAGCCTTTCCTCATAATTCTCCAAGTAGACGAAAAATATGAATGAATAGATATTCAATTCATATGTCTACCGAGAGAACATTGTAGGAAAATGAAACCAAACCTTTCATCAATATCAACACTCAAACACACATTTGAAACCTAAAGCTATAGTGAACGTCTAAAAACAGTACCAAAATGGGCACCATTCAAAATTTGCTCCTAATGAGCAATTTTTGAACGGGTATCTAAGTTAATAAAAGAAAAAAACACAAATTACAACAATTAAACAAATAACCACATAGAAAAAAAATGCAACTAAAGCATACGGAGTAACACGATTTACCTTAATCGTAAGAAATATAGTCAATCAGGCACAATGCAGTTGCTCACGCACGAAACCCCCAAACTTGTCCAATTGATATCGTCCCAAAAACCACCAAACCCTAATTTTCGAATAAAAACATGTAAAATCAAAGACGAGACATTAAATTAACACCTAAATCGACATAAATAGGACGAATTCAACCAAATGGCCCGAATAATTGTATGAATTCACCAAAATTTTGGAAAAAATTCGAAAAAAATTTGCACCGTACCTGAACTCAAATTTGCACCGAAACAAATTTTTTCGCGATTTTGCCAAGGAACACTTGTCGTAGGGTGGAGACGCCTCAGCTTCATCGATAACCTCCGCGGGAGCTTCGATTCAGAGCATTCGAGTTAGCAAATAATTCGCAAAATTGGATGAAAAAAATAAAATTTACCTTGAATCACGCCGGACTTACCACCGATTCTTCGCTCCTTCGCCGCCTCTATGTTGGGTAGGCTAACCTCTTTACGTGAATCGCGACGTTGGAGGTTCGAAAATCGTCGGACGGTTGGGTTAGAGAAAAAAATGCAAAGTGACGAAGAAAGGGGGCTCGACAGGATTTAAAACGATATGCGTTAGTTTTTATCAGGAACCGATGCCCACAGTTTACGGAACTTATCGGCGTTGGTTATTGCCAACCACTGACGCCTATACTCACCAAAAAATAAAAAAATAAAATTAATAAAATAAATAAAATAAATAAAATAAAAATTAAATTAATCCCGCGCTGCAGAACAGCCAACGCTTTTTGAGAAATTATCGCCTATTGTGTCGTAGTCTATTACTACATTTGTACTGGTGGATGTCGGTGGTTGTTCGGTGGCAGACTAACGGTCAGAATATCGTTTGGACGTTTAAGTCAAGCGCATATTATATACGTTGTTCTTAAGACGGTATCGCCCCGATAATACGTGCTCAATCGGTTAACGACAATCGTTTTCAATATACAACAACTTCTTAACTTCGGAATCACAACACTTTTGACTCGACCAAATCTTCCGGCGAATGTTACTACGAGACTCGTGTTTTTCTTGCTTGGGGAACTCGGGGGACTTGGAGTGCACTTTTTGGAATGATGTGGACTTGAACGAATGAATTTCCAAACTTGTTAAGGGTCTTTTATAGGTTTTGAAGGGTTCTGGGGCGAATATGTGAAGGGTGTGACTTTTGGGTAGGGACCACTCTGTGAATAGTCACATCTCTTCTCACTTGCCCGGATTTAATCTGGAGCATCCGATCTTTGTCCAACGATCCAGATTGCACCCCTTCCTCTTCGACCCATCAAATCGAACTGTGGGATCCGAGTCAGATAGAACCACAACAAACGACTCTCACTCTTTGCGAACCGGTGTGCCCCATCGACAAACGGGTGGAGCCACCTCAATATCGTGCTTTGCAGCGATGCGACACCGCCGCATCGTCCTCACTTGTACACGTGTCATCCGATACGTTTTTCGAGCTGCCACGTCATCGGTGACATCACTATCGTCGCCGCTTCATCGGAACATAAATTATAGCTCCTCAAAGCTAAGTGCAAAGTGCGCCTACAAAGTGCCCATTGCATAATTGGCACAACTTGGGTCGGTGTCGAGCTCGGCGCGGGGGCATACTCTGGCTTAGAGCATACTCGGGGGCGTTACCCAATAAATCAAAACCCAACCCACATGAGCCGACACTAGCCCACATACCCATTAGAATTACCTACACAAAATAATTGTTAGTCCCAAATCCAATCATAACAATGAATAATATCGAAGAATTATGAATTAGATTATCGATTAGGTACGGAATAGAGAAATTCGGGTAATCTTTTATTACGAGCTAAATCTTCAATATCACTTGGCTTTACAATATGTGTGTTACTTACATCTCAATCTATACTCAATTACTTATATATACCAAAAACATATTTTGGTATATTTAAATTTTAGGCCCTAGAATATCAGAAATTACAATTAGCCCCCAAACTAAAATAATGGAAAATAGAACATTATGTCCTAACATTCTCCCCCTTTGTGTTCTTTGTCTTTGTAACCCGATAATCTTCGTTTTCGTCGAGTTTCCTTTGCCTTTTGAAGAAGGGAAGTCTTAGGCTGATAGAGACTTCGCAATGTCGGATTTCATTTCGGAGATCCAACCTTTCTTGAATGACTTGGATGATCTTCTCGCCTAGTTCCTTTTCTTCAAGAAGAAAACCAGCAAATTCTTCGTCCGACTCAGTTTCATTCAATATTTGAATGTAGTGCCTCATGTTTTCGTGACAATCTTCTGAGTCCCATCGCAGAATTTCTCTACTTCGGATAATTCGTAATTCATTATTATGATTCTCGTAGATACATCCTAGCTCGGGATTCCTTATGATTGCGTGTTCCTCGTAGTATTCGAGGTCGGGAGCACAATTTTTTGACCTTGTCAAATTTACTTTCCTAGCATTGCTTTCTAAAGCAATTTGAAGATCATGAGCCGCATAATATTTTATTTGTCGGAGGATGTATCGCTTGATGGCCTCATCCTATTTGGAAGCGGAAATCTTTAAGAGTGAAGGCTCAGTAGACGTACATCATGTGTCGAACATCGCTAAGCTCAAGTATTGATATATCTCCTTCATCGATCCTTTCCCTTGAGCAATCCCTGCGTTTAACCACATAGACGGGATATTGGGTTTTCCCGGCGTTGTGATATTCCACGCCAATAATGAGGGATATCGGTGCGACAGTCATACACTTTGGCATGTAGACATGCCCAATTGATGTCGTTCTTTAAGATGTGAAAGGCCTCGTAGATCGAGCTCATCAAGCTTCTTCAAGCGATGCTCCTTTCTCCAAATTCGATGATGAATTTCTTCTTGAAAAGGAGCGAGTATCGTGACGTTCTCCCATGAGACCTCCACCTTAACCTTTCGAGCTTTCTTTGATCTTTTAGGCGTATTTGGTGGAGTATCTGCTACTTGACAAGCTAAAAGCTGTGGGAGTTTAGGTACATCCTACCTGTAATCCCCTCCTTCTTCAAGTTCCTCTTCGTGAATATGGAAGAAATCGATTGTGGCCCTTTGGAGTAAGTACCGAACCTTTTCAAGTCTTGCCATGACTGCTTGTTCGATTTTCGATTGGATGGACCATTTTTCTTCCAATATGTAATCATCAATCCTTTCATTCGGATTGGCTAAGAAGGTTGATGAAGAGGATTTCTCGGTTGTGGGCTTGATAATTTCTGGGCCAGGAATTGGACTTGTCAGAGGTGGTTGTTGGTCCTTTATTTACCAAACATGGATCAAAAGATAGCTTTTAAGCTTAGAGATTGAAGAACACCTTTTAGTGTTTGTTTGTGTGTGTTTCATTTTAGAGAATGTACAAGGTGGCTTCCTTTGATTTTTTTTATAAAAACACTATAAGGGTAAAGGAGGCCTTATATACCACATGTGTAGAGGCCCAAAAACCACTGCAATCTACTTAATTACAAAATAGACCAAAGACTTACAAGAATTAAAGGACACTACAAAAGATTCCTAACAATCCCACCCCCTTAGTGTCCTTTCCGCTTTGGCGTCTTCTTTATCTTCTTTTTCTTGGGTCTCACCAGCTCATAGACGGATCTATTGAGTCCTAGTTTGTAGTCGTAAGATCGTAACCATCTACGGTACGAAAGCCGATCAGATGATGTCAATCATCTTCTCATACATGGCTTGGACTTCATGCTCCTCGAACCTCAATTCCTGCAGAATTCTTCTGAGCTTATCTCGTATGATCAGGAGGGTTCCATCGCTAAACATGGTGATCTCTGAAGTCTTCATCAGCCTTTTATCTCCCTTGTAGTAGATGTAGACCATGGATGGATTTTCTCCATCAAATATGTTGCCTTCACCGTAACTTTCAGCCGCGGGGCGATCGAAAGAAGGCTTTGTAAGGTTCACCTTCTTCAAGTTGCTCTCTAGCACCATCTAAAGACCGTGAGATGCGTTGTACTTGATCATGTGTGTAGCATGAACCTCTCTAAAGTGTTGTAGCCCAACTTGATTTCGGGGTTCCGAAGAGTGCCAAGCATCTTGTAGCTTCCGAACATTTGATAGATGTCTTCCGCTCTTATGTAGGAGAGGCCCGCTTCACTCAGTTCTTCGATAGTCCCGTCCTCCCGCTGAACTCTGTAGATTGGGAAGGAAATTGAGCAGAGGTGAGCCGCTTGCACTCCCTTGATCGCAGAGATCCCCTGCCTCTTTTTTTCATCCCTTCGAAGAGCCTCCACGTAGCTTTGGGTCCGTCGAACATGAGCTTTTGACGGAGGCTGATCAGCGACTAATTGGCTCTATGTTCCAAGGGATGAGTCATACCTCACAGCTCCAACTCGTTGTGCTACTTGAGCTGATCCTCCTTCCTCCAGATTCTCTTTCGAATCTCTTCTTGGTATGACGCCACTATCTTGGCGTTTTTTTCCAAGGAAGATCTAGTTGTTATCCTATTTTTTACTTCAATGGATGGTCGTCCTCGTCCACGACTCTGTGTTGTAGGAGCTCGAGAAGTTCATGGATCTCTTCGTAGTTGCTTTTGGATGTTATTTTCACTAAGGGCTAGTCTCTCCTCTAATTCTTTTGTACTTTTCCGCTCATTTTTCATGTTAGTATACTTTATTTGTAAAGATTCTAACATATTTAATAATGTAGACTTAGGCATTGTTACCTCTTGTGTTGATGTTGATGCTTTTTCTTCGTCATCTGACCTCCTTGATGAGTTGTCGTTTGAGGCATCGTCAAGGTATGCCATTAGAGCAAGATTTTCGTCTTAAGAATCCGTGGTGTCTTCCAGCTAATGCTCTTGTTCGGCCATCAGAGCTACTCCAGCCTCTTTTTGTTTAGTTAGTTGGAATTTCTTGGAGTAATAGTTTGCGTCCTTCTTCTTGGGAAGATTGCATTCTCTAGCAAAGTGCCCTATCTTTCCACAATTGTAGCACTTTTGTGGTTCTTTGGCGTTTTTAGATTCTGACGACTCGACCGGTCTTTCCTTGTGCTTGGAGCTTGATGTCCGAAGTCTATTAGCCGAAGAGAAAGATTTCTTTTTATAGAACTTTTTGCTCATCATCTTAGTAATGAGAGCCAATTATTTCTTGAACTCCATATCTGGCTCAAAGTCCGATTCTGATTCATCTTCATCTTCTGAAGAACTTGGCAACTTGATGCTTTTATCCTTACGAGATCGACTCTTTTTTCTTTCAGAAACTAGAGCTATAGAGTTTTCGATCTGCTTGCCCTTAAGTTCCTTTTGTATCTCGCTTATATCTTCCTCGTGTGAAGCGATATTATCAAAGACGACGTGGATATCCATTTCGTCAAAATCCTTGTTTTGACGTATTTGCCTGGATATTTTCTTCCACTCTGGTTGAAGAGAAGAGAGAAATCGGATGTTGACGTCCATGTTCGTCTTGAAAATTTCTATCTTCCTTATCTCATTGAGAAGAGTTAAATAGCGTTGATAGAGTTCATAAACGTTTTCCTCCGACTTTGCTTTGAATGAGTCGTAAGCGGTGAGAATATTCGCTTTCTTGGCTTTGACTCCGACTTCGGGCCGTTGCATCATTTTGTGGAGTTCATCCCACATAGCTTTTCCACTAGATAGCCTATCTATTAGCATATAGACGTCATTCGGAATTCCTTGCATTAGGAAAGTTTTGGCTCCTAAATCTGCTTTCGCTCTTAATCGCTCCCCCTCAGTGTATTCACTAGGAATTTTGAGTCTTCTAGTGGCGGAAATGGGAGGATAATTAGTGGCATCGCCTTCTTGGATGGCCCAAAATTGAGCGGGACCTTCTTGAGGAGAAGCTATCAAATTAGTATCTTGATCTTTTGTTTCCAAGAAGTTCATGAATCGGCTTCCCCATACGGTGTATTCGCCTCTTCGTAGAATTGGAGAGCGGACGTCGTTTCCGAGTGAGTAAGCATCAATTTGTAGTTGATTGGTAGGATCTTCATGAAAGTTTGGAATTTTGCTAGTGAAAGTTTGATAAAAAATTTGCTAAAAAATTTGGAATTTATGTTAGGTCCTGTTTCATCAATCAACAAACAATCTAAGCACGAATTGTCGGTATTCGAGTAAGAAATCTTACGATATACGATCGGTCGAATATCCGCTTTGAAGATCTTGAGAGGTTGTTAGATGTTTCCTTGTTTCTCGAACGTTACCTCTCGTTTTAAAAATATGAATTCGAAACTTATTATTTACTCAATAACAAATGATGTATTTACATTGATAGTGTACATCATATTTATACCTATATTTAGGTATAATTACTCTTAAGTCCTACACTATCAATATTTGTAATTACGCCCCTAATTACAAGGATAATGAAATAATAAAGCACAATTCTAATATACTCTTCAATCTTCCCATTTGTGCTTGTTGTCGTTTCAGCTCCTTTTATCCTTGTCGGACGTAAAAAGACTTCCTCAATCCCATTGCTGTCTCGTAGCGTCGAACATAATTCCTCAACTCCAATCTTTTATTAATGGCATTTAGAAGCTCGTTCAGGAGTGGAGCCTCTTCTTTACAAAGATCTTCGAAGATTGTCTCTTCGGTGATCTCTCCCAATCTCTTCAGTATGTTCTTCCGCACTAACTTAAGTATCCCGTCGCAGAATTTATGAACTTCTGACTTCATCATAGCCCTTGTCTTTCCAATGACTGGATTTAGATTGGTTATGGCGAGGCCAGGGGTCTTGAAAATGTAGGTCTCGGGAAAGTTGTTAACTGGAAAGCCCTTCATAAGCGGAGATTCCATGTTGATCTTCTTCATGTTATTCTCTATTGCACTTTGAAGATCGTGTGCGGTGTGGTATTTGATTTGCCGCACCATGAATCTTTTCAGCCCCTCGAGTCCTTCAGTCTTGATATATCCAGGATGTATCTTGTACTTTCTCTTGTACATTTGATATATTTGGTAGACTTCATTCGGTGGAAGGAATGAGAGATAGCTTTCATCTATCTCTTCTCGAGTGCGGTTGCTGTCCGCTCGCTCAATTATGTAGATAGGAGTTGGATATCTTCCGATCGTATGAGAGACTCCGACGAGTTGGAGAATCGGTGGCTTGTTCTTGAAGTTTTCCTTCATTTGATCAGCTGGAATGCCACTACGATCGGGTCCGAGATAGTTGAGCATGAAGATATGCTCCATTTCTTCTTATCTTCCCAATGTGAGATGCCCCTCAAATTGAGTTCGTTGAGCTTCCTGATCTTGTTTGGAGCCCTCTAAATCTGCTTTCTTATGTCTTCAATGAAGGGGACTTCAATTCTGACATTCTCCCATGGTGTCTCGACTCTAACTGTCCCTTTTGATAGACGGGGAGGAGAGTCGACTCTGAGTCTTATCATTTCGGGTAGCTCTGGAAGAGCAGAACTGTAGTCCTCGCCTTCTTGAAATTCTTCTTCTTCAAGCAGTACCAAGTCCATTGAAGCTTGTTGTAGGAAGTATCTGACGTTGGAGAGTCGAGCTTGAGCAGCTTCCTCTGGTTCCCATTCCGTCGTCCACTTCTCGTTTAGTATGTAGTCATCTACGATCAGATGTGGATCGTAGGCAACTGCTTCTTGATGAACTTGGGGAAGGTTTGAGGTTGGGATAGGATTTGGATTTGTAGGAGAGAGGGTTAGTATTTGAGATATGGTGGGAGGTGTGGTTGTTTGTTGGCGGGTTTGAGGTTGAGGTTGTGTGGTTGGTGGGTGTGAGGACGATCCTCCAGCTTCTTGAGTCTTTGTCTGACTCAATCCACGGCCGCTCCTTGTTGTTCTTTGTCGTTTCTCCCCCTCATGACGATCCGGATCATCGGGATCGTCATGTCCACGTTTGGGGCGGGAGCTTTCTTCACGGCACGTTGTTTGTGCTGGCAGCTCTGGTTCATCTATTAATCTTCTGTAGAGACTTTCTTCTGCGGGAGTTCTTGTCTCTAGTGCGAGAAGGCGCGAGATGAGGATATCGTGAAGCTGAGTGATCGGAATGGTGTATGGGTTGATAAGTGAGGGTAGGGAGTTGGGGTGGTGAGGTGTAAAGTGGTGGTAGGAAGTGGTGAGGAGACGGATATGGTTTGTGTGTCGGTGGGAGCAGCTTCTGAGACTGGTGTTTTCCCGGTGTCTCTTCAGGAAGTCTCGAGAGCATGGAGCATTCCGTCCATCAGACGGTCTTCTAGTGAAGATAGGGCTGAGGAGAGTGCTTCTTGTAGTCTGTGCTCCGTCACGAACATCGATGAAGTGGGGCCAGGGAGGCGCTCCACTGTCACAACATCGGAGTAGATTTCCGATGTGCCGCCTATAGTAGGTCTTGAGGGTCCGGTACGTCCAAGGACCTCCGCTATCAACCTTGAAGTCACCACTTCAGAGGGTTGGGCTATTGTTAGCTCCGAAGATATCGGGGGTCCAATATGGCTTCCACCCAATCCTTAAGATGATACGATATGTATCACCTCTATGGGTGTTGAGACAGATTCAATTTGAATTTTTTCAGTGGGTTGATCACCCGGTGATGGAAGTGTGGGCTCGGAAGCTTGTATGGGTGAAGACACTGCATACGGGGCCGAGATTTGTTATCGGCGAGGGCCCCTCTGTTGGAGTCTGTGTGCTTCATCGGAGTCGGTTGCCTCAGGAGAGATATCTTGTGGGACACCTTCGGGTTTAATCTCCTGAGCTGTGACTTCGGGCTCTGATGGTGTCACTTCCCTTTGAGAAGACGTCGGGGCTGGATCCATGGCACGTACCATCGCCTCCGTGATGGAGTTGTTCTGGCAGTAAACTTGGTAGGCTTCTTCAGTTGGATCAGCTAAACGGAGCAGTCTCCCTCTGACGCATTTGGTCGGCGAGATCGTTCCAGATCAGCTGAGCCACGTCATATCTCTTGGAGAAGACCACTCCGTGAAAAATACGAAGAATGTTTCCATTTGCCTTGTCGAATCCGGAGTGTTTTGGGGAGAGGAATTTGTTGATGATGCCGAACAGAGTCTTCCATGGATGAGGAATGCCGTTATTTTGAAAGTTTGCCAGTTTATTTAGCGGCGGTTTGTATCCCATCCGGAGCATGTATTCTACGATCTCCGCGTCCGTTGGTAATCGGTCGTATTCATCATAGTGCGGGAGATCGAGCACCATGGCCATCAAGTTTTTCGTCAGGGCGATGTGTCTGGTATTGATCTTAGTCATATATTCCCAGAATTGCTGGAGATAGACCATCGATACGGTGGCCGTCATGGTAAGAGCTGACCATAAGGGGTGTCCTTTGAGTATGGATAGCATGACGTCATCCGGGACACCGAAATGTTGTCAAATCCAGTTGAAAGTTGTTGTCTTGGACGATCATATAATTTCCAGAAGGATAGATATGATGGTAGTTGGGACTTGCCATATCTGCAAAAATAATATGAGGTTCATTAGTTGATCAAGTTTCATGAATGAGTGAAACGAATGTAGAGTAGAATTGTACATTGAAAAACTTATCGCGGAAGACTTAGTGAAAATTTGAAAAATTTGTAGAATTAACTAAGTCTTAGAAGTGTGTTTTTATTCGAGTAACAATTTATTCGATTTTTTTTATTTAAAATTTGCGATCGAAAATTTGTCTAATTCTTGAAAAAATTTCTAAGTCTTTTGCAGCGTGTTTTTATTCGAGTAAAGAATTATTCCATTGACAAGTTTTGCGATAGAATAAATTTGTGTCGAATAATTTACGTTTTCGCTGATGACTTTTATTATCGAATAAAAGATTATCGAAAATAATAGTTTTTCGCTGATTAAGTTTTTGATCGAGAAAAGAAAATTGTCAAAAAACTTAAGTTTTTCGCCACTTAGTATTGCGATCAAATAAAATCGAGAAAATAAGTTTTTCGTCGTGTAGTTTTGCGATCGAATAAAATCAATTCGAAAAAAAAATAAGTTTTTCGCCGCGTAGTTTTGCGATCGAAAAAATATTTCAAAAACTAAAGATTTTCGACGCTGAGTTTTGCGATCGAATAAAATTTTAACGAAAACTTAAGTTCTTTGATGACACTGTTTGCGACTGAAACTCTTTCGATCGAAAAACTTTCAAATCAAACAGTAAATACGTAAAACATAATCTTCGATTTATGGGTAAATCATGGGTTTATCTGGGTTCGAAACGTTGAGAGAGCAGTGGCGAATCCGAATATCATGATTTTTGTTAGGATTATTTTATTGTGTTCAATGTATTATTTTATCTTAGTCTTGTAATTAATTTAGCGAACTAGGCTTTAATTTAATTAGAGGCTAGTGAGCTATTAAATGTAACTGGGCTTACAAAAGCCCAAGGTATTATATACCAACTTGTGGTATAAATACAAAAAACCCTCACACATAGTGTTAGTGTGAAGAGATTAGTCATATTACAAGAGAATTCCCAAAGCTATCAAAGTCTCCCACGCCCATCCCACGACGAATCAATACTTCCGAGCTTTAATCGTGGTAAATCGTCTTTAATCTTAAACGTAGTTGGATGCGTAGGACTAACAAGTGGTATCAGAGCCAAACACGTTTGGATTTGATCAAATTTTCTGAAATTTTTGGTGTTTTTCATGTGATAAACTCGAAAATATTTAGGTCTTGGTCTTGAGATTTTTCAGTCTATGTTGCTGATTTTGCTTGATTAAGATCAACATTTAGTTTTTTTCGAGTGTTTTTGAGTGATTACCCATCAATTTTCAGTTGATTTGAGTGAGTTTTGGGGAGAAATCGCGCATGAAATTTGATTCTAGAACAGTGTTCATCTGCCCGAAGTTTGTTCATCAGCCCGAAAATTGATTCATCTCGCCGAATTTCGATCGAAATTCGCCAGAATTTGAGACAATTTTCATTAGATAGCTGGCCGAATTTGGATATTGAATTTCTATCGCCGAAATTGGTTAATCCAATTTCAAAATTCTCGCCGAATTTCAATTAAGTTACCCGAATTTTGAATTCCTGATTTTGAATCAAATTTTACAATTTCGGCGAACTTCTACTACCCGAATTTGGCAAATTTTCGGGCAAAATTACAAAATTTGCCCAATTGTGGAAAACTCGGCGAATTACTACTGTTCAAATCAAATTCGACGAATTTCTACTAATACCCGAATTTCATAATTTCGTGACCAATTTAATTTGAGTCCCCCGAATTTGTGAAATTTGGCGAAACTGAAATCGAATTTCTACCCGAATTTAGACTAAGCGAAATATTTCCATCCGAGTTTCACTATAACCCACCCTTTGAAATTACCCTTAACATTTTCGACCACCTAAAATTTTCGGCCACCCCTTAATAAAAAAAAAAAAAAAAAAAAAAAAAAAGGAATTTCGAAATTTTTTTTTAAAAATAAATTTTTTTCGGGCCCAAAATTTTAGGTATAGAAAACGCTTTTGTTAATTTTCCAAAGGCAAATCCACTTTACGTGTCAACGATCACGTATCCAACAATCTATTTAGGACATTTTTGGCAAATTTTAGAAAAAGTTTTGGTAACTCTCAAATTTTCGAAATCTAATTTTTTTTCGAAATTTCACGCTATCTTTTGACAAAACCAAACTTTTTGGAACAAAAGTTTCAAGAGCCATTTCTTTCAGAAAATAATTAATTTTAAAATTAATACTTAATTATGGATGCTCAAGCTAAAGAAATTGAGGAATTTAATCGATGTCGTTTTGAACTCAAAGCAACTGAGTGGAATGTCGTCACAGAACAATATGAGGTTATCCTAGCAATCTGCAATAAATGGTACACTAGAACTATCCCTTTAAAGACAATTATTGCGAAGCTAGTCGACCAAGATTCCTTTTCAGCGCTTGACGGGGAAAACAAGTTATATAAATCTATCTCGTGGTTGGAAATTCCTATGATTGCTAGTAAAATTTCCGAATTGAACGCAACTTTGGAATCGAAAGAGTAGTGTTTCAAGCAGAAAAGCAAAAACTCTTAGAGGAGATTTCAAATCTTAAAAATTCCCCGTCCTTACCTGTTTTCCATGATTTTTCAAAAGATACATCATCCTCGAAACAGGTCAAGACAACAAAAATTAAAAGCATCTCTGTTCTCAAATCTGAGAAAGCTTCAAATACACATTCTAAGTTACCCGTGACGACTTCAAAGTCTACGGTGACCCGAGCAGAAAAGATAAGTAAAAAGCCTAAGCTTAATTCTTCCAAGGAACAGGAGAAAAATAGGAAGATGAAAGGAAAATCAACACCTTCTATGAAAACTAGAGTAGAAACTGTTATTGATTTTTCCTCTCCTATTCCTATTAAAAAGGATGCTCCTCAAAGAGAAGTTTCATGCTCAAGCAAGCTAACTTCTCGAGCTTCCAAAATTTCCCATTCTTTAAAGAATGAGAAAAGTGGATTTCCTTACACGAACAAAAATGTTTATCATTCTCGTAAGCAAAATCCCACTAAAGACCATCATTATGGAGTGAATTGTGTGAAGTCTTCTCGTAGGTATTCACCCGCTATACATGCCTGCAATGTTGTAGCTTCGTATTCCTACTTGAAATATCCTGTCAAAGTCCATTCGGAAAAGCACCTTATGAGACTAGCCAAAGAGAAGATCTTTCACTCTAGAATACCTAGAGACACATTCACTGGCACTGAAACGTCTTTTCCGTGTCAAATTACCCCTAAGTGGTTATCCAATAATTTATTGTTGGACGATTTAGGACCGAATTTGACACATGCTAAGCATAAATTATTTTCTGCTAATAAGGGAGGACCCATACAAATATGGGTACCAAAGTCCCGATAAGGTTTTGCAGATAACCCCAGCATGGTTGGTATCCCGTTGAAAAATACCTTCTTTTAAAATGGTACATTTTAAATATGCATTTTCAAAACATTACGAGATTTTGAGATCCGAGTTGCATATTACGCACGAAAATGATAAAAACCATTTTTAAATGAGCCTTATTTGAGGGGGAGCTACTCTTTTACTTATAAAAGAGAAGCAACCTCTACAATTGTTTAAAAGGGAGAAATAATTACATTTTTTTTGGGGGAGAGAGCATGGATATGTAAATTTAGGGAAAGAGATTGAAGAGAAATTGTTTCAATCCGACTACGCATCTTTTGAGGGGGAGCAATATTATTTAGGGAGCATGATTAAAAAAAAAAAAAAAAAAAAAAAAAAAATTATTATCCCTCGGACACCATTCGACGGATTGGAACGAAGAATTTCGAGCATCCAAATATCAAGTCTTTTCTAAACGAAGAATCTCAAGCTTCCAATGGTGGCCTTTAGTGCAAACTCGGTGCTCACTTCAAGCAACCTGCTCCGGCATTGCTGATACAAATAAAGCAGCACTCACTACTTCCTACCGGACGCAAGGATAATTTGTTCTCATGATTCAGGCAAATCCAACTGAATCTAACCCCGGAACATCACCGAGAACTAGTCAATATCTTGCAAAGCTTGCCTCCGATGATGCTTCTGATCCATTTTGAAAAGACCAACACTACAACATTCCCTTACCTCACAAATATCTCGGATCACACCCCCATAGGTACAGGTGCTAATTTTATTAGCTCCCGGGTAGAAGTCGCCGCATTAGGTCCAACGGCGCATGCACAACCGAGCCTCACCCACTCGTCTGTCTCACAAAAGACAGGTGTTTCAAGAAATCACGGGGAGACACGACTACTATCACCGCTTCACTCGGAAGTGGGAGATATTGAATTAAGTGGTACTCAGCCCCACTACCACACTTTCTTGTGCACAATCGAGTCTAGTGTGTCCTCACGTCCCATATTTTAAATATTTTCTAGGACACATACACTCTTATAACACCTGGTCTTTGTGATCAAGTTAGAACTTTCGTAGACATGTTACTCGTAGACATGGTTCGATGATCGGAAGGAAGTCCTGCCGTTGCAACATCAAAACAACAACGGAATCAGGCCATCGTCTCGAGCTAGTCTCTAGAACGATGAAAACGGGATGCCTATGTGGCCCCGGTTTACCAAGCCCTGTACTCACAGGCAATCGTGATGACGGATTGCCTTAGTGGCTCCGTCTGTTCATTACCACGCCGACCTGTCGTTTGTGTCCTTATCTTCCAAAACAAGCATGCCGATCTCGTTAGTTCGATCGCCATGAGGGGGAGAAGGGGACACGGATAAACAAAGAGGTCGGACCACCCAACAAATTCCGCCGAGCGTACCACTCTGAAGCCGGGCTCTCCTGCACTTGAACGTACATTCCAAAGGAGCCTCGGCACAACTTAAATCAAGCCCCACACTTACCTTCTTCCGGAGCCAGACAAGCTTTCTCGAAGCCGAACCAGACAACTTCCTTCGAAGAAGATGAACCTGGAGCCAAGAAGAAGAGAATTGATGTTAACGAGAAGTCTTTGTGACCCCGGTTAACCTTCAAGACGGATCGCCTTTGTGGCTCCGTTAGGTTATTGCCCAACCTGAGTTGCTTCTCCTCGTCCTGACGATGCAAACATCTTGCCATCGACGACCTATTTTCACCTAGTAGTAAAGAAAGAAAATGGGAGCCGTACCACAACGAAAAATGCAAGATTGATCGGAAATGCTCAAATCTCAAGCGTCATCAGAAAATCAAGCGAACCACGACCTTCAAAACTCGAATTTACAGCCACAAGTTCGCCTCTCCGAATATAAAGAGAACTCCCCAATCCCAACACAAGGTTGAACAAACGTAGGGGGAGTTGTGCACTATCAAAGGGAGAGACTGAACTCACCGGCAAGCCTCTTCGAGCCCCGACATCTCCAAGACAAGCTTCGAGAGAAGACTTGATGAAAGATGCGGTGCCGAGAAGAGAAGGTCAAGACGAGACAAAGGAGGAGAAACACTAAAGAAGAACACACGCACTAACGCTTTCGCTAATGCCACTTTGATACGTGTTCTTCAAGGACTCAGGAAAAGATTTACAAGACCAAGATACCAAGCGCTTAATTATAAATTGAACACAAAGGGGGAGATTGTTAGGATTATTTTATTGTGTTCAATGTATTATTTTATCTTAGTCTTGTAATTAATTTAGCGAACTAGGCTTTAATTTAATTAGAGGCTAGTGAGCTATTAAATGTAACTGGGCTTACAAAAGCCCAAGGTATTATATACCAACTTGTGGTATAAATACCAAAAACCCTCACACATAGTGTTAGTGTGAAGAGATTAGTCATATTACAAGAGAATTCCCAAAGCTATCAAAGTCTCCCACGCCCATCCCACGACGAATCAATACTTCCGAGCTTTAATCGTGGTAAATCGTCTTTAATCTTAAACGTAGTTGGATGCGTAGGACTAACAATTTTAACCCAAGAGATTGAGTGTAAACACTTTGATTTGAAGGTCGAAAAATCAGTTTTCGTCGAAAAAATAAACATGAACTTTCTTAAAAAAAAATTTCGTGAAAATGCCCGATAATTGGATGTTTTTGAACAGAAAATGAATCGTAACATGTTTCTACCTTTGAAATCCGCACGTTTAAGCTAAAAATTCTGAGAAATGATGAAGTCGGATTGAAATGCCGAAGTCGTTTCGAAGCTTTTTCTTAGAAGATGAAAAGTTTTGCGACGGGAATTTGTAACGTGTGAATGAGTTTTTCGAATGATAAAGTGATATTAATACTTTACGATGGGGTAAAGTAAAAATTCTTTTGGGCCAAAAGTAAAAAAAATTTTCTTGGGCTTTAGATAAAATTAGGTCGGAAATAAAATTTATGAATTAACACAAAAATAATTTGTATAATACTCCCTGTATTTACGCAAGAGAGGAAATTGTCTCCTGATGTTGATGAAATTCAACATTTGACTCCTCGGATGAGCTCAAAATTTTCTGCGAGACTTAATAAATTGTTCGAATTCAAATTTCTACGAATGTAGAAGATAATAACAAATTCTCATATAAAAACTCCCCCTCAACAATTGCATGAATAAACTTTTCAGTACCTACACATATTTTCGGTACATATGAAAATTTCCGATTTAAGCATAATTAACACATTCTAAGCAATTCAGTATAGTTTATGAAAATGATGCGTTTTTCAAGAATAATTTCGCATTTTATCAAGTCTGAACCAATGCATGTAATGATGCATTTAAAATGTGCGAATAAAATAAATAAATAAAAAAAAATAAAAATAATAATAAAAAAATAAAAAATTAAAAATAATAAAAATTAAAAAATAAAATAAAAATTAAACAATATTTTTTTTTGTTTTGGGGTCAGATTTATTTATTTTAAATTTTATTTTTATCCCACAAAAAAAAATTTCCAAGATATATATAACAATAATTTGCCATAAAATCAGATAACTAAACAAGTATTCTAAGAGCATAATATGAATCATTTTTACAACTCTCGAGAGTTTCGCTCATAGCACTCAATTTATTTTTATCATGGAAATATTTAGTAGATATATCACTCATATCATCACGACAAAATTATATCAATGAATTTGTTATCGTATCATATTTAATCAACTTGCCAAGTGAGAGTTCGTCATTTTGAATCAAAGGGACTTTTAAAGGATTATTTTTAGGCTATGACTAAAGGGTAGGAATTTTGGGTTAGTGAGCTTAAGAATTCTTCTCTTCCAGGGGTCCTTTTTGTGAGATTCCATTCTTAGCCTTTTGCTTTTCCTTTATGTAGTAATTTCTTTTGAGTGATTTGAGAGATAAGATCTTCTTTGATTTTGGGTCGAGACCGTGTTCCTTTAGAAAGTTTCACAGTTATGGAGTTCGAACCCAATGCTGTGCTTCTATTCTCGTTTTCTCTACATAAGATCTAGATTATCGTTGGAGAAGTTTACTTCGAGGTGCTTCACTTCTAGGAGTATACGAGATTATCTAGGAGAAGTTCACAGTGAGATAAGTGTTTCTCTTCTATAATGATTGAGAAACGCGTAATGTGCATCACTTTAGCTCTCCCCCTCTTTTTCTTGATTGAGTAACCCCGAATCATTTGAATAATGTTGAAGGCTTAACCGGGTGTTTGATAAAGAAAAAGAATGTCGGAGAAGGCTCAAAGGGGATATCTAGAGGAAAAAAATAAAGGATTTATAATTTAGGCCAAGTGAGGAATTTCCTAATATGCCCTTATCATTTTCATGACAAACTAAACACAAAAGCAAGATTGAGGCTACGAAGTACAAACCAAAAGATAGTCATTTGAAGTATGGCACTAAAAAAAATTGAGGTTCACATTCTCACATATATGGTGTGGCTTTGTGTCTAGTGAATCATACAAAGTTCATTTGAATAAAAGAATGTTATATTGAATTTTAGGCAAATAATTTAACCATATATTTCGAATAAATATTTTTGTGAGTGATTTCAAAAATGGTCAAAATCATCGTCATCCCCCATTTTTTTTATTTATAATAATTATATATATGCATTATTATATATATGTATTTTATGTAAAAAAAATAAAATATATTTATATATATATATATATTTTTTTTTAAATTTTAATAAAAAAAATTAAAAGATAGAGTCACGCATAATAATCAAGAAACATTAAGAAGCACATAGAATATCAAATTGAAGCATAGGAGAGCATGGAAAACACAATTCAAGTAAAATTGAGATTCAACATGCCTAACTTAGCAATAAGGAATTGATATCGTTTTTCATCCAATGCCTTAGTGAATAAGTCGGCAAGTTGAAGCTCCATTTTAACAAAATACATATCTATCGTGCCTTTTTCTACATGATCTTTTATAAAGTGATATCGTATGTCTATGTGTTTCGTGCGTGAATGATGAACATGATTGCATGTAATGGCTATAGCACTTTGAGAATCACTATAAATGGGAATGTTGTTAAAATCAAACCCGTAATCGCTTAGTTGTGTCCGCATCCATAGAATTTGCGAGCAACAGCTGGCAGCTGCAACGTATTCCGCCTCGGCCGTCGATGTTGATACACAATTTTGTTTCTTTGAAGACCAGCAGACCAACTTTTCGCCTAAAAATTGTGCTCCGCCAGACGTGCTTTTTCTGTCCATTCGACAACCTGCATAGTCAGCATCAGTATAGCCAATAAGTCGAAAGTCAGTATTTTAGGATACGAACGCCCTAAGTTTGGAATTCCTTTGAGATATCGCAGAATCCTCTTGACGGCATTCATGTGGGATTCCTTTGGGTCGGCTTGAAAGCGGGCGCATAGGCAAGTTGCAAACATAATGTCAGGTCGACTTGATGTCAAGTAGAGAAGATATCTGATAATGCTCCGATAGGTGGTGATGTTGACAGCCTTTCCAGACGGATCAACATCCAATTTGCAATTAGTAGACATAGGAGTGTTCATCGGTGTGCTCTTGTCTTTATTAAATCTCTTCAGAATATCTCGGATATATTTGGTCTGACTGATGAAGATGCCATCATCGAGTTGCTTGACTTGTAATCCAAGAAAGAATTGGAGTTCTCCAATTAAGCTCATCTCGAATTTTGTCTTCGTGAGATTACCAAGTTTCTGACAGAGACGTTCATTGGTCGATCCGAAGATAATGTCATCAACGTAGACTTGAACGATCATCAAGTTTTTGCCTTGCCTTTTGATGTAGAGAGTCGTATCGATTGTTCCTCTGATGAAGTTGGATTTGACCAAAAATTCGCTCAGAACATCATACCAAGCAGGAGGGGCTTGTTTTAGTCCATAGAGAGCTTTTCCAATCGATAGACATGATCAGGAAAGTTCTCGTGCAAGAACCCTTCGGGTTGAGCGACGTAGATTTCTTCTTTTTATACGCCGTTGAGAAAGGCAGTTTTGACGTCCATTTGATAGACATTGAAGTCTTTGTGAGCCGCGTATGCTAGAAACAAGTGAATAGCTTCAATACGTGCAACCGGAGCATACGTCTCGTTGTAATCAATTCCTTCTTGTTGATTGTATCCCTTAGCAACGAGTCGTGCTTTATTCCTGATTACTTCACCGTTCTATCCCTTAGCAACGAGTCGTGCTTTATTCCTGATTACTTCACCGTTCTCATTTTTCTTGTTCTTGAAAATCCATTTTGTTTCAATTATGATTTTGCCTTGTGGTCGAGGAACCAATGTTCAAAATTGTAGACGCTTGAACTGGTTGAGTTCATCTTGCATCGCAATTACCCAATCCGGGTCATTAAGAGCTTCGGCTACTTTATTTGGTTCATTTTGGCTTAGAAAGCATGTGAATAAACCGCTTTGTGTAGACGTCCTAGTACGCACACCACTTGAAGGACCAATAATCTGATCAGTAGGGTGAGCTCGAGTCCATTTGCGTTCGTGAGGAATAATTGAAGTAGAGTCATCATTGGATTGGAGATCGAGATATCCCGAATTAATTGGTTGATCATTCAAAGTTGGAAAATTCAAATCAGATGTTGAGTCGATATGAATTTCCTCATTTGTATTTGTAGGAACTGCAGTACTAGATGAAGATTCTGAATAATTAGATTCTCCAACAGTTGTCGGATTTTGAAGAAGAGGAGTCTCATTATTAATTTCTTCCACTGAGGAAGATGGGGTACTGCTTGGTGTTGAGTGAGACAAAGCAGGCATTTGAGACTTGTTCCGATAAAAGTGTTCGAATAGAGAATCTAAATCTTCGTGGTCAGCGGGAATTGCTTCATTTGATGTTCATGTAGACGTTGCCGAAAGTTGTTGACCTTGTGCCAACACGCCAGTAAGCTCGGGTTCTGAACTGTTTTGTTCAGAACCCAATTCCGTCATTTCTTGAAAAGTGACGTTGTAGCTTTCAAGAATTGTACGAGAAGACTTGAGGTAGACGCGATATGATTTTGAAGTAGAGGAATATCCGACAAAAATGGCTTCAAAGGCTTTGGGATCGAACTTGCTTCGATGCTCCCGATCGTTGGCCACAAAACACTTGCAACCAAATACTTTGAAGAATGAGATATTCGGAATTCGTGTATTAATTAGCTCATATGGTGTCTTCTCAAAGCGTTTGTGAATAATTGTCCTGTTTTGAGTAAAACATGTTGTACTCACTGCTTCAGCCCATAGAAAGTGAGGAAGACCGGAGTGAATGATCATAGTTCTTGCAGCTTCAACTAGAGTCCGGTTCTTTCTTTCTACGACACCGTTTTGTTGTGGCGTTTTCGCGGCTGAGAATTGTTGAATAATTCCAAGTGATTGGTAAAAGTTGCCGAGACGCTGATTCTTGAATTCCGTCCCGTTGTCCATTCTGATTACTTGGATTTTTCTTTTGCTGGAGATTCTGAGTTCTATTCACAAAGCTTATTATCAAGTCTCCAGTCTCATCTTTAGTTCAGAGATATCTTGTCCATGTGTAGCGAGAATAATCGTCGACTATTACTAACACATATTTACGAACGTTGATGCTTTGTGTACGCATTGGTTCGCAGAGGTCCATGTGAAGTAATTTCAAGGGTCGAGATGTAGAAGCAACTTGCTTGAGTTTGTGTGATGCACGCTTCATTTTTCCCATTTGAACAAGCCGAACAGTGATGCTCTTGGTTAGATGAAATTGTTGGCAGACCGTTAACCAAATTTTTAACACTGAGTTTGTGAAGAGTTTTTAAGTTTAGATGTGGCAGACGTTGATGCCATATACTGTTCCTCTTTATTGTTGTCTGAGAGATGAGGCATACAGCTGTCGAAGGTCGAACTGATGTCAGATTGATTCTGTATAGGTTAGATCTTCGTGATCTTGTGAGAAGTTCTTGATTTTGACAATTCAAAACTTGGCACTGTTTAGCTAGAAATACGACTTGAAATCCTTTGTCACAGAATTGGCCTATGCTGAACAGATTGTGCTGGAGACCTTGGACGTAAGAGACATCTTTAATCGTCAAATTTGGCAGTAAAATGTCTCCAAATCCGAGTATGGGAGCTGAGTTACTGTTGTCAAATCGGACTTTGCCATTGTAACGATCTTGGTAGTTGCTCAACAGTTCTTGTTTTCCCGTAATGTGTGTGGAGCAGCCAGAATCTAAATACCACACATGATGGATCTGCATAGAAAGAAATTAGGGAGACTTAGGTACCCACTTTTGAATGGGTCCTCTCGGATTAGCAGATTTGATAAATAAGGTTTGTTCATCTTTGGTTCCTAACTTATGAGAATGCTTAGGTACCCAAACCAGCTTAAAAGTAGTTGGTTTAAGTAGTACCTCTTTAGACAATTTAGCCTTATTGGCTTGTGTTTGCCTAGGTGGTGACTTAGGAATCCATTGTGGTTGCACCTTCTAAGGGAGGTTAATTTCAGCACGAAGAAATGTCTGATTTGTCTTATTGCTGGAGAAAATCTTTTCTTTGGCTAGTCTCCTAAGGTGTTTAGCTGAATGTACGTGGAGTGGATACCTTAGGTGAGAACAAGAATGTATGGAGCTATAAGCTTTCTTAATGGTTGGGTCTTGTTTCTTATGAGACTTACGACTTGCATTTGTTTTAGAATGAGGAGGGTTTTTAGAAGTAGAGTCAATTTCAAAGTTTGTGCTTTCAAAAATAATAGGCTTTAACGCATAATTTGAATTAACAATTCTAGAAATAGCTGTCTTCCTACGAGTGTCCATAGTGTTTGACATAGAAGAAATAGATAACAAATCATTTTTCTTCTGAAAATTTATTCTAGGCACTCTTTCCTTAGCATGCTTCACCTCTCTTACTACTCTATCTGTGGATGTAGTAGAAAAAGAGTTAGTAAAAATCGTTTTCCTTTTTGAAGCATTTAAGGATTCGTTTTCTCTCTTTATAATTTCTAAAGAAGATTTATCTTCTTTTGAAATATTTTGAAAAATAATATGAGAGTTTTTCTTAGCTTTAATCTTATCCTTCATTAAAGATTTTTCTTTCAAAATACTATCACGACAAGTTTTTAAAATAGAGGAAGTTTTGAGATTGAAAATCTCTAATAAAAGTTCGTTTTTTTCAGCTTTGAAATTCTTTCTTTCTGTTTCCAAGGAAGCGTGTAAAATAGCTATTTTTCTAATAATAGCTGGAATATAACAGAAATAAGAATTTTGAGAATGATCAATATTTTCTTCCTTATGTTTAGAAAAATCTTCTAGGGGATATAATGAAGTATAATCACTAGACAAGTTTAGATCTCTTGTCTTCTAACTATTATTCAAGTCGGTGTAGTCAAAAGGAATGTCAGTCCTATCAGTGGCTTGTCGTTTAGATTCTTCTAAAGCATTTATTTCGGAAGAATTAGTAAATGCCATTAAAGAAGTTAATCATAATCCCATATATTTGATATCGTAAAATTGTCTAATATTGATCTTTTTCAAGTTACAGGGATTGTTAAAACCTAAGCCCTCTTTAGGATTATAAAATTCTGTATCAAGAGGTTAGAAATATTGTTTGATCCGTTTGACACCATTAGAAGATCTTCTAATGTTTTAATCCTTGAATAAAGTTTCTTACGTTCGTCAGAAATTTCTTTGAAATTATTTTTAGAAATCTCTAAGTCTCTCTGACAATCAATAAGAATCGTATTAAGTTCAGTAATTTAAGTCTCAGAGGTAGCTACGGTTAATTCAAGACTAGAGATTTTTTCCTTAGCGTTAGATAAGAGAATTTCGAGATGAATTTTCTTATCTAATTGCTTTTGGAAATTGCTTTCGCTAAGAGCTAATTTCTCTTCTAATTCATTTGTTCGTTTCCGCTCAATTTTCATGTTAGTGTACTTAAGCTGTAACGATTCTAACATGTTTAATAACGTGGAATTAGACAATTGTACCTCTTGTGACGAAGAGGATGCTTTGTCGTCGTCGTCAGGCCTCCTGGATGGGTCATCATTTGAAGCGTCGTCGAGGTATGCCATTAGTGCAAGATTTTTGTCTTCAGAATCTGTGGTATCTACTAGCCAATGCTCTTGTTCTGCCATCAATGCTACTCCAGCCTCTTTCTGTTTAGTGAGTTGGAATTTTTTGGAGTAGTAGTTGGCATCCTTTTTCTTGGGTAGGTTGCATTCTCTGGAGAAGTGTCCTACCTTTCCACAGTTATAGCATTTTTGAGGTTCTTTGACACTTGGATTCTGAGGACTCGGCCGGTCTTTCCCTTTGCTTGGAGCTAGATGTCCGAAGTCTATTGGCCGAAGACGAGGATTTCTTTTTGTAAAAGTTTTTACTCATCATTATAGAAATGAGAGCTAACTGTTTCTTGAACTCCTTCATATCAGGTTCGGAGTCCGAGTCAGATTCTTCTTCACCTTCTGAAGAACTTGACAGCTTGATACTTTTATCCTTTCGAGATCGACTTTGCTTTCTTTCAGAGATAAGTGCTATAGAGTCGTCGATCTATTTGCCCTTTAGTTCTTTTTGAATCTCGCTTATATCTTCTTCATGTTGGGCGAGATTGTAGAAGACAGCGTGAATATCCATTTCGTCCAGATCCTTATTTTGTCGGATTTGAATGGATATTTTCTTCCACTCCGGTTGAAGAGAAGAGAGAAATTTGATGTTGACCTCCATGTTGGTCTTGAATATATCAATCTTCCCCATTTCATTGAGAAGGGTTAGATATCTTTGATAGAGTTCATAAACTGATTCATCTGTCTTGGCCTTGAAAGAGTCATAAACAGTTAGGATATTTGCTTTCTTTGCTTTGACTCCAACTTCAGTTCGTTGCATCATCTTGTGGAGCTCGTCCCACATGGCTTTTGCACTTGATAGACTATCTATTTGCATATAGATGTCATTCGGTATTCCTTGCATTAGGAAAGTCTTGGCTCCCATGTCTGCTTTGGCTCTTAAACGCTCCCCCTCGGTATATTCACCAGGGACTTTAAGTCTTCTGGTTGTAGGAATAGGAGGATTGTTTGTGGCATCTCCTTCTTGGATGAGCCAGAGTTGGACCTTCTTGAAGTGACGCAATCAAATTTGAGGCTTGATCTTTCGTTTCCAAGAAGTTCAAGAACCGACTTCTCCATACCGTGTATTCGCCTCTTCGAAGAATTGGAGGGCGAACATCATTTCCAAGTGAGTAAGCATCCATTTTTTTGATTGGTAGGATCTTCGTGAAGGTTTTGAATAGTAATGAAAAATGCTTCACAAGTGACAAACCTAGTTAGAAATATTCGATTCGCACTTAAACAATTTCCTTTCTGAACATATGATCCGGTCGTGAAATAGAAATTGTTATGTTTTTGAAAATATTTGGTAATTAAAAATTGATACTTCAAGAATCGTTAAAGAAATTTGAATTGCTGATAAAAAATATTGAGTATAAAAAATTGATAGTTCGGAGTAAAATATTTTTCGTAAGTTTTCAAGTTCAAAATTTTTGATTTCTTTTAAAAATGATGTGGTCGAAATGTTTTTCGAGCAGTAAAGTTTTTCGATTTAAAAATATTATGCTTTTTAATCGAAAACGTTTTTCGAACGTTTAAGGATTTAGTTATTCGTTTATCGAAGAATACTTTTCGGAAATTGTTGAAAAGATGACCTTATCGAAAAATATTTTGTCGAAAAACTATGTTGATCGCAAAAACTCTTATCGAATAACTTGTGATCGAAAAATTACTAGTGATCGAAAAACATTGTTTTTAGTTTGATTCAAATTGTTGACTGTAAAAAGTTTTCGATGGAATATTTTTCGATCGAAAATATGTTTTGGCTAATTATGGATCGAGAAACTTATTCGCTCGAAAAATATACTTATATATGAACCGAATAACTAATTATTGAAATAATGTTTTTCAAGTCTTAAATTTGAGTAAAACACTCGAAAATAGTGTTTGTGGTCGAAAAAATTTCTCGGCTGCAAACTTGGTCGAAAAATATTTTTCGATTCAAGTTTTTCGATCGAAGAACTTGATCGAAGAACAATTAAGTTCAATGTAACAGTGAAAATTTCAGATTTAATCGAAATGTTCAATTTAGATGCGAAAATTCTGGATAATCACTGGTTTAACAGTTCTAATTATGATTAAACACAGAATCAACCACGTTTAATAGCAAAATATATCGAGATTTAAGAAAATCATATTGGACTCAAAACTTGATCGCAAACTTAAAAATCAATATAGATAAAAAATTTGAATTATAATTACGTTCTAAGCGATTGAAATAAGTACGTAAATCAATCCTAGCATATAATCAATCACTTAATCATCAAAATCAATAGCAAAATTCGCACAATTAAGAATATCGATCAAAATATAAATTACGTTAGTTTTTCGATCGAAAAATCTGCAAAATTATTTTGATCTGTAAATTGCGAATTCTGTCCAAGATCAATCACGATTTGCTCTGCTACCAATTGTTAGGTCCTGTTTCATCAATCAACAAACAATCTAAGAAATCTCGGTATTCGAGTAAGAAATCTTACGATATACGATCAGTCGAATATCCGCTTTGAAGATCTTGAGAGGTTGTGAGATGTTTCCTTGTTTCTTGAAGGTTACCTCTCGTTTTAAAAATATGAATTCGAAACTTATTATTTACTCAATAACGAATGATGTATTTACATTGATAGTGTACATCATATTTATACCTATATTTAAGGTATAATTACTCTTAAGTCCTACACTATCAATATTTATAATTACGCCCCTAATTACAAGGATAATGAAATAATAAAGTACAATTCTAATATACTCTTCAATTTAAGATCGAAAATTCTGAGTATCGTAGAAGATAATTCGGAGACAAATGTTTTTCGTAAGTTTTGAAAATTTCGAATTTTGATTTCTTCCAAACCAGTGTAAAATGTGTGTGAAGAGAATATTAGAATTGAGCTTTGTTATTTCATTATGCTTGTAATTAGGGGCGTAATTAGTAGTTTTAATAGTGTAGGACCTACTAGCAATTATACCTTGAATATAGGTTAAAATATGATGTACACTATGAAAATTAATACAAGTTTTTATTCAGAAAAGTACAAGCATCGAATTCATATTTTAAATTGAGAGAGAATACGATCGAGAAACTAGGAAAGCTAACAACCTCTCTCAAGATCTTCAACGTGGTTATTCGACCAAACGTAATCCGTAAGATTTCATACTCGAATACCTCGAATTCTTGCTTAGATTGCTTGTTGATTGATGAATCAGGACCTAACAATTCGTATCAGAGCAAATCGTGATTGATTTTGGATAGAATTCGCAATTTCCAGATCAAAATAATTTTCCATATTTTTCGATCGAAAAACTCACTTGACTTATATTTTGATCAATATGCTTAATGTGCGAATTTTGTTGTTGATTTTGTTGATTATGTGATAGATGATATGTTAGGATTGATTTACGTACTGATTTGAATCGCTTAGAATGCCATATTAATTCAGATTTCGATTTAGATCGATTTTTGCGTTTGCGATCAAGTTTTTAGTCCGATCTGTTTTCTTAAATCTCGATATATTTTGCTATTAAACGTGGTTGATTCTGTGTTTGTTCTTATTTAGAACTGTTAAACGTGTGATTATCCAGAATTTCAGCCCTAAACTGAACATCTCGGTTCAAACTGGAATTTTCACTGTTACATTGAACTTAGCTGTTCTTCGATCGAAAAACTTGGATTAAAAATTAATTTTCGACAAAGTTTGCAGCCGAGAAATTTTTCGACGACAAACACTATTTTCGAGTGTTTTACTCAAATTTAAGACTCGCAAAACATTATTTCAATAATTAATTTTTCGGTTCATAAATAAATATCTTTTTCGAGTGAATAAATTTTTCGATCCAAAATTAGCTAAAACATATTTTCGATCGAAAAATATTTCATCGAAAAATTTTAGAATCAACAATTTGAGTCAAAATAAAACAAAGTTTTTCGATCATTAGTAATTTTTCGATCACAAGTTATTCGATAAGAATTTTTGTGATCAACATAGTTTTTCGACAAAATATTTTTCGATAAGATCATCTTTTCAACATTTTTTTTAAAAATATTTTTCGATAAACATATAACTAAATCCTTAAACGTTCGAAAAACTTTTTCGATTAAAAAGTTTAACATTTTTAAATCGAAAAAACTTTACTGCTCGAAAAACATTTCGACCACTACATTTAAAAGAAATCAAAAATTGTGAACTTCAACACTTACGAAAAATATTTGTTTACGAACTATCTATTTTGATACTCAATATTTTCGATCAATAATTCAAATTTCTTTAACAAATCTTGAAGTATCAATTTTTACTTACCAAATATTTTCGAAACCATAACAATTTCTCTTTCACGACCGGATCATAGGTTCAAAAAGGAAATTGTTTAAATTACGAATCAAATATTTCTAACTAAGTTTGTCACTTGTAAAGCATTTTTCATTACGATTCCAAACTTTCACGAAGATCCTACCAATCAACAAAAATGGATGCTTACTCACTCGGAAATGACATCCGCCCACGATATGGAGAAGCCGGTTCATGAACTTCTTGGAAACGAAAGATCAAGCCATAAATTTGATCGCGTCACTTCAAGAAGGTCCAGCTCAATTCTGGCTCATCCAAGAAGGAGATGCCACAAACAATCCTCCTATTCCTGCAACCAGAATACTTAAAGTTCCTGGTGAATATACCGAGGGGGAGCGTTTAAGAGCCAAAGCAGACTTGGGAGCCAAGACATTCCTAATGCAAGGAATATCGAATGACATCTATATGCAAATAGATAGTCTATCGAGCACAAAGACCATGAGGGACGAGCTCCACAAGATGATACAGCGAACCGAAGTTGGAGTCAAAGCAAAGAAAACAAATATTCTAACAGCTTACGACTCTTGCAAAGCCAAGACAGATGAATCGGTTTATGAACTCTATGAAAGATATATAACTCTTCTTAATGAAATGAGGAAAATAAATATATTCAAGACCAACATGGAGGCCAACATCAGATTTCTTTCTTCTCTTCAACTGGAGTGGAAGAAAATATCCATTTAAATCCGACAAAATAAGGATTTGGACGAAATGGATATCCACGCCGTCTTTGGTAATCTCGCCCAACATGAAGAAGATATAAGCGAGATCCAAAAAGAACTAAAGGACAAGAAGATCAACGATTCTATAGTACTTGTCTCTGAAAGAAAGCCAAGTCGATCTCGAAAGGATAAAAGTATCAAGCTGCCAAGTTCTTCAGAAGATGAAGGAGAATCTGACTTGGACTCAGAACCCGATATGAAGGAGTTCAAGAAACAGTTAGCTCTCAGTTCTAAAATGATGAACAAAAAGTTTTACAAAAAGAAATCCTCGTCTTCGGCCAATAGACTTCGGACATCTAGCTCCAAGCAAAGGGAAAGACCGGCCGAGTCCTCAGAATCAAAAAGTGTCAAAGAACCACAAAAATGTTATAATTGTGAAAAGATCGGACACTTCTCCAGGGAATGCAAACTACCCAAGAAAAAGGACGCCAACTACTACTCAAAAAAATTCCAAATCACTAAACAGAAAGAGGCTGGAGTAGCACTGATGGCAGAACAAGAGCATTGGCTGGAAGACACCACAGATTCTGAAGACGAAAATTCATCTCGAAATTCTCTTATCTAACGCTAAAAAAAGAATATCTAGTCTTGAATTAACCATAGCTACCTTTGAGACAAAAATTACTGAACTTAATACGATTCTTATCGATTGTCGGAGAGACTAAGAGATTTCTAAAAATAATTTCTAAGAAATTTCTGACGAACGTAAGAAACTTTATTCAAGGATTAAAACGTTAGATGATCTTCTAATAAAAAGGGGTCAAACGGATTAAACTACATTTCTAAATCAACCTCTTGATACAGAATTTTATAATCCTAAAGAGGGCTTAGGTTTTAACAATCCCTGTAACTTGAAAAAGGTCAATGTTAGACAATTATACGATATCAAGTATATGGGATTAACATTCCTTTTGACTATACCGACTTGAATAATAGTTACAAGACAAGAGATCTCAACTTGTCTAGTGATTATAATTCCTTATATCCCCTAGATGATTTCTCTAACGACATGGAAGATAATTGTGATCATCAAAATTCTAATTTATGTTATATTCCGGCTATTATTAGAAAAATAGCTGATTTAAACGCTTCCTTGGAAACAGAAAGAAAGAATTTCAAAGCTGAAAAGAACGAACTTTTACTGGAGATTTCCAATCTCAAAACTTCCTCTACTTTAAAAACTTGTCCTGATCTTATTTTGAAAGAAATTCTTAATGAAGGACAAGATTAAACAAAAAAAAAATAACTCTCCCATTATTTTTCAAAATATTTCAAAAGAAGATGAATCTTCTTTAAAAATTGTAAAGAGAGAAAATGAATCCTTAAATTCTTCAAAAAGGAAAAAGATTTTTACTAACTCTTTTTCTACTCCATCCACAGGTAGAGTAGTAAAAGAGGTGAAGTATGCTAAGGAAAGAGTGCCTAGAATAAAATTTCAGAAGAAAAATGATTTGTTATCTAATTTTTCTATGTCAAAAACTAAGGACACTCGTACGAAGACAGCCATTTCTAGTATTGTTACTTCAACTTATGCGTTAAAGCCTATTATTTTTGAACGCACAAACTTTGACATTGGCTCTACGTCTAAAAATAATGACCATCATTCTAAGACAAAAGCAAGTCTTAAGTCTCATAGGAAACAAGATCCGGCTATTACAAAGCTTATAGCTCCATACATTCTTGTCCTCACCTAAGGTACCCAGTCCATCTACATTCAGCTAAACACCTTAGGAGACTAGCTAGAGAAAAGATTTTCTCAAGCAATAAGACAAATCAGACATTTGCTCGTACTGAAATTAACCTCCCATGTAATGTTCAACCTAACTGGGTTCCTAAAACATCACCTAGGCCAACACAAGCCAATAAGGCCAAGTTGCCTAAAGAAGTACCACTTAAAACAACTACTTCTAAGTTGGTTTGGGTACCTAAGTATTCCAATAATTTAGGAACCAAAAATGACCAAACCTTACTTATCAAATCTGCTAATCCGAGAGGACCCATTCAAAAGTGGGTACCTAAATCTCTCTAACCTCTTTCTATGCAGATCCATCATGTGTGGTATTTAGATTCTGGTTGCTCCACACACATGACGGGAAAGCAGGAACTATTGAGCAAGTACCAAGATCGTTACAATGGCAAAGTCCGATTTGGCAACAATGACTCAGCTCCCATACTCGGATTTGGAGACATTCTACTGCCAAATCTGACGATTAAAGATGTCTCTTACGTCCAAGGTCTCCAGCACTATCTATTCAGTATAGGACAATTCTGCGATAAAGGATTTCAAGTGGTATTTCTAGCTGATCAGTGCATAATTTTAAATAGTCAGAATCAAGAACTGTAACAGGATCACGAAGACCAAATCTCTACACTATCAATCTGACAACAGTTCGACCTTCGACAGTTGTTTGCCTCATCGCAAGTTCGATCTGAAAGCCTTTGAAGCCATTTTTGTCGGATATTCCTCTACTTCAAAATCATATCGCGTCTACCTCAAGTCTTCTCGTACATTTCTTGAAACCTACAACCTCACCTTTCCAGAAATGACGGAATTGGCTTCTGAATAAAACAGTTCAGCGCCCGAGCTTCTAGGCGTGTTAGCACAAGGTCAACAACATTCGACAACTTTTACCTCAAAGTCAAGAGAAGCAATTCCCGCCAACTTGGAAGATTTAGATTCACTGTTTGAACATTTTTATCGGAACGAGTCTCAAATGCTTGCTTCGTCCCATTCTATACCAAGCAGTGCTCCTTCTCCCTCAATGGAAGAAATTCAAATTGAGACTCCTAATCCTCAAAATCCGACCAATGTTGGAGAGTCTACTAATTCTGAATCTTCATCTAGTGCTGCAGCTCCTACAAATGCGGATGAAGAAATTCCTACCGATTGAATCTCTGAATTGAATTTCCCGACTATGAATGATCATCCCATTAATTCCGGATGTCTCGATCTATCATCCAATGATGAATCTACTTCGGTTATTCCTCACGAACTCAAATGGACTCGAGCTCATCCTACTGACCAGATTATCGGTGATCCTTCAAGTGGTGTACGTACTAGGACGTCTACACAAAGCGGTTTATTCACATGCTTCCTAAGCCAAAACGAACCAAATAAGGTAGCCGAAGCACTTAAAGACCCGAATTGGGTAATTGCGATGCAAGATGAACTCAACCAGTTCAAGCGTCTACAAGTTTGGACATTGGTTCCTCGACCACAAGGCAAAACTATAATTGGAATTAAATGGGTTTTCAAGAACAAGAAAAATGAGAACGGTGAAGTAATCAGGAATAAAGCATGGCTCGTTGCTAAGGGATAAAATCAACAAGAAGGAATCGATTACGACGAGACGTATCCTCCCGTCGCCCGTATTGAAGCTATTCGCTTATTTCTAGCATACGCGGCTCACAAAGACTTCAAAGTATATCAAATGGACGTCAAAACTACCTTTCTCAACGGCGTATTAAAAGAAGAAGTCTACGTCGCTCAACCTGAATGGTTCATGCACGAGAACCATCCTGATCATGTCTATCGATTTGACAAAGCTCTCTATGGTCTAAAACAAGCCCCTCGTGCTTGGTATGATGTTCTGAGCGAAATTTTGGTCAAATCCAACTTCATCAGAGGAACAATCGATACGACACTCTTCATCAAAAGGCAAGGCAAAGACTTGATGATCGTTCCAGTTTACGTTGATGACATCATTTTCGGATCGACGAATGAACGTCTCTGTCAGAAATTTGCTAATCTCATGAAGACCAAATTCGAGATGAGCTTAATGGGAGAACTCCAATTCTTTCTTGGATTACAAGTCAAGCAACTCGATGATGGCATTTTCACTAGTCAGACCAAATATATCCGAGATATTCTGAAGAGATTTAATCAAGATAAGAGCACACCGATGAATACTCATATGTCTACTAATTGCAAATTGGATGCTGATCCGTCTGGAAAGGCTGTCAACATCACCACCTACCGGAGCATTATCGATCTCTTCTCTACTTGATATCCAGCCGACCCGACATTATGTTTGCAACTTGCCTATGCGCCCGCTTTCAAGCGGACCCAAAGGAGTCCCACATGAATGCCGTCAAGAGGATTCTACGATATCTCAAAGGAACTCCAAACTTAGGGCTGTGGTATCCTAAAAATACTGACTTTCGACTTATTGGCTATACTGATGCTGACTATGCAGGTTGACGAATGGACAGAAAAAGCACGTCTGGCGGAGCACAATTTTTAGGCGAAAAGTTGATTTGCTGGTCCTCAAAGAAACAAAATTGTGTGTCAACATCGACGGCCGAAGCAAAATACGTTGCGGCTGCCAGTTGTTGCTCGCAGATTCTATGGATGCGGACACAACTACGCGATTACGGGTTTGATTTTAATAACATTCCCATTTACAGTGATTCTCAAAGTGCTATTGCCATTACGTGCAATCCTATTCATCATTCACGCACGAAACACAAAGAAATTCGATATCATTTTATAAAAGATCATGTAGAAAAAGGCACGATATATATGTATTTTGTAAAAACGGAGCTTCAACTTGCCGATTTTATCACTAAGGCATTGGATGAAAAACGATTCCAATTCCTTATTGCTAAATTAGGCATGTTGAATCCCAATCTTACTTGAAATGTGCTTTACATGCTCTACTATTCTTCAATTTGATATTATATGTGCTTCCTGATATTCCTTGATTATTTTGCGTGACTCTATCTTTTAATATTTTTTTCATAAAAGAAAATTAAAAATAAAATATATATAATACTATATATATATATAAATAGTATAAATAAAAAAAGGGGGGATGACGATAATTTTGATTTTTTTTAAATTACTCACAAAAATATTTCTTCCATATATATGATTAAGTTCTTTGCCTAAAAATTCATATGACATCCTTTTATTCAAAAAACCTTTGCTTGTATCACTAGACACAAAGCCACATCATACATGTGAGAATTTGTACCTCAATTTTTTTTTCTGTGTCACACTTCAAATGACTATCTTTTGGTTTGTACTTCGTAGCTTCAATCTTGCTTTTGTGAGTAGATTGTCATGAAAATGATAAGGGCATATTAGGAAATTTCTCACTTGGCCCAAATTATAAATCCTTTACTTTGTCCTCTAGAAATCCCCTTTGAGCCTACTCCGACATTCTTTTTCTTTATAAACACCCGATTAAGCCTTCAACCTTATTCACAAGATTCGGGGTTACTCAGTCAAGAAAAGGAGGGGGAGAGCAAAAGGGATGCACATTATGCATTTATCAATCATTATAGAAGAGAGACACTGATCTCACTGCGAACTTCTCCTTGAAAATCTCGTATATTCCTAGAAGAGAAGCACCTTTAAGTGAACTTCTCCTATGATAATCTAGATTTTATGTAGAGAAAATGAGAAGAGAAGCACAGTCTTGGGTTAGAACTCCATATTTGTGAAACTTTCTCAATGAACACAGTCTCGACCCAAAATCAAAGAAGATCTCATCTCTCAAAGTCATGAAAAGAAATCACTAAAGAAAGGAAAAGCAAAGGATCAGAACATAATTTCTTAAACAAAAAAAAAAAAGGGCCCCAGGAAGAGAAAAATTTTTAAGCTCACTAACCCAAATGGGTAGAGCCTAAAAATAATCCCTTAAAAGTCCCACTGATTCAAAATGATGAACTCTCACTTGGTAAGTTGATTAAAAATACTACGATAACAAATTAGTTGATATAATTTTGTTGTGATGATAAGAGTGATATATCTACTAAAACTCTCCTTGATAAAAATAAATTAAGTGATATGAGCGAAACTTGCAAGAGTTGTCGAAGTGATTCATAATATGCTCTTAGAAATACTAGTTTAGTTACATGATTTTATGGCAAATTAATGTTTTATGTCTTGATATTTTTTGTGTGATAATGTTCAAAATAAATAAATCTGACCCCGAAACAAAAATATTTTTTTCTTTTATTCGCACATTTTAAATGCATTAATACATGCATTGGTTAAGAATTGATATAATGCGAATAACTATTTTGATATACGTAATATTTCTAATGAAACTATGCTGAATTGCTTAAAATGCGTTACTTGTACTTAAATCGGAAATTTTCATATGCCAATTTGTACTAAAAATAGGCCTAGGTACTGAAAAGTTTACTCATGCAATTGTTGAGGGGGAGTTTTATATGAGAATTTGTTATTATCCTCTGCACTCGTAAAACATAAATTCTAACGTTTTTAAGCCTCGCAGAAAATTTAGAGTTCATCCGAGGAGTCAAATGTTGAATTTCATCAACATTAGGAGATAATTTCATCTCTTTCAGAAATACAGGGAGTATTATGCAATTTATTTTTGGGTTAATTCATAAAAAAAAAATTTCAGACATGAATTTATCTAAAGCCCAAAATATTTTTTTTTTCGGCCCAATGTAATTTTTACTTTACCCGATCGTAAAGTATTAATATCACTTTATCGATCGAAAAACTCTCTCACACGCTACACATTTCCAATCGAAAAACTTTTCGACTTCTACGAACTCTTCGAACCAACTTCGGCGATTTAAACCAAATCCCGCAATTTCGAACTTTTTAGATTAAACTTGCCGATTTCGAAGGTAGAAACTTGTTCCGAATCATTTTCTTTTCAAAAACATCCGATTCGCAAGCAGTTTCACGAAAAACATTTGAAGAAAGTTCAAGTTTATATTTTTTCGACGAAAACTTGTTTGAAAGTTTTCCGATCACAAAAGTCCGTATCGCAAAAGTCCGTATCGCAAACAGTGTCATCGAAGAACTTTATTCGACCGCAAAACTCAGTGTTGAAAACCTTTGTGTTTTCGATATATTTTTATTCGATCGCAAAACTACGCAGTGAATAACTTAAGTTTTTCGACCATTTTTATTCGATCGCAAAACTACGCGGCGAATAACTTAAGTTTTTCGACTATTCTTATTCGAAAACAACTCTCGGCCTCATCTGTAGTGCCTTCAATCATACCTGCTTCGGAGCCAACACATCCACCACCAACTGATCAGACTTCAGGGTTAATAACGAATGTCCTTGGACGTTCAGGAACTTCAAGACCTACTCAAGGCGGCACATCGGAAATCTACTTCGATGTTGTGACAGTGGAGCGCCTGCCTGGCCCCACTCCACCACTATTCGTGACGGAGCAAAGACTACAAGAAGCGCTCTCCACAACTCTATCTTCTCTAGAATATCGTCTGATAGACTGAATGCTCCACGCTCTCGAGACTTCCGGAAGAGACACCGGGAAAACACCAGTCTCAGAAGCTGCTCCGACCGACACACAAACCACCCCCATATCCTAACCACTTCCTACCACCACCCTACACACCCCACTACAACCAATCCTCACCACCCCAACTCCCTCACCCTCACTTATCAATCCCTACAACATCCCGATTACGCAGCTTCACGATATACTCATCTCCCGCCTCCTCGCCTTTACAGACCAGATCTCCCACAGGGGAGAGTCTCTACAAAAGGTTGATAGATGAACCAGAGCTGCCAACACAAACAAGGTGCCGAGAAGAAAGCTCCCGCACGAAGCGTAGACATGACGATCCCGATGATCCGGATCGTCATGAGGGGGAGAAACGGCAACGAACTACACGGAGCGGCCGTGGATTGAGTCAAGCACAGACAATGACTGAAGAAGCTGCAGGATCATCCTCACACCCACCAACCACACAATCTCAAACCCGCCAACAAACAACCACACCTCCCACCATATCCCAAACACTAACCCTCTCTCCTACAAATCCAAATCCGATCCCGACCTCAAACCTCCCCCAAGTCCAACCAGAAGCAGTTGCCTACGATCCACATCTGATCGTAGATGACTACATCCTAAACGAGAAGTGGATGACGCAATGGGAACCAGAGGAAGCTGCTGAAGCTCGACTCTCCAACGTCAAATACTTCCTACAACAAGCTTCGGTGGACTTGGTGCAGCTTGAAGAAGAAGAACTTCAAGAAGGCGAGAACTACAGTTCTGCTCTCCCAGAGCTACCCGAAATGATAAGGCTCAGAGTCGACTCTCCTCCCCGTTTATCAAAAGGGACAGTTAGAGTTGAGACGCAATGGGAGAACGTCAGAATTGAAGTCCCGTTCATTGAAGACGTAAGAAAGCAGATTTGGAGGGCTCCAAACAAAATAAAGAAGCTCAATGAACTTAACCTAAGGGGCATCTCACACTGGGAAGATAGGAAGAAAATGGAGTATATCTTCATGCTCAACTATCTCGGACCCGATCGAAGTGGCATTCCATCTGATCAACTGAAGGAAATTTTCATGAACAAGTCACCGATTCTCCAACTTATCGGTGACTCGCATACGATCGGAAGATACCCAACCCCTATCTACATCATTGAGCGAGCGGACATCAACCATATATACATCATTGAGGTCTACCAGTTGTACCAGATGCACAAGAGAAAGTACAAGACGCATTCCGGATATATTAAGAATGAAGGACTCGAGGGACTGAAAAGATTCATGGTGCGGCAGATCAAGTGTCACACCGCACACGACCTTCAAATTGCAATAGAGAACAACATGAAGAAGGTCAACATGGAATCTCCGCTAATGAAGGGCTTCCCACTCAACAACTTTCCCGAGAACTACATCTTTAAGAAACCTGGCCTCGCCATAACCTATCTAAATCCATTGATTGGAAAGAAAAGGGCTATGATGAAGTCAGAAGTCCATGAGTTCTGCGACGGGACGCTAAAGTTAGTGCGGAAGAACATCCAGAAGAGATTGGGAGAGATCACCGAAGAGACAATCTTCGAAGATCTTTGTGAAGAAGAGGCCCCACTCTTGAACGAGCTTCTAGATGCTATAAATGAGAGATTGGAGCTGAGGAATGCTGTTCGACGTTACGAGACAGCATTGGGATTGCGGAAGTCGTTTTACGCCCGACAAGGATAAAAGGAGCTGAAACAAAGACAAGCACAAAGGGGGAGATTGAAGAGAATATTAGAATTGTGCTTTGTTATTTCATTATCCTTGTAATTAGGGGCGTAATTAGTAGTTTTAATAGTGTAGGACCTAATAGCAATTATACCTTGAATATAGGTATAAATATGATGTACACTATCAAAATTAATACAAGTTTTTATTCAGAAAATTACAAGCATCGAATTCATATTTTAAATTGAGAGAGAATACGATCGAGAAACTAGGAAAGCTAACAACATCTCTCAAGATCTTCAACGTGGTTATTCGACCAAACGTAATCCGTAAGATTTCTTACTGGAATACCTAGAATTCTTGCTTAGATTGCTTGTTGATTGATGAAACAGGACCTAACAGTGTGTACAGTGGTCGAAAATTTTTTCGAGCAATAAAGTTTTCGATTTAAAAATTTTCGAACCTTTAATCGAAAATGATTTCGATCGTATAAGTTTTTCATGGTATTTATCGAAAAAAAATTTCGAAGGGAAGAGTTTTGAAAAGTAAATATCCTATCGAGAAATAGTTTGTCGAATAATTGTTGATCGCAAAAACTTTTATCGAAAACTTTGTAATCAAAAAATTAAGAGTGATAGAAAAATTTCTCTAAGTTTGGCTCAAATTGTTGACTAAAAGTTTTTCGAGTGTGAATTATTCGATCGAAATATGTTTCGCTATATTTTAACTCGAAAATTTAAATGATCGAAAATCTTGAGATAAAAAAACTTGTTTTACTTTACAAGTTTTCGAGTCAAAACAAGATATCTATTTAGCGAAAACAGTATCCTTCGAAAAAAAATTTCGCTTTGTTACACTCGAAAAGGATATTTATTTATGAATCGAAAAACTTATTATCGAAAATAATTTTTTTTCGAGTCTTATATTTGAGTAAAACACACGAGAATAGTGTTTGTCATCGAAAAATTTCTCAGCTGCAAACTTATTCGAAAATTATTTTTCGAGCCAAGTTTTGCGATCGAAAAACGATCGAAGAACAACCTTCAAGTTCAGTGGAACAGTGAAAAATCCAGATTCAACCAAAATGTTCAAGTTAGGAGCTGAAATTCTGGATAATCACTCGTTTCTTAGTTCTGAATATGAACAAAAACAAGATTAACCACGTTTTACAGCAAAATATACGATTATGAAGAAAATCAAATTGTAATCAAAACATGATCGCAAACGCAAATATCGATCGAAATAAAAAATTTGAATTAATCTGAATTTCTAAGCGATTGAATTTAGTATGTAAATCATTCCTTAACATATAATCTATCACTTAATCAGCAAGATCATCAACAAAATTCGCAAACATTAAGCGCATTGATAAAAATACATTTCACGTAAGTTTTTCGATCGAAAAATATGAAAGAAAATTATTTTGATCTTATAATCGCGAACTTAATCCAACAGCGATCACAACCTGGCTCTGATACCAATTATTAGGTCCTATTATATAAACTAACGATCGATCTAAGCATGAATTCTAGATATTCGAATGAGAAATCTTACGAATTACCTTCGGTCGAATATCGGCTTTGAAGATCTTGAGAGGAAACGATTAGAGAGTTTTTCGATTGCTTTTCTCTCTCTTAGAATGTGAATTCAGCGCTTGTGATTTTTTCGAAAATGACTTGTGTATTGATTTCTGTAATACCCGTAAAATTAATACGGGAATAATGCGCAATTAGCGTGAAAATTATTCTGTAATTTTCGGAAAAATTATGAAGTTAATTTTCGGACAAAGCGAATTTTCGGGAAATTGAACCGAAAATAAGAAAAATACTCTTTGAGTAAAATAAATAGATATGGGCCCAAATTAATTTAAAGTAGGCCCAATAAGAGATTTCCTTAAGAGAAAGGAAACGTAACTTTCCTTTTAAAGGTTTATCTCAAAAGGTGATAAGGACAAACGAAAATATCAAACGAAAGAAAACAAACGAAGAAAAGCAGAGAAGAACTAAGCAATTTCGGCTAACTTGGAAGTGAGGTAGGTGGTTTTTAACCCCTACAAACTGTTTTTAAGTTTGATTTATTTAGTTTAACGAATTTGGATGAAAGGTCATCCGAATTCATGAATTTCGGGAGCTTTGAATGATTATGTGTTGTATTTGCTGTGTTGAGATGTTAAGTTTGAGCTCAATATATGAGTTCTGTGAATTCTTACATGTTTATGTGAAATCTGGAACGGATTCATGTGATGAAGTTCTGGAAAATATGAATTTCGATGAGATGAAGAAAGTTTCAGCTCATGAGAAATTCGCGGGTTGAAAAGAATTCGCGGGCCAAAAAGGTTCGTGAAGTGTGAGAGAGGAAAGAAAATCGCGGGCTGCGATAAAATTCGCGGGCCGAAAGATTTGTAAAGATGTGAGTGAGAAAAGAAGGTCGCGGGCCAAATTTTAAATTTCGCCAAATTTGAAAGGTTGAAATTCGGGCAGATTTTCGATAGTTCGCCGAAGTTTAGTTCGCGAATTATATTCGGGTCGCGAAAAGTTCTTCGCGGACTCAAATGGATTTTATTGTGTGAGTAAATGGGTTTTTCGCGGGTCAGAATTAATTTCGCGGGTCGACCACAGGGTGATTCCTGTGAGAGAAGTAGCGGGTCGGACTAAAGTTTCGCGGGTCAACTTGAATTTCGCGGGGTGATTCCTGTGAGTGAATTTCGGGTGACACGCGAACTAAATCAGACTTCGCAAATTCGATCAAATGACGCGCGAAATCCAAATTCGGGCAATACCGCTAACACTGTGAAGAGTCCCGAATTTTGACTCCAAATGTCGGGTTGACCATATGCTTTTAAAAAGTCTGAAGTTGACCGAACTTCACGATTCGACCAGTCTAATTATTTTTGGACTTTTGTCTTAAATTAGGCCCAAATATTCAAATAAAATTATTTTAAGTTCATTTTATCTTTAAATCAAAGTATATTCATACTTTGACTAGAATTTTCGGGTCAACCCTTATTTTAAGATACGAGAGTATTTTGGGGTATTATTTGTAAGAAATAATACGTGATATATGTGACGAATGTGATATGCATTTCACGACATGCATAAGAGAGGTGAAGGTACCGTAATGATACGGTGACACGATATTGTGTCGAATGTGAGAAGGGTAGAGTTGCCGATTTTGGCAGTCAGGTTCAGACTCGATTATGCACTTGGTGGGAGAGGGGGTTTGCGACACCCATCTACTCGGGATTGAGCCACCCGAGGTGTAAACCACCGGATATTATTTGGCTCAGGGACGGCAGACAGATGTGAGATTCCTGTCTACCCGAACTTGTGGTATAACATTCGGGGAAAAAGCCGTCGGGTTGAGATTGTGTGCGGAAGGAGCGACCCGGCGCGGCCGGTGTGGGCTACCGCATGGTTGATGGTGTACTTTGCCATTGCGCGCGTGGGTGCCGAGTCTGACCTAGGGCCCTGTTGAGAATTGAGAATTGATAGATGAGATTTGTCGAGTGTGCATTATATTATATTGTGAGGAACCGGGATTGGGTGGAGTGCACGCACGTATTGCATGTTATGTAATCACCTACTGGGCAATAGCTCAGGGTTCTATCCTATTTTTGTTTGTAGGTAAGAATGAACCCGACACCGACTAGTGTCAGGGTTGAGATTCATGGCGAGCTGGCGGCGGTGACTCCACGGACTTTTGAGGGTGGCGCAGTACATGGGACGCGACCTGTGGAGTGGCATAGTGTTTGATATTGGGTTTGAAATTTTGGGGCTTCGGCCCAAAGTATTAATAGTAGATATTTTTGTAAACCCGATATAATACTATGTAGGTTGTTTAAATGAAAATTTTATCGGGTCTTCCGCGTGTTCTGTTGCGGGGAAATCCGCCAATTAACTTAATTAGGAAGTAGGGTCGCCACAGGTGGTATCAGAGCTTAGGCTTTAGATTCTGAAGACTGTCCATGTACTGCCACTCAAAAGCCGGGAGAACCAGCCTCGCCTGTAAGTTAAGTGTAATACTTTGATATGATTATGTGATTTCGTGGTATCTTTACCACATGGGGATCCAACTCGATCAAATTTGGTGGTTGAGAAATGTCCCGTAAGAATTGAGGGTAGAGAGTTAGATGTGAACCTAATAGTAATCCCGATGAATGATTACGATATTATATTCGGGATGGATTGGCTTTCGAAATACGGAGCCATTATTGATTGTTCAAAAAGGGTAGTTAGGTTTCGATCGCCAGAGGGAGAGGAGTTTGAATTTTCGGGAAGAAAGAATAGAAACTCAATCCCTCGGATTTCTGCTTTAAAAGCTCAGCGACTCGTAAATACGGGTTGCGAATCGTTCCTAGTTTTTGCGGTGAATGCTGAGGAATCTTCCCAGCTTAAACTTGAGGAGGTTCCGATAGTGAACGAATATTCCGATGTATTTCCCGAGGATCTTCCGGGATTACCCCCTGATCGGGAGATTAAATTTGCAATCGATCTTGTACCTGGAGCTGCCCCGATCTCTAAATCCCCGTATCGGTTAGCACCGAACGAATTACGAGAATTGAAGGAGCAATTGGAAGATTTGTTGCAGAAGGGTTTTATTCAACCCAGTTCTCACCATGGGGAGCCCCGGTTTTATTTGTGAAGAAAAAGGACGGGTCGATGAGAATGTGTATCGATTATCGTGAACTCAACAAGATCACGATTAAGAATAAATACCCATTGCCAAGGATTGACGATTTATTCGATCAACTCCAAGGAGCAACAGTATTTTCTAAGATCGACCTGCGCTCCGGTTATCATCAGCTGAAGATCCGGGAAGCGGACATTCCAAAAACCGCATTCAGTACGAGGTACGGCCACTATGAATTTTTGGTCATGCCTTTCGGATTGACGAATGCTCCGGCAGCCTTCATGGATTTGATGAACCGAGTATTCAAAAAATTGCTGGACCGATGTGTTATCGTCTTTATCGACGATATTCTCATTTATTCCAAGACAAAAGAAGAACATGAGGAACATTTGAGAGCGGTCCTAGGAATTCTTCGGGAGAAACAATTATTCGCCAAATTTAAAAAGTGCGAATTTTGGTTGGATCGAGTAATCTTTCTGGGGCATGTTATTTCGGGAAACGGAATTTCAGTAGATCCCAGCAAGATAGAAGCTATAGAAAATTGGCCAAGACCAACCACTCCCACGGAGATAAGAAGTTTTCTCGGGCTAGCTGGGTATTATCGAAAGTTCATTAAGGACTTTTCCAGCATCGCCTCGACGCTCACCAATTTGACAAAGAAAAATGTTCCGTTCAAATGGACGGATGAATGTGAGCAAAGTTTCCAGGAATTAAAGAAAAGGCTAACAACTGCTCCAGTGTTAGCAATACCTTCGGGTACTGGAAATTTTTCTGTTTATAGTGATGCCTCTAAATATGGGTTGGGGTGTGTTTTAATGCAAAACGGGAAGGTGATCGCTTATGCCTCCCGACAATTAAAGCCATATGAGAAAAATTACCCCACTCATGATCTCGAACTCGCAGCCGTAGTGTTTGCTCTTAAAACATGGCGACACTATCTTTACGGAGAAAGATGCGAGATCTTCACGGATCACAAGAGTTTGAAGTACTTCTTCACCCAGAAGGAGTTAAATATGAGGCAAAGAAGATGGCTCGAGTTAGTCAAAGACTACGACTGTGTGATAAATTATCATCCAGGAAAAGCGAACGTAGTCGCAGATGCATTGAGCCGCAAAACTGTAAACACTGAATTACGCCAATTCGGAGTTGAAGTAATCAATTTCGGAGAGATTGAAGAAAAGTTGGCAGTGTTGACACTTAAGCCAACACTATTAGACCGAATCATTGAAGTACAAAAGAAAGATGAGTTGTACTTGAAGAAACAAAGAGAACAAGATAAAGAAGTCTCATCGGAATTTGAATTCCGAGAAGACGGGAGTTTACGATTTAAAAGTCGCTTATATGTGCCGGAAGATGAAGAGATTCGTCGAACTTTAATGACGGAGGCACATACGACAATATATTCGGTGCATCCCGGTGCAACGAAAATGTATCGTGATTTGCGACTAAATTATTGGTGGCCGGGAATGAAAAAGGATGTTGCTGCATTTGTACATAGATGCCTGACTTGTCAGCAGATCAAAGCAGAACATCAAAGACCGGCAGGAATGTTACAACCTTTGACGATTCCCGAGTGGAAGTGGGACCATATAACAATGGATTTTGTCGTCGGGTTGCCAAGAACGGTGAAAGGTTATGATGCAATTTGGGTGATTGTTGACAGACTGACTAAGTCCGCCCATTTCTTGCCTATTCACCAGACCTATCCCATGGAGAAGTTCGCTGAACTCTACATTCAAGAGATAGTGAGACTCCATGGAATTCCGATATCGATCATATCAGATCGAGATTCAAGATTTCTGTCCCAGTTCTGGAAAAGCTTACAGAAAGCTCTGGGAACTAAATTATCATTTAGTTCAGCTTATCATCCCCAGACTGACGGACAATCGGAAAGGACGATCCAGACACTCGAAGACATGTTGAGAGCATGTGTCTTGGATTTTCAAGGGAGTTGGAGTAAATATCTCCCGTTAATAGAATTTTCATATAACAACAGCTATCAAGCAACGATCGGAATGGCGCCTTACGAAGCCTTATACGGACGTAAATGTCGATCCCCAGTTCATTGGGATGAAATCGGCGAGAAGGCGCTATTAGGTCCCGAGATGGTACGCGAAATGACTGAAGTTGTTAAGAAAATTCGGGAGAAAATGCAAACGGCCCAAAGTCGCCAGAAGAGTTATGCAGACAAGAGGCGAAGGTCGTTAGAATTTGAAGAAGGTGATAAAGTATTTTTGAAAGTATCACCTATGAAGGGTGTCAAACGGTTCGGACAAAAAGGAAAGTTGAGTCCGAGATATATAGGACCTTTCAAAATTTTGAAAAGAGTCGGTGAAGTAGCATATCAGCTAGAATTACCGACGTCGTTAGCACAAGTCCATGACGTATTCCACGTGTCTACACTGCGAAAGTATGTGTTGGACCCGTATCATGTGCTAAGAGACAAAAGACTTCACCAACAATTGAAGCCGGACTTGAGTTACGAAGAAAAGCCGGTAGAGATTCTAATGTATGAGGTGAAGCAATTACGAAATAAGAATATTCCCCTCGTGAAGGTCTTATGGCGAAACCAGATATTGGAAGAAGCCACTTGGGAGCGAGAAGACGAAATGAGAGAGAAATACCCTGAGTTGTTTCAGACAACTTAAATTTCGGGGACGAAATTTCTTTTAGGGGGGGAGGATGTAATACCCGTAAAATTAATACGGGAATAATGCGCAATTAGCGTGAAAATTATTCTGTAATTTTCGGAAAATTATGAAGTTAATTTTCGGACAAAGCGAATTTTCGGGAAATTGAACCGAAAATAAGAAAAATACTCTTTGAGTAAAATAAATAGATATGGGCCCAAATTAATTTAAAGTAGGCCCAATAAGAGATTTCCTTAAGAGAAAGGAAACGTAACTTTCCTTTTAAAGGTTTATCTCAAAAGGTGATAAGGACAAACGAAAATATCAAACGAAAGAAAACAAACGAAGAAAAGCAGAGAAGAACTAAGCAATTTCGGCTAACTTGGAAGTGAGGTAGGTGGTTTTTAACCCCTACAAACTGTTTTTAAGTTTGATTTATTTAGTTTAACGAATTTGGATGAAAGGTCATCCGAATTCATGAATTTCGGGAGCTTTGAATGATTATGTGTTGTATTTGCTGTGTTGAGATGTTAAGTTTGAGCTCAATATATGAGTTCTGTGAATTCTTACATGTTTATGTGAAATCTGGAACGGATTCATGTGATGAAGTTCTGGAAAATATGAATTTCGATGAGATGAAGAAAGTTTCAGCTCATGAGAAATTCGCGGGTTGAAAAGAATTCGCGGGCCAAAAAGGTTCGTGAAGTGTGAGAGAGGAAAGAAAATCGCGGGCTGCGATAAAATTCGCGGGCCGAAAGATTTGTAAAGATGTGAGTGAGAAAAGAAGGTCGCGGGCCAAATTTTAAATTTCGCCAAATTTGAAAGGTTGAAATTCGGGCAGATTTTCGATAGTTCGCCGAAGTTTAGTTCGCGAATTATATTCGGGTCGCGAAAAGTTCTTCGCGGACTCAAATGGATTTTATTGTGTGAGTAAATGGGTTTTTCGCGGGTCAGAATTAATTTCGCGGGTCGACCACAGGGTGATTCCTGTGAGAGAAGTAGCGGGTCGGACTAAAGTTTCGCGGGTCAACTTGAATTTCGCGGGGTGATTCCTGTGAGTGAATTTCGGGTGACACGCGAACTAAATCAGACTTCGCAAATTCGATCAAATGACGCGCGAAATCCAAATTCGGGCAATACCGCTAACACTGTGAAGAGTCCCGAATTTTGACTCCAAATGTCGGGTTGACCATATGCTTTTAAAAAGTCTGAAGTTGACCGAACTTCACGATTCGACAGTCTAATTATTTTTGGACTTTTGTCTTAAATTAGGCCCAAATATTCAAATAAAATTATTTTAAGTTCATTTTATCTTTAAATCAAAGTATATTCATACTTTGACTAGAATTTTCGGGTCAACCCTTATTTTAAGATACGAGAGTATTTTGGGGTATTATTTGTAAGAAATAATACGTGATATATGTGACGAATGTGATATGCATTTCACGACATGCATAAGAGAGGTGAAGGTACCGTAATGATACGGTGACACGATATTGTGTCGAATGTGAGAAGGGTAGAGTTGCCGATTTTGGCAGTCAGGTTCAGACTCGATTATGCACTTGGTGGGAGAGGGGGTTTGCGACACCCATCTACTCGGGATTGAGCCACCCGAGGTGTAAACCACCGGATATTATTTGGCTCAGGGACGGCAGACAGATGTGAGATTCCTGTCTACCCGAACTTGTGGTATAACATTCGGGGAAAAAGCCGTCGGGTTGAGATTGTGTGCGGAAGGAGCGACCCGGCGCGGCCGGTGTGGGCTACCGCATGGTTGATGGTGTACTTTGCCATTGCGCGCGTGGGTGCCGAGTCTGACCTAGGGCCCTGTTGAGAATTGAGAATTGATAGATGAGATTTGTCGAGTGTGCATTATATTATATTGTGAGGAACCGGGATTGGGTGGAGTGCACGCACGTATTGCATGTTATGTAATCACCTACTGGGCAATAGCTCAGGGTTCTATCCTATTTTTGTTTGTAGGTAAGAATGAACCCGACACCGACTAGTGTCAGGGTTGAGATTCATGGCGAGCTGGCGGCGGTGACTCCACGGACTTTTGAGGGTGGCGCAGTACATGGGACGCGACCTGTGGAGTGGCATAGTGTTTGATATTGGGTTTGAAATTTTGGGGCTTCGGCCCAAAGTATTAATAGTAGATATGTTTGTAAACCCGATATAATACTATGTAGGTTGTTTAAATGAAAATTTTATCGGGTCTTCCGCGTGTTCTGTTGCGGGGAAATCCGCCAATTAACTTAATTAGGAAGTAGGGTCGCCACAATTTCGATAGTGTACATTGTATTTATACCTATTTACATGGTATATTTACTATTAAGTCATACACTATCAAAACTACGAATTACTATTAGGGGCATAATTCGTAGTTTTGATAGTGTAGGACTTAATAGTAAATATACCACGTAAATAGGTATAAATACAATGTACACTATCGAAATCAATACACAAGTCATTTTCGAAAAAATCACAAGCATTGAATTCACATTCTAAGAGAGAGAAAAGCAATCGAAAAACTCTCTAATCGTTTCTCTCTCAAGATCTTCAAAGCCGATATTCGACCGAAGGTAACTCTTAAGATTTCTCATTCGAATATCTAGAATTCATGTGTTCTTCAATCGTTTTTCGATCGAAAACTTGGGTCGAAAATCTTTTTCGAATAGTACACTGGCGCATAAGTTTTTCGATAATTTCACCGTTTTCGTGAGTTTCACTCATATAAAGACTCGAAAATTTTTATTTTCGATAAAAGTTTTTCGATTCTCACTTAAAAAAAAATTTCGCGCATAACTAAGCGTAAAATTTTTTCGACGAATATTGAAGCAACAATATTAAAGTTTGAAACAGCTGTCTTCTTGCGAGTGTCCTTAGTTTTTGATACAGAAGAAAATTTTGAAAATAAGACATTTCAATCAATTTTCTCCTGAATTCTATCCTATGCACTCTTTCCTTTGCATGATTCACCTCTTTTTCTACTCTACCTGTGGATGGAGTAGAAAAAGAGTTAGAAAAAATCTTTTGCCTTTTTGAAGCATTTAAGTCCTCCCTTTACGATTTTTAAAGAAGATTTATCTTCTTTTAAAATACTTTGAAAAACAATGGGAGGTGAGTTCTTAGTTATAATTTTAACCTTAATTAATGATTTTTCTTTCAAAGTAAAATCAGTACAAATTTTTAAAGTAGAGGAAGTTTTCAGATTAGAAATCTCCAGTAAAAGCTCATTCTTTTCAGTTTTGAAATTCTTTCTTTCTGCTATAATGAGGCGTTTAAATCAGCTATTTTCTTAATAATAGCTGGAATATAACAGAAAGTAGAATTCTGAAAATGATCAATATTTTCTTCTTTATCTTTAGAAAAATCTTCTAGGGGATATAATGAATTATAATCACTAGACAAGTTGAGATCCCTTGTCTTGTAACTATTATTCAAGTCGGTGTGGTCAATGGGAATGTCAGTCCTATTTGTGGCTTTTCGTTTAGATTTTTCTAAGGCATTTATTTCTGAAGAATTAGTAAAGGCCATTAGAAAATCAAGAGGATTATAAAATTCTTCAAGAGCATTTATTTGTGACCTAAGCCTTCTTTAGAATTATAAAATTCTATATCAAGAGGTTGATTTAGAAAGATAGTTTGATCCGTTTGACCTCTTTTCATTAGAAGATCATCTAAAGTTTTAATCGTTGGGTAAAGTTTCTTACATTCGTCAGAGAGTTCTTTGAAATTATTTTTAGAAATTTCTAAATCTCTCTAACAATCGATAAGAGTCGTATTAAGGTCATTGACTTTTGTCTGACAGGTAGCTATGGTTAATTCAAGACTAGATATTTTGTCCTTAGTGTTAGATAAGAAAATTTCTAGATGATTTTTGTTATCTAATTGCTTTTGGAAATTGTTTTCACTAAGAGCTAGTCTCTCTTCTAATTCCTTAGTTCTTTTCCACTCATTTTTCATGTTAGAGTACTTAATCTGTAATGATTCTAACATGTTTAATAATGTGGAATTTGACATTGTTACCTATTGTGATGAAGAGGATGCTTTATCGTCGTCGTCGTTAGGCCTTCTTGAAGAGTTATCATTTGAGGCATCGTCGAGGTATGCCATTAGAGCGAGATTTTCGTCTTCAGAATCTGTGGTGTCTTCCAGCCAATGCTCTTGTTCGGCCATCAGTGCTACTCCAACCTCTTTTTATTTAGTGAGTTGGAATTTTTTGGAGTAGTAGTTGACGTCCTTTTTCTTGGGCAGTTTGCATTCCCTGGAGAAGTGCCCTATCTTTTCACAATTATAGCACTTTTGTGGGTCTTTGGCGTTTTTAGATTCTGAGAACTCGGTCGGTCTTTCCTTGTGCTTGTAGCTTGATGTCCGAAGTCTGTTGGCCGAGGAAGAGGATTTCTTTTTATAAAACTTTTTGCTCATCATTTTAGAAATGAGAGCCAACTGTTTCTTGTACTTCTTCATATCGGGTTCGGAGTCCGATTCAGATTCGTCTTCATCTTCTGAAGAACTTGGCAACCTGATGCTTTTATCTTTGCGTGAACGACTTGTTTTTCTTTCAGAAACAAGAGCTATAGAATTGTCGATCTGCTTTCCCTTATGTTCATTTTGTATCTCGTTGATATCTTCCTCGTGTTGGGCGAGAATATTAAAGACGGCGTGGATATCCATTTCGTCCAAATCTTTATTTTGATGGATTTGCATGGATATTTTCTGCCACTCCGGTTGAAGAGAAGAAAGAAATCGGATGTTGACCTTCATGTTGGTCTTGAAGATATCTATCTTCCTCATCTCATTAAGAAGAGTTAGATAGCGTTGATAGAGTTCATAAACAATTTCCTCTGCCTTGGCTTTGAATGAGTCGTAAGCGGTTGTTCGCTTTCTTGGCTTTGACTCCAACTTCGGTTCTTTGCATCATTTTGTGGAGTTCATCCCACATAGCTTTTGCACTAAATAGACTATCTATTTTCATATATATGTCGTTAGGAATTCCTTGCATTAGGAAAGTTTTGGCTCCTAAATCCGCTTTTGCTCTTAATTGCTCCCCCTCGGTGTATTCACAAGGAATTTTGAGTCTTCGTGAGGCGGGAATGGGAGGATTATTGGTGGCATCGCCTTCATGGATGAGCCAAAATTGAGCGGGACCTTCTTGAAGAGAAGCTATCAAATTTGTAGCTTGCTCTTTTGTTTCCAAGAAGTTCATGAATCGGCTTCTCCATACGGTGTATTCGCCTCTTCGTAGAATTGGAGGGCAGACGTCGTTTCCGAGTGAGTAAGCATCCATTTGCAGTTGATTGGTAAGATCTTCGTGAAAGTTTGGAATCGAAATGATAAAAGTGGTTCACAAGTGACAAACTTCGTTAGTAATGTTTGTTTCGTACTTTAAGCAATTTCCCTTTCGTACCTATTTTTGGTTGTTAAAGAGAAATTATTTTGATTTCGAAAAATATTTGATATGATAATTGATACTTCAGATTTTGCTAAAGAATTTTGATTTTAAGATAAAAAATTTGTAGTATCGTAGAAGTTAACTCGGAGACAAATATTTTTCGTAAGTTTTGAAAATTACGAATTTTGATTTCTTTCAAAATAGTATAAAATGTGTGTGTGTTTGAGAAGTGACCAAAATGTTTTTCGAACAATAAAGTTTTCGATTAAAAAAATTTCGAACCTATGATCGAAAAAAATTTTCGATTGTATAAGTTTTTCGCTGTATTTATCGAAAATTATTTTTCGAACGTAAGAGTTATGCAGAGTAAATATCCTGTCAAAAAATAGTTTGTCGAATAATTGTTGATCAAAAACTTTTATCGAAAATTTGTGATCGAAAGATTAAGAGTGATCGAAAAAATATTCTTTTATTTCGTGAAGTTTGACTCAAATTATTGACTAAAAGTTTTTCGTGTGTGAATTATTCGATCGAAATAAGTTTTCCCTAAATTTTGACTCGAAAATTTAAATGATCGAAAATCTTGTGATCGAAAAACTTGTTTTACTATGACAAGTTTTTCGTGTCAAAATTAGATATTTATTTAGCGAAAACAGTATCAGTCGAAAAAAAAATATGCTTTATTACGCTCGAAAAAGATATTTATATATGAATCGAAAAACTAATTATCGAAATAATGTTTTTCGAGTCTTATATTTGAGTAAAACACACGAGAACAGTGTTTGTCACCGAAAAATTTCTCAGCTGCAAAGTTATTCGAAAAAAAATATTTTCGAGCCAAGTTTTGCGATCGAAAACCGATCGAAGAACAACAAATTTCAATGTAACAGGGAAAATTCCAGTTTCAACCGAGATGTTCAAGTTAGGTGCTGAAATTCTGGATAATCACTCCTTTCTTAGTTCTTAATATTAGCAAACACAAGATTAACCACGTTTTACAGCAAAATATATCAAATATTAAGAAAATCAAATCGAAATCAAAACTTAGTCGCAAACGCAAATATCGATCTAAGTCGAAAATATGAATTTATTTGACGTTCTAAGCAATTGAAATCAGTACGTAAATCATTCCTAACATATAATCTATCACTTAATCAGCAATATCATCAAAATCTAATTTCACGTGAGTTTTTCGATCGAAAAATCTGGAAATTATTTTGATCTTATAATCGCGAATTCAATCAAAAAGTGATCACGATTTGCTCTGATACCAATTGTTAGGTCCTTATCTATCAACAACTGATCGATCTAAGCACGATTCTAGATATTCGAATGACAAATCTTACAAATACCTTTCGGTCGAATATCTTCTTTGAAGATCTTGAGAGAGAGTATTTTTCGATTGTTTTTCTCTCTCTTAGAATGTGAATTCAATGCTTGTATTTTTCCGAAAATAAACTTATTTTTTTATTTTGATAGTGTACATTGTATTTATACCTATTTACATGGTATATTTACTATTTGGTCCTACACTATCAAAACTACTAATTACGCCCCTAATTACGAGGATAACAAAATTACAAAGCACAATTCTAATGTTTCTTCTGAATTGACTATGATGAGACATATGCTCAGGTTGTACGCATCGAAGCAATTCGACTATTTCTAGCATACGCGGCTCATAAAGACTTCAAAGTCTATCAAATGAATGATAAAGCCGCCTTTCTCAACGGTGTTTTAAAAGAAGAAGTCTACATCGGTGAACCCGACAGGTTCGTGTACCAGAATCATCTCGATCAGGTCTATCGATTGGACAAAGCTCTCTATGGACTAAAACAAGCCCCTTGTGCTTCGTATGATATTCTAAGCGAATTTTTAGTCAAGTCTAACTTCACAAGAGGAATAATCGATACGACACTATTCATCAAAAGACAAGGAAAAGACCTGATGATCGTTAAAGTTTATGTTGATGACATCATCTTCGGCTCCACGCATGAACGACTCTGTAAGAAATTTGGTGATATCATGAAGACTAAATTCGAGATGAGCTTAATGGCAGAGAGAACTCCAATTTTTTCTTGGACTACAAGTAAATCAAGTCGAAGATGGAATCTTCATCAGTCAAACCAAATATATCCGAGATATTCTGAAAGATTTAATCAAAACAAGAGTACCGATGAATACTCCCATGTCAACAAACTGCAAATTGGATGATGATCCGTCAGGAAAAGCAGTCAACATCACAACCTATCGGAGTATTATCGGATCTCTTCTCCACTTGACGTTCCGCCGACCCGACATCATGTTCGCCACTTATCTCTGTGCTCATTTTCAAGCTGACCCAAAGGAGTCTCACATGAATGCAATCAAGCGAATTATACGCTATCTCAAAGGAACTCCACACTTAGGGCTATGGTATCCAAAAGATACAAATTTTTTATTAATTGGCTATACTGACGCTGATTATGCAGGTTGTCGAATGGACAGAAAAAGCACATCTGGCGGAGCACAATTTTTAGGCGATAAGTTGGTCTGCTGGTCCTCAAAGAAGCAAAAAAATTGCGTGTCAACCTCGACGGCCGAGGCGGAGTACGTCGCGGCTGCTAGCCTCTTTGGGCCTTCTCCGACATTCTTTTTCTTTATCAAACCCAATGAAGCCTTCAACCTTATTCATAAGATTCGGGGTTACTCAATCAAGAAAAAGAGGGGGAGAGCAAAAGATATGCACATGATGAATTTCTCAATCATTATAGAAGAGATACACGGATCTCACTGTGAACTTCTCCTAGATAATCTCGTATACTCCTAGAAGAGAAGCACCTTGAAGTGAACTTCTCCAACGATAATCTAGATCTTATAAATAGACAAAACGAGAAGAGAAGCACAGCCTTGGGTTCGAATTCCATAACTGTGGAACCTTCGAAAGGAACACGGTCTCGACCCAAAAAGCAGTTCTAATCTCTCAAAGTTTTGTAAAGTAGACGAGACTCATCCTGAAAAAAAAAGAGCAAAAGGATCAACACATAATTTCACAAAAGGGCCCCTGGAACTGAAGAATTTATTTTGCTCACTAAGCCAAAATTTCCTACCCCTTTAGTCTGAGCCTAAATAAAATCCCTTCAAAGTCCATTTGATTCAAAATGATGATTTTTCATTTAGTAAGTTGATTAAATTCGCTACGATAACAAATTAATTGATATTACTTTGTCGTGTTGATATGAGTGATATATCTGCTAAATATTTCCATGATAAAAATAAATTGAGTGGTATGAGCGAAACTTGTGAGAGTTGTCGAAGTGATTCATATTATGATCTTAGAATATTAGTTTAGTTACATGATTTCATGGCAAATTATTATTTTATATGTCATAAGAAATTTTTGTGTGATAGTGTTCAAAATGTCCCATCCGACCTCAAAACAAAAATATTTTTGAATTTTTTTTAAAAATATATATCGCACATTTTTAAATGCATTTAATACATGCATTGGCTCAGAATTGATAAAATGAGAATATTTCTTTTGAAAAATGCAAAATTTTAATGAATCTATGCTGAATTGTTTAAAATGCGTTACTTGTCCTTAGATAGTAAATTTTCATATGCTAAATTGTACTAAATATGTGCTTAAAATGCCGAAAAGTTATATAGTGCAATTGTTGAGGGGGAGTTTTATATGAGAATTTATTATTATCTCCTATATGATTTACTTATAAAACATGACTTCTAACATTTATCCTAAGCATCACAGAAAATTTATAGCTCATCCGAGGAGTCAAATGTTGAATTTCATCAACATTAGGAGAAAATTTCATCTCTTTCAGAAATAGAAATACAATATGGAAACTCCAAATTATCCTCACATATATCCTTCATCAAGCTTCATGACAACAATTATCAATTGGATCTTACGACATTTCGGTGCCCGGATTAAGTCATCATCTCCATCCTTAAAGGACACCCACTATGGCCAGCTTTAACAATGACGGCCTCCGTACCGATGGTCTACCTACAACAATTCTGGGGACTTATGGAGAGCCATGTAGTCGGAAACGACGTGGAATATACAACACAAATAAAGAGAAGACACGTCGTTCTGAACCGCAATATGATGGCCATGGTGCTCGATCTTCCGCACTACGAAACGTATGATCAACTTCCAACAAACACGGAGATCATAGTGGATATGCTCCGAATGGGATACAAGCCCCCACTGCCCAAATTGGCGAGTTTCCAAAACAACGGAATTCCCCATCCGTGGAAGACATTGTTAGGCATTATAAACAAATGCCTCTCCCCAAAACACTCCAGCTTCGACAAGGCGAACAGGAACATCCTTCGCATTTTTCACGGAGTGATCTTCTCAAAGAAGTATGACGTGGCCCGCCTAATTTCGAATGATCTAGCGGACCAGATACATCAAAGGGAGACCAAGTCGAAGGCCAAGTTTCTCCCCTACGTACGGTGGTTCCCGGCGCTGATCTCACACTTCATGAAAATCCATCCAGAGATCCCGAGACTACCACCAGTTGGAGAATACACTCCGCCATGCCTTCGATTTTTTACAATCTGAAGGTCGCCGATCTAGCACTCCAACAAATCCTGATCCCAATGGAGTTACTCCGACTTGCTGATCCAACAGGAGAGGCATACCAAGACTACTGTCAAAACAACTCCATCACGGAGGAGATGGTACGAGCCTTTGATCCAGCACCGGCACCTTCTCAAAGGGAATCACTGGTGGAAACAATGGAGCCCAAAGCCACGGCTCAGGAGATTGAGACACCGGCCGTCGAGCCCGAAGGTGTTCCTCAAGATATTTCTCCTGAGGTCATTGACTCAGATGAAGCATACAGACTCCAAAGAAGGGGCCCTCGCGGACCGCACCTCTCAGCCCGGTCTGTATCGCCTTCAATCATACCGGCTTCTGTGCAAACACCTCCACCACCAACTGATCAGCCAACCACACAGATTCCAATTGAATCTGTCTCAAGACCCATAGAGGTGATACCTATTGTATCATCTCAAGGATTGGGTGGAAGCCCTATTGGACCCCCGATATCTTCGGAGCCAACAATAAGCCAACCCATCGAAGTGGTGACTTCAGGGTTGACAACGGATGTCCCAGGACGTTCCGGACAATCAAGACCTACTCAAGGCGGCACATCGGAAATATATTCCAATGTTGTGACAGTGGAGCGCCTTCCTGCCCCCACTTCACCACTGTTCGTGACGGAGAAACGATTACAAGACGCACTTTCCACAGCTCTATCTTCTCTAGAAGATCGTCTGATGGACCAAATGCTCCAAGCCTTAGAGACTTCCCGAAAAGATACCGGGAAAACACCAGTCTCCGAAGCTGCTCCGACCGACACCCAAACCACCACCGTCTCCTCACCACCTCTCACCACCACCTTCCACACCCCAATACAACCTATCCTCACCACCTCAACTCCATCATCTTCACTAATAAACCCCTATACCATACCGATCATCCAGCTTCACGATATACTAATCTCCCGCCTCCTTGCCTTAGAGACCAGAACTCCCGCTGAGGAGAGCCTCTACAAAAGGCTGGTAGATGAACCAGAGCCTCCAGCAAAACAAGGTGCCGAGAAGAAAGCTCCCGCACCAAACGAAGACATAACGATCCCGACGATCCGGATTGTCATGAGGGGAAGAAACGACAACAAGTCACACGGAGCGGCCGTGGAGTGAGTCAAGAACAAACAAAGACGCATGAAGCTGGAGGATCGTCCTCAAACCCACCAACCACATAACCAACCACACAACCCACAACCCGCCAACAAACAACCATACCTCCCACTACATCCCACCCACCACCACTTTCTCCTACAAATCCAAATCCAATCCCGACCTCCAACCCCCGCCCCCCAAGCCCAACCAGAAGCACTTGTCTATGATCCACATCTGATCGTAGATGACTATATCCTAAACGAGAAGTGGATGACGCAATGGGAACCAGAGGAAGCTGCTCAAGCTCGACTCTCCAACATCAGATACTTCTTACAACAACCTTCAGTGGACTTGGTGCTGCTTGATGAAGAAGAACTTGAAGAAGGCGAGAACTACAGTTCTGCTCTCCCAGAGCTACTAGAGATGATTAGACACAGAGTCGATTCTCCTCCTCGCTTATCAAAAGGGACAGTTAGAGTCGAGACACCGTGGGAGAATGTCAGAATTGAAGTTCCGTTTATTGAAGACGTTAGAAAGCAGATCTGGAGGGCTCTAAACAAAATAAAGAAGCTCAATGAACTCAATCTACGGGGCATCTCACACTGGGAAGACAAGAAGAAAATGGAGCATATCTTCATGCTCAACTATCTTGGACCCGATCGGAGTGGCATCCCAACTGATCAACTGAAGAAAAATTTCAGGGACAAGCCACCGATTCTCCAACTCATCGGAGTATCGTATACGATCGGAAGATACCCAACCCCTATCTACATCATCGAGCAAGCGGACAGCAACCGCATTTGAGAGGAGATAGATGAAAGCTATCTCCCTTTCCAGACGCACACCGGATATATCAGATGTACCATAGAAAATACCAGACGCACTCCGGATATATCAAGACTGAAGGACTCGAGGGACTTAAGAGATTCATGGTGCGGCAGATCAAGTATCACACCGCACACGACCTTCAACTTTAGAGAACAATATGAAAAAGGTCAACATGGAGTCTCCGCTCATGAATGACTTCCCACTTTTTCCCGATAACTACATCTTCAAGAAACCTGGTCTCCCCATAACCTATCGGAATCCAGTCATTAGAAAGACGAGGGCTATGATGAAATCAGAGATCCACAAGTTCTGTGATGGGACACTAAAATTAGTGAGGAAGAACATCCATAAAATATTTGGAGAGATCACCGAAGAGACAATTGTGAAGAAGAATACCCACTCTTAAATGAGCTTGTGGATGCTATAAATGAGAGATTGGAGCTGAGGAATACTGTTCGACGATACGAGACAGCATTGGGATTGCGAAAATCGTTTTACGCACGACAAGGATAAAAGGAGCTGAAATGAAGACAAGAACAAAGGGGGAGATTGAAGAGAATTTATTATTGTGCTATGTAAATTCATTATCCTTGTACTTAGGGGCGTAATTAGTAGTTTTGATAGTGTAGGACCAAATAGTAAATATACCATGTAAATAGGTATAAATACAATGTACACTATCAAAATAAATAAGAAGTTCATTTTTAGAAAATCACGAGCATTGAATTCATATTTTAAACGAGGGAGAATACGATCGAGAATCTCGGAAATCTAACAACCGCTCTGAAGATCTTCAACGCGGATATTCGACCGAACGTAATTCGTAAGATTTCTTATTCGAATCCCTAGATTTCATGCTTATATTGATTGTTGATTGATGAATTAGGACCTAACAAATGTGTTTTCTTAAATTTGATCTTGTACTTAATTAATGATTTTTCTTTGAAAATAAAATTAGGACAAGATTTTAAAATTGAGAAATTTTTTAGATTAGAAATCTCCAATAAAAGCTCATTCTTTTCTGCTTCGAAATTCTTTCTTTCTGTCTCTAAGGAAGCGTTCAAATCAGCTATTTTCTTAATAATAGCGGGAATATAACAGAAAGTAGAATTTTTAGAATGATCACAATTTTCTTCATGAACTTTAGGAAGATCTTCTAAATGATATAATGAATTATAATCACTAGACAGGTTAATTTCTTGTGTCCCGTAACTATTATTCAAATCAGTGTAGTCAAAGGGGATGTCAGTCCTATTTGTGGCTTTTCGTTTAGAATCTTCTAAGGCATTTATTTCAGAAGAATTAGTAAAAGCCATTAAAGAAGTTAATCATATACCCATGTACTTGATATCATATAATTGTTTGACATTTACATTTTTCAAGTTACATGGATTGTTAAAACCTAAGCCTCCTATAGGATTTTAAAATTCTATATCATGAGGTTGATTTAGAAAGATAGTCTGATCCGTTTGCCCCCTTTCGTTAAAAGATCGTCTAAAGTCTTAATCCTAGAGCAAAGTTTCGTACGTTTGTCAGATATTTCCTTAAAATTATTCTAGAAATTTCTAAATCTCTCTGACAATCGCTAAGAGTCTTACTAAGATCGTTGATTTTTGTCTCAGAAGTAGCTAACCTAGATTCAAAACTTTGTATTGTTTGCTTAGCATTAGATAAGAGAATTTCTAGGTGAACTCTCTTATCTAGTTGCTTTTTGAAATTAATTTCATTAAGGACTAGACTCTCCTCTAATTCTTTAGTACTTTTCCGCTCATTTTCATGTTAGTATACTTAATTTGTAAAGATTCTAACATGATTAATAATGTAGATTCGTGTGTAGCTACCTTTTGAAATGAGATCGATGCTTTGTAATCGTCATCGGACCTCCTCATTGAGTTTCCGTCTGAGGCATCGTCAAGAAACGCCATTAGAGCTAGATTGTCGTTATCAGAATCCGTTGTATCTTCTAGCCAGTGCTCTTGTTCGGCCATCTACTCCAGCTTCCTTTTGTTTGGTAAGTTGAAATTTCTTGGAGTAGTAACTGGCGTCTTTTTTCTTAGGAAGATTGCATTATCTGGCGAAGTGCCCTATCTTTCCACAATTGTAGCATTTTTGTGGTTCTTTGATCGAAAAACTTTTATCAAAAATTTCTAATCGAAAAATTTAAAAGTGATCGAAAATTTTCGTTAAGTTTTACTCAAATTGTTGACTAAAAGTTTTTTGAGGTGAATTATTCGATGGAAATATGTTTTCGCTAAATTTTGACACGACCATTTAGAAGATCGAAAATCTTGAGATCGAAAAACTTGTAATAGTAAAACAAGTTTTTCGTGTCAATATTTGATATTTATTTAGCAAAAACAGTATTCGTCGAAAAAAAAATCGCTTTGGTATACTAGAAGAATATATTTATATATGAATCGAAAAACCTATTATCGAAAATAAAGTTTTTTGAGGTGATATTTGTGTGAAAATCACGAAAATAGTGTGAGTTATCGAGAAACTTTTCGGCTGAAAACTTATTCGAAAAATATTTTTTGAGCCAAGTTTTTCGATTAAAAAACGATGAAGAACAACCTGCAAGTTTAATGGAACAGTGAAAATCCAGATTACCGAAAAGTTCAAGTTAGGTGCTGAGATTATGAATAATCACTCGATTCTAAGTTCTCAATATGAACAAACACAGATTAACCACGTTTTACAGCAAAATATATCGATTATGATGAAAATCAAATCGTATTCAAAACTTAATCGCAAACACAAATAACGATCAAAATCGAATATCTGAAATAATCTGAAATTTTAAGCGACTGAAATCATTACATAATTCATTCCTAACATATAATATATCCCTTTAACAACAAGAGAATCAACAAAATTCGCAAAAATTAAGCATATTGATCAAAATAAATTTCACGTAAGTTTTTCGATCGAAAAAATCTGGAAAATTATTTTGATCTTAGAATAGTGAATTCAATCCAAAAGCGATCAAGATCTGCTTTGATACCAATTGTTAGGTCCTATTTCATCAACTAGCAATCAATCTAAGCATGAATTCTAGATATTCGAATGAGAAATCTTGAGAATTACCTTCGGTGGAATATCGAGTTTGAAGATCGGGAGAGAGATTTCAATACTTAGTAATTTTTCTGAAAATGACTTGTGTATGATTTTTTTTTGTGTACATGGTATATATACCTCTATACATGGAATATATACAAACTAGTTATACACTAACAAAAATACGAGCTACGCCCCTAATTACAAGGATAAGTAATTAACAAAGCACAACTTCTATGTTTCTTCATTAAGATGGACCCGCTCAATTTTGGCATATCGAAAAAGGCGATACCACAAATAATCCTCCAATTCCTGACACTAGAAGACTCAGAATTCCAAGTGAATACACTCAGGGGGAGCGATTAAGAGCTAAAGCAGATCTCGGAGCTAAAACTTTCCTGATACAAGGAATCCCGAATGACATCTATATGCAAATAGATAGTCTATCAAGTGCGAAAGCTATATGGGACGAGCTCCACAAAATGATGCAACGGACCGAAGTCGGAGTCAAGGCTAAGAAAGCGAACATTCTCACCGCTTACGACTCATTCAAAGCGAAGACGGAGGAAAATCTCTATGAAATCTATCAACGTTATTGGACTCTTCTTAACGAGATGACGAAAATAGAAATTTTCAAGACCAATATTGAGGTCAAAATCCGATTTCTTTCTTATCTTCAACCGGAGTGGAATAAAATATCCATGTAAATCCGTCAAAATAAAGATTTGGACGAAATGGTAATGCACGCCATATTTGACAATCTCACTCAACACGAGGAAGACATTAGCGAGATACAAAAAGAACAAAAGGGCAAACAGATCAAGACTCAATAGCTCTAGTTTCGGAAAGAAAAACTAGTCAATCTCGTAAAGATAAAGCATCAAATTGCCGAGTTCTTCAGAAGATGAAGATGAATCAGAATCGGATTCCGAGCCTGATATGAAAGAGTTCGAGAAACAATTGACTCTTGTTACTAAAATGATGAGCAAAAAGTTCTACAAAATATAAACCTCCTCCTCGGCTAATAAACTTCGGACCTCAAGCTCTAAGTACAAGGAAAGATCGATCAAGTCGTCAAAATCCAAAAACGCCAAAGAACCATACAATTGTGCAAATGCTTTATGGCCAATGATCGAGAGCATCGAAGCAAGTTCGACCCTAAAGCATTTGAAGACATCTTTGTTGGATATTCATCCACTTCTAAAGCATATCGCGTCTATATCAAGTGTTCTCGTTAAATATTAGAAAGCTACAACGTCACTTTTCACGAAGCGACCGATTTGGCTTATGAACAAAATAGTTCAGAACCCGGGCTTATAGGCGTGTTGGCACAAAGTCAACGAATTCCGACAACATCTACCTCATCGTCAGAAGAAGCAAATCTCGCCGATTTGGAAGATTTGGATTTTCTATTTGAACATTTTTATAGGAACGAGTCTCAAATGTCTGCTTCGTCTCATTCTATACCCAGCAGCGCACCTTCCCTTTCTACTATGGAAATTACTATTGAGATTCCCAACCCTCACACTCCAAGAAATGTTCCAGATTCTCCAAATTCTGAATCTTCAACTAGTGTTGCAGCTCCTTCACGTGCTTCTTAAGCCAAAATGAACCACTTTAGGCAGCCGAAGCCCTTAAAGACACAGATTGGGTGATCACTATGCAAGATGAACTCAACCAATTCGAGCGTCTATGAGTTTCGACACTAGTTCCTCGACCGCATGGCAAAACTATTATATGAACTAAATGGGTTTTCAGAAATAAGAAGAACGAGAATGGCGATATTATCCAGAATAAAGCACGACTCGTAGCCAAGGGGTACAATAAACAAGAAGGCATTGACTACGACGAGACGCATGCCCCGATTGCTTGTATCGAAGGTATTTGATTATTTTTGGCATACGCGGCTCATAAAAACTTCAAAGTCTATCAAATGGACGTAAAAATTGCCTTTCTCAACGGCGTGTTAAAAGAAGAAGTCTACGTCGCTCAACCCGATGGGTTCGTGCACGAAAATCATCCTGATTATGTCTATCGATTGGAAAAAGCTCTTTACGGACTAAAACAAGCCCTTCGAGCTTGGTATGATGTTCAGAGCAAAGTTCTAGTCAAATCCAACTTTATAAGAGGAACAATCGATACGACACTTTTCATTAAAAAGCAAGGCAAGGAATTGATGATCGTTCAAGTTTACGTCGATGACATCATCTTCGGCTCGAAAAATGAACGACTCTGTCAGAAATTTGGTGAGTTGGTGAAGACAAACTTCGATATGAGCTTACTGGGCGAATCCAATTCTTTCTTGGTTTACAAGTCAAGCAACTCGAAATTGAAATTTTCATCAGTCAAACCAAGTATATCTGAGATATTCTGAAGAGATATATCAAGACAAGAGCACACCTATGAATACACCCATGTCAACAAACTGTAAATTGGATGCCGATCCTCTGGCAAGGCAGTCAACATCACAACCTATCGGAGTATTATCAGATCTCTTCTCTACATAACATCAAGCCGACCCGACATCATGTTTGCCACTTGTCTTTTTGCTTGTTTTCAAGCGGACCCGAAGGAGTCCCACATGCACGCGGTCAAGCGAATTCTACGCTATCTCAAAGGAACTCCCAACTTAGAGTTATGGTATCCAAAAGACACTTATATTAGATTAATCGGCTATATTGACGCTGATTATGCAGGTTGTCGAATAGACAGAAAAAGTACGTCTGGCGGAGCACAAGTTCTAGGCAATAAGTTAGTCTGCTGGCCTCAAAGAAGCAAAAGTGCGTGTCAACGTCGGCGGCCGAGGCAGAGTATGTCGCGGCTGCCAGCTGTTGCTTGCAAGTTCTATAGATGCGGACGCAACTACGCCACTACGGGTTTGAATTTAATAACTGTTAGGTCCTATTTTATCAACTACCGATCGATCGAAGCATGAATTCTAAATTCTAAATTCTAACTACCTATTTTATCAGCTGTTGCTTGCAAGCTCGTTTTTTTGTAAAACTAAACTTGTGTATTGATTTTGATAGTGTACATTGTATTTATACCTATTTACATGATATATTTACTATTTGATCCTACACTATTAAAACTACTAATTAGCCCCTAATTGCAAGGATAATAAAATTACAAAGCACAATTCTAAATTCTCTTCAATAACATTCCCATTTAAAACGATTCTCAAAGTGTTATTGCTATTAATGGCAATCCTGTTCATCACTCACGCACGAAACACATAGATATTCGATATCATTTTATAAAATATAACGTAGAAAAATGCACTGTAGATATGTATTTTGTTAAAACGGAGCTTCAACTTGCCGACTTATTCACTAAGGCATTGGATGAAAAACGATTCCAATTCCTTATTGCTAAGCTAGGCATTTTGAATCTCAATCTTACTTGTTTCACATGTTGTATTATGTTTACATATGATATTCTATGTGCTTGTTGATCTTCCTTGCTATATCTTGCGTGACTCTATGTTTCAAATTTTTTTTACACAAAGATAAATAAAAATAAATAGTATATATATAATAATAATAATAATAACATTAAATAAAATATAAAAGGGGGATGACGATAATTTTATCTATTTTGATTTGCTCACAAAAATATTTCTTTGATATATGTCTAGTTCTTTGCTTAAAAAAATTTATGTGACATTCTTTTACTCAAAGATCTTAGTTTGTTTAACTAAACTCAAAGCCACATCATATTTGTGAGAATTTGAGCCTCAATAGTTTCTTTGGAACTATCCTTGAGAGTGTCACAATTCAAATGATTCTCGCTTGATTTGTACTTTGTAGCCTCATTCTTGTTTTGTGTTAGTTTGTCATGAAAAAATGATGCACATGATGAACCTCTTCCGATCTTTTTGAAACATGGATCTCGCTGTGAACTTCTCCTAGATAATCGTATATACTCCTAGAAGAGAAGCACCTCGAAGTGAACTTCTCCAACGATAATCTAGATCTTATATCGAGAAAACGAGGAGAGGAGCACGGCATTGGGTTCGAATTCCTTAACTTTGAAACTTCACAAGGAACACGGTCTCGGCCCGAAAACAAAAAGATCTCAAATCTCAAAGCTTCGTAAAGAAGAAGAGACTCATCTTGAGCATGTGCAGAAGAAAAGACAAGAAAAAGGAGCAGAAATGAATTTCAAAAGGGCCCTTGGAATTGAAGAAATTTTACGATCACTAATCCCAAAATCCTACCCATTTAGTCAGAGCCTAAAAATAATAAACCTTTCAAAGTCCCTTTGATTCGAAATGATGGACTTTCACTTGGTAAGTTGATTAATAATGCTACGATAAGAAATTAATTGATAAAATTTTGTCGTATTGACATGAGTGATATATCTACTAATTTCCATGATTAAAATAACTTGAGTGCTATTAGCGAACCTTGCGAGAGTTGTCAAAATGATTCTTACTATAATCTTAGAATATTAACTTAGTTACATGAATTGACGACAAATTATTATTCCATATGTCATATGAAATTTTTGAGTGATAATGTTCATAATGGACAATCTGACCCCAAAAAAAAAAGTTCAGATTTGATAAAATGCGAAATTTTTTAAAAACACAAAATTTTCATATACATGATTAAGGGATCATGAATCTATGCTAAATTAATTAAATGCATTATTTGTGTTCATATCATAAATTTTCATATGCATAATTGTGTTAAATATGTGCTAAATTGCCGAAAAAGTTAAACGTGCATCTGCTGAGGGGAGTTTACATGAAAATTTGTTCTTATCTCCTAAATAATTTACTTTTAATCACGACTTCTAATGGTTTTTTTTTCTAAGTGTCCCAGAATATTTCGAGCTCATCCGAGGAGTCAAGTGTTCAATTTCATTACAATTGGGAGATAATTGCATTTATTTCAGAAATACAGGGAGCTTTATGAAATAATTGTTTTTGGGTGCAAAAGTAAAATATTATTTTTTTTTCGTTAATCAGACTGATTTTTAACGAAAGCCCAAAATAATTTTTCACGGCCCAAAGCACTTTAGCTTTTCCTGATCAAAAGGTATTAATATACCTTTTTCGATCGAAAAACTGATTCTCATTCAAACGAAAACGATCGCAAAATTTTTCGTATTCTCAAACTCTTCAAACGGCAATTTGAAAACTCTCTTAATCCTCACAGATTTTCTGTCAAAACTCGCCGAATTGGCAGGTAGAATCCAGTTTCGGTTCTTATTTCCGTTCCGAAACACACATATCGCGACAGTTTTTCAAAATTATTCGATGAAAATTTTCAACTTCGCGTCTTATTCGATTGAAACCTCTTAAGGACTCAAAATTATGTGTTTAGATTCAACCATTTTGATTAAAAAGATGATATTTGGATTCGCAACTTACGTTCTTACACATTTACTGTTTGATTTCAAACTTTTTCGATCGAAAATAGTCTTATCGCAAACACTGTCATCGAAGAACTTTAGTTTTCATTCAGTTTTATTTGATCGCAAAACTCAGCGGCGAAAACCTTATGTTTTCGATATGTTTTTATTTGATCACAAAACTTCGCGGCGAAAACTTTAGTTTTCGATTAAATTTTATTCCATCGAAAAAATAAGCGGCGAAAACTTTAATTTTTTCGATACATTTTTATTCGATCGCAAAACTACGCGGCGAAAAACTTAAGTTTTTCGACAACATTTTATTCAATCGCAAAATTACTCAGCGAAAAACTTAGCGTTCGAATAATTTTCGCTCGAATAAAATCACGCTATAAACACTTAGACAAATTTTCAAACATTTTTGTCTAATTATTTCGATAATACACTTAAACACTTAAAAAAAATTCAAAAATTTTTCTAAGTCATTTTCTATACGCATTAACACTGTTTGCGCATTAACAACAATTTAACTTGAAATTTTTAAATTTTTCCACATTCACAAATGCCTAATACAATTTGCATATGATTATTTCAATCTAATGGATTTTATTCATTTTTTTCAGAAATGGCTCATCAAGAGTACTCCTTCATCTACCATTTCGAAAGTTGGCTGACCGTCCATGACAACAACTCCCAACTGGACCTCGCCACTTTTCGGCGTCCTGATGAAGTAACTATATACATCCTCAAAGGACATCCATTTTGGCCAGCGCTTACCATGACTGCCTCGGTTCAAATGGTCTACCTCCAGCAGTTCTGGGCGTACATGGAGAGCCACACCGAAGGTGACGATGTGGTCTACACAACCAAAATAAACCAGAAGCACATCATTATGAACAAGAATCTATTGGTCATGGTGCTCGATCTACCGCATAACGAAGTTTACGACCCACTACCGACAGATGCGGTGAGGTAGAAGACATGCTTCGGACGGGATATAAGCCACAGCTGATGAAATTGGCAAATTTCCAGAACAGCGGGATCCCACATCCATGGAGGACATTATTCGGAATCATCAACAAATGTCTCTCCCCGAAGCACTCCGGATTCGACAAGGCGAACGGGAACATTCTCAGAATCTTTCACGAGTTGCGTCTCGAAGAATTATGACGTGGCCCATCTAAACTGGAACGATCTAGCGGACCAAATCCGCCAAAGGGAAACGAAGTCGAAGGCAAAATTTATGCCTTACGTACGATGGTTCCCAGTATTGATCTCCAACGTAATGGAAGTACATCCGGAGATCCCTCGTCTGCCACCGTCGGAGGATACATATCGCCGAGGTTGCGGTTGTTCCACAACTCGAAGCCGTCGGATCTGGCGCTCCAACCGATGCTGATACCATTTGAGCTGCTAAGCCTGGCTGATCCCACCGATGTGGCCTACCAAGACTATTGCCAAAATAAGTCGATCACGGAGGCAATGGTATGGTCCGTCGATCCGGCTTCGATGCCTTCCAGACGCGAATCCCCGGTGGAGACTCACGAGCCCGAAGTTGCGGCTCACGAGATAGAAACACCGTACATTGAGCCCGAAGGTGTCACTCATCAATCCACACCTCAAGCCAATCTCCCACTGAATCTAATGAGAAGTGCAGACTACTAAGAAGGGGCTCACGCAGATAAGAAATCTCTGCCCCATTTGCATCTACCTCTACACCACTGGCTTCGATGATATCTCCTCCACAGCCACCGGTTTCAGACGACCTCACAGGTTCCCATTGAACCTGTTCCAACATCCATAGATATGATACCTTCGGTATCATCTCAAGGATTGGATAAAAGGCCTGTTGGACCCCCGACATCTTCAGAGCCAACAACGGGCCAACCCACCGAAGTGGTGACACGTCAGGGATATTCTCTGATGTGGTGACGGTGGAGCGCCTTCCTGGCCCCACTCCGGCGGCACCCATCATCGTGACGGAGCAAAGACTTCAAGAAGCCCTTTCCACAACCATCAAATCCCTTGAAGACCGACTGAGGGAACGGATGTTGCACGCCATTGAAACTTCCCGACGGGATACCGGAAAAGCACCAGTCTCAGAGGCAGCTCCTTCCGAAACCCACTCCCAACCCTTATCATCGCCACCACTAACCACTACCATACACACTCCCATACAACCTACATTAACCACCCCAACCCAATCCCCTTCCCTCATCAACCCATACACCATACCAATAACCCAACTTCATGACATCCTCATATCTCGCCTACTAGCTCTTGAGACAAGGACCCCAGCTGAGGAGAGTCTCTACCGACGGCTAGTAGATGAACCCGAGCAACCTGCTCAAACGCGTTGCGCGAAGAAAGCTCTCGCACGAAGCGAAGACATGAGGATCCTGATGATCCTGATCGTCATGAGGGTGAGAAACGGCAAAGGACCACAAGAAGCGGCCGTTGTCAGAGTCGAGAGAAGCCTTCCTCGACTCGTGAAGCTGGAGGTTCATCCACAAACCCACCAACCACACAACCCACTACCGCCAACAAACAACAACCATATCCACCACATCCCACACACAAACACTGCCTCCAACTCCCAAAAGTCAAAACCCAATCCTAACCTCCAACATCCAAAATCAACCTGAAGCAGTCGGCTACAATCCACATGCAATCGTAGATGATTACATTTTAAACGATAAGTGGCTGATGGATTGGGAACCAAACGAAGCTGCTCAAGCCAGACTTTCAAACGTTAGATACTTCTTACAACAATCTTCAGTAGATTTGGTGCTGATTGACGATGAAGAACATCAAGAAGGCGAGAACTACAACTCCGAACTCCCTGAACAGCCAGGGATGATTAAGAACCGAGTCGACACCCCTCCTCTCTTATCAAAGGGGACTGTCAGAATCGAGATGCCTTGGAAGAACGTACGGATTGAACTTCTGTTGCTTGAAGACATAGAAGCAGATTTGGAGGGCTCCAAAACTAATCAAGAAGCCAGATGAGCTTAATTCACGGGGCATCTCTCACTGGGAAGAAAGAAAGAAGATGAAGCACATCTTCATGTTGACTGTAATACCCGTAAAATTAATACGGGAATAATGCGCAATTAGCGTGAAAATTATTCTGTAAGTTTCGGAAAATTATGAAGTTAATTTTCGGACAAAGCGAATTTTCGGGAAATTGAACCGAAAATAAGAAAAATACTCTTTGAGTAAAATAAATAGATATGGGCCCAAATTAATTTAAAGTAGGCCCAATAAGAGATTTCCTTAAGAGAAAGGAAACGTAACTTTCTTTTAAAGGTTTATCTCAAAAGGTGATAAGGACAAACGAAAATATCAAACGAAAGAAAACAAACGAAGAAAATCAGAGAAGAACTAAGCAATTTCGGCTAACTTGGAAGTGAGGTAGGTGGTTTTTAACCCCTACAAACTGTTTTTAAGTTTGATTTATTTAGTTTAACGAATTTGGATGAAAGGTCATCCGAATTCATGAATTTCGGGAGCTTTGAATGATTATGTGTTGTATTTGCTGTGTTGAGATGTTAAGTTTGAGCTCAATATATGAGTTCTGTGAATTCTTACATGTTTATGTGAAATCTGGAACGGATTCATGTGATGAAGTTCTGGAAAATATGAATTTCGATGAGATGAAGAAAGTTTCAGCTCATGAGAAATTCGCGGGTTGAAAAGAATTCGCGGGCCAAAAAGGTTCGTGAAGTGTGAGAGAGGAAAGAAAATCGCGGGCTGCGATAAAATTCGCGGGCCGAAAGATTTGTAAAGATGTGAGTGAGAAAAGAAGGTCGCGGGCCAAATTTTAAATTTCGCCAAATTTGAAAGGTTGAAATTCGGGCAGATTTTCGATAGTTCGCCGAAGTTTAGTTCGCGAATTATATTCGGGTCGCGAAAAGTTCTTCGCGGACTCAAATGGATTTTATTGTGTGAGTAAATGGGTTTTTCGCGGGTCAGAATTAATTTCGCGGGTCGACCACAGGGTGATTCCTGTGAGAGAAGTAGCGGGTCGGACTAAAGTTTCGCGGGTCAACTTGAATTTCGCGGGGTGATTCCTGTGAGTGAATTTCGGGTGACACGCGAACTAAATCAGACTTCGCAAATTCGATCAAATGACGCGCGAAATCCAAATTCGGGCAATACCGCTAACACTGTGAAGAGTCCCGAATTTTGACTCCAAATGTCGGGTTGACCATATGCTTTTAAAAAGTCTGAAGTTGACCGAACTTCACGATTCGACAGTCTAATTATTTTTGGACTTTTGTCTTAAATTAGGCCCAAATATTCAAATAAAATTATTTTAAGTTCATTTTATCTTTAAATCAAAGTATATTCATACTTTGACTAGAATTTTCGGGTCAACCCTTATTTTAAGATACGAGAGTATTTTGGGGTATTATTTGTAAGAAATAATACGTGATATATGTGACGAATGTGATATGCATTTCACGACATGCATAAGAGAGGTGAAGGTACCGTAATGATACGGTGACACGATATTGTGTCGAATGTGAGAAGGGTAGAGTTGCCGATTTTGGCAGTCAGGTTCAGACTCGATTATGCACTTGGTGGGAGAGGGGGTTTGCGACACCCATCTACTCGGGATTGAGCCACCCGAGGTGTAAACCACCGGATATTATTTGGCTCAGGGACGGCAGACAGATGTGAGATTCCTGTCTACCCGAACTTGTGGTATAACATTCGGGGAAAAAGCCGTCGGGTTGAGATTGTGTGCGGAAGGAGCGACCCGGCGCGGCCGGTGTGGGCTACCGCATGTTGATGGTGTACTTTGCCATTGCGCGCGTGGGTGCCGAGTCTGACCTAGGGCCCTGTTGAGAATTGAGAATTGATAGATGAGATTTGTCGAGTGTGCATTATATTATATTGTGAGGAACCGGGATTGGGTGGAGTGCACGCACGTATTGCATGTTATGTAATCACCTACTGGGCAATAGCTCAGGGTTCTATCCTATTTTTGTTTGTAGGTAAGAATGAACCCGACACCGACTAGTGTCAGGGTTGAGATTCATGGCGAGCTGGCGGCGGTGACTCCACGGATTTTGAGGGTGGCGCAGTACATGGGACGCGACCTGTGGAGTGGCATAGTGTTTGATATTGGGTTTGAAATTTTGGGGCTTCGGCCCAAAGTATTAATAGTAGATATTTTTGTAAACCCGATATAATACTATGTAGGTTATTTAAATAAAAAAAAAAAAAAAAAAGAAAATTTTATCGGGTCTTCCGCGTGTTCTGTTGCGGGGAAATCCGCCAATTAACTTAATTAGGAAGTAGGGTCGCCACAGGTGGTATCAGAGCTTAGGCTTTAGATTCTGAAGACTGTCCATGTACTGCCACTCAAAAGCCGGGAGAACCAGCCTCGCCTGTAAGTTAAGTGTAATACTTTGATATGATTATGTGATTTCGTGGTATCTTTACCACATGGGGATCCAACTCGATCAAATTTGGTGGTTGAGAAATGTCCGTAAGAATTGAGGGTAGAGAGTTAGATGTGAACCTAATAGTAATCCCGATGAATGATTACGATATTATATTCGGGATGGATTGGCTTTCGAAATACGGAACCATTATTGATTGTTCAAAAAGGGTAGTTAGGTTTCGATCGCCAGAGGGAGAGGAGTTTGAATTTTCGGGAAGAAAGAATAGAAACTCAATCCCTCGGATTTCTGCTTTAAAAGCTCAGCGACTCGTAAATACGGGTTGCGAATCGTTCCTAGTTTTTGCGGTGAATGCTGAGGAATCTTCCCAGCTTAAACTTGAGGAGGTTCCGATAGTGAACGAATATTCCGATGTATTTCCCGAGGATCTTCCGGGATTACCCCCAGATCGGGAGATTAAATTTGCAATCGATCTTGTACCTGGAGCTGCCCCGATCTCTAAATCCCCGTATCGGTTAGCACCGAACGAATTACGAGAATTGAAGGAGCAATTGGAAGATTTGTTGCAGAAGGGTTTTATTCAACCCAGTTTCTCACCATGGGGAGCCCCGGTTTTATTTGTGAAGAAAAAGGACGGGTCGATGAGAATGTGTATCGATTATCGTGAACTCAACAAGATCACGATTAAGAATAAATACCCATTGCCAAGGATTGACGATTTATTCGATCAACTCCAAGGAGCAACAGTATTTTCTAAGATCGACCTGCGCTCCGGTTATCATCAGCTGAAGATCCGGGAAGCGGACATTCCAAAAACCGCATTCAGTACGAGGTACGGCCACTATGAATTTTTGGTCATGCCTTTCGGATTGACGAATGCTCCGGCAGCCTTCATGGATTTGATGAACCGAGTATTCAAAAAATTGCTGGACCGATGTGTTATCGTCTTTATCGACGATATTCTCATTTATTCCAAGACAAAAGAAACATGAGGAACATTTGAGAGCGGTCCTAGGAATTCTTCGGGAGAAACAATTATTCGCCAAATTTAAAAAGTGCGAATTTTGGTTGGATCGAGTAATCTTTCTGGGGCATGTTATTTCGGGAAACGGAATTTCAGTAGATCCCAGCAAGATAGAAGCTATAGAAAATTGGCCAAGACCAACCACTCCCACGGAGATAAGAAGTTTTCTCGGGCTAGCTGGGTATTATCGAAAGTTCATTAAGGACTTTTCCAGCATCGCCTCGACGCTCACCAATTTGACAAAGAAAAATGTTCCGTTCAAATGGACGGATGAATGTGAGCAAAGTTTCCAGGAATTAAAGAAAAGGCTAACAACTGCTCCAGTGTTAGCAATACCTTCGGGTACTGGAAATTTTTCTGTTTATAGTGATGCCTCTAAATATGGGTTGGGGTGTGTTTTAATGCAAAACGGGAAGGTGATCGCTTATGCCTCCCGACAATTAAAGCCATATGAGAAAAATTACCCCACTCATGATCTCGAACTCGCAGCCGTAGTGTTTGCTCTTAAAACATGGCGACACTATCTTTACGGAGAAAGATGCGAGATCTTCACGGATCACAAGAGTTTGAAGTACTTCTTCACCCAGAAGGAGTTAAATATGAGGCAAAGAAGATGGCTCGAGTTAGTCAAAGACTACGACTGTGTGATAAATTATCATCCAGGAAAAGCGAACGTAGTCGCAGATGCATTGAGCCGCAAAACTGTAAACACTGAATTACGCCAATTCGGAGTTGAAGTAATCAATTTCGGAGAGATTGAAGAAAAGTTGGCAGTGTTGACACTTAAGCCAACACTATTAGACCGAATCATTGAAGTACAAAAGAAAGATGAGTTGTACTTGAAGAAACAAAGAGAACAAGATAAAGAAGTCTCATCGGAATTTGAATTCCGAGAAGACGGGAGTTTACGATTTAAAAGTCGCTTATATGTGCCGGAAGATGAAGAGATTCGTCGAACTTTAATGACGGAGGCACATACGACAATATATTCGGTGCATCCCGGTGCAACGAAAATGTATCGTGATTTGCGACTAAATTATTGGTGGCCGGGAATGAAAAAGGATGTTGCTGCATTTGTACATAGATGCCTGACTTGTCAGCAGATCAAAGCAGAACATCAAAGACCGGCAGGAATGTTACAACCTTTGACGATTCCCGAGTGGAAGTGGGACCATATAACAATGGATTTTGTCGTCGGGTTGCCAAGAACGGTGAAAGGTTATGATGCAATTTGGGTGATTGTTGACAGACTGACTAAGTCCGCCCATTTCTTGCCTATTCACCAGACCTATCCCATGGAGAAGTTCGCTGAACTCTACATTCAAGAGATAGTGAGACTCCATGGAATTCCGATATCGATCATATCAGATCGAGATTCAAGATTTCTGTCCCAGTTCTGGAAAAGCTTACAGAAAGCTCTGGGAACTAAATTATCATTTAGTTCAGCTTATCATCCCCAGACTGACGGACAATCGGAAAGGACGATCCAGACACTCGAAGACATGTTGAGAGCATGTGTCTTGGATTTTCAAGGGAGTTGGAGTAAATATCTCCCGTTAATAGAATTTTCATATAACAACAGCTATCAAGCAATGATCGGAATGGCGCCTTACGAAGCCTTATACGGACGTAAATGTCGATCCCCAGTTCATTGGGATGAAATCGGCGAGAAGGCGCTATTAGGTCCCGAGATGGTACGCGAAATGACTGAAGTTGTTAAGAAAATTCGGGAGAAAATGCAAACGGCCCAAAGTCGCCAGAAGAGTTATGCAGACAAGAGGCGAAGGTCGTTAGAATTTGAAGAAGGTGATAAAGTATTTTTGAAAGTATCACCTATGAAGGGTGTCAAACGGTTCGGACAAAAAGGAAAGTTGAGTCCGAGATATATAGGACCTTTCAAAATTTTGAAAAGAGTCGGTGAAGTAGCATATCAGCTAGAATTACCGACGCCGTTAGCACAAGTCCATGACGTATTCCACGTGTCTACACTGCGAAAGTATGTGTTGGACCCGTATCATGTGCTAAGAGACAAAAGACTTCACCAACAATTGAAGCCGGACTTGAGTTACGAAGAAAAGCCGGTAGAGATTTAATGTATGAGGTGAAGCAATTACGAAATAAGAATATTCCCCTCGTGAAGGTCTTATGGCGAAACCAGATATTGGAAGAAGCCACTTGGGAGCGAGAAGACGAAATGAGAGAGAAATACCCTGAGTTGTTTCAGACAACTTAAATTTCGGGGACGAAATTTCTTTTAGGGGGGGAGGATGTAATACCCGTAAAATTAATACGGGAATAATGCGCAATTAGCGTGAAAATTATTCTGTAAGTTTCGGAAAATTATGAAGTTAATTTTCGGACAAAGCGAATTTTCGGGAAATTGAACCGAAAATAAGAAAAATACTCTTTGAGTAAAATAAATAGATATGGGCCCAAATTAATTTAAAGTAGGCCCAATAAGAGATTTCCTTAAGAGAAAGGAAACGTAACTTTCCTTTTAAAGGTTTATCTCAAAAGGTGATAAGGACAAACGAAAATATCAAACGAAAGAAAACAAACGAAGAAAAGCAGAGAAGAACTAAGCAATTTCGGCTAACTTGGAAGTGAGGTAGGTGGTTTTTAACCCCTACAAACTGTTTTTAAGTTTGATTTATTTAGTTTAACGAATTTGGATGAAAGGTCATCCGAATTCATGAATTTCGGGAGCTTTGAATGATTATGTGTTGTATTTGCTGTGTTGAGATGTTAAGTTTGAGCTCAATATATGAGTTCTGTGAATTCTTACATGTTTATGTGAAATCTGGAACGGATTCATGTGATGAAGTTCTGGAAAATATGAATTTCGATGAGATGAAGAAAGTTTCAGCTCATGAGAAATTCGCGGGTTGAAAAGAATTCGCGGGCCAAAAAGGTTCGTGAAGTGTGAGAGAGGAAAGAAAATCGCGGGCTGCGATAAAATTCGCGGGCCGAAAGATTTGTAAAGATGTGAGTGAGAAAAGAAGGTCGCGGGCCAAATTTTAAATTTCGCCAAATTTGAAAGGTTGAAATTCGGGCAGATTTTCGATAGTTCGCCGAAGTTTAGTTCGCGAATTATATTCGGGTCGCGAAAAGTTCTTCGCGGACTCAAATGGATTTTATTGTGTGAGTAAATGGGTTTTTCGCGGGTCAGAATTAATTTCGCGGGTCGACCACAGGGTGATTCCTGTGAGAGAAGTAGCGGGTCGGACTAAAGTTTCGCGGGTCAACTTGAATTTCGCGGGGTGATTCCTGTGAGTGAATTTCGGGTGACACGCGAACTAAATCAGACTTCGCAAATTCGATCAAATGACGCGCGAAATCCAAATTCGGGCAATACCGCTAACACTGTGAAGAGTCCCGAATTTTGACTCCAAATGTCGGGTTGACCATATGCTTTTAAGTCTGAAGTTGACCGAACTTCACGATTCGACCAGTCTAATTATTTTTGGACTTTTGTCTTAAATTAGGCCCAAATATTCAAATAAAATTATTTTAAGTTCATTTTATCTTTAAATCAAAGTATATTCATACTTTGACTAGAATTTTCGGGTCAACCCTTATTTTAAGATACGAGAGTATTTTGGGGTATTATTTGTAAGAAATAATACGTGATATATGTGACGAATGTGATATGCATTTCACGACATGCATAAGAGAGGTGAAGGTACCGTAATGATACGGTGACACGATATTGTGTCGAATGTGAGAAGGGTAGAGTTGCCGATTTTGGCAGTCAGGTTCAGACTCGATTATGCACTTGGTGGGAGAGGGGGTTTGCGACACCCATCTACTCGGGATTGAGCCACCCGAGGTGTAAACCACCGGATATTATTTGGCTCAGGGACGGCAGACAGATGTGAGATTCCTGTCTACCCGAACTTGTGGTATAACATTCGGGGAAAAAGCCGTCGGGTTGAGATTGTGTGCGGAAGGAGCGACCCGGCGCGGCCGGTGTGGGCTACCGCATGTTGATGGTGTACTTTGCCATTGCGCGCGTGGGTGCCGAGTCTGACCTAGGGCCCTGTTGAGAATTGAGAATTGATAGATGAGATTTGTCGAGTGTGCATTATATTATATTGTGAGGAACCGGGATTGGGTGGAGTGCACGCACGTATTGCATGTTATGTAATCACCTACTGGGCAATAGCTCAGGGTTCTATCCTATTTTTGTTTGTAGGTAAGAATGAACCCGACACCGACTAGTGTCAGGGTTGAGATTCATGGCGAGCTGGCGGCGGTGACTCCACGGATTTTGAGGGTGGCGCAGTACATGGGACGCGACCTGTGGAGTGGCATAGTGTTTGATATTGGGTTTGAAATTTTGGGGCTTCGGCCCAAAGTATTAATAGTAGATATTTTTGTAAACCCGATATAATACTATGTAGGTTATTTAAATAAAAAAAAAAAAAGAAGAAAAGAAAATTTTATCGGGTCTTCCGCGTGTTCTGTTGCGGGGAAATCCGCCAATTAACTTAATTAGGAAGTAGGGTCGCCACATTGACCTAGCTCGGTGCGTATCGTAGTGGAGTCCCAACGGATCCTCCAACTCGTGGGTGTATCGCACACGATTGGACGCTTTCCAACCCCGATCTACCATATCGAGCAAGCGGACAACGACCACACTCGACGAAAGCTATCTACCGTTCCTTCCACCAAACGAAGTATATCGTCTGTTCCAGATGTATAATAGAAAATACCAGACATCTACAAGTTACATCAAGAAGGAAGGACTCGACGGGTTGAAGAGATTCATGATGTGGAAAATCAAGTTCCACACGACACACGACCTTCAAATCGCCGTTGAAAACAACATGAAGTAGGTCAACATGGAGTCGCCGCTCATGAAAGGCTTTCCACTCAACGACTTCCCAGCGAATTACATTTTCGAGTAGCCAGGCCTCACCATCACATATCGGAATCCAATTATTGGAAAGACCAGAGCGATGATGAAGTCTGAAGTACACAAATTCTGTGACGGAACGTTGAAGCTCGTAAGGAAGAATATCGAGAAGAGGTTGACATAGATCACTGAAGAAACGATCTTCGAGGTCCTTGGAGAAGAAGAGGCCCCACTCCTAAATGAGCTTTTGGATGCTATCAATGAAAGACTGGTGCTAAGGAATGTTGTCCGACACTACGAGACAACATTGGGATTGAGGAGGTTCTTCTACGCCCGACAAGGATAAACGGAGCTGAAGAGCAAAAAAGTACAAAGGCGGAGATTGAAGAAATGTAGAAATTGTGCTTTGTTTATTTGTTATCCTTGTAATTAGGGGCGTAGCTCGTATTTTTTGGTAGTGTAGGACTAGTTAGTAAATATACCATGTATAGAGGTATATATACAATGTACACAACAAAAATTAATACACAAGAATTTCAGAAAATTCACAAAACAAAGAACTCACATTCTAGAGAGAGAAATACAATCGAGAAACTCCTCACTCTAAACACGTTCTCTGTCCCGATCTTCAAACATGATATTCGACCGAAGGTAACTTTCGAGAATTCTTACTCGAATATCTAGAATTCATGCTTAGATCTATCGTTAGTTGATTAATTAGGACCTAACATAAAATCCTCCTCAACAAATGCACGTATAACGTTTCGGCAATTTACCACATATTTAACACAATTATGCATATGAAAATTTACGATATTAGCACAAATAACGCATTCAATCAATTTAGTGTAGATTCATGATCCTCTAATAATGTATATGAAAATTTTGCATTTTCATAAAATTTTGCATTTTATCCAATCTGAACCAATGCATGTATTAATGCATTTAAAATGTGCGAAAATATTTATGTTTTGGGGTCAGATTTTCCATATTGAATATTATCACGCAAATATTTGACATGACACATGAATAATAATTTGTCGTCAAACATGTAACTAAAGTAATATTCTGTGATCATAGTATGAGTCATTTCGACAATTCTCGCATGGTTCGCTCATAGCACTCAATTTATTTTTATCATGGAAAATTTTAGTAGATATATCACTCATATCATCACGAAATTTTTTTTCAATTAATTTGTTATCGTAGCGCATTTAATCAACATACCAAGTGAAAGTCCATCACTTTGAATCAATGGGATTTTGGAGGGATTATTTTTAGGATCTGACTAAAAGGGGTAGGATAATTTTGGGATTAGTGAAGTTAAAATTTCGACCATTCCAGGTGCCCATTTGAAATTCATTTTTTCTCCTTTTTCTTTTCCTTTCTTCTGCACTTGCTCAATAGATCGTGATCGCTTTTGGATTTAATACGATATTCTAAGATCATTTTCCAGATTTTTCGATCGAAAAACTAACGTGAAATGCATTTTGATCTACGTGCTTAATTTTGCATAATTTGTTGATGATCTTGCTGTTAAAGTGATAGTTGATATGTTAGAAATATATAACGTACTAATTTCAATCGCTTAGAATATCGGATTATTTCAAATTTTTTATTTCGATCGATATTAGTGTTTGCGATTAAGTTTTGAATACGATTTAATTTTCTTCATAATCGACATATTTTGCTGTAAAATGTGGTTAATATTGTGTTTGTTCATATTCAAAACTTATATTCGAGTGATTATCTAAAATTTCAACACCTAACTTGAACTATTCGGTTGAATCTGGATTTTCACTGTTCCAGTGAACTTGAAGGTTGTTCTTCATTCGTTTTTCGATCGAAAAACTTGGCTCGAAAAATATTTTTCGAATAAGTTTACAGCCAAAAAATTTCTCGATAACTCACACTGTTTTCGTGATGTTTCAGTCAAATATAAGACTCGAAAAACTTTTTTTCCAATAATTAGTTTTTCATTTATACATAAATATCTTTTTCGAGCGTAACAAAACATAAATTTTTTTCCCGACGGATACTGTTTTCGCTAGATAAATATCTAATTTTGACACGAAATATTTGTTTTAATATTACAAGTTTTTCGATTTCAATATTTTCGATCATCTAGTTTTTCGAGTCAAAATTTAGCAAAAACACATTTCGATCGAATAATTCACACTCGAAAAAATTTTAGTCGAACAATTTGAGTCAAACTTAAAGAAATTTTCTATCACGTATGATTTCTCGATTACATATTTTTCGATAAAAGTTTTGCGATCAACAAAATTATTCGACAGACTATTTTTCAATAGGATGTTTTCTTTGCAAAACACTTTTGTTCGAAAAATAATTTTCGATAAAAATACCACAAAAAACGTATTTCATCGAAAATCTTTTTCGATTATAAGGATGGAAATTTCTCAAATCGAAAAACTTACTGCTCGAAAAATTTTTTGACTACTGAACTTTCAAACACACACACATTTTACACTAATTTCAATTTTTTATTGGGAATCAAAAATTGTAGTTTTCAAAATTTACGAATAGTATTTTTCTCCGAATAATCTTCTTCGATACTCAAAATTTTCGATCATAAATTCAAAATTCTTTAGCAAAATTTTGAAGTATCAATTCGTATATCAAATATTTTTCGCAATCAAAACAATTTCTCTTTAAAACCGAAAAATATGTTCGAAAAGAAAATTGCTTTAAAGTACGAGCCAAACATTAATAACGAAATTTGTCACTTGTGAAGAACTTTTTGTTGGGAAAGGTACCCGGTTTGTACCCGAGACGCAACGCCCGGGGATACGGTGCGGAATAAAAAATTTTTCGGGTTGCTTCGCAGCTCGGATCAACTCTAATCACGTTGACACGTAATAGGGCGGGTCATACCCGTGAGAGATTACCTTTGAAGCGAGTGGCAGCTCCTCGTCGATTGTGTCGTCGGCCGCGGTCGTGTTGGGTATCGTCTAGATCGTCACGCCAACCTCGCAGTGTACCACGGTTTCGATTCTCCGAAGATGGCTAGAGAGAACAGATCCGTCGCTCGGGAGACTGGTTTGCGCTTGTGTGTTCGTGTTTTGATTCTCGGGTCGAGAAATTTCGCGTCGATTCTCTTCCCGTGTCACTTTTTTTTTACGAGGGTCTCACCCTTATTTATAGTAGGGGAGGACGAAATTTTCAGCCCTAAACAAGGCTAAAATCTCGAAATATTTGTTCCTAAATATGAGAGATATCCTTGCCAAAATATCTCTCCTAATTGAATTCAAAATTCTATTAAAGGAACATACTATAAATAGAAAACTAACTAAGATATTAAAATATCTTCAAATATGGTAAATAAATTTCGAAATTTATATAAAATATAAATTCGAATTTTAGTTTTAATAAATAATATTCCAAATATTTTTATTACCATATTTGTAAATTACGAAAATACACTTTAAGGCATTTTTCGAATTTCTCGGCTTAGGGTTGAATTCCAATTCTTCCCTCAAGTCTTTCTAAGCACTTAGCCAAGCCTAAGTCTTAAAGTTAGTTTCTTATGAAGTCCGACTTCGGTCCACTTAATGACCCCGAGGCCCAATAAGGCGTGGCATAACCACCCGAGGCCCGTTAAGGCCCAAAACACAATCTCTCCTTCTCGGTACACATTGATGATCCTTTTTAAGCCCGACTCTCTAGGTTCGACTCAATCGGCAAGGGAGGAATCCAAGAGTCGGTAGGTGCCTAGCCAATCCCGCAGTACCGGACAGATCCCGACTTGAGCACGAATTTCGAACTAGTCTCATTCCAGAACCTAACTATAGATTATAGTACTACGTACAAACCCTTCAGCTGTGTCAAGATCGAGTGAGAGCCATGGTATTTGTCGAACTCACTAAATTCGATACTATGATAAAATGACACGAGGCAAATTACCAAACTACCCTCCATGTCTAACATGAGTTAGTTTAATACCTTGGCCAAGGATTTTGTAATTTCCCGTCGTCATTCTCATAGGACACTTGTCTCGATTACTTGCGAGACTGTGAATCCGTACTCGGCGGTCTAAGCCCGGCAATCACAAATATCCATCAAGATCGCATCTGTCCCGCTGACCCATGCAATAGCAAATCGGATCTAGCGAAACCAGTGATAGTCAAGACTTCAAAGTCAACTCCGTCAAAGCCCCTTTCGGTCTAAGGTTCAAGCAGACTACTATAGTTTTGTCGTCGATCATTGACACTCCTTGAGTAATAAGCCATATTTGATCGTACGACCTGCGAGTCAGTGTCCATGAAACGATTCAATCCCTTGATTCGACTCGTATCACAAGTCATGACTTCCGCTTCCAAGCGGTATATTGGCACACGGTAAGTCATCGACAAATAAGCCATGATTGGTTTTCCAGCACCCAACTGAAACCTAAGGCTTATGGACATTTTATGTTCGAGGTTAAGACTCCACTGGTGCCTTCCTCTATCGTACCCATCGAGAACAGTGACTCAACTCGACACATTTGGATTTATTCATTTATTGCTTTACCTGATGCTAAGTAAAGAACTCATATAACCAATAAACGAATAATGCCTTTATTAATACGCAAAACAATGTTTGATTACATTGACAATCGAATGATAAATAAGCTAGTGCCCTATACATATCCAATCCTCGTATAGCATTCGAGGACATATCCCTAACACAATTCAGGATGTCTAGATCTCCAAATCAACGAAGGAACTACTTCGGTTCTTCCTCATGAACGCAAATGGACTTGAGCTCATCCTATTGAACAAATAATCGGTGATCCTTCAAGTGGTATACACACTAGGACGTCTACACAAAGCGGATTATTCGCATGCTTCTTAAGCCAAAACGAACCAATCAAGGTAGCCGAAGCCCTTCAAGACCCGGATTGGGTAATCGCGATGCAAGATGAACTCAACCAATTCGGGCGTCTACGAGTTTGGACATTAGTTCCTAGACCGCATGGCAAAACAATTATTGGAACTAAATGGGTTTTCAAGAATAAGAAGAACGAGAATGGTGAAGTAATCAGGAATAAAGCACGACTCGTAGCTAAGAGGTACAATCAACAAGAAGGAATTGACTAGGACGAGACGTATGCTCCGGTTGCACGTATCGAAGCAACTCGACTGTTTCTAGCATACGCGGCTCATAAAGACTTCAAAGTCTATCAAATGGATGTTAAAACCGCCTTTCTGAATGTAGTGTTAAAAGAAGAAGTCTACGTCACTAAACCCGAAGGGTTCGTTCACGAGAATCATCCTGATCATGTCTATCGATTGGACAAAGCTCTCTATGGACTAAAACAAGCCCCTCGTGCTTGGTATGATGTCCTAAGCGAATTCTTAGTCAAATCTAACTTCCTAAGAGGCACCATCGATACGACACTCTTCATCCAAAGACAAGGCAAAGACCTGATGATCGTTCAAGTTTACGTTGATGACATCATCTTCGGTTCGACGAATGAACGTCTCTGTAAAAAATTTTGTGAACTCATTAAGACCAAATTCGAGATGAGCTTAATGGGAGAACTCCAATTCTTTCTTGGACTATAAGTAAAGCAACTCGAAGATGGAATCTTCATCACTCAAACCAAATATATCCGAGATATTCTGAAGAAATTTAATCAAGACAAGAGCACACCGATGAATACTTCCATATTAACAAACTGCAAATTGGATGTTGATTCGTCTGGCAAGGCAGTCAACATCAAAACCTATCGGAGTATTATCGGATTTCTTCTTTACTGACGTCCAGCCGACCCGACATCATGTTCGCCCCTTGTCTCTGTGCTCGTTATCAAGCTGACCCAAAGGAGTCCCACATGCATGCAATCAAGCGATTTCTACGCTATCTTAAAGAAACTCCCAACTTAGGGCTATGGTATCCTAAAGATACTGATTTTAGATTAATTGGCTATACTGACGCTGATTATGCAGGTTGTCGAATGAACAGAAAAAGCACGTCTGGCGAAGCACAATTTTTAGGCAAAAAGTTGGTCTGTTGGTCCTCAAAGAAGCAAAATTGTGTGTCAACCTCGACGGCTAAGGCAGAGTACGTCGCGGCTGCCAGCTGTTGCTCGCAAGTTCTATGGATGCGGACACAACTACGCGATTACGGGTTTGAATTTAATAACATTCCCATTTACAGTGATTATCAAAGTGCAATTGCCATAACTTGCAATCCTGTTCACCATTCACGCACGAAACACATAGATATTCGCTATCATTTTATAAAAGATCATGTAGAAACAGGCACTATAGATATGTATTTTTAAAAACGGTGCTTCAACTTGCCGACTTATTCACTAAGGCATTGGATGAAAAACGATTCCAATTCTTTATTGCTAAGTTAGGCATGTTGAACCTCAATCTTACTTGAAAAGTGTTTTACATGCTCTCTTCTATGTGATATTCTATGTGCTTCTTGATATTCTTTGATTATCTTGCGTGACTCTATCCCTCAATTTTTTTGACAAAGAAAAATAAAAATAAAATAGTATATAAATATAGTAATAAAATTAAAAAAATGGGGGATGACGATAATTTTGTCTAATTTGAAAAAGTCACAAAAATATTTCTTTGATATATGATTAAGTACTTTGTCTAAAAATTCATGTGACTGTCTCTTATTCAAAGAGCCTAGTTTGTTTCACTAGACAAAAAGACACATCATATATGTGAGATTTTGAGCCTAGAAACTTTTATTTTTGAGTGTGTCAACACTTCAAATGACTATCTTTTAGTCTGTGCTTCATAGCTTCGTTCTTGCTTTTATGTTAGTTTGTCATGAAAATGATAAGGGCAACTTAGGAAATTCCTCAACATGCCCAAACTATAAATCCTTTACTTTTACCTCTAGATATCCACTTTAAGCCTTCTCCGACATTCTTTTTCTTATGAAACCCGATCAAGCCTTCAACATTATTTTCAAAGTTTCGGGGTTGCTCAATCAAGAAAAAAGAGGGGGAGAAAAACAGATACAAGTCTCAATCATTATAGAAGAGAAACACGGATCTCGCTGTGAACTTCTCCTAGATAATCTCGTATACTCCTAGAAGAGAAGCACCTCGAAGTGAACTTTTCCAACGATAATCTAGATCTTATAAGTAGAGAAAACGAGAAGAGAAGCACGACATTGGGTTCGAATTCCATAACTGTAGAACATTCGAAAGGAACACGGTCTCGACCCAAAAAGAAGTTCTAATCTATCAAAATTTTTTAAAGAATACGAAACTCAACTTGAGCAAGAAAAGCTAAAGGATCAGAAATGAATTTCAATAAGGGCTCATGGAATTGAAGAATTTGTTTAAACTCACTAATCCCAAAATTACCCTACCCTTTTAGTCAGAGCTTAAAAAATAATCCCTTCAAAGTCCATTTGATTCAAAATGATGAAATTTTCACTTGGTAAGTTGATTAAATATGCTACGATAACAAACAAATTGATATAATTTTGTCGTGATGATATCAGTGATACATCTACATGATAAAAATAAATTGAGTGCTATGAGCGAAACTTGCGAGAGTTGTCAAAATGATTCATACTAAGATCTTAGAATATTAATTTAGTTACATGATTTGACGGCATTATTTTATATGTCATGAGAAATTTTTTCGTTATAATGATCAAAATGTCACATCTGACCCCAAAACAAAAATATTTTTTATAAATTTATTTTGGAAATATTGTTCGCACATTTTAAATGCATTAATACATGCATTGGTTCATAATTGATAAAATGCGAAATGTTTTTGAAAAATGCAAAATTTTAATGAATCTATGCTTATTTGCTAAAAATACGTTACTTGTACTTAAATAGTAAATTTTCATATTGTATTAGTGCTTAGATGACGAAAAGTTCAAACATGCAATTGTTGAGGGGGAGTTTTACATGAGAATTTTTTCTTATCTCCTATATGATTTACTTGTAAAATATGACTTCTAATATTCTTTTCTAAGCATCACAGAAAATTTCGAGGTCATCCGAGGAGTCAAATGTTGAATTTCATCACATTAGTACATAATTTCATTTCTTTCATAAATACAGGGTTATGGAATTTACTTTTGGGTTAATTCATAGAAGATCAAGTTTTGGTTTAATCAGACCTGAATTTTAACGAAAGCCCAAAATATTGTTTTTCGGCCCAACGTATTTTTACCTTACCCAATCGTAAAGTATTCATATCATTGTATCGATCGAAAAACTCACTCACACGCAACTCATTTCACTCGAAAAACTTTTGGACTTCCAAAAACCAACTTCGAACTCACATCGATGATTTCAACAAAATTTCTTAATCTTCGGATGTTTTTCATATAACTCGCCGATTTCGAAGGTAGAAACACGTTTCGAATCACTTTCCGGTAAAAAAACAAACGATTCGCAAAAAGTTTCTCAAAAATATTTGCAGAAATGACATCTTGATACTTTTTCGACTAAAGACGTTTTTAAACTCTCAAATCAACGTGTTTAAACTCGACTTTTGGGTTAAAATCATGATATTTGGATTCGCAAATGTTTCTGAACGTCTCGAACCCATATTAACTCATGATTTACCCAGAAATCGAAATTTACGTGTTACGTGTTTACTGTTTCATTTGAAAATTTTTTCGATCGAAAAAGTTCGTATCGCAAACAGTATCATCGAAAAACTTTTGTTTTCATTAAGTTTTATTCGATCGCAAAACTCAGCATCAAAACCCTTTTGTTTTCGATATATTTTAATTCGATCGTAAAACTTCGTGGAGAAAACTTAGTTTTTCGATTCAATTTTATTTGATCGCTAAAATAAGCGGCGAAAACGTTAAGTTTTTTGATATTCTTGTATTCGATTGCAAAACCACGTGGAGAAAAACTTGTTTTTCAACAACTTTTTATTCGATCGAGAAATTACTCAGCGAAAAACTATTGTTATCGATAACCTTCTATTCGCTCGTAAAAGTCATCGGCGAAAAACGTGAGTTATTCGACACATTTTTATTCGATCGCAAATTTAACGATTGAATAAATTGTCACTCAAATAAAAACACGCTGAAAAAGACTTAGAAAATTTTTCAAGTTTTTCTCCAAGATTTAGAAAATTTTCGATCGCAAAAATTAACGTTCGAATAAATTCCCGATCGAATAAAAATACGCTTACAAGGCTTAGTCAACTTTCCAAGTATTTCGAATAAAAATATGCTGAATAAATTTTTTTTCACCAAGTCTTTCACAAATAAACCTTAACACTTAAAAATTTTTTTAATGAATTTTATTTCATTCATTACAGATATGGCAACTCCAAACTACCCAAACATCTACCCTTCTAGAAGTTACATGCCAGTCCACGACAACAACTACCAGCTGGACCTTGCTACATTTCAGTGTCCGGATGAAGTTATCATCTCCATCCTCAAAGGACACCCTCTATGGCCAGCTTTGACCATGACGTCCACCTTACCAATGGTCTATCTCCAGCAATTTTGGGGAAGTATGCAGAGTCTTGTTAACAGCGATAGCGTGGAATACATGACGAAGATCAATACAAGACATGTCGCCCTGACCAAAACTCTGATGGCCATGGTGCTCGATCTCCCGCACTACGACAACTATGATCAACTTCCAACGGACGCGGAGATCGTGGAAGATATGCTCCGGATGGGATACAAACCCCCGCTGACCAAACTGACGAATTTTCAAAACAGCGGGATCCCACATCCGTGGAGGACTTTGTCCGGCATAAGCAATAAATGCCTCTCCCCAAAACACTCCGGCTTCGATAAGGCAACGGGAATATCCATTGCATCATCCGTGGAGTGGTTTTCTCAAAGAAATACGACGTGGCCCAGCTGATACGTCAAAGGGAGACCAAGTCGAAGGCCAAGTACCTCTCATACGTACGGTGGTTCCCGGTGCTGATCTCACACTTTATAGACGTTCATCCAGAGATCCCGAGACTACCACCGGTTGGAGGATACATTCCACCTCGCCTTCGCTTCTTTCACAAACCGAAGGCAGCCGACCTAGCGCTCCAACTGATGATGATCCCATTAGAGCTGCTCAAACTAGCTGATCCAACGGACGAGGCCTACCAAGACTACTGTCAAAATATCTCCATCACGGAGGAGATTGTACGGGCCTTTGATCAAGCTCCGGCACCTTCTCAAAGGGAATCTCTGGTGGCAATAACCGAGCCCAAAGCCACGACTCAGGAGACAGAGACACCGGCCGTCGAGCCCGAAGGTGTTCCTCCCGATGTATCTCCTGGGGCCATAGATTCGGATGAAGAATACAGACTTCAAAGAAGGGGCTCTCGCCGACAGCAAATCTCGGCCCCGTTTGTGTCCCCTTTATTACTACCGGCTTCGGTGACAACTCCTCCACCACCAATGAATCAGCCAACCATACAGATTCAACCTAAATCTGTCCCAACACCCGTAGAGGTGATACCTACCGTATCATATCAAGGATTGGATGGAAGCCCTATTGGACCCCCGATATCTTCGGAGCAACAATGGGCCAACCTGTTGAAGTGGTGACTTCAGGGTTGTTAATAGATGTCCCCGGACGTTCCTGAATCTCAAGACCTATTCAAGGCGGCACATCGAAAACCTTTTCCGATGTTGTGACGTGGAGCGCCTCCTTGGCCCCACTCCACTGATGATTGTGACATAGCAATGCTTACGAGAAGCACTCTCCACAGCCATTTCTTCTCTCGAAGATCGCCTGATGGACATACTGCTCCAGGCCATTTAGACTTCCCGAAGGGATACCGGGAAAACACCGATCTCTGCGGCCGCTCCGTCATAAGCTCAAACCACTCCCGTCTCGTCATCACCTCTTACCACCACCATACACACCCCTATCCAACCCACCCTCACCACTCCAACGCCATCACCTTCACTCATCAACCCCTATACCATCCCGATCACCCAGCTTCATGATATTCTCATCTCCCGACTCCTTGCCTTAGAGACCAGGACCCCCGCTGAGGAGAGTCTCTACAAAAGGCTGATAAATGAACCCGAGCCGCCCGCTCAAACAAGGTGGCAAAAGAAGACATGACGATCCCGATGACCCGGATCGTCATGAGGGAGAGAAAAGGCAACGAAGCACACGAAGCGGCCGTGGTGTGATTCGAGAGCAAACAACAAAGAGTCAAGAAGATGGAGGATCATCATCAAACCCACCAACCACACAACCCACAACCCGCCAACAAAAAATTACATCTCCCACCATATTCCGCACACAACCTCCCTCTCCCACAAATCCAAATCCAATCCCGACCTCTAACCTCCTCCAAGCCCAACCAGAAGCAAACGTCTACGAACCACATCTGATCGTATACGATTATATTTTAAACGAGAAGTGGATGACGCAATGGGAACTAGAGGAAGCTGCTCAAGCTTGACTTTCCAACGTCAGATACTTCTTACAACAAGCTTCGATGGACATACTGCTGCTTGAAGATGAAGAACCTCAAGAAGGCGAGAACTACAATTCTGCTCTCCCAGAACTACCAGAAATGATCTGGCACAGAATCGACTCCCCTCCCCGTTTATCAAAAGAGACATTCGGAGTTGAGACGTCGTGGGAGAATATCAGAATTGAAGTCCCGTTCATTGAAGATGTTAGAAAGCAGATATGGAGGGCTCCCAACCGGATAAAGAAGCTCAACGAACTAAACCTACGGGGTATATCACATTGGGAAGATAGGAAGAAAATGGAGCACATCTTGATGCTCAATTATCCTGGACCAGATCAACGTGGCATCCCAACGGATCAACTAAAGAAAAACTTCAGGGACAAGCCATCAATCCTCCATCTCGTGGGGGTTTCGCTTTCGATTGGAAGCTTCCCTACCCCAGTCTACCACATTGAGCGAGCAGACAGGAACCACACTAGAGAAGAGATAGATGAGACCTATCTCCCTTTCCTTCCACCGGATGAGGTCTACCATCTATATCAGATGTACAAAAGAAAATATTAGACGCCTTCCGGATACATCATGAATGAAGGACTCGAGGGATTGAAAAGATTCATGGTGCGACAGATCAAGTATCACACCGCACATGACCTTCAAATTGCTATAGAGAACAATATGAAGAAGGTCAACATGGAGTCTCCGCTCATGAAGAGCTTCCCCCTCAACGATTTTCCGGAGAACTACATATTCAAGAAACCTGGCCTCGCCATAACCTATCGAAATCTAGTCATTGGAAAGACGAGAGCTATGATGAAGTCAGAGATCCACAAGTTCTGTGACGGGACGTTGAAGCTAGTGAGGAAGAACATCTAGAAAAGATTGGGAGAGATCACTGAAGAGACGATCTTCGAGGATCTTGGTGAAGAAGAGGCCCCACTATTAAATGAGCTTTTGGATGCTATTAATGAGAGGTTGGAGCTGAGGAATGTTGTTCGACGTTACGAAGCAACATTAGGATTACGAAAATCATTATACGCCCGACAAGGATAAATGGAGCTGAAACGAAGACAAGCACAAAGGGGGAGATTGAAAAGACATTAGAATTGTGCTTTGTTATTGTGTTATCCTTGTAATTAGGGGCATAATTAACTTGTCTAGTGACTATAATTCAATATATCCTTTAGAAGATCTTCCTAAAGTTCAGGAAGAAAATAATGATTATTATATTCCTGCTATTATTAAAAAATTGTTGATTTAAACGTTTCCTTAGAAACTGAAATAAAGAATTTCAAAGCTGAAAAGAATGAGCTTTTATTACAGATTTCTAATCTCAAAACTTCCTCGATTTTAAAAACTTGTCCTGGTTTTACATTGAAAGAAAAATCATTAAATAAGGACAAGATCAAATCTAAGAAAACACCTCCCATTATTTAACAAAATATTTTAAAAGAAGATAAATCTTCTTTAAAAAGTGTAAAGGGGGTTAAAGAATCCTTAAATGCTTCAAAAAGGAAAAATATTTTTTCTAACTCTTTTTCTACTCCATCCACAGGTAGAGTAGACAAAAAAGTGAAGCATGCTTAGAGTGCCTAGGATAGAATTTCAGAAGAAAAATTATAGAAATGATTTATTTTCAAAATTTTCTTCTGTATCAAAAACTATGGATACTCATAAGAAGACAACCGTTTCTGATTTTAATATTGTTGCTTCCACTTATGTGTTAAAGCCTATTAAGTTTGAAAGCACAAATTTTGAAATCAGCTCTACTTCTAAAAACAAAATCCATCATTCAAAGACAAATGCATGTCTTAAGTCTCATAGGAAACAATATCCTGCTATAAAGAAAGCTCATCGCTCGATACATTCTTGTCCTCATTTAAGGTATCCGGTCAAAGTACACTCAGCCAAACACCTTAAGAGACTAGTTAGAGAAAAGATTTTCTCATGCACTAATAAGACATTTGTTCGCGCTAATTAACCTCCGATGTAAGGTTCAACCTCAATGGGTTCCCATGACACCATCTAGGCCAACGCAAGCCCAAAAGGCCAAGTTTCCTAAAGAGGTACCACTTAAACCAACTACTTCCAAGTTGGTTTGGGTACCTAAGAGCATAAATTGATTAGGAACAAAAAATTAACAAATCTTACCTACCAAATCTGCTAATCCGAGAGGACCCATTACTAAGTGGGTACCTAAATCTCTCTATAATTTTTCTATGCAGATACATCATGTGTGGTATTTAGATTCTGGTTGCTCCACACACATGACGGGAAATCAAGAACTATTGAGCAACTACAAGGACCGTTTCAACGAAAAAGTCAGATTCGGGAACAACGACTTAGCTCCAATACTATGCTTTGGAGATATTCTACTGAAGAATCTGACGATTAAAGATGTCTCTTACGTCCAAGGTCTTAAACACAGTCTGTTCAGCATAGGATAATTCTGTGATAAAGAATTTCAAGTGGTGTTTCTAGTTGATTAGTGCAGAATATTAAATAGTCAGAATCAACAACTTCTAACAAGATCTCGAAGATCTAATCTTTACACCATAAATCTGACAACAGTTCGACCTTCGACAGCTGTTTGCCTCATCTCACAGACAACAATCAAGAGGAACAACTTATGGCATCAACGCATGTCTCATCTAAATCTCAAAGCTCTTCACAAACTCTCTATCAAAAAGTTTGTACGCGGTCTACCAACGATTTCCATACATCAAGACCATAATTGTTCGACTTGTCAAATGGGAAAAATAAAGTGAGCATCAGACAAACTCAAGCAAGTTGTATCTAGATATTGACCATTGGAATTACTTCAGATGGACCTTTGTGGTCCAATGCATACACAAAGTATCAACTGTCGTAAATATGTGTTAGTAATTGTCGACGATTATTCTCGCTACATATAGACAAGATATCTCCGAACAAAAGATGAGACTGGAGACGTGATAATAAGCTTTATGAATACGACTCAAAATCTCCTGCCAAAGAAAATACAAGTAATCAGGACTGATAACGGAATTGAATTCAAGAATTAACGTATCAGCAATTACTATCAGTCACTTGGAATTATTCAACAATTTTCAGCCGCTAAAACGCATCAACAAAATGGTGTCGTAAAACGGAAGAACCGGACTCTAGTTGAAGCTGCAAGAACAATTCTGATCCATTCCGGTCTCCCTCATTTTCTATCGACTGAAGCAGTAAGTACCGCGTGCTTTACGCAAAATCGGACAATTATTCACAAAAGCTTTGAAAAGACGCCGTATGAGATCATTAATCAGAGGATACCGAATATCTCATTCTTCGAAGTACTAGGGTGCAAATGTTTTGTGGCAAACGATGGGGAGAATCGAAGCAAGTTCGACCCTAAAGCATTTGAAGTCGTATTTGTTGGATATTCATCCACTTCTAAAGCGTATCGCGTCTATATCAAGTCTTCGCGTACTATCTTAGAAAGCTACAACGTCACTTTCAAGAAGTGGCAGAATTGGCTTCTGAACAAAACAGTTCAGAACCCGAGCTTATAGGTGTGTTGGCACAAAGTCAACACTTCCGACGACTTCTACCTCAAAGTCAAAATAAGCAATTCCCGCCGATCTGGAAGATTTAGAGTCTCTATTTGAACATTTTTATCGGAACGAGTCTTAAATGCCTGCTTCGTCTCATTCAATACCAAGCAGTGCTCCTTCTCCATCTACGGAATAAATTCTAATTGAGACTCCCAATCCCCAGACTCCAACAAATGTTCAAGAATCTCCTAATTCTGAATCTTCAACTAGTATTGCAGCTCCTACAAATACAGATGAGGAAATTCCTTCCAATTCAACCTCATATTTGAATTTCCCAACTACGAATGATCAACCCATCAATTCAGGAAGTCCCGATCTACAAATCAATGATGGATCTACTTCGGTTCTTCCTCACGAACGGAAGTGGACTCGAGCTCATCCTATTGACCAAATTATCGGTGATCCTTCAACTGGGGTACGCACTAGGACGTCTACACATAGTGGATTATTCACATGCTTCTTAAGCCAAAACGAACCAATTATGATTGCCGAAGCCCTTAAAGACTCGGATTGGGTAATTGCAATGCAAGATGAACTCAACCAATTCGAGTGTCTACGAGTTTGGACATTAGTTCCTTGATAGCAAGGCAAAACAATAATTGGAACTAAATGGGTTTTCAAGAATAAGAAGAACGAGAACGGTGAAGTAATCGGGAATAAAGCAAGACTCGAAGCCAAGGGGTACAATCAACAAGAAGGAATTGACTATGACGAGACGTATGCTCTGGTTGCACGTATCGAAGCAATTCGACTATTTCTAGCATACGCTGCTCATAAAGACTTCAAAGTCTATCAAATGGATGTTAAGATCGCCTTTCTCAATGGTGTGTTAAAAGAAGAAGTCTACGTAGCTCAACCCGATGGGTTCGTGCATGAGAATCATCCCGATTATGTCTATCGATTCGAAAAAGGTCTCTATTGACTCAAAGAAGCACCTCGTGGTTGGTATGATGTTCTAAGCGAATTTTTAGTAAAGTCCAGTTGCATAAGAGGAACCATCGATACAACACTCTTCATCGAAAGACAAGGCCAAGACCTGATGATCGTTCAAGTTTACGTTGATGACATCATCTTCGGCTCGACGAATAAACGTCTATGTCAGAAATTTAGTGAACTCATGAAGACCGAATTCGAGATGAGCTTAATGGGAGAACTCCAATTCTTTCTTGGACTACAAGTAAAGCAACTCGAAGATGGAATCTTCATTAGTCAAACCAAATAAATCCGAGATATTCTGAAGAGATTTAATCAAGACAATAGCACACAAATGAATACTCACATTTCAATAAACTGCAAATTGGATGTTGATCCGTCTCGCAAGGCAGTCAACATCACAACCTATCGGAGCATTATCGGATCTCTTCTCTACTTGACGTCCAACCCACCCGACATCATGTTCGCCACTTATCTCTGTGCTCGTTTTCAAGCTGACCCAAAGGAGTTCCACATGCATGCAATCAAACGAATTCTACGATATCTCAAATGAACTCCACACTTAGGGCTATGGTATACAAAAGATACGGATTTTTGATGAATTGGCTATCTTGACGCCGATTATGTAGGTTGTCGAATGGACAGAAAAAACACGTCTGGCAGAGCACAATTTTTAGGCAAAAAGTTGGTTTGCTGGTCCTCAAAGAAGCAAAATTGCGTGTCAACCTCGACGGCCGAGGCGGAGTACGTCGCGGCTGCTAGCTGTTGCTCGCAAGTTCTATGGATGCGGATACAACTACGCGATTACATGTTTGAATTTAATAACATTCCCATTTACAGTGATTCTCAAAGTGCTGCCATTACTTGCAATCATGTTCATCATTCACGCACGAAACACATAGATATTCGATATCATTTTATAAAATATCATGTAGAAAAAGACACTGTAGATATGAATTTTGTAAAAACATAGCTTCAACTTGCCGACTTATTCACTAAGGCATTGGATGAAAAACGATTTCAATTCCTTATTGCTAAGTTAGACATGATGAATCTCTATCTTTCTTGAAATGTGCTTTACATTCTTTATTATGCTTCAATATGATATTCTATGTGCTTCTTATGTTCCTTGATTATCTTGCGTGACTCTATATTTCAAATGTTTTATCAAAAGAAAAATAAAAATAGTATATATAATAATAACAAAATTTTAAAAAAAACTTGGGGATGACGATAATTTTGTCTATTTTGAAATATTCACAAATATATTTCTTTGATATATGATTCAGTTCTTTGTCTAAAAATTCATGTGACCTTCTTTTACTCAAAGAGCCTAGTTTGTTTCACTAGACACAAAGGCACATCATATATGTGAGAATTTGAACCTCAAAATTTTTATTCTTGATTGTGTCACACTTCAAATGACTATCTTTTGGTTTGTACTTCCTAGATTCATTCCTGCTTTTGTGTTAGTTTGTCATGAAAATGATAAGAGCAAAATAAGAAATTCCTCACTAAGCCCAAATTATAAATCATTTACTTTGTACCTCTAGAAATCCACTTTGAGCCTTCTCCGACATTCTTTTTCTTATGAAACCCGATCAAACCTTCCACATGATTTATACTTTTCGGGATTAGAGATACAAGTCTCAATCATTATAGAAGAGAAACACGGATCTCGCTGTGAACTTCTCGTAGATAATCTCGTATACTCCTAGAAGAGAAGCACCTCGAAGTGAACTTCTCCAACGATAATCTAGATCTTATAAATAGAGAAAATGAGAAGAGAAGCACGACATTGGGTTCGAATTCCATAATTGTGGAACCTTCAAAAGGAACACGGTCTCGACCCAAAAAGAAGATCTAATCCCTCAAAGTTTTGTAAAGCAGACGAGACTCGTCTTGAGCAAGAAAAGCTAAAGGATCAGAAATGAATTTAAAAAAGGGCCCATGGAATTGAAGGTTTTTTTTAAGCTCACTAATCCCAAAATTATCCTACCCTTTTAGTCATAGCCTAAAAATAATCCCTTCAAAGTCCCTTTGATTCAAAATAATGAACTTTCACTTGGTAAGTTGATTAAATATGATACGATAACAAATTAATTGATATAATTTTGTGTGATCATATGAGTGATATATCTACTAAATACTTCTTTGATAAAAGTAAATTGAGTGCTATGAGCGAAACTTGCGAGAATTGTCAACATGATTCATTCTACGTACTTAGAATATTAGTTTAGTTACATTATTTGACAAAAAATCATTATTTTATATGTCATAAGAAATTTTGCGTGATAAGGTTCAAAATGTCCAATCTAACCCCAAAAAAAAAAATTTATGATAAAAATATTTTTTATTATTGAAAATATTTTTCGCACATTTTTAAATGCATTAATACATGCATTGGCTCAAAATTGATAAAGTGCGAATTTTTTTTTAAAAACGCAAAATTTTAATGAATCTATGTTGAATTGGTTAAATGCGTTACGTGTACTTAAATAGTAAATTTTCATTTGCCAAATAGTACTATATATGTGCTTAAATGACGAAAAGTTCAAACGTGCATTTGTTTAGGGGGTTTTACATGAAAATTTGTTCTTTTCATATATGATTTACTTGTAAAACATGACTTCTAATATTTTTTCTAAGCATTTTCTAAGCATCACAGAAAATTTCGAGCTCATCCGAGGAGTCAAAATTTTGATTTCATCAACATTGGGAGATAATTGCATATCTTTCAGAAATTCAGCGAGCATTATGCAATTTATTTTTGGGTTAATTCATAAAAGATTAAATTTTTGTTTAATCAGACCTGAATTTTAACGAAAGCCCAAAATATTTTCTTTTGCGGCCCAAAGTATTTTTACCTTACCCGATCGTAAAGTATTAAGACCACTTTATCGATCGAAAAACTCACTCACACGCGACTCATTTCACTCGAAAAACTTTTCGACTTCCAAAAACCAACTTCGAACTCACTTCGGCGATTTCAACACAACCTCTCAATCTTTAGAAATTTTTCATATAACTCGCCAATTTCGAAGGTAGAAACACGTTCGAAACATTTTCCGGTCAGAAACAAACGATTCGCAAACAGCTTCTAAAAAATATTTGCAGAAATGTCATTTTGATACTTTTTCGACTAAAAACAATTTTAAACTCTCAAATCAACGTGTTTAAACTCGACTGTTTGGATTAAAATCATGATATTTGGATTCGCAACTGTTTTTTTATCGTTCCCAATCCAGAATAACTCATGATTTACCAGAAATCGAAATTTACGTGTTTTAAGCGTATACTGTTTGTTTGAAAATTTTTCGATCGAAAAAGTTCTTATCGCAAATAGTGTCGTCGAAAAACTTTAGTTTTCGTCAACTTTTATTCGATCGCAAAAGTCAGCGTGTAAAACCTTTTTTTTCGATATATTTTAATTCAATCGTAAAACTTTGCGGCGAAAACTCTATTTTCGATTCAATTTTATTCGATCGCAAAAATAAGCGGCGAAAACTTCAAGTTTTTTTATATTCTTTTATTCGATCGCAAAACTACGCGGCGAAAAACATAAGTTTTTCGACAACTTTTTATTCGATCGCAAAATTACTCAGCGAAAAACTAATGTTTTCGATAACATTTTATTCGATCGTAAAAGTCATCAACGAAAAACATTAGTTATTCGACACATTTTTATTCGATCGAATAAATTTTCACTCTAATAAAAACTCGCTGAAAATGACTTACAAAAGTTTTCACCAGTCAAAATTTAACGATCGCAAAAATTAATGTTCGAATAAATTCTCGATCAAATAAAAATACGCTTAGGAGACTTAGTAAACATTGCAATTTTTTCACCAAGTCTTTCGCAAATAAACCTTAACACTTCGAAATTTTTTTTTAGTTCTCTAAGTGCATTTTTTAATTCCACATATTCGCATATGAAATTATCCATCTAATGAATTTTATTTCATTCATTACAGAAATGGCAACTCCAAACTACCCACACATCTATCCTTCTGGAAATTACATGATGGTCCACGACAATAACTACCAGCTGGACCTTGCTACATTCCGGTGTCCAAATGAAGTCATCATCTCCATCCTCAAAGGACACCCACTATGGCCAGCTCTGACAATGACCGCCTCCGTACAGATGGTCTACCTCCAACAATTTTGGGGACGTATGGAGAGCCATGCCGTCGGCAATGACGTGGATACACGAGACAGATCAATACAAGAAACGTCGTGCTGTTCCAGGCGGCAATTCGGAAATCTTTTTCCGATGTTGTGACAGTGGAGTGCCTCCCTGGCCCCACTCCACCGATGATAGTGACAGAGCAACGCTTACAAGAAGCACTCTCCAAAGCCATTTCTTCTCTCGAAGACCGTTTGATGAACAGAATGCTCCATGCCATTGAGACTTCCCGAAGGGATACCTGAAAAACACCAGTCTCCGAGGCGGCTCCGTCCGAAGCTTAAACCACCCCCGTTTCCTCTCCACCCCTTACAACCACCATACACACCCCCATAAAACCCACCCTCACCACCCCAACTCCATCACCTTCACTCATCAACCCCTATACCATCCCGATCACCCAGCTTCATGACATACTCATCTTCCCGACTCCTTGCCTTAGAGACCAGGACCCCCGCTACTGAGAGTCTCTACAAAAGGCTGATCGATGAACCCGAGCCGCCCGCCCAAACAAGGTGCCGAGAAGAAATCTCTCGCACTAAAAGAAGTCATGACGATCTCGATGATCTGGATTGTCATGAGGGGGAGAAAAGACAACGAACCACACGTAGCGGCCGTGGTTTGAGTCGAGAGCAACCAACAAAGACTCAAGAAGCTGGAGGATCATCCTCAAACCCACCAACCACACAACCCACAACTCGCCAACAAACAAACACATCCCCCGCCACATCCCACACACTACCTCCCTCTCCTACAAATCCAACTCCAATCCCGACCTCTAACCTCCTCCAATGCCAACCAGAAGCAGTAGTCTACGATCCACATCTGATCGTAGGCGATTATATCTTTAACGAGAAATGGATGATGCAATGAGAACTAGTGGAAGCTGCTCAATCTTGACTCTCGAACGTCAGTTATTTCTTACAAAAAGCTTCCGTGGACTTGGTGCTGCTTGAAGATGAAGAACTTCAAGAAGGCGAGAAATACAATTCTACTCTCCCAGAACTACCAGAAATGATCAGGTACAGAGTCGACTCTCCTCCCGCTTATCAAAAGGGACAGTTAGAGTTGAGATGTCGTGGGAGAATATCAGGATTGAAGTCTCGTTCATTGAAGATATTAGAAAGCAGATATGAAGGGCTCCTAACCGGATAAAGAAGCTCAACGAACTAAACCTACGGGGTATCTCACATAGGGAAGATGGAAGAAAATGGAGCACATCTTCATGCGTAACTATCTTGGTCCAGATCGAAGTGGCATCCCAACGGATCAACTTAAGAAAAACTTCAGGGATAAGCCACCGATCCTCCAACTCATGGGGGTTTCACATTCGATTGGAAGCTTCCCTACCCCAATCTACCACATTAAGCGAGCGGACATCAACCGCACTCGAGAACAGATAGATGAGAGCTATCTCCCCTTCCTTCCACCGGATGAGGTCTACCGTCATATCAGATGTACAAGAGAAAATATCAGACACTCTCCGGTTACATCAAGACAGAAGGACTCCAGGGATTGAAGAGATTCATGGTGCGGCAGATTAAGTATCACACCACACACGACCTTCAAATTGCTATAGAGAACAATATCAAGAAGGTCAACATGGAGTCTCCGCTCATGAAGGGCTTCACACTGAACGACTTTCCCGAGAACTACGTATTAAAGAAACCTGGCCTCGCCATAACTTATCGGAATCCAATCATTGGAAAGACGGGAGCCATGATGAAGTCAGAAATCCACAAGTTCTGTGACGGGACGTTGAAGCTAGTGAGGAAGAACATCCAGAAAAGATTGGGAGAGATCAGTGAAGAGATGATCTTCGAGGATCTTGGTGAAGGAGAGGCCTCACTTTTAAATGAACTTCTGGATGCAATCAATGAGAGGTTGGAGCTGAGGAATGCAGTTCGACGTTACGAGACAGCATTGGGATTACGAAAATCTTTCTACGCCCGACAAGGATAAGTTGAGCTGAAACGAAGACAAGCACAAAGGGGAGATTGAAAAGACATTATAATTGTGCTTTGTCATTGTGTTATCCTTGTAATTAGGGGCGAAATTAGTCGGTTTGATAGTATAGGACTAAATAGTAAATATACCATGTAAATAGGTATAAATATAATGTAGACTATCAAAATCAATACACAAGTTCATTTTCGGAAAACACAAGCATTGAATTCACATTCTAAGAGAGAGAATAGCAATCGAGAAACACTTTCTCCCAAGATCTTCAAAGAAGATATTCGAACGAAGGTATTTTGTAAGATTTATCATTCGAATATCTAGAATTCGTGCTTAGATCGATCGCTAGTTGATATATAAGGACCTAACATATTCAAAACTCAATCGCAAACACTTTAGCAGCAAGATGTTCTAAGCGATTGAAATCAGTACGTAATTCATTCCTAACATATAATCTATCACTTTAGCAGCAAGATCAACAACCAAATTCGCAAAATAAAGCACGTAGAAATGCATTTCACGTATGTTTTTCGATCGAAAAATCTGGAGAATATTTTTGATCTAAGATAGCGAATTCAATCCAACAACGATCACAATCTGCTCTGATACCAATTGTTAGCTCATAATTAATCAACTAACGATCAATCTAAGCATGAATTCTAGATATTCGAATAAGAATTCTCGAAAGTTACATTCGGTCAAATATCACGTTTGAAGATCGGGAGAGAGAAACGATTAGAGAGTGGAAGTTTTCGATTCTATTTCTCTCTCTAGAATGTGAATTCAATGCTTCCTAAATTTTCCGAAATTCTTGAATATTGATTTTTGTTGTGTACATGGTATATATACCTCGATATATGGTATATTTACAAACTACTCCTACACTAACAAAAATACGAGCTGCGCCCCTAATTACAAGGATAACTAATTAACAAAGCACAATTTATACATTTCTTCAAAATAGATTGTGTAAAAGAGTGGATTTGCGAGACCCGAATAAATGTTCTTGTTTTTGGTCATTGAGTATGCATCACTTCTCGGTGCGAAAGTGCAATTCTAAATTTTTGTCGCAGAACTTTCCGATTCTGAAGATATTATGCTTCATCCCGTGTACGTACGAGACATCTTGAATGTTGATGTTTTCAATTTCGATATTGTCGATTTCAAGAATTGGAGAGGATTCATTATTTCCAAATCGAACTTTACCTTTGTAGGACTTGGAGTAGTTGCTCAACAGTGCTTTGTTTCTACTGGAGTAATCGGAATCTAGGTCACACATGATGGATCTGCAAAAAGAATGAAATTTGCTTAGGCACCCGTATCACGTACGAGTCCTTTGGTAGTTGCAGATTTTGTTTTGAAAATGGAATACAATTCTAATATGGAAGTAGATGCAATAGTGTAAGTCTTGTTTAGTACGCCTAATGTCTTAGGGACATATTTCGGTTGTTCTTGTGGGATAGGTTTCTTTGATACCCATATTTGCTTCCTTGTATGTAAATTCTTTTTGGAAGCACCGTTTGTGGAAGTATTTTTAATTACCCACTCTTTAGAGTATTTGGGAGGTACACTAGTCGGTTTAGTTTTAGGGACCCATTTCCAAAGAGAATTGGGTTCTCTAGTGTATTTTGTATGTACACTAGTCGGTTTCGTGGGTGCCTTTTGTGTGGTGGTTTTTTGCTTTGGAATCCATTTATATATAGGATGTGTATTAGATGCTAGAGAAGATTTCTTTATTGATGTGTTGCTAGAAGTTAGCGTCTTAGTACATTGATGAGAAATAGTATGCGTGAAATGCATCAATGACTTAGCAAGCTTATTTGTAGAAACTCTGGAACTTGCACTTTCCTTCGGTTTTATATTAAAAGCGCGGAATGTATAAGTAGTAATAGAGTTAGAGAGAAGTTGTGGATAAGAATATATAGAAAATGGAATAGGACTTTGATCTTTACCCATCTAAGATTGGTTTCTTTCTTGGGTGACCTAGCTACCTTCGGCCTATTGCTTTTCTTATGCCGCTGTATGGATATTTCTACCTTCTTTGGTGTAGAGGTAATTTGCTCTTTACCCTTTATCGGTGTATATATTGGCTTCGTGGTAGAGATCCATCCGTATTTTACGTGTGTTATGAAAAATAAATGACATTTTATAGTCACACGTAGAAGAAGGCCTGGAACATAAGTCATTTCGGGAAGTAGAAGCAATATCGTTTGGAACAATTGGTGAAGATGAATTTTTCTGAAGAAAAGATATCGTATCTAACAATTTTTCTTTTTCATGTTGAAAACGTTTCCGATCATTTTCCAAAGAACTTGTTAAAATCAGTAATATTTTTGGATTATCATTTGAATATTGTGTTTGGAAGATTTGGGGTCAGGATTAACCTCTTGATTAGAAAACATAGGAGAGAGATCAGAGGCAGAGGATAAGTGGATTTTCCTAATTTTATAATTGTCATTCAATTCATTATAATTGTACGGAATTTCAACCATTGGATTTTTCCTCTTTTTGTCCTCAAGGGCATCAATTTCCGAGGCTCCGGTGAAAGATATTAGTTTAGTAAACCCGAGTCCCATGTATTTAAAATCATATAATTGTATGGAAGCCACTTTGCTTAAGTGACAGGGGTTATTGAAGCCTAGGCCATCCCTTGGGTTATAGAATTCAACATTTGCCGGTTGATTCAGAAAAATGGTTTGATCAGTTTGTCCCATTTTTGTTATATTATCTTCCAATCTCTTAATTTTTAATATATCTTTTAACGTTCCTCTTGAAGAATGGAATTTTGACCTTCAATTTCATTCTCTCGTTCTCAATGTTTTCCATGCTAGTGGTTCTATTATTTTAGACTTTAGTTTAGATTCAAGGTCAGTGAATCGAGTTTGAGTTTCGATTACCTTCTCTTGAAGAATGACTTTGTCTCGTGCTACTTCCAGTAAGCAGTTGTAGTTGTTCTCTAGCCTAACTTCGAGTTCTATTATTGTTTTTCGATCATTATTAATATTAGTCATTTTTTGTGTTAACGAATTTCATTGAGCAATGAAATGTGACATAGACATCCGTACCTCTTTTTGTGAGATGAGGTGGAGGCAGAATCATCGTCCGATGGTTCATTTGAGAAACTATCTGAATCACCCTCAACTTTTGCCATTAAACCAATATTTTCGGTTTCGGAGTCTGAGGTGTCATCAAGCCAATGGTCTTGTTCTTCTAAAAGAGCTACTCCGGCCTCTTTTTGTTTGGACAGTTGAGTTTTGCGGCAGTAGTAGTTAGGGTCTTTCTTTTAAGGCAGAAAGCAGTCCTTGGCATAGTGGACATTTTTGCCACAGTTGTAGCATTTAAGTTCTTTTGTGGCACTCGATGACTCAGAGGGTGTGTCGATTCTGTCTCTATTTGGGACGCTCGAGGTGCGAAGTTTGTTGGCAGAGGATGAATAATTTTTCTTGTAAAAGCGTTTATTTCTTTCATTTTCGGATCAATTTTGTTGTCAGATTCCTCGTCCTCGAAAGAACTAGGCACAAGAACTTGTTTTCCTTTGCTTGAACTTGCTCTTTTAGATGGTTTCTTATTGGAGAGTAGGGCAAGTGAGTTATTGCGATTTAGTTTGCTTGAGGTGTCATTTATGTCATCCATGTATTGAGTGAGATTGTCAACGATCGTATAGATGTACATATCTTCGAGATCTTTTGTCAGCCTAATATGAGTTGATATCTTCTTCGAGGCAGGCAAAAGAGAAGAGATTAATCGATAGTTAAGTTCCATATCGGTTCGAACGACGTTGATCTTTCTCATCTCATTGAGAAGGGTGAGAAAGCGCTGGTAAGTTGACACCAATTCTTTATCAGGTTTTGCCTTGAACATGTCGTAAGCCAACAAGATTTTCCCTTTTCTCGCCTAAATTTCAACCTCTTTTCCTTACATAATTTTGTGGACTTCATCCCATATTTCTTTGGTCGTAGTCATACTATCTATTTGCATGTAGATATCGTTGGGGATTGCTTGTATAAGATAAGACTTGGCCATTCAGCTTTTGCTCTTTGTTTTTCCGCTTCATTGTATTGTGAAAGAGGTTTCAATTATCTTTGTGTAGGAATTGGAGGATTGTTTTCGGAAATATCAGTCACGTCAACCAAAAATTGAGTTGGGCCTTCGGTTATGGAATATGTCATATCCTTTGCATTTTTCTTACTTTCGATGAAGTTCATGAACCTACTTTGCCAAATAGTGTATTCATTTCTTCGGAGGATTGGCGGCCGTGAGTCGTTTCCAAGCGAGAATGCATCCATTGTTGATTCTTTTCGGTAGTTGGTTTTTGATCGTGTATCGTTGTATTGGGGGACTAGAGTAGAATTCGAAGTAATTAAGCACAAATGTGAAATATGTATCAAGATATTCCTAGAAAATAATGTGAAATGAGATCCCGAAGTTTAGTTTTGAAAACTCTGAAAAAGTTTACATTTTGATATTTCAAGTTCAAATGTCGATAATGTGGAATTATCGAGATTTGATAATATGACTGAAATTTCGTGATGTATCGAATTTAATTAAATAGAGAATTTGAAAACTATCGAGATCTTTATGAATATCGAACTTTACAAATAATGAGAAGTTAGGGATAATTTCGAATTCTTGAAAGTTATCGATATTGTAGTAAATGTCAATATTCTGATAGGTACCGAAATTTTCTGTCTATACCAAAACTTATAGTACATGTCGGTATTATTTGTAAAATATGTCTATATTGTCTATATCTGAGATATAAGGAAAAGATTTTGGCAATTTAATGAAAAAGAATTGAGATTTGCTTATAGTTCGAATATTTTAAAGATGTATCGAAATTTTTGTATATGGATCGAATTTTAAGTAAAAAATCGGTAGATTATCGAAATTTGATAGACATTTTGAATATTTTTTCTTTAATTATCGAGATTCAGAAATTAATATCGATTCTTTAGAAGATTTTTGTAAAATATATCAAAATTCACATAATTGCCGGGATTTGAGGTGGTATCGATATATTTAAACCGGATTATTGAAATTTAATCTGATATCGATATCTTATCGAAATTGTGTAAAAATATCAAAATATCTATCTTTTTCTTCGAAATTGATTTAGAAAATACCGAAATTTCTGAAATTCTTGAAAATTTCTCTCAAATATATCTAAATATTCTTTAATCTTGCCTAAATCACTGAAAAATATCGAGATCTGAAATGACAATATTGAAATCAACAGAAAAAATATCGACGCTCAAGTTAAAAAAACTATCGACATTTCTGTGAAAAATATCGATATTACGCGATTTTCTTAGAAAATCGATCGATTGATGGAAATAAATTGCTAATTTCAGGATTAAGAACCAAAATATATCTAAATCAAGTTCCTAATACACAATCGAAGCAAATATCAAGGAATTATGTATCGATTTTTGAAAAATATAATTCGACATTTCAAAAACCAATCGAACAGTGAATTTCGATTTTAATCAAATTATACCTTAATCCAACAACGATTCAACTCGGTTACCAATTGTTAAGTTCGATTTACCAACATATACGAGATTAGATGAAGAATCTAAAGAGATTACCGAAATTAAATGATTTGCGGGAGAGATATTTCCGTATCGATATTTGCCTTTTTCTTCGATAATTTTGCATTCGAGATTTGCACTAATATTTTGATAATTCGATAAACTTCTTTTTCAAATCTTTCTCTAAAATAACCAACATCCAACACGAAGCCCACTCACACCACTATATACCAAACAAGCCTTGGTCTATTTTTAATTTAGCTCCTAAGCTTTAGAAATTTACAATTAAGTACAATACAAAGACAACTAAAAGTAGAACACAATCAAAGGTTGGCTAACAATGCGAAAACCGGAGTTTTTGCAGTCACACGCGAAAAGTGAACTATTCATTATATCGTGCGAAAACTGTAATTTTCGTAGTTACAGACGAAAAGTGAAGTTTTCGCAGTGTTGTGCGAAAACATGTGGTTTTCGCAGTGGCTTTCGAAAAGTAGCGTTTTCGCAGTGTCGTGCGAAAACGTTAGGTTTTCTCAACTGTGATTTTTCAGAAACGCAGAAACCTATCTGAGCGAAAGAATTTGAAGGGCTGTTTTTCCGAAAACTCGATTTTTGGAGATGAAAATATTTGAATTTTGGGTCGATTTTGTGTGAAATCGAAGCGAAATCATCAAAATTGTAAACAATCGTGGGTTAACTACCTTTGAATTGTTGAACATTTTGAAGATTTTTTGAAATGGAGGTATTTCGGCGGTTTGAGAGGTTTTCACAGTTTGTGTTTTAACATGATTGGTTTTCGTAAATCAGAGATTTTCGGAACGCGTTTTGGTATTGCCATTGCGAAAACGGTCCATTTACCGTAAAAAACCAACGGAAGCGAAAGCTTGGACCACGAAAAGTTTCTAAGTGTTTTTAAGTGAGGAGTTGCTTAATTTAAAAAAAAATTAGAAAGACATTAAAATAATTCATACTAAATACTTAAATTTTATATATATAAGCAATTAATTATAATACTGAAGAGAATTTAAAGTTGTGCTTTGTAATTGTTTATTCTTGTAATTAGGGGCGTAATTAGTAGTTTTGATAGTGTAGGACCAAATAGTAGATATACCATAAATAGGTATAAATACAGTGTCTATCAAAATAAAATACAACTTCATTTTGAGAAAAACACAAGCATTGAAGTCATTTTTTAAACGATAGTGAATACGATCGAGAAACTCGGAAGTCTACCAAACCTCTCTCAAAATCTTCAACGCGGATATTCGATCGAACGTAATTCGTAAGATTTCTTATTCGAATACCGAGAATTCATGCTTAGATTGCTTGTTGATTGATGAACTAGGACCTAACAATTGGTATCAGAGCATATCGTGATTGATTTTAGATTAAAATCGCAATTTTAAGATCAAAATAATTTTCCAGATTTTTCGATCGAAAAACTTGCCTGATTTGTATTTTGATCAATATGCTTAATGTGTGCAAATTTTGTTGATGATCTTGCTGATTAAGTGATAGATTTTATGTTAGGAATGATTTACGTACTGATTTCAATCGCTTAGAACATCATATTAATTCAGATTTTCGATTTAGATCGATAGTTGCATTTGCGATTAAGTTTTGATTTCGATTTGATTTTCGTAATATTTGATATATTTTGCTGTAAAACGTGGTAAATATTGTGTTTGCTCATATTAAGAACTAAAAAAGGAGTGATTATCCAGAATTTCATCACCTAACTTGAACATCTCAGTTGAATCTGGAAATTTCATTGTTACATTGAACTTTGCTGTTCTTCGATCGGATTTTCGATCAAAAAACTTGGCCCGAAAATCAATTTTCAAATAAGGTTGCAGCCGAGAAATTTTTTCGATGACAAACACTGTTCTCGTGTGTTTTATTCAAATATAATACTCGAAAAACATTATTTCAATAATTAGTTTTTGGATTCATATATAAATATCTTTTTCGAGCGTAATAAAGCGTATTTTTTCGACGGATATGTTTTCGCTAAATAAATATCTAATTTTGACTCGAAAAACTTGTAATAATAAAACAAGTTTTCGATCTCAAGATTTTCGATCATCTAAATTTTCGAGTTAAAATTTAGCGAAAACATATTTCGATCGAATAATTCACACTCGAAAAACTCTGAGTCAAACTGAATAAAATTTTTCGATCACTATTAATTTTTCGATTACAAATTTTTCGATAGAAGTTTTTGAGATCAACAAATTATTCGACTAACTATTTTTTGACAGGATATCTACTCTGCTAAACTCTTACGTTCGAAAATTAATTTTCGATAAATACAACGAAAAACTTATAAAATCGAAAAAGAAATTCGATCATAGGTTCGAATTTTTTTTACTGAAAACATTATGGTTCGAAAAATTTTTCGGTCACTGCTCAAACACACACACATTTTACACTATTCTGAACGAAATCAAATTTCGTAATTTTCAAAACTTACGAAAAATCATTGTCTCCGAAATATCTTCTACGATACTCAAAATTTTCGATCTTAAAATCAAAATTCTTTAGCAAAATTTTGAAGTATCAATTCTCATATCAAATATTTTTGAAATCCAAATAATTTCTCTTTAACAACTGAAAAAATAGGTACGAAAGGGAAATTGTTTAAAGTACGAATCAAACATTACTAACGAAGTTTGTCACTTGTGAAGCACTTTTCATTACAATTCCAAACTTTCACGAAGATCCAACCAATCAACTACAAATGGATGCATACTCGCTCGGAAACGACGTCCGCCCTCCAATTCTACGAAGAGGTGAATACACCGTATGGAGAAGCCGATTCATGAACTTGTTGGAAACGAAAGATCAAGCCACAAATTTGATCGATTCGCTTCAAGAGTGTCCAGCTCAATTTTGGCTCATCCAAGTAGGAGATGCCACAAACAATCCTCCTATTCCCGCAACCAGAAGACTTAAAGTTCCTGGTGAATACACCGAGGGGGCGGGATTAAGAGCTAAAGCAGACTCGGGAGCCAAAACTTTTCTAATGCAAGGAAACTGTTTATGAAGCCAAGATAGAGGAAACTGTTTATGAACTCTATCAACCCTATCTCACTCTTCTTAATGAAATGATGAAGACAGATATCTTCAAGCCCAACATGGAGGTCAACATCCGATTTCATTCTTCTCTTCAACCGGAGTGGAAGAAAATATCCATGCAAATCCGTCAAAATAAGGATTTGGATGAAATGGATATCCACACCGTCTTTGATAATCTCGCCCAACACGAAGAAGATATCAGCGAGATATAAAAAGAACTTAAGGGCAAGCAGATCGACGATTCTATAGCTCTTGTTTATTGTTAGGAATTATTTGTAGTGTCCTTAGTTAGTATTTGAGTTTTGGGTCAATATTAGTTAATTTATTGTATTTGGGGTCAAATTGTAAATATTTTATTGTTTGAGTCCCAAGCCTTAATATACCAACTCATGTGGTATATAAGGCATCCCATTAACCCTAATTAGGGTTGGTCAAAGTATTTTTCTTAAAAGTAAGTTCTTAATTTCGGCACACACACACAAACACACACTGAAGGTGTTTTAAGAACTTTATCATTTTTAAGCCTTTGATCCTCTCTTGAGTGCGTAATCGGACTAACATTTATGAAAGAAAAACAAGTCGATCTCGCAAAGATAAAAGCATCAAGTTGCCAAGTTCTTCAGAAGATGAAGACGAATCTGAATCGGACTCCGAACTCGATATGAAGGAGTTCAAGAAACAGTTGACTCTCATTTCTAAAATGATGAGCAAAAAGTTCTACAAAAAGAAATCCTCTTCCTCGGCAAATAGACTTCGGACATTAAGCTCCAAGTGTTGGGGAAAACGCGCCAATAAAATAATTCGGGCACTGCGGTGGTTGTATTTTGACCCCGCGACAATTTATCGGAATAATTATAAAAGCCGAAATGACACCGAGAGAGAACACGAGATTTTACGTGGTTCAGCCAATACCGCCTACCTCCACAGAGAGCACCAGTTTTACTATATTGAGAATATTACATCGTACAAAATAACGCTCGTGTTTAAACCCAAACTCGAGACCCCTTACCCACTCGGATAATGTTTTTGTACCACCTCTCAATTACCCCAGTAAAACTACACCCGCTCTCACCCTTATCCACCCGAAGGTGGATAAGTATTTTTACCTCTCACTATTTTTCTCTCACTGGAAATCTTCACTTGATTTGGGATAATAATAACTGAAGAATCCTCAGCCTATTTATAGATGTCTTCAGCTCTTCTGGACCGCTCAAAACCGGTGGACAGGAATCCGCCGCGTCGCCCTTCAATACGAACCCGTTCATTAAAATAATATTATAATATAATATTATTTTCTTTTTATTTTTTTTCTTTAATTGTTGGGCGGCCGCATGTGGCTGGACCCAACAAATCTCCCCCTCCAGCCTCACTCGACACCTTCCTGACCATCGTCTTCAGCACCGTCAAGCATCCATCCAGCGAGTCTGACTATAATGAGAGTTTCTCGCTCGTAAGTACCACGAACGTCCATTGGCCTTCCTTGTACCAGCTACACATAATCCGAATCAAGAATTCCGGTCCCACCTCACTTGATTCACTCAGCGGCCAATCCTATGTGCAACTGCTAGCAGACTATACCCGTCGACTCCCGAAGAGGGACTTCGATGCAACCCCTTCCCCAGCAGGATTTCCCTTCTCACCATCGTCTGCCCCACGCGCGCGCGATTTCTGTGAACCCATCGAAGTCTGAGTATTGTATACCATACTCACGTTCAGACGATACAAACTTCCTCGCTCTTCTCCCTTTGGTAGGACCATTTTCGCCATGTGTGATTTTCCAGACTCCCCCTGCTATGAAACCCCATAGCCCTTGGAATCTGTCTGGCTTAAGGATATTAAATTCCACGCAACTTTGGGACAATGTCACACCACCAAAAATGCGCACCGCTCCTTCAACCATTTTGATCTTCACTGTTCCAACACCATGAACAACACAACGATATCCATCGGCCCATGAAGATCGAAAAAACCTGTTCGTATTCCCGAAACGCATCAAAATATCCTCTTGGAGTAAACCCAGATATAATATCCTTCTTTCTGAGAACGAGCGCCATCATTAGAGACTGTGAGAACGTCTCCAAGATGAATCGTGTGCTACCTCTGTTGTGGAATTTTCCTAGCCGTCTGTCCTTCTTCCTCCAAGTCGGACCATTTCTCCTGATGTGTCCCGGCTCACCACCTTTGTAGCATCACATGCCCTTCCCGCCACCTGGATTTGAACCTGCTGCAGTCCCCAAATCCCCTGGCGTATCACCTTCCTCTACGATTCGCTCCGTGTATAGCCAACACCCGACTATCACCATAAATTTGGCCGCCTTCTCTTTTCACGCTTCAAAAGAGTTGACTCCACCATCTACCGCCTTCACCGGCTCTTTTCCGTACCAGATGGTTGTGACCAAATTATCACCCGAATCAGGAAGCGAGGTAAGAAGTAAAAGAGCATTACTTCTTCCTCTCCGACACATCTTGACCCCAAATCCTCCCAGTCCTTTTCGTCGGCTTTCCCTCGTCTCCCTCCAAAGCTATTCGCCAAGCTTTGTTGAATGAGCACATCCTTCACTCTTCTCTGCCGCAGAGCGAAACCTCCCGTACCATCAAATTGTCGCCCTTTAGTGCTGTTATCCGTCGCTATTATCCTTGCAGAGATTCAACAGCCCCGGCCCAAATAGTACTGATCAGATAATTCCCAGGAAAGGCTAGCAACCTGCCTCATAGATAGAATTACCCTTCTAAGTAAGTTCCCAGGATGATCTGGTGGGGTCACATCGGTCCCACTTATGCACCAGTCACCTAGACAGAACTTGCTTACACAGTACTATTGCCACAACTTGCCAAAACTTCCACCGCCGCACAAGCTCCGCCCGACACCGAGCATCCCATCAACGATATCCCATCTTGTACCGCCGTTTCTCACGAACGGAACACGCCCCCGGCACAAGGCATCACCTCGTTGAACACTCGCTCTAATATTGGCTCCCCCGGACCGCTAAACCCTTTTGATATCTTTTCTGATGTGGAAGATCAGACACAGCTGCAACCACAGAGCATACTTAGAATACCAGCAGGGCAAGGCTCTGATACCACTTGTTGGGGAAAACGCGCCAATAAAATAATTCGGGCCCTGCGGTGGTTGTATTTGGACCCCGCGACAATTTATCGGAATAATTATAAAAGCCGAAATGACACCGAGAGAGAACACGAGATTTTACGTGGTTCGGCCAATACCGCCTACCTCCACGGAGAGCACCAGTTTTACTATATTGAGAATATTACATCGTACAAAATAACGCTCGTGTTTAAACCCAAACTCGAGACCCCTTACCCACTCGGATAATGTTTTTGTACCACCTCTCAATTACCCCAGTAAAACTACACCCGCTCTCACCCTTATCCACCCGAAGGTGGATAAGTATTTTTACCTCTCACTATTTCTCTCTCACTGGAAATCATCACTTGATTTGGGATAATAATAACTGAAGAATCCTCAGCCTATTTATAGATGTCGTCAGCTCTTCTGGACCGCTCAAAACCGGTGGACAGGAATCCGCCGCGTCGCCCTTCAATACGAACCGTTCATTAAAATATTATTATAATATAATATTATTTTCTTTTTCTTTTTTTTCTTTAATTGTTGGGCGGCCGCATGTGGCTGGACCCAACACCAAGCACAAGGAAAGACCGGCCGAGTCCTCAGAATCTAAAAACGTCAAAGAACCACAAAAGTGCTATAATTGCGGTAAGATAGGACACTTCGCCAGAGAATGCAAACTACCCAAGAAAAAGTATGCCAACTACTACTCCAAAAAGTTCCAACTCACTAAACAAAAAGGGGCTGGAGTAGCACTGATGGCAGAACAAGAGCATTGCCTGGAAGACACCACAGATTCTGAAGACGAAAATCTTGCTCTTATGGCATACCTCGACGACGCTTCAAATGATAACCTTTCAAGGAGGCCTGACGACGACGACGACAAAGCATCCTCTTCATCACAAGAGGTAACAATGTCTCAATCCACATTATTAAACATGTTAGAATCGTTACAGATTAAGTATTCTAACATGAAAAATGAGCGGAAACGATCAAAGGAATAAGAAGAAAGACTAGCTATTACCAAAAGCAATTTCCAAAAGCAATTAGATAAGAAAATTCATCTAGAATTCTCTTATCTAACGCTAAGGAAAAGATATCTAGTCTTGAATTAATAATAGCTACCTCTGAGACAAAATTCAATGAACTTAATATGATTCTTATCGATTGTCAGAGAGACTTAGAGATTTCTAAACATAATTTCAAAGAAATCTCTGACGAACGTAAGAAACTTTACTCAAGAATTAAAACTTCAGATGATCTTCTAACAAAAAGGGGTCAAACGGATCAAACTATCTTTCTAAATCAACCGCTTGATATAGAATTTTATAATCCTAAAGAAGGCTTAGGTTTTAACAATCCCTGTAACTTGAAAAAGGTCAAATTTAAACAATTATATGATATCAAGTACATGGGATTAGGATTAACTTCTATAATGGCCTTTACTAATTCTTCAAAAATAAGTGCCTTAGAGAATCTAAAGGAAAAGCCACAAATAGGACTGACATTCTGTTTGATTACACCGACTTGAATAATAGTTACAAGACAAGGGATCTCAACTTTTCTAGTTACTATAATTCATTATATCCCCTATAAGATTTTTCTAGAAATTAGGAAGAAAATTATGATAATTTTCAAAATTCTAATTTATGTTATATACATGCTATTATTAAGAAAATAACTGATTTAAATGCTTCATTGGAAACAGAAAGAGAGAATTTAAAGCTGAAAAGAATGAGCTTTTATTGGAGATTTCTAATCTCAAAATTTCCTCAATTTTAAAATCATGTCCTGATTTTACTTTGAAAGAAAAATCATTAATAAAGGACAAGATTACATCTAAGAAAACAACTTCCATTATTTTTCAAAATATTTTAAAAGAAGACAAATCTTCTTTACAAATAGTAAAGGGAGGAAAAGAATCCTTAAATGCTTCAAAAAGGAAAAAGACTTTTTCTAACTCTTTTTCTACTCCATCCACAGGTAGAGTAGAAAAATAGGTGAAGCATGCAAAAGAAAGAGTGCCTAGGATAGAATTTCAGAAGAAAAATGATAAAAATGTCTTATTTTCAAAATTTCTTCTGTATCAAAAACTATGGACACTCGCAAGAAGACAGCCATTTCTAACTTAATGTTATTGCTTCCACTTATATATTAAAACCTATTAATTTTGAAAACACAAATTTTGAAATTGGCTCGACTTCAAAAATTACAAACCATCATTATAAGACAAATGCATGTCTTAAGTCTCATAGGAAACAATATCCGACTCTTAAGAAAGCTTATAGCTCCATACATTCTTGTCCTCATCTAAGGTAACTAGTCTCCGAAGCTGCTCCGACCGACACCAAACAACCCCCGTCTCCTCACCACTTCTCACCACCACCTTTCACACCCCAATACAACCCATCCTCACCACCTCAACACCATCATCTTCACTAATAAGCTCCTATACCATTCCGATCACCCAGCTTAACGATATACTCATCTCCTGCCTCCTAGCCTTAAAAACCAGGACTACCGCTTTGAAAAGTCTATACAAAAGGCTGGTAGATGAACCAGAGCCGCCAGCACAAACAAGGTGCCGAGAAGAAAGCTCCCGCACCGAACGAAGACATGACGATCCCGACGATCCAGATTTTCATGAGGGGGAGAAACGGCAACGAATCACACGGAGCGGCCGTGGAGTGAGTCAAGGACAAACAAGACTCATGAAGCTGGAGGATCGTCCTCAAACCCATCAACCACACAACCCACAACCCGCCAACAAACAACCACACCACCCACATATCCCAAACATTAACTCTCTCTCCTAAAAATCCAAATCCGATCCCAACCTCAAACCTCCCCCAAGTCCAACCAGAAGCAATTGGCTACGATCCACATCTGATCGTAGTGACTACATCCTAAACGAGAAGTGGATGACGCAATGGGAACCAGAAGAAGCTGCTCAAGCTCGACTCTCCAACGTCTGATACTTCTTACAACAATCTTCGGTGGACTTGCTGCTGCTTGAAGAAGAAGAACTTCAAGAAGGCGAGAACTACAGTTCTGCTCTCCCAGAGCTACCAGAGATGATTAGGCACAGAGTCCACTCTTCTCCCCGCTTATCAAAAGGGACGGTTAGAGTCGAGACACCATGGAAGAATGTCAGAATCGAAGTTCTGTTTATTGAAGACATTAGAAAGCAGATATGGAGGGCTCCAAACAAAATAAAGAAGCTCAACGAACTCAAAATCTACGGGGCATCTCACAGTGGGAAGACAAGAAGAAAATGGAGCATATCTTCATGCTCAACTATCTTGGACCCGATCGGAGTGGCATCCCAACTGATCAACTGAAGAAGAATTTCAGGGACAAGCCACCGATTCTCCAACTTATCGGAGTCTCGCACACGATCGGAAGATACCCAACCCCTATCTACATTATTGAGTGAGCGGACAGCAACCGCACTCGATGAAAGCTATCTCCCCTTCCTTCCACCAGATGAGGTCTACCATCTGTATCAGATGTACAAGAGACTAAAGAGATTGATGGTGCGGCAGATCAAGTATCATACCGCACACGACCTTCAAATCGCTTTAGAGAACAATATGAAGAAGGTCAACACAGTGTTTCCGCTCATGAAGGGCTTCCCACTCAACAATTTTCCCGAGAACTACATCTTCAAGAAACCTGGCCTCGCCATAACCTATCGAAATCCAGTCATTGGAAAGACGAGGTCTATGATGAAGTCAGAGATCCACAAATTCTGTGACGGAACACTAAAATTAGTGAAGAAGAACATCTAGAAAAGATTGGCAGAGATCACCGAAGAGACAATCTTCGAAGATCTTTGTGAAGAATAGGCCCCACTCTTAAATGAGCTTCTGGATGCTATAAATGAGAGATGGGAGCTAAGGAATGTTGTTCGAAGATACGAGACAACATTGGGATTGCAAAAATCATTTTACGTTCGACAAGGATAAAAGAAGCTGAAACGAAGACAAGCACAAAGGGGGAGATTGAAGAGAATTTAAAGTTGTGCTTTGTAATTGTTTATCCTTGTAATTAGGGGCGTAATTAGTAGTTTTGATAGTGTAGGACCAAATAGTAAATATACCATGTAAATAGGTATAAATACAATGTGCACTATCAAAATAAAATACAAGTTCATTTTGAGAAAAACACAAGCATTGAATTCATTTTTTAAACGGAGAGAATACGATCGAGAAACTCAGAAGTCTAACAAACCTCACTCAAGATCTTCAACGCGGATATTCGACCGAACGTAATTCGTAAGATTTCTTATTCGAATACCGATAATTCATGCTTAGATTGCTTGTTGATTGATGAATTAGGACCTAACAAATACTTATATCATAGTAGTATTTCTACTCCCCCTTAAATTTCAATAGAAACTCCACCTCAAACATATAGAGATAACTCCCCCTCAATTATATAATTATTTCTCCCCTATATTTTATGAAATATTACCCGCCTAGATAAATACACAAATATATATTATTTACAATATAAAATGTCCGTGAGGCACAATCGATCAAGTGTCGAGGTTCGGCATGCCTAACTTAGAAACAAGGAAATGAAAGCGTTTTTCATCCAAAGCCTTGGTAAATAAGTCGACTACCTGAAGCTCGTTACATATGAAGTACATATCTATTGTGTCCTTTTCCACATGATATTTTCTGAAGTGATACTTAAGGTCTATGTGCTTGGTGCGCACATGATGTACATGATTGCATGTGACAGCTATTTCTCTCTTAGAGTCGCTATAAATAGAAACGTTATTTAGATCAAATCCATAATCTTGTAGTTGCGTACATCCACAGGGTTTGCGAGAAGCAGCTAGCGGCGGCAACGTACTCCGCCTCGGTAGTAGAGGTGGACACACAATTTTGTTTCTTGGATGACCAACTTACTAGTTTGTCACCCCAGAATTGCGCTCCATCCGATGTGCTTTTCTTGTCCATCTTACACCATACATAATCAGCGTCAGTGTAACCAACTAAATTGAAGTCAGAGTTTTTAGGGTACAACAATCCGAGATTTGGTGTCCCTTTGAGATATTTCATGATCGTCTTTACGGCAAGCATGTGTGACTACTAGCTGTGAGGTAGAGATACGAGCCGATGATTACCCTATACGTGGTTGGGTGACAGGTTTCCTGGAGGGGTCTGAGACAAGGTGACATGTAGCGGACATCAGCGTGCTCTTCGTCGTGCAATTCTCCTTTTCGTACTTTTTCAAGATATCGTGGATGTCTTTGGATTGGATTATGAAGATTCAATCCGAGAGTTGCTTGACTTGTATTTCGAGAAAGAATTTAAGCTCTCTCATTATTCTCATCTCGAACAGAGTCTTCATAAGGTCTCTGAATTGCTCGCACATCCTTTGATAGACCCGAAGATAATATCATCGATGCGGACGTGGACGAGGAGAAAGTGTGATCCATTCTATTGGATGAAGAGAGTGGTGTCTATATTCCCTTTTGCGAAGTCTGACTTGACCAAAAAGTAAAATAGGACATCGTACCAAGCTTGTTTTAATCCGTAGAGTGCCTTGTCTAGGTAGTAGACATAGTGAGGGTGAGATTCACTCACGAACCTTTCGGGATAAGCCACGTATTCTTTTTTCAATACGACATTTAGAAAGGGAGTCTTGACATCCATTTGATATATGTGAAATTTTCGTGGGCAGTGTAGGCAAGGAAGAGTCGTATGTCTTCGATTCGGGCAACAGAAGCAAAGTTCTCGTTGTAGTTGATGCCTTCGTGTTGGTTGTAACCTTTAGCCACTAATCAAGCCATATTTCTGATGATGACACCCTTTTCGTCCTTCTTGTTTTTGAAGATCCCCATGGTACCTATAGCGGTCTTCCCCTTGGGTCTTGGGACTAATCTCCAAACTTTCAGTCGTTCGAATAATGCAAAAGCTCTTTCACACATGTCTGAGGCAGCGTCTTGTTGACTTCCTTCATGTTGCTTTCCATGGCAATTTGAAAGTCTTCAGTGGCGTGTTAGTTAATTTGCCTCACCATATAGCGCTTCAAGGCGTTGAATCCTCCCGATACCTTTGGTTCCTCAAGATGAACTTCATGTACATGTTGGTTATTTCCCGAGGAAGATTGGGGTGTTAGGCCTCCAGAATCTTTTCCTTCGTGTCATTCATTCTGACAGCAAAGTAAACTAGAGTGGGGAATCTGTCATAGGTATACTCCACTTCTTCGATGTCTGCGATGTGCGCTTTAGCTTTCTATTTATTCTTTAGTTGCTTCAGAGTTAACCCCCTTCTTGTGGTTAACTATGATAGCATTAATAAATGGTCCAAGCCCCACCTCGTGTTCTTCAAGTGTGTGAGGCCTCTGATGGCCAGCTTGTCGCTACTCTTTATTTTTTTGGGACGTCTCCAGATTTTGGGACAGTAATCTTCGGGGAAGAGTGTCGTCATCCTCTTGTTCTCCAAGGGAGTCTCGATCAGCACCGTGCCTTTGCTCATGTTCGGTGGCTCGTTGACTCGGAGATTTTGATGTTCTAGGAGCTTAGGCATTTTCCTCTGGTGATCCTCTCCTTCCTCTGGTTCAATGGAGAACGAGTCTGTCGTGAGCTTTTGTAGGTTAAATATAATGTGGTATAAGCACAGACGAATCTCTTCTTCAGTTTCCGTTTGAGTCATCGACTCCTCCTCCATAATGTATTTGTAAATGTAGGGTTGAGGGTAGAAGTCTGGAACAGTGGTGGTTTGGACTGCTTGGGCAACTGTTTGTGGTGGTGTTTGGGGTTGAGTTGTTATTTGTGGTATTTGGGTGACTGTTTTGTGGGGTGTTGGTTGTTTGGAAGAGGGTGGTGGTGGTGGATTTGATGAACATGAGCTCGCTCCACGGTTTGGCATCTTCCCTCTTCCACGTCCGCGACCACCATTTTGGGTCTTCTGCCTCTTCTCCCCCTAAGGAAGATCCTGATTGTCAAGATCGTCGTGATGTCGTTTGGGGCGGGACCTTTCTTCACGGAAGGTGGCTGGTGGTGGCGAGTCGCGCTATCGACAAAGATGGTGAACACTCAGGACCCTCAAGTTCACTTGGGGGTGCGCCGGGTTGAGCCCGGCTGCATCTACATGAGCCGTGGGAGCAAGTAGGTTGTTTGCCAGACGGTTTGAAGTTGTCCATCTGGTTCTCGAGACGCAACACGGGCTCCAGGATTAGCATTGGCAGGAATAGGAGCTCTCTTGAGTTTTCCTTCGCCTTGTGAAAGTATTTGAGGATCATCGTCGGGTAGCTCTTTGCGCATGGTAGGCTTGGGATCTCCGTGTGGTCCGTCAAGAAATACTTGATGAGGAGCGGGAGCCACTGGAGGTATGGAACGACTAGGACCTTCTTGGGGTTGTCTTGTAACTGAATCTGGTCAAGCAAGACGTTCCATATGAGCTGGGTGTAGTCAACATCCAGAGACAATCACGTGGTAGATGTTCAGGATGTTGACGTTTCCTCTGTCGAACCCATAATATTTGGGTGACATGCACTTGTTCAAGAGCTCGAAAAACATCCTCCACGGGTGAGGAATTTCACCCAGTTGGAAGCTCGAAAGTAGCTTCAAGTCGGTGGCATATCCGACGTGTTTTAGGCCTTGAAGTAAGTCAGCGTCGGTGGGCATGGGCTCATAAGTTTGTAGCATCGGCAATCGGAGTACTCTTTGGGGAATTGTCTTGTTGAGAGTCACCGTTATTAGGTTGAGAGTGGTCTTCAATGATATACTTGAGTTTGGGTGTTTCCTCGTGAGTGTGCCGTAGAACTTTTGGAGTATAGTTCGGGGATTTGAGTACTGAGTGTGAAAGCCGTCCAGAGAGGGTGACCCTTGAGAATGGCGATCACTACCTCGTCCTTGCATTTGAAGGTTTTAGGTCGATGTTGAAGCTTTCTCTTTGATCAACAACCATGATCGCTCATGCGGTGTACTTAAATTTAAAGTGTAGAGATCGTGCACTTACGTCAACTAATAAATAAAAACGAATATGTAAAACTAACACCACGCCTGACAGGTCGTGAACCTATCGTTTGTAGAATATCTTTAGCAAGTATCCGAGTATCGAACGCGAGGAATAGACTAAGTACCAATGATAACTTATCGACTCGATATTTAGCCTAAGAATTTTTTTTGTTGGATTGATTTTCTAACTAAACTACTAACTAAATTCCTACGACTTGAGTAGCACGAATAAAGACTTAGAGAAGACGACTAAAGTAAATAGAAGTAACTTCAGATAATGAAGACGTGCTCGGGATTTGAATCCCACTAGGCATCGTCGTTGAGGTCGTAAACTATCGTTCATCGCGATAATTTTCTACTCATGAATGAATTTGGTGTCGCCCTATACGATCATGAGGATCTAAATCGACAATTACCTAAAACGAGGATCGGCTATTTGCCTTCTCCCTATAGTCAAACCCTAACGTTTACAAAAAGGCCTAATTGTTATTTAGTTGTCGCCCTAAATGATATGTCATGCATCGAATCAACACATAGACATATTGATATGAAGCGTCAACACAATACATAGACAGATCGGGATGAAAAATATATTCATAAACGATAAATAATCAGGTTACATGCAATTACGAATAATTAACGTCCAAACTACGACTCTACCTAGCGTTCATCTCGTCCCAAATACGAGAAGAATTTAGTACTCATAATACAAGGGAGAAAAACCAATAGATAAACAAGTCGGGACGAGAATTCTCCTAGATTGATCTCGGTGAATTCTCCGTTCCTCGATTGAGTGTGCGCTCGATCTTCGTTGAATTTCTTTTCTTCGCGCCTAGGAATCACCGAAGTGTTCCCGAATGTTCTTGAGTATCTTTTTTTGATATTTTCTTTCGTCCCAAGTGAGTTGTAGTTGGTTCTTTTTGAATTAGGGTAAATTCTGGCCTTTATATAAGGGTCCGACGTATTCACACTCGCGGCCGAGCCTCTCACGGGTGTGAGCCATGCGGCTTCAAGTTCTGTCTCAAGCTCACGGGTGTGAGCTCTGCTACCTTGGACTGTGAAATTCTCTGCCCATATGTTCACTGGTGTGAACATGAGTGCTTGAGGCCCGTGAGTGCTGAACTCTTGCTCGGTTTTGCTAAGGTGTTGTCCAATTTCACCCCATTTGTCGTCTTATGTTCCTTCAAAATAAAATAAGTGTAAAAAACACAATAAACGCATAAACGGCTAAAGTTAACTCAAAATATGATCTATTTATAATCAAGATAAACGTATGAAAATATGTTTATTAAACCTCACCACACTTGAACTTTTTCTTATCCTCAATCAAATTAGAGCTAAGAAAAAGCATAAAAATACAACATGACTTCTTCGTAACTTATCATAGGTAGAAAGCATGAGATGAAATAATGCAAGTGATTTCAAAACATTACACTAACGATAAATGTCTAACGACACGAACTCCCCTAGAAACACTATTAATGATCCGTACCTCGCACGAATTCACTTTAACCACTTAGTTTATAGGCTAATATGTCGGTGAATTCTGTCAATCCTTGCAACAGTCTAGTCCCTACCATAAGCTTGCATGTGGATCATATATCTACTACTCTCGATGATAAGAAGGTCGTTTTCGGGATGCATTAAGGCTCAACTGAAAATTTTGGGGAGTAAACTTCTATCGGATGTGGTCATGCCGGTTGTGTGCCATTTTTCAACAGCGCGCCGCATAACATCGTGGTTACCTCTTTCCGCCTTGAAATCTTTTCACCATTTTTCTTTTCTTCGATCCATCAATCTTTGGCTAAGCACTTCTTCTCTCAACTTTGTTTTTTTTTTGTTTTCTGCATGAGAGATTATCGAGAGGTTCTTAGCCTCTTTCCCATGTATCTAAGCTCCTCTCTCTTAGTCACTTTACGGGCGAATAATTACCGATAGGGGAGTTCTTAATGTGAGATTTTTGTATAATAGTCGGGCTAAGCTTTTCCACTTTGGCACCTAACCTCCACTTCCGCTAATAATCGGGTTAGATGATATCTGAAAGATTCTCCGGTCAGCGGTTTATAATTCTGGGTTTTCACAAATACACAGGCTAACTACGGTGATCCGTCGTGGTAAGAAACGTTGGGGATGGACTCTAATGCCTTCCTCATTTACATATCGCCACACCTTAAGAAGTTTCAACACGTATCACTCCAGCAAGTTCTAGAGAGATATAAATCATACCCTATGTCGCACAATCAAAGAAGTAAGCAAAAAGCTCGTCCGCACAAAAATCTCACCAAAAAAATGCTTGTAAGCATGGGGTCATGTGTACGAACATCTCATAGTGTCACGAAGTTTATTCATGCCGAAAGAAATCAACCACTCATGCATGTCTAATCACTCACAAAATTCCCTAACATGAATCCATCTTTAAGATGAGGAGCAAATAATCATGCTAAAACTTTATAAAATATGTCTTTTCTTTTAAAAAAATCATGAACACATGAAATGAATTTTGTTGACATAAATTTCTAATAAATTACCTCACACCTTCCCCGGAAACGGCGCCAAGAACTTGATCGCCACGCGGTGCACAAAATATGTAGAGTGTGTGTGCATGCAAATTGTGATAAGTAATAATTAAAACCGATACGTTATAACCAACACCACGCGCGACAGGTAGTGTATTTATCGTTCGTAGAATAGCTCTAGCAAGTATACGAGTATCGATCTAAGGGATTAAACTTGATTACTATTACTAACCTATCGACTCGATATTTATCCTAAATAAGTGACTTAAGATTAATTGATATGATGAAGCTAAATTCCGACAACCTAAACTAACACGAGATAAAAGACAACAATGTACGACTAAGATAGATACGAGTAACTTCAATAATAAAGATTGCTCTGGATATCGAATCATACTAGTTGTCATTGACCAAGCGGTATAATACCGTAACTATGTGAGTATTGATTATATCGCGTTAATTTCTAATCAATCCCGAATTTGATGTCTCCCTCGACGTTCGTGAGGATCTAATTTATCAATTACTTTATACAAGGACCGACTATTTGTTATCGCCCTATAATTGAGTCATAACGGTCATGAAAGGTCTAATCATTATTTAGATGTCGCCCTAAACGATATACCACTCACAGCATCAACACATAAACATATTGAAGCGATCATCAACTCAACACATAGACATAATGGTCGAAGAAACATATTCATAAATGATAAATAATCAAAGACACGTGTTCACGAGTAATTAATACCAAAACAACGAATCTACCTGTTAGTCCTACGCATCCAACTACGTTTAAGATTAAAGACGATTTACCACGATTAAAGCTCGGAAGTATTGATTCGTCGTGGGATGGGCGTGGGAGACTTTGATAGCTTTGGGAATTCTCTTGTAATATGACTAATCTCTTCACCCACTCACTATGTGTGAGGGTTTTTGGTATTTATACCACAAGTTGGTATATAATACCTTGGGCTTTTGTAAGCCCAGTTACATTTAATAGCTCACTAGCCTCTAATTAAATTAAAGCCTAGTTCGCTAAATTAATTACAAGACTAAGATAAAATAATACATTGAACACAATAAAATAATCCTAACAATCTCCCCCTTTGTGTTCAATTTATAATTAAGCGCTTGGTATCTTGGTCTTGTAAATCTTTTCCTGAGTCCTTGAAGAACACGTATCAAAGTGGCATTAGCGAAAGCGTTAGTGCGTGTGTTCTTCTTTAGTGTTTCTCCTCCTTTGTCTCGTCTTGACCTTCTCTTCTCGGCACCGCATCTTTCATCAAGTCTTCTCTCGAAGCTTGTCTTGGAGATGTCGGGGCTCGAAGAGGCTTGCCGGTGAGTTCAGTCTCTCCCTTTGATAGTGCACAACTCCCCCTACGTTTGTTCAACCTTGTGTTGGGATTGGGGAGTTCTCTTTATATTCGGAGAGGCGAACTTGTGGCTGTAAATTCGAGTTTTGAAGGTCGTGGTTCGCTTGATTTTCTGATGACGCTTGAGATTTGAGCATTTCCGATCAATCTTGCATTTTTTGTTGTGGTACGGCTCCCATTTTCTTTCTTTACTACTAGGTGAAAATAGGTCGTCGATGGAAAGATGTTTGCATCGTCAGGACGAGGAGAAGCAACTCAGGTTGGGCAATAACCTAACAGAGCCACAAAGGCGATCCGTCTTGAAGGTTAACCGGGGTCACAAAGACTTCCCGTTAACATCAATTCTCTTCTTCTTGGCTCCAGGTTCATCTTCTTCGAAGGAAGTTGTCTGGTTCGGCTTCGAGAAAGCTTGTCTGGCTCCGGAAGAAGGTAAGTGTGGGGCTTGATTTAAGTTGTGCCGAGGCTCCTTTGGAATGTACGTTCAAGTGCAGGAGAGCCCGGCTTCAGAGTGGTACGCTCGGCGGAATTTGTTGGGTGGTCCGACCTCTTTGTTTATCCGTGTCCCCTTCTCCCCCTCATGGCGATCGAATTAACGAGATCGGCATGCTTGTTTTGGAAGATAAGGACACAAACGACAGGTCGGCGTGGTAATGAACAGACGGAGCCACTAAGGCAATCCGTCATCACGATTGCCTGTGAGTACAGGGCTTGGTAAACCGGGGCCACATAGGCATCCCGTTTTCATCGTTCTAGAGACTAGCTCAAGACGATGGCCTGATTCCGTTGTTGTTTTGATGTTGCAACGGCAGGACTTCCTTCCGATCATCGAACCATGTCTACGAGTAACATGTCTACGAAAGTTCTAACTTGATCACAAAGACCAGGTGTTATAAGAGTGTATGTGTCCTAGAAAATATTTAAAATATGGGACGTGAGGACACACTAGACTCGATTGTGCACAAGAAAGTGTGGTAGTGGGGCTGAGTACCACTTAATTCAATATCTCCCACTTCCGAGTGAAGCGGTGATAGTAGTCGTGTCTCCCCGTGATTTCTTGAAACACCTGTCTTTTGTGAGACAGACGAGTGGGTGAGGCTCGGTTGTGCATGCGCCGTTGGACCTAATGCGGCGACTTCTACCCGGGAGCTAATAAAATTAGCACCTGTACCTATGGGGGTGTGATCCGAGATATTTGTGAGGTAAGGGAATGTTGTAGTGTTGGTCTTTTCAAAATGAATCAGAAGCATCATCGGAGGCAAGCTTTGCAAGATATTGACTAGTTCTCGGTGATGTTCCGGGGTTAGATTCAGTTGGATTTGCCTGAATCATGAGAACAAATTATCCTTGCGTCCGGTAGGAAGTAGTGAGTGCTGCTTTATTTGTATCAGCAATGCCGGAGCAGGTTGCTTGAAGTGAGCACCGAGTTTGCACTAAAGGCCACCATTGGAAGCTTGAGATTCTTCGTTTAGAAAAGACTTGATATTTGGATGCTCGAAATTCTTCGTTCCAATCCGTCGAATGGTGTCCGAGGGATAATATTTTTTTTTTTTTTTTTTTTTGAATCATGCTCCCTAAATAATATTGCTCCCCCTCAAAAGATGCGTAGTCGGATTGAAACAATTTCTCTTCAATCTCTTTCCCTAAATTTACATATCCATGCTCTCTCCCCCCAAAAAAATGTAATTATTTCTCCCTTTTAAACAATTGTAGAGGTTGCTTCTCTTTTATAAGTAAAAGAGTAGCTCCCCCTCAAATAAGGCTCATTTAAAAATGGTTTTTATCATTTTCGTGCGTAATATGCAACTCGGATCTCAAAATCTCGTAATGTTTTGAAAATGCATATTTAAAATGTACCATTTTAAAAGAAGGTATTTTTCAACGGGATACCAACCATGCTGGGGTTATCTGCAAAACCTTATCGGGACTTTGGTACCCATATTTGTATGGGTCCTCCCTTATTAGCAGAAAATAATTTATGCTTAGCATGTGTCAAATTCGGTCCTAAATCGTCCAACAATAAATTATTGGATAACCACTTAGGGGTAATTTGACACGGAAAAGACGTTTCAGTGCCAGTGAATGTGTCTCTAGGTATTCTAGAGTGAAAGATCTTCTCTTTGGCTAGTCTCATAAGGTGCTTTTCCGAATGGACTTTGACAGGATATTTCAAGTAGGAATACGAAGCTACAACATTGCAGGCATGTATAGCGGGTGAATACCTACGAGAAGACTTCACACAATTCACTCCATAATGATGGTCTTTAGTGGGATTTTGCTTACGAGAATGATAAACATTTTTGTTCGTGTAAGGAAATCCACTTTTCTCATTCTTTAAAGAATGGGAAATTTTGGAAGCTCGAGAAGTTAGCTTGCTTGAGCATGAAACTTCTCTTTGAGGAGCATCCTTTTTAATAGGAATAGGAGAGGAAAAATCAATAACAGTTTCTACTCTAGTTTTCATAGAAGGTGTTGATTTTCCTTTCCTCTTCCTATTTTTCTCCTGTTCCTTGGAAGAATTAAGCTTAGGCTTTTTACTTATCTTTTCTGCTCGGGTCACCGTAGACTTTGAAGTCGTCACGGGTAACTTAGAATGTGTATTTGAAGCTTTCTCAGATTTGAGAACAGAGATGCTTTTAATTTTTGTTGTCTTGACCTGTTTCGAGGATGATGTATCTTTTGAAAAATCATGGAAAACAGGTAAGGACGGGGAATTTTTAAGATTTGAAATCTCCTCTAAAGTTTTTGCTTTTCTGCTTGAAACACTACTCTTTCCGATTCCAAAGTTGCGTTCAATTCGGAAATTTTACTAGCAATCATAGGAATTTCCAACCACGAGATAGATTTATACAACTTGTTTTCCCCGTCAAGCGCTGAAAAGGAATCTTGGTCGACTAGCTTCGCAATAATTGTCTTTAAAGGGATAGTTCTAGTGTACCATTTATTGCAGATTGCTAGGATAACCTCATATTGTTCTGTGACGACATTCCACTCAGTTGCTTTGAGTTCAAAACGACATCGATTAAATTCCTCAATTTCTTTAGCTTGAGCATCCATAATTAAGTATTAATTTTAAAATTAATTATTTTCTGAAAGAAATGGCTCTTGAAACTTTTGTTCCAAAAAGTTTGGTTTTGTCAAAAGATAGCGTGAAATTTCGAAAAAAAATTAGATTTCGAAAATTTGAGAGTTACCAAAACTTTTTCTAAAATTTGCCAAAAATGTCCTAAATAGATTGTTGGATACGTGATCGTTGACACGTAAAGTGGATTTGCCTTTGGAAAATTAACAAAAGCGTTTTCTATACCTAAAATTTTGGGCCCGAAAAAATTTATTTTTAAAAAAAATTTTCGAAAGTCCTTTTTTTTTTTTTTTTTTTTTTTTTAAGGGGTGGCCGAAAATTTTAGGTGGTCGAAAATGTTAAGGGTAATTTCAAAGGGTGGGTTATAGTGAAACTCGGATGGAAATATTTCGCTTAGTCTAAATTCGGGTAGAAATTCGATTTCAGTTTCGCCAAATTTCACAAATTCGGGGGACTCAAATTAAATTGGTCACGAAATTATGAAATTCGGGTATTAGTAGAAATTCGTCGAATTTGATTTGAACAGTAGTAATTCGCCGAGTTTTCCACAATTGGGCAAATTTTTAATTTTGCCCGAAAATTTGCCAAATTCGGGTAGTAGAAGTTCGCCGAAATTGTAAAATTTGATTCAAAATCAGGAATTCAAAATTCGGGTAACTTAATTGAAATTCGGCGAGAATTTTGAAATTGGATTAACCAATTTCGGTGATAGAAATTCAATATCCAAATTCGGCCAGCTATCTAATGAAAATTGTCTCAAATTCTGGCGAATTTCGATCGAAATTCGGCGAGATGAATCAATTTTCGGGCTGATGAACAAACTTCGGGCAGATGAACACTGTTCTAGAATCAAATTTCATGCGCGATTTCTCCCCAAAACTCACTCAAATCAACTGAAAATTGATGGGTAATCACTCAAAAACACTCGAAAAAAAACTAAATGTTGATCTTAATCAAGCAAAATCAGCAACATAGACTGAAAAATCTCAAGACCAAGACCTAAATATTTTCGAGTTATCACATGAAAAACACCAAAAATTTCAGAAAATTTGATCAAATCCAAACGTGTTTGGCTCTGATACCACTTGTTAGTCCTACGCATCCAACTACGTTTAAGATTAAAGACGATTTACCACGATTAAAGCTCGGAAGTATTGATTCGTCGTGGGATGGGCGTGGGAGACTTTGATAGCTTTGGGAATTCTCTTGTAATATGACTAATCTCTTCACCCACTCACTATGTGTGAGGGTTTTTGGTATTTATACCACAAGTTGGTATATAATACCTTGGGCTTTTGTAAGCCCAGTTACATTTAATAGCTCACTAGCCTCTAATTAAATTAAAGCCTAGTTCGCTAAATTAATTACAAGACTAAGATAAAATAATACATTGAACACAATAAAATAATCCTAACACTACCTATCGTTCATCTCACCCAAACACAAACGTGGATTAGTTACTCATGATACATGAATAAACAACGAAATAGATAGAGAACAACGACATAATATTCATGATTCTTCCATGTACGGATGCATTCTCAGAAGTCTTGAAGAATTCCTTCGTTCCTTGTCCTATTACGCGATGATTCTTCGTTGAATTCCTATTTTAAACCCTATGAATCATTGATGTGTTTCCTAGGGTTTTTAAGCCTCTGGTTAGGTTTTTAATTTCATCTGGTGAGTTATGTGTGCTTCTTTTTTAATTAGGGTAAATTCGGCTCATTAGATAAGGGTCCGACCTATTCACAGTCACGGGTGTGAGCCATGCGGCTTCAAGTTCTGTCTCAAGCTCACGGGTTTGAGCTCTAATACCTTGGACTATGGGTTTTTCTGCTCATACGTTTTTCTGCTCTAATATCCATCGTACCGACTCGTCAAAGTAGATCCAAACCTCGAGCGTACATTATGACGGGGGTTCAGATACGATTCTCAAGACACGTCCAATAAGTCCATCCAACTAGTTACTATTCAGATCGACAGTTCTCAGGATACCCCGAAAACTTTTCACAAAGAGGTTTCGGTATATAGTTCGCAAACACCTTAAGAAACACCTCAAGAAATGGCGAATCATGAAGAGGAGCAGTCGCTGGAAGAGCTAATTAAGAATGACTCGCTTGGTGGGACCGAGTCGACGATTGTTATACCGCCATTTGAGAATAATGCGTTCGTGTTAAAGCACTCATGGATCGAGATGATATTTCATACAGCTCCATTCAAATGGAATTCTGAAGATAACCCGAACAAGCACATAAAAGCCTTTTTTGTGGTGACAGACGCTATCAAGATCAACGGGATTCCGAACAACGCGGTCAAGTTGATGTTGTTCCCGTTCTCTCTCAAGGATAAAGCAAGGGAGTGGCTGGAGCTATTACCTCCCAGGTCTATCACTACCTGAGACGACTTGCGAGGGTCCTTCATTGGTCATTTTTTACCACAGTCAAAAGTCCTCAGGTTTAAGATGGAGATCTCACCTTTGTTACGATTATTTTATTGTGTTCAAATTAATTATGTTATCTTAGTCCTATAATTTAATTAAGTGAACTATGATTCATTTCGTAGAGCCCAGTGATATACTTATTTGTAATGGGCTTCCAAGGGCCCAAGTATTATGTATAAATACTAAACCCTAAGACATAATGATGTATGTCTTGTGTGTAAAGATTATCTACTTTGAGAAGTAACGTGAGTCTCTCAACCTCCAAAGCTTCAAGAATGCACGCACACCCCACGAATCTCACTTCTTCCGAACTAAAATCGAGGTAAATCTCATTAATTATTAGTTGGATAACGAAATCTTGTTCTACATTCTTCCACCGGAAGGATTCAAAGAATATCTACGAGGTGTGGGAGAGATAAAAGGCCTTGATGAAGAGGTGCCCGCAACACGGAGTTTCTAAGGCGGCCATAATTAGTTTATATTCCACGAGGCCCTCAATGATCAGAAGGTCCACGTGCTAGATGGAGCCGCAGGCGGAGTACTCGTGAAGCTCAATGCCATGGAAGCTTGGAATCTCATTTAGGATTACACGAAGAACAGTTTCATGCGTGGTAATACGAGTGTATGGAGTGAGCGAAGAGACGTAGATGAATGCAAAGTTTGATGCTCTTTAATAGTAAATCGTGGCCACGAACACGCAACTCCAGACGATGCCCAACGCATTGATCCCAAAGGCTGCTCAACCACCGACCATCAATGTTGTGATGACTTCCGCACGATCTCAGTCAATACCATGCATCCCTCATTGTGGTAGTTATGGTGCACACACGAGACATCAGAGTGCCAACTCATGCAAACGATGGAGCATGGGCAATTATCAAGGCAACAGAGTTTTTAGCCGAGGGCACACCCTAACTTAGCCTACGGTAATCAAGGCCAACAACTACAAAGGACATCCGGATTTCAGCAAGGGCCACCGGGTTTCCAAGTCGGAGGATCGAGCAATCATTAATGATCTTAAGGATCGGGATCTAGCGACTTGAAGGATTTAAAGGACATCATGACCTCGCTTATGAAGGATTTCAGAAAGACCATGCATGCCCACGAAGGCCGATTGATAAAGATGGAGGATCCTTTCGATGTCATGGACTTACAAGCTCAAAACATGAATGCCTACATGAGGAAACTAAAGAAACAAGTGTGCCAGATGGCGAAGCAATTGGTGGGACGACCTATGGCATCATTACCGAGCTACACATTGCCAAACCCGAAGGGGCATTGCAAGTTGTCACTTTGAGAAATGGATGGAAACTTCAAGAGCATCCGCAACCCGCCAAGAAAAGATCAAAGGAGAAAAGTGACCGACGAAGGCAAGTTAGAGCGAGATACTGAGAAGACCGACTGGAGAAGGTCGAGGAGGCAGAAGCTGAAAACGGGAAGGAGAAGGAGATTATTCGACTGCTGGTGAAGTCGTACCAGCCAAAGATTCGGTACCCGGATATGTTGAAGAAGGAAAAGGACAAGGAGCAATTCGGTGAATTTATAGCTTTCGGTAAATACATATTAACTTACCTTTTGTTGAAGCCATTACGCAGATGCCTCGTTTTGCTAAGTTCATGAAGGACTTGCTCACAAACCAAAGGAAGCTCGAGGACGTCTCCATCATATGCCTAAGAGGAGAGTGCTCGACCATACAACAGAGCAAGATTCCTAAGAAGCTTAAGTACCCAGGGAGTTTTGCGATTCCTTGCGTTATAGGGGACTTAGTTGAAAAACGCGCTTTAGCAGACATAGGAGCTAGTATAACTTAATGCCTTATTTTATGTTCAAGCGACTAGGTTTAGGCGAACCACGACCCACTAGGATGTGCTTACAACTAGGCGATAGATTTTTTAAATTTGCGGTGTCGTAGAGGACGTGTTAGTAAAAGTAGATAAGTTCATAGTCCATGTTGATTTAGTTGTTTTAGACCTGGAATAAGATGAAAATATTCCATAGATATTAGGTAGACCATTTTTAGCCACCGGCGAATATATGATAGATGTAAGAAATGGCACATTGACTTTGGCGGTGGACGGGGAAAAAGTAAATTTCAATATGGTAGATTCTATTAAGAATGCTAGTGCGAATGATGATAAGTGTTATTACTTGGATGCTTTTCAACATGATTTTCTTCTGTCGGTTCAACGTTTATTGCATGTCATTGGTGGGGATGATAAGAAGATAGTTGCGATGATGGACGTCGACGAGTGTCAGGAGGATATTGACGATCCCGAGATAGTAGTCTACAAAAGCAAGGACGAAGATAAAAAAAAGAATTCGATCGAAGAGCCACCGATCCTAGAGCCGAAGCAATTGCCCGAACATCTCGAGTATGCCTTTTTAGTTGGTGAATCGAAGCTACCGGTGATCATACTCGAGTCTCGATAAACGGTAGAAAAAGAAACTATTAAAGGTGCTACGGGATCGTAAAAAGGCTTTAGCATGGACGATTGCAGACATTTGAGGGATTAGCCCGAGATTTTGTATCTACAAGATACTAATGGAGGACGAGTTCAAACCTGTCGATCATAGGCAAAGGAGGCTAAATCCCAACATGAGGGACGTCGTCAAGAAGGAGGAAATAAAGCTGCTAGACACTGGGGTGGTCTATCCCATCACATATAGTGCATGGGTAAGTCCGGTTCAAGTGGTCCCAAAGAAGGGAGACATGACCGTGGTCGCCAAGGAGAAGAATGAGCTGATCCCGACAAGGACTGTGACCGGGTGCTGATTGTGCATCAACTACACGAAGTTGAATGATCCCACGAGAAAATACCATTTTCCCTTACTCTTTATAGATCAAATGTTAGAAAAGTTATCGGGTCACGGGATTTACCGTTGTCTTGATGGCTTGTCAGGTTATTTGCAAAACACGATAGAGTCGGAATATCAAGAGAAGACCACATTCACTTGCCCATTCGGTACGTTTGCCTACCGACTGATGTCATTCGATCTTAGAATGCTACGGCCAGCTTCCAACGATGCATGATGGCAATAATCAACGAGTTGGTAGGTGACATCATGGAAGTATTTATGGATAACGTTTCTGTTTTTGGTTCTTCATTTGAGAACTATTTGTGTAACCTCGAGCATGTACTTGCTCGTTGTGAGCAAACAAATCTAGCACTTAATTGGAACACAAGAATTTCTCTAAAGGAATCAAAGAGGATCAAACGTAAATCTATTAGGAGTTTTGTGGGTCATGCAGGTTTTCATCGTAGATTTATTAAGGATTTTTCTAAGATTGCATGACCCATGTCTCGACTACTCGAGAAAGATGCTCTATCTGACTTTAATGTTGAGTGTGTACATGCTCTCACACAACTCGATATGCGTGGTAAGTGATGATACACCTTCGTTTGCAGATTTTACTAATTACTTGTTGCAAGGATTCACTAGAGGAGTACACAAGTCAACAAAAGAAGAAATTCGTTTCTGAATTGAAGTACTAGTTTTGGGAAGAGCCGTATCATTTCACGAGATGTGCAAACAAACTAATCAGACGATGTGTTGCTCCTCCTAAGACGACGAAGATCACGTCCACTGTCACAATGGGCATACAAGAGGATACTATACGACCAACTGAACCGCCAAGAAGGTGATGGAGTGCAGTTTCTATTGACGTACGCTTTCCAAGGATGTTCATAGGTACGTTGACACTTGTAATCAGTGTCAACGAGCAGGTAATATCTCCAAACGCGATGATATGCCTCATAATTTTATCTTAGTATGTGAGGTTTTCGATGTTTATAGATTTTATGGGTCCATTTCCTAGCTTGTATGGTAATACGTACATCATAGTTGTTGTAGAATACATATCCAAGTGGGCGGAGGCTCAAGCCTTACCAACGAACGATGTTAGGGTTGTGATTAGATTCCTTCGAGCCCTGTTTTCACGATTTGGATCCCCTAAATGCATCATTAGTGATAGGGGGACACATTTTTGTAACACCCAATTCTCTTGTACCTTAAAAAAGTATGGTGTTATGCATAGTCTCTCTACCCCTTACCATCCACATGTTAGTGGCCAAGTAGAGGTCGTGAATAGTGAGCTTAAGCAAATTCTAGAGAAAACGATCGAGGAAAACCTAAGAGAGTGGGATAATAAGTTAAACGGCGCTCTCTGGGCATATAGGACCGCGATAAGACCCCCATAGGCACTACACCATATAGATTAGCTTACGGAAAGGTATGTCACCTTCCCGTTGAACTAGAACACAAGGCCTATTGGGCGATCAAATGTTTAAACCTCAACTTGGGGCAAGCAGGTGAAAAACGAATAGTCCAAGTCAATGAACTTGACGAGTGGAGTTTATCGGCATATAATAACGCTCGAATGTACAAACAGCGTTCAAACATATATCACGATAAGAAGATTAAGCAAAGGAAAGAGTTTAAACAAGGGGATGAAGTCATGCTCTTTTTTCTCGACTTAGGCTATTTCTCGAAAAATTAAGATCACGTTTGTCTGGGCCATTTACTATTACTCGTTTTTTTCTTACGGTATGGTCGAGATTTGCAGTGATGAGTAGAAACCTTTCAAGGTTACCGAACAACGATTGAAGCATTACTTCGGAGGAAAAAAAGACATGAGCGAAAAGGAAGTCATGTACCTTAATTTTAAGCTAGCTTGGAGCGTCAAAGGTACGTCTAGCTTAAGACATTAAAGAAAGCGCTTCTTGGGAGGCACCACACGTATTTGCATTCACGTTTATTTTATGCTTAAACTAGTTGCACTAACGTTCATTTATTGATGCATATTATATTTTCTATTATACTTTATTTCTATTTTTTTCTTTTCTTCGTGTTATGCTCTATATTTTCTTTTAGCCTTTTAATCAGGTACCTTATCACGAGTCACGCCTTCTACGCATGTCTAGCACGATTCTCAATCTCGTTGCAAAACACACCATGGTCACACACATATGGTCTAATCAGGGAAGTTCATGCATTTCAATAAATTATCACTTTTCCTTTATTCTTTTAATTTATACGTTGAGGACAATGCAATTTCTAAGCGTGGAAAGGGGTAATTTCTTTGAAATTTATGAGAACAAAATTTTTATTTTTGGTGTGCAAGACTCATTAAGAAAGGCATGTTCTATTAATTTTTGTGTAATTGTTTAATTCCCATTTTAAAGTTGCATTGCATTTATGGAATCTTGTGAGTGATTAGCACAATGCACAAATGGTTGATTATTTTTTTTACACGAATAATTTACGTCCAAACTACAACTCTACCTAGCGTTCATCTCGTCCCAAACACGAGATGAATTTAGCTACTCCTAATAAGAGGAAGAGAAACGGAATAGATACACAATGAGGGACGATAATTTATAAATCTTTCCCTACGGATTGATCCTAGATTGATCTCGGTGAATTCTCCATTTCTCGATTAAGAGTGCGTTCGATCTTAATTGAATTTCCTTTCTCGCGCCTAGGAATCACCGACGCGTTTCCTAAGGTTCTTGAGTATCCATTTTGGTCTTTTATTTCGTCCCAAGTGAGTTGTGGTTGGTTCTTTTTGAATTAGGGTAAATTTGGGCCTTTATATAAGGGTCTGACCTATTCACAGTCACGGGTCGGACATCTCACGGGTGTGAGCCATGCGACTTCAAGTTCTATCTAACCCTCACGGGTGTGAGCTCTGCTACCTTGGACTGTGAGTTTTTCTGCTCATACAGTCACATGTGTGAACCTCCCTAATTCGGACCATGATATGATATGCAAATTTGTTCACGGGTGTGAACCTCCTTACTTCGGACCATGGAATTCACTGCCCATAAGTCCACAGGTGTGAACATGCGTACTTGAGGCCGTAAGTGCTAAACTATTGCTCTGTTTTGCTCAGCTTTTGTCTGTTTTCACCCCATTTGTCATCTTATGTTCCTTCAAAATAAAATAAGTGTAAAAAACACAATAAATGCATAAATGTGTATAGCTAACTCAAAATATAATCTGTTCATAATCAAGATAAACCTATGAAAATACGTTTATCAAACCACTTCTCTTGTGGGTAGACTGAGTTTGAGGATGATGCATTAATTGTGAAATGTGGACAATAAATAGAACTATTAGTCAATAATCGAGAGCAAATGTCCAATTTCGTGTTTTTATAGTGAGGTGGGACTTAATTATTTGAGATTCATTCGTAGAGATATAATGTCCTAAGTTCTGGGTGTTCATGCGTTGTTGGCGGTTTTCTATGTATTTAGTTTGTGTTAATATGATTTCCGAAGTCGTTTAAGTAATATTATGATGCTTAAGGACAGATTTTTGAAAGTAAGTTGGTTGCAAAAATGTTTTAGGTATGATATAGCAAATCGGGTTTGGAAACTACTTTTCGCGTTGGAAGAACTATCGAAGTGTTGGTTCGTAAATCGGGTTTACGAAATGTAAGTGCGAAAATTTTCTAAAGAGTGATATCGAAAATCGTGTTTTGTAAGTGATTTGCGTTTGAAAATTTTCTAAGTGTATGTTACGAAAATCGGGTTTTCGGGGCGGTTAAGTCTGAAAATTTTTCCAAGTGTTCGTTACGAAAATGTGACTTTTTCGTATGTCTTGCGAAAATTTTCTATGTATAAGTTTGCGAAAATTGGATTTTCGAAACTTGAGTTCGAATATTTTCTAAGGGAACGCGAAAATGATTTTCGAAAGGTGTGCAAAAATGGGAAATTTTTCGAAGCGGCCTGTGAAAATCGGAATTTTTGCAATGACGTGCGAAAATTGTGGGCTTTCGCAGTGACTTGCGAATATCAGGGATTTTCGCAGTGTCTTGGGAAAATAGGGGTTTTCGCCGTAGATTGCTAAAATCGAGGATTTTCGCACTGTCTTCTGAAAATCGATGATATTCGCAGCATCTTGCGAATATCGGGGCTTTTCGAAGCGACTTGATTAAGGACTAAAATCTATTTTCGAAACGACGAGTTTCAAAACACTGAAATCTAACTTTCATTGCGAAAATAAAAATCTTAACAAAAAATTGCAATATTTATTGAAAAACATTATTACAAAACTTTGATTAAGGATTAACCGAAGCTCAAACACGATTAAAGCTCAAATTAGGCCCTAATTCGAAGAAAAATTTTAAGTGGAATTTTTTCGAAAACGTGGGGGTTCAAAAATAGATCATTGATGATTAAAACGTATGAAAGCAATGGATTTCGAGTGTAATCGATGCCTAATTATGAAAAACATAGATAATTTTTGGTTAGCAACCTTTAATTTGATAAATATCTTAAGGATTTTAGAGTTTTTTGTATTTTTTGTGTTTGAAGGTTTGCGTATTTCGCAATTGGATTTTTGCAAGGGCTAATTTTCGTAAGTGAGAGGTTTGCGGAACCTTATACAATGTAAGGCAGAGATTTTCTTATAAATTTAAATAATATATAAAAAATTATTCATAATAAATATTTATATCATATAAGAATAAGATAATAGTAAAAATATTAAAACCATAGTAAAATTTTTACTCCCCCTTAAAAACCATATTAAAATCTTTACTCACCCCATTTGTCGTCTTATGTTCCTTCAAAATAAAATAAGTGTAAAATGCATAAATGTGTGAAGAAACATAGAATTGTGCTTTGTTAATTAGTTATCCTTCTAATTAGGAGCGTAACTCATAGTTTTGATAGTGTAGGACTTAATAGTAAATAGGTATAAATACAATGTACACTATCGAAATCAATACACAAGAATTTTCGGAAAATCTCAAAGTATTGATTTCACATTCTAGAGAGAGAAAGGCAATCGAAAAACTTCCACTCTCTAATCGTTTCTCTCTCCCGATCTTCAATCTCGATATTCGACCGAAGGTAATTCTCGAGATTTAATAATCGAATATCGAGAATTCATGCTTACGTTGATTGTTAGTTGATGAAATAGGACCTAACAATTTGGTACCAGAGCAGATCGTGATCAATTTTGTATTGAATTCGGTATTCTAAGATCAAAATAATTTTCCAGATTTTTCTATCGAAAAACTTACGTGAAATGTATTTTGATCAATATGCTTAATTTTGTGAATTTTGCTGATGATCTTGCTGTTAAAGTGATAGATTAAATGTTTGGAATGAATTACGTACTGATTTCAATCGCTTAGAACATCAGATTGTTTTAAATTTTCGATTTCGATATATACTTGTGTTTGCGATTGAGTTTTGAATACGATTTGAATTTCTTCATAATCGATATATATTGCTGAAAAACATGATTAATCTTGTGTTTGTTCATATTAAGAACTTAGATTCGAGTGATTATCCACAATCTCAGCACCTAACTTGAACTTTTTTGGTTGAATCTGAATTTTTACTGTTCCATTGAACTTGAAGGTTGTTCTTCGATCGTTTGTCGATCGAAAAAACTTGGCTCGGAAAATATTTTTCGAATAAGTTTACAGCCGAAAAGTTTCTCGATAACAAACACTGTTTTCGTGTGTTTCACTCAAATATAACACTCAAAAAACATTACTTTCGATAATTAGTTTTTCTATGCATATATTAATATCTTTTTCGAGCGTAACAAAGTGTATTTTTTTTCGACGGATACTGTTTTTGCTAAATAAATATCTAATTTTGACACGAAAAACTTGTTTCACTATTACAAGTTTTTCGATCTCAAGATTTTCGATCATCTAAATTTTCGAGTCAAAATTTAGCGAAAACGTATTTCGATCGAATAATTCACACTCGAAAAACTTTTAGTCAACAATTTGAGTCAAATTGTTAGATCCTTATCTATCAACCACTGATCGATCTAAGCACGAGTTCTAGATATTCGAATGATAAATCTTACAAAATACCTTTCGATCGAATATCTTGTTTGAAGATCTGAGAGAGAGTGCTTCTCAATTGCTTTTCTCTCTCTTAGAATATGAATTCAATGCTTGTGTTTTTTCGAAATAAACTTGTGTATTGATTTTGATAGTGTACATTGAATTTATACCTATTTACATGGTATATTTACTATTTGGTCCTACACTATCAAAACTACTAATTACACCCCTAATTACAAGGATAACAAAATTACAAAGCACAATTCTAATGTCTCTTCAATCTCCCCCTTTGTGCTTGTCTTCGTTTCAGCTCCTTTTATCCTTGTCGGGAGTAAAACGATTTCCGTAATCCCAATGTTGTCTCGTAACGTAGAACATCATTCCTCAGCTCCAACCTCTCATTAATCGCATCCAGAAGCTCATTTAAGAGTGGGGCCTCTTCTTCACAAAGATCTTCGAAGATTGTATCTTCAGTGATCTCTCCCAATCTTTTCTGGATGTTCTTCCTCACTAACTTTAATGTTCCGTCATAGAACTTGTGGATCTCTAACTTCATCATAGCTGTCGTATTTTCAATGACTGGATTCCGATAAGTTATGGCAAGGCCATGTTTCTTGAATATGTAGTTCTCGGGAAAATTGTTGAATGGGAAGCTCTTCATGAGCGAAGACTCCATGCTGACCTTCTTCATATTGTTCTGTATAGCAATTTGAAGGTCGTGTGCGGTGTGATACTTGATCTGCCGCACCATGAATCTCTTCAATCCCTCGAGTCCTTCAGTCTTGATGTATCCGGAGGGCGTCTGATATTTTCTCTTGTACATTTGATACAGATGGTAGACCTCATCCGGTGGAAGGAAAGGGAGATAGCTTTCATCTATCTCTTCTCGAGTGCGGTTGCTGTCCGCTCACTTAATGAGGTAGATAGGGATAGGGTAGCTTCCGATCGTATGCGAAACTCCAATGAGTTGGAGAATCGGTGGCTTGTCCCTGATGTTTTTCTTCAGTTGATCAGTTGGGATGCCACTTCGATTGCATGAAGATGTGCTCCATTTTCTTCCTATCTTCCCAGTGTGAGATGCCCCGAAGATTTAGTTCGTTGAGCTTCTTTATCTGGTTTGGAGCCCTCCATATCTGCTTTCTAATATCTTCAATAAACGGGACTTCGATTATGATATTCTCCCACGGCGTATCGACTCTAACTGTCCCTTTTGATAAGCGGGGAGGAAAGGCGTCCCTGTGCATGTTCATTTCTGGTAGCTTTGGGAGAGCAGGATTGTAGTTCTCGCCTTCTTGAAGTTCTTCATCTTCAAGCAGCACCATATCCACTGAAGCTTATTATATGAAATATCTGACATTGGAGAGTCGAGCTTGAGCAACTTCCTCTGGTTCCCATTGCGTCATCCATTTCTCATTTAAGATATAATCGTCTACGATCAGATGTGGATCGTAGACGAATGCTTCTGTTTGGGCTTGGAGGAGGTTAGAGGTTGGGATTGGATTTGGATTTGTAGGAAAGGGAGGTAGTGTGTGGGATATGGTGGGTGATGTAGTTGTTTGTTGGCGGGTTGTGGGTTGTATAGTTGGTGGGTTTGAGGATGATCCTCCAGTTTCTTGAGTCTTCGTTTGTTCTCGACTCACACCACGGCCGCTTCGTGTGGTCCGTTGTCGTTTCTCCCCCTCATGACGATCCGGATTTTCGGGATCGTCATGTCTTCTTTTGAAGCGGGAGCTTTCTTCTTGGCACCTTGTTTCAGCGGGCGGCTCGGGTTCATCTACCAGCCTTTTGTAGAGACTCTCCTCAGCTGGGGTCCTGGTCTCTAAGGCGAGAAGTCGGGAGGTGAATGTCATGGTGTTGGGTGATCAGGATGGTATATGGGTTTATAAGTGAAGGTGATGGTGTTGGTGTGGTGAGGGTGGGTTGGATAGCGGTGTGTATGGTGGTGGTAAGGGATGGTGAGGAGACGGGGGTGGTTTGGGTTTCCGTCGGAGCAGCCTCGGAGATTGGGCTTTCCTGATATCTCTTCGCAAAGTCTCGATGGCTTTAAGCATTCAGTCCATCAGGCGATCTTCGAGAGAAGATATGGCTGTGGAGAGTGCTTCCTATAAGCGTTGCTCCGTCACGATCATTGGTAGAGTGGGGACAGGGAGGCTCTCCACTGTCACAACATCGGAAAAGATTTCCGATGTGCCGCCTTGAATAGATCTTGAGATTCCGGAACGTTCGGGGACATCCGTTTTCAACCCTGAAGTCACCACTTCAATGTATTGGCCTATTGTTTGCTCCGAAGATATCGGGGGTCCAATGGGGCTTCCACCCAATCCTTGAGATGATACAGTAGGTATCACCTCTAAGGGTGTTGAAACAGACTCAGATTGAATCTGTGTGATTGGCTGATCCGTTATCGTTGGAGGAGATGTCACCGAAGCCGGTGGTACTGAAGGAGATACAGATGGGGCCGAGGGTTGTTGTCGGCGAGAGCCCCTTCTTTGGAGTCTGTATTCTTCATCCGATTCAGTGGCCTCAGGAGATAAATCTTGAGGAACACCTTCGGGTTCGACGGCCGGTGTCTCTGTCTCCTGAGCCGTGGCTTTGGGCTCGGTTGTTTCCACCAGCGATTTCCTTTGAGAAGGCGCCGGAGCTTGATCCAAGGCCCGTACTATTTCCTCCGTGATGGAGTTATTTTGACAGTAGTCTTGGTAGGCCTCGTCCGTTGGATAAGCTAGTCTCAGCAGTGCCAATGGGATCAGCATCGGTGGAGCGCTTGGTCGGCTGCCTTCGGATGAATGTCCATGAAGTGTGAGATCAACACCGGGAACCACCGTACATAGGGGAGAGATTTGGCCTTTGACTTGGTCTCCCTTTGACGTATCTGGTCCGCTAGATCATTCCATATCAGCTGGGCCACATCGTATTTCTTTGAGAAAACCACTCCATGGAAGATGCAAAGGATATTCCCGTTCGCCTTGTCGAAGCCGGAGTGTTTTGGGGGGAGGCATTTATTTATTATGCCGAACAACGTCCTCCACGGATGTGGGATCCCGATGTTTTGAAAATTCGCCAGTTTGGTCAGCGGGGGTTTGTATCCCATCCGGAGCATATCTTCTACGATCTCCGCGTCCGTTGGAAGTTGATCAAAGTTGTCGTAGTGCGGGAGATCGAGCACCATGGCCATATGATTTTTGGTCAGGGCGACATGTCTTGTATTGATCTTCGACATGTATTCCACGCTATCGCCGTTGACAAAACTTTGCATACTTCCCAAGAATTGCTGGAGATAGACCATTGGTACGGTGGACGTTATGGTCAAAGCTGGCCATAGGGGGTGTCCTTTGAGGATGGAGATGATGACTTCATCCGGACACCGAAATGTAGTAAGTTCCAGCTGGTAGTTGTTGTATTGGACTGGCATGTAACTTCCATAAGGGTAGATGTTTGGGTAGTTTGGAGTTGCCATATCTGTAAAGAATGAAATAAAATTCTGAAAATTGAACTTCGAGAAATTTTGAAAAAAATTTGTAAACTTGACTGAGTCTCACAAGTCTTGAAGAAAAACTTGAAAATTTTTCTAAGTTTTTTTCAGCGTATTTTTATTCGAATAACAATTTATTCGATCGTTAAATTTGCGATCGAAATAAAAAATGTGTCGAATATCTCAAGATTTTTGCAGATGATTTTTATGATCAAATAAAATGTTATCGAAAACAATAGTCTTTCATTGAGTTAGTTTTCGATCGAATAAAAAGTTGTCGAAAAATCTAAGTTTTTCGCCGCGTAGTTTTGCGATCGAATAAAAGAATATCGAAAAACTTAAAGTTTTCGCCGCTTATTTTTGCGATCAAATAAATGTTAATCGAAAAAACTAAGTTTTCGCCGCGAAGTTTTACGATCGAATTAAAATATATCGAAAACAAAGATTTTCCACGCTGAGTTTTGTGATCGAATAAAGTTAACGAAAACAAAAGTTTTTCGACGACACTATTTGCGATAAGAACTTTTTCGATCGAAAAATTTTCAAATCAAACAGTAAACGCGTAACACGTAAATTTCGATTTTTGGGTAAATCATGAGTTAATCTGTGTTCATAACGGAAAATAGTTGCGGATCCAAATATCATGATTTTTACCCAATTAGTCGAGTTTAAACACGTTGATTTAAGAGTTTAAAATCGTTTTTAGTCGAAAAAGTATGAAAATTAAATTTCTTTAAATATTTTTGAGAAACTGCTTGCGAATCGTGTGTTTTTGACCGGAAAGTGATTCGAAACGTGTTTCTACCTTCGAAGTGGGCGAGTTTAGGAAGAAAATCACTGAGATAAGGTGAGGTTTTGGTGAAATCGCTTGAGTTCGATGAGTGTTTTCGGAAGTTGAAAAGTTTTTCGAGTGAAATGAGTTGCGTGTGATGAGTTTTTCGATCGATACAGTGGTATTAATACTTTACGATTAGGTAAGGTAAAAATATGTTGGGCCGTAAAAAAAATTTTGGACTTTAGTTAAAATTCAGGTCTGATTAAACAAAAATTTTATCTTTTATGGATTAACCCAAAAATATATTGCATAATACTCCCTGTATTTCTGAAAGACATGAAATTATCTCCGAATGTTGATGAAATTCAACATTTGACTCCTCGGATGAGCTCGAAATTTTTTGTGATGCTTAGAAAAAAAATGTTAGAAGTCATGTTTTACAAGTAAATCATATACGAGATAATAAACAAGTTCTCATATAAAACTCCCCCTCAACAATTGCACGATTTAACTTTTTCGGCATTTAAGCGCATATTTAGTACAATTTGTATATGCAAATTTACTATTTAAGAACAACTAACGCATTTTAAACAATTTAGCATAGATTCATTAAAATTTTGCGTTTTTCAAAAAAAAAATTTCGCATTTTATCAATTCTGAGCCAATGCATGTATTAATGCTTTTAAAATGAGCGAAAGATATTTTCAATAAAAAATTTCAAAAATATTTTTGTTTTGGGGTCAGATATGACATTTTGAACAATATCACGCAAAAATTTCTCATGACATATAAAATAATAATTTGCCATAAAATTATGTAATTAAACTAATATTCTAAGATCATAGTATGAATCACTTCGACAACTCTCGCAAGTTTCGCTCATACCACTCAATTTATCTTTATCATGGAAATATTTAGTAGATATATCACTCATATCATCACGACTAAATTATATAAATTAATTTGTTATCGTAGCATATTTAATCAACTTACCAAGTGAAGGTTCATCATTTTGAATCAAACGGACTTTGAATGGATTATTTTTAGGCTATGACTAAAAGGGTAGGGTAATTTTGGGATTAGTGAGCTTAAAAAAATCTTCAATTCCAGGAACCCTCATTGAAATTCATTTCTGATACTTTAGCTTCTCTTGCTCAGGATGAGTCTCGTCTTCTTTATAAAAATTTGAGAGATTAGAACTTCTTTTTGGGTCGAGACCGTGTTCCTTTCGAATGTTCCACAGTTATGGAATTCGAACCCAAGGTCGTGCTTCTCTTCTCGTTTTCTCTATTTATAAGATCTAGATTATCGTTGGAGAAGTTCACTTCGAGGTGCTTCTCTTCTAGGAGTATACGAGATTATCTAGGAGATGTTCACAGCAAGATCCGTTTTTCTCTTCTATAATGATTGAGAATTTCATCATGTGCATCTCTTTTGCTCTCCCCCTCTTTTTCTTGATTGAGTAACCCCGAATCTTGTGAATAAGGTTGAAGGCTTAATTGAGTTTGATAAAGAAAAAGAATGTCGGAGAAGGCCCGAAAGGGTACGGGAAAAATTAAAGGATTATAATTTGGGCTAAGTGAGGAATTTCCTAAAATGCCCTTATCATTTTCATGACGAATTAACACAAACGAAAGAATGAAGCTACGAAGTACAAATCAAGAGAATAGTCATTTTGTGTGACACACTCATGAAAAAAGTTATTGAGGTTCAAATTCTCACATATATGATGTGGTTTTGTGTCTACTGAAACAAACGAAGCTCTTTGAATAAAAGAATGTGACGTGAATTTTTAGGCAAAGAACTAAGCATATATATCGAAGAATTATTTTTGTGAGTAGTTCAAATTAGGCAAAATTATCGTCATCCCCAATTTTTTATTATTACTTTATATATACTATTATATAAAAACGATAGTGTCACGCAAGATAATCAAGAAATATTGAGAAGCACATAAAGTATCAAATAGAAGCATAGTAGAGCATGTAAAGCACATGTCAAGTAAGATTGAGATTCAACATGCCTAATTTAGCAATAAGGAATTGGAATCGTTTTTCATCCAATGCCTTAGTGAATAAGTCGACATGTTGAAGCTCCATTTTACCAAAATACATATCTATAGTGCCTTTTTTTACATGATCTTTTATAAAATGATAGCGAATATATATATGTTTCGTGCGTGAATGATGAACAGGATTGCAAGTAATGGCAATAGCACTTTGAGAATCGCTGTAAATGAGAATCTTATTAAATTCTAACCCGTAATCACGTAGTTGTGTTCGTATCCATAGAACTTGCGAGCAATAGCTGGCAGCCGCGACGTATTCCGCCTCAGGCGTTGATATTGACACGCAATTTGGTTTCTTTGAGGACCAGCAGACCAAATTTTCGCCTAAAAATTGTGCTCCGTCAGACGTGTTTTTTCTGTCCATTCGACAACCTGCATAATCAGCATCAGTATAGCCATTTTTAGGATACCATATCCCTAAGTTGGGAGTTCCTTTGAGATAGCGTAGAATTCGCTTGACTGCATGCATGTGGGACTCATTTTGATCAGCTTGAAAATGAGCACAGAGGCAAGTGGCGAACATGATGTCGGGTCGGCTTGACATCATGAAGAGAATAGATCCAATAATGCTCCGATAGGTTGTGATGTTGACTGCCTTGCCAGACGGATCAGCATCCAATTTGCAGTTTGTTGAGCTGGGAGTATTCATTGTTGTGCTCTTGTCTTCATTAAATCTCTTCAGAATATCTCGGATATATTTGGTTTGACTGATGAAGATTCCATCTTCAAGTTGCTTTACTTGTAGTCCAAGAAAGAATTGAAGTTCTCCCATTAAGCTCATCTCGAATTCGGTCTTCATTAGTTCACCAAATTTCTGACAGAGACGTTCATTTGTCGAGCCGAAGATGATGTCATCAACGTAAACTTGAACGATCATCAGGTCTTTGCCATGTTTGATGAAGAGTTTCGTATCGATGGTGCCTCTTATGAAGTTAGACTTGACTAAAAATTCGCTTATGACATCATAACAAGCACGAGGGGGCTTGTTTTAGTCCATAGAGAGCTTTGTCCAATCGATAGACATAATCGGGATGATTTTCGTGCACAAACCCATCGGGTTGAGCGATGTAGACTTCTTCTTTTAACACACCATTAAGAAAGGCGGTTTTAACATCCATTTAATAGACTTTGAAGTCTTTATGAGCCGCGTATGCTAGAAATAGTCGAATTGCTTCGATACGTGCCACCGGAGCATACGTCTCGTCGTAGTCAATTCCATCTTGTTGATTGTATCCCTGGCTATGGGTCGTGCTTTATTCCTGATAACTTCACCGTTCTCGTTCTTCTTTTTCTTGAAAACCCATTTAGTTCCAATTATTGTTTTGTCTTGCGGTCGAGGAACTAGTGTCCAAACTCGTAGACGCTCGAATTGGTTGAGTTCATCTTGCATTGCAATTACCCAATTCGGGTCTTTAAGAGCTTCGGCTACCTTAATTGGTTCGTTTTGGCTTAAGAATCATGTGAATAAGCCGCTTTGTGCGGACGTCCTAGTGCGTACTCCACTTGAAAGATCACCGATAATTTGTTTAATAGGATGAGCTCGAGTCCACTAGCGTTCATGAGGAGTAACCGAAGTAGATCCTTCATTGGTTTGTAGATCGAGATATCCTGAATTGATGGACTGATCATTCGTAGTTGGGAAATTCAATTCTGAGGTTGAATTGGAAGGAATTTCCTCATCTGCATTTATACGAGCTGTTGTACTAGTTGAAGATTCAGAATTAGAAGTTTCCTAAACATTTGTTTCGTAGTTGGGAAATTCAATTCTTAGGATTGGGAGTCTCAATTGGAATTTCTTCCGTAGAGGGAGGAGGAGCACTGCTTGGTATTGAATGAGAGGAAGCACGCATTTGAAACTCGTTCCGATTGAAATGTTCAAATAGAGAATCTAAATCTTCCAGGTCGGCGGGAATTGTTTTTTTGACTTTGAAGTAGAAGTTGTCGGAAGTTGTTGACTTTGTGCCAGCACGCCTATAAGCTCGTGTTCTAAACTGTTTTGGTAAAAAGCCAATCGATTACTTCTTGAAAAGTGACGTTGTAGCTTTCCAAGATAGTACGGGAAGACTTGATATAGACGCGTTATGCTTTAGAAGTGGATGATATCCAACGAAGACGGCTTCAAATGCTTTAGGGTCGAACTTGCTTCGATGCTCTCGATCGTTGGCCACAAAACATTTGCACCCGAATACTTTAAAGAATGAGATATTCGGAATCCTTTGATTAATTATCTCATACGGTGTCTTTTCAAGGCGTTTGTGAATAATCGTCCGATTTGCGTAAAGCACGCGATACTCACTGCTTCAGCCCATAGAAAGTGAGGAGACCACAATGGATCAGCATTGTTCTTGCAACTTCAACCAGAGTCCGATTCTTCCGTTCTACGACGCCATTCTGTTGAGGCATTTTAGCAGCTGAAAAAATTGTTGAATAATTCCAAGTGTCTGATAATAATTGTTGAGATGTTGATTGTTGAATTCAGTTCCGTTATCAGTCCGGATTACTTGGATTTTCTTTTGCAGGAGACTCTGAGTTGTATTAACAAAGCTCATTATCATGTCTCCACTCTCATCTTTTGTTCGGAGATATCTTGTCCATGTGTAGTGGAAATAATCGTCAATAATTACTAACACATATTTACGACCGTTGATAGTTTGTGTACGCATTGGTCCACAAAGGTCCATGTGAAATAATTTCAAGGGTCGAGATGTAGAAGCAACTTGCTTGAGTTTGTGTGATGCTCGCTTCATTTTTCCCATTTGACAAGCCGAACAGTTGGTCGACCGTGTACCAACTTTTTGATTGAGAGTTTGTGAAGAGCTTTGAGATTTAGATGAGACAATCGTTGATGCCATAAGCTGTTCCTCTTGATTGTAGTCTGTGAGATGAGGCAAACGGCTGTCGAAGGTCGAACTGTTGTCAGATTCATGGTGTATATATTTGATCTTCGATATCCTGTTAGAAGTTCTTGATTCTGACTATTCAAAATTGTGCACTGATCAGCTAGAAACACCACTTGAAATCTTTTGTCGCATAATTGTCCTATGCTAAACAGGTTGTGTTTAAGACCTTGGATGTAAGAGACATCTTTGATCGTCAGCTTCTACAGTAGAATATCTCCGAAGCCCAGTATTGGAGCTGAATCGTTGTTACCGAATCTGACTTTTCCTTTGTAACGGTCTTGGTAGTTGCTCAACAGTTCTTGATTTCCTGTCATGTGTGTGGAGAAACCAGAATCTAAATACCACACATGATGGATCTGCATAAAAAATTTTAGAGAGACTTAGGTACCCACTTAGTACTGGGTCCTCTCGGATTAGCAGATTTGATAGGTAAGGTTTATTCATTTTTGGTTCCTAAACCATTTATGTTTTTAGGTACCCAAACCAACTTGGTATTAGTTGGTTTAAGTGGTACCTCTTTAGGCAATTTAGCCTTTTGGGCTTGCGTTGGCCTAGATGGTGTCTTGGGAACCCATTGAGGTTGAACCTTACATGGGAGGTTAATTTAAGCCCGAACAAATGTCTTATTAGTCTTAGTGCATGAGAAAATCTTTTCTCTAGCTAGTCTCTTAAGGTGTTTGGCTGAGTGTACTTTGATCGGATACCTTAAATGATGACAAGAATGTATCGAGCTATAAGCATTCTTTATAGCTGGATCTTGTTTCCTACGAGACTTAAGACTTGCATTTGTCTTAGAATGATGGTTTATAATTTTTGAAGTAGAGCCGTTTTCAAAATTTGTGCTTTCAAAATTAATAGGCTTTAACACATAAGTGGAAGCAACAACATTAAAGTTTGAAACAGCTGTCTTCTTGCGAGTGTCCATAGTTTTTCATACAGAAGAAAATTTTGAAAATAAGACATTTCTATCATTTTTCTTCTGAAATTCTATCATATGCATTATTTCCTTTGCATGCTTCACCTCTTTTTCTACTCTACCTGTGGATGGAGTAGAAAAAGAGTTAGAATTTTTTTTTTCCTTTTTTAAGCAGTTAAGGATTCTTTTCCTCCCTTTACGATTTTTAAAGAAGATTTATCTTCTTTTAAAAAACTTTGAAAAACAATGGGAGGTGTTTTCTTAGTTGTAATTTTGTCCTTAATTAATGATTTTTCTTTCAAAGTAAAATCAGGACAAGTTTTTAAAGTAAAGGAAGTTTTGAGATTAGAAATCTCCAGTAAAAGCTCATTCTTTTCAGTTTTGAAATTCTTTCTTTCTGTTTCTAAGGAAGCGTTTAAATCGGCTATTTTCTTAATAATAGCTGGTATATAACAGAAAGTAGAATTTTGAAAATGATCACAATTTTCTTCCTTATCTTTAGAAAAATCTTCTAGGGAATATAATGAATTATAATCTAATCCCATGTACTTGATATCATATAATTGTTTAACATTGACCTTTTTCAAGTTACAAGGATTGTTAAAACATAAGCCTTCTTTAGGATTATAAAATTCTATATGAAGAGGTTGATTTAGAAAGATAGTTTGATCCGTTTGACCCCTTTCGTTAGAAGATCATCTAAAGTTTTAATCCTTGAGTAAAGTTTCTTACGTTCGTCAGAGATTTCTTTGAAATTATTTTTAGAAATTTCTAAATCTCTCTGACAATCGATAAGAGTCGTATTAAGGTCATTGACTTTAGTCTCAGAGGTAGCTATGGTTAATTCAAGACTAGATATTTTTTCCTTAGCATTAGATAAGAGAATTTCTAGATGAATTTTCTTATCTAATTGCTTTTGGAAATTGTTTTCACTAAGAACTAGTCTCTCTTCTAATTCCTTAGTTCTTTTCCGCTTATTTTTCATGTTAGAGTACTTAATCTGTAATGATTCTTACATGTTTAATAATGTGGAATTAGACATTGTTACTCTGGTGATGAAGATGATGCTTTATCGTCGTCGTCGTCAGGCCTTCTTGAAGAGTTATCATTTTACGCGTCGTCGAGGTATGCCATTAGACCCGATTTTCGTCTTCAGAATATGTGGTGTCTTCCAGCCAAAGCTCTTGTTCGGCCATTAGTGCTACTCCATCCTCTTTTTGTTTAGTGAGTAGGAATTTTTTGGAGTAGTAGTTGGCGTCTTTTTTCTTGGGTAGTTTGCATTCCCTGGAGAAGTGCCATATCTTTCAACAATTATAGCACTTTTGTAGTTCTTTGGCGTTTTTAGATTCTGAGGACTCGGTCGATCTTTCCTTGTGCTTGGAGCTTGATGTCCGAAGTCTATTTGTCGAGGAAGAGGATTTCTTTTTATAAAACTTTTTCCTCATCATTTTAGAATGAGAGCCAACTGTTTCTTGAACTCCTTCATATCGGGTTCGGAGTCCGATTCAGATTCGTCTTCATCTTCTGAAGAACTTGGCAACTTGATGCTTTTATCTTTGGGAGATCGACTTGTTTTTCTATCAGAAACAAGAGCTATAGAATCGTCGATCTGCTTGCCCTTAAGTTCTTTTTGTATCTCGCTGATATCTTCCTCGTGTTGGGCGAGATTATCAAAGACGGCGTGGATATCCATTTCGTCCAAATCCTTATTTTGACGGATTTGCATGGATATTTTCTTCCACTCCGGTTGAAGAGAAGAAAGAAATCGGATGTTGACCTCCATGTTGGTCTTGAAGATACATATCTTCCTCATCTCATCAAAAAGAGTTAGATAGCGTTGATAGAGTTCATAAACGGTTTCCTCTGCCTTGGCTTTGAATGAGTCGTAAGCGGTTAGAAGGTTCGCTTTCTTAGCTTTGACTCCAACTTCGGTCCGTTGCATCATCTTGTGGAGCTCATCCCACATAGTTTTTGCACTAGATAGACTATTTATTTGCATATAGATGTCATTATGAATTCCTTGCATTAGGAAAGTTTTGGCTCCTAAGTCTGCTTTGGCTCTTAATCGCTCCCCCTCGATGTATTCACTAGAAACTTTAAGTCTTCTAGTTGCGGGAATAGGAGGATTATTAGTGGCATCGCCTTCTTGGATTAGCCAAAATTGAGCGGGACCTTCTTGAAGAGAAGCTATCAAGTTTGTAGCTTGCTCTTTTGTTTCCAAGAAGTTCATGAATCGGCTTCTCCATACGGTGTATTCGCCTCTTCGTAGAATTGGAGGGCAGACGTCGTTTCCGAGTGAGTAAGCATCCATTTGTAGTTAATTGGTAGGATCTTCGTGAAGTTTGGAATCGAAATGGTAAAAGTGCTTCACAAGTGACAAACTTCGTTAGTAATGTTTGTTTCGTACTTTAAGCAATTTCCCTTTCGTACCAATTTTTGGTTGTTGAAGAGAAATTGTTTTGATTTAGAAAAATATTTTATATGATAATTGATACTTCAAAATTTTGCTAAAGAATTATGATTTTAAGATAAAAAATTTTGAGTATCGTAGAAGATAATTCGGAAACAAATATTTTTCGTAAGTTTTAAAAATTACGAATTTTGATTTCTTTAAAAATAGTGTAAAATGTGTGTGTGATTGAGCAGTGATCGAAAAGTTTTTCGAACAATAAAGTTTTTGATTAATAAAAATTCGAACTTATGATCGAAAAAGATTTTCGATTTTTTTGTTGTATTTATCGAAAATTATTTTTTCGAACGTAAGAGTTTTGCAGAGTAAATATCCTGTCGAAAAATAGTTTGTCGAATAATTGTTGATCTGAAAAACATTTATCGAAAAAATTTGTAATCGAAAAATTAAGAGTGATCGAAATTTATTTCGTGAAGTTTGACTCAAATTGTTGACTAAAAGTTTTTCGAGTGTGAATTATTCGATCGAAATAAGTTTTCGCTAAATTTTCACTCGAAAATTTAAATGATCGAAAAACTTGTTTTACTATGACAAGTTTTTCGTGTCAAAATTAGATATTTATTTAGCGAAAACTGTATCCGTCGAATAAAAATACGCTTTATTACGCTTGAAAAAGATATTTATATATGAATAGAAAAACTAATTATCGAAATAATGTTTTTCAGAGTCTTATATTGGAGTAAAACACAAGAGAACAGTGTTTGTCATCGAAAAATTTCTCGGCTGCAAACTTATTCGAAAAATAATTTTCGAGCCAAGTTTTTCGATCGAAAAACCGATCCAAGAACAGAAAAGTTCAATGTAACAGTGAAAATTCCAGATTCAAATCGAGATGTTCAAGTTAGGTGCTGAAATTCTGGATAATCACTCGTTTCTTAGTTCTTAATATGAGCAAACACAGATTTAACCACGTTTTACAGCAAAATATATCAAATATTAAGAAAATCAAATCGAAATCAAAACTTAATCGCAAACGCAAATATCGATCTAAATCGAAAATCTAAATTTATATGACGTTGTAAGCGATTCAAATCAATACGTAAATCATTCTTAACATATAATCTATCACTTAATCAGCAAGATCATCAACAAAATTTGCAAACATTAAGCACATTGATCAAAATCTATTTCACGTGAGTTTTTCGATCGAAAAATCTGGAAAATTATTTTGATCTTATAATCGCAAATTCAATCCAAAAGCGATCACGATCTGCTCTGATACCAATTGTTAGGTCCTTATATATCAACTACTAATCGATCTTAGCACGAATTCTAGATATTCGAATGATAAATCTTACAAAATACCTTTCGGTCGAATATCTTGTTTGAAGATGTTGAGAGATAGAGTTTCTTAATTGCTTTTCTCTCTCTTAGAATATGAATTCAATGCTTGTGTTTTTCCGAAAATAAACTTGTGTATTGATTTTAATAGTGTACACTGTATTTAGACCTATTTACATGGTATATTTACTATTTAATCCTACACTATCAAAACTACTAATTACGCCCCTAATTACAAGGATAACAAAATTACAAAGCACAATTCTAATGTCTCTTCGCAAACTTAACGAATTTTTTTTTCCTTATTTTCTATGTCTTTTTGTGTACACAAATCGAGGGCGAGTTTTACTACTCTATCTAGTGGGAGTTTTTGAAAGACATGTATAAATTCAGGGGGAGTTTAAAACTCTTAAAAAATTTCTTAGCAAAATTGGTATCACTTTTATGCCTTTGAAAATCATGAAGTTTCAATTTTCGGTTAAAAATCCTTGAATTTCCAAAATTCGAGTATGTCTCATTATTTTATATTAAAAAACAAAAAACTCGGCAAAAATTGGCGCTACATGAAAATCTAAAGTTTCTTACGTTCGTCAGAGATTTTGTTAGGACATTTTTATTGTGTTGAAATATAAATGTTATATTAGTCTTGTAGTATAAGTAGTAGTTTGGGCTTAATTGTAATTAAGCCATAGATTAGGACTACTTAGTAAATATACCAAACTTGTTTGGTATATAATGAACCCTAATGTGATGTACTAGGGTTAAGAATTCATTTTAATAGAAAACCGAGCTTTACAACGTGAAGAACGCTCTCAAGCTTCCGCGCCAAATTCAAACGTGTTCTTCGTAAGTTTTACATTTTCTATCGAATTCTTCACCAAACTTAATCGTGTTGGATATAATAGGACCTATCAATTAGTATCATTGCAAATCGTGATTGATTTTGGACAGAATTCGCCATTTTCAGATCAAAATAATTTTCCAGATTTTTTGATCGAAAAACTAACGTGACTTATATTTTGATCAATATGCTTAATTGTGCGAATTTTGTTTTTGATTTTGCTGATTAAGTGATACATTATATGTTAGGATTGATTTACGTACTGATTTCAATTGCTTAGAACGTAATAATAATTCAGATTTTCGATTTAGATCGATTTTTACGTTTGCGATCAAGTTTTGAGTCCGATCTGATCTTCTTAAATCTCGACATATTTTGCTATTAAACATGGTTGATTCTGTCTTTGTTCATATTTAGAACTGTTAAACGAGTGATTATCCAGAATTTCAGCATCTAAATTGAAAATCTCGATTGAATCTGGAATTTTCACTGTTACATTGAACTTAGCTGTTCTTCGATCGAAAAACTTGGATCGAAAAATATTTTTCTACCAAGTTTGCAGCCGAGATATTTTTCGACGACAAACACTATTTTCGAGTGGTTTACTCAAATTTAAAACTCGAAAAACATTATTTCAATAATTAGTTTTGCGGTTCATATGTAAATACATTTTTCGAGCGAATATATTTTTCGATCCAAAATTAGCAAAAACATATTTTCGATCGAAAAATATTCCATCGAAAAATTTTACAATCAACAATTTGAGTCAAACTAAAAACAAAGTTTTTCGATCATTAGTAATTTTTCGATCACAAATTATTCGATAAGAGTTTTTGTGATCAACATAGTTTTTTGACAAAATAATTTTCGATAAGATCATCTTTTCAACTTTTTTTCCCGAAAAATATTTTTCGATAAAAATATAACAAAATCCTTAAACGTTCGAAAAATTTTTTCGATTAAAAAGCTTAATATTTTTAAATCGAAAAACTTTACTGCTCGAAAAACATTTCGACCACATCATTTAAAAGAAATAAAAAATTGTGAACTTCAAAACTTACGAAAAATATATGTCTCCGAACTATCAATTTTGATACTCAATATTTTCGATCAATAATTCAAATTTCTTTAACAAATCTTGAAGTATCAATTTTTAATTACCAAATATTTTCGAAAACATAACAATTTCTCCTTCACGGCCGGATCATAGGTTAAAAAAAAAAGGAAATTGTTTAAAGTACGAATCAAATATTTGTAACTAAGTCTATCACTTTTGAAGCATTTTTTCATTACTATTCCAAACCTTCACGAAGATCCTATCAATCAACAAAAATGGATGCTTACTCGCTTGGAAATGACGTCTGCCCTCCAATTCTTCGAAGAGGCGAATACACGGTATGGAGAAGCCGGTTCTTGAACTTCTTGGAAACGAATGATCAAGCCACAAATTTTATCGCGTCACTTCAAGAAGGTCCAGCTCAATTCTGGCTCATCCAAGAAGGAGATGCCACAAACAATCCTCCTATTCCTGCAACCAGAAGACTTAAAGTTCATGGTGAATATACTGAGGGGGAGCGTTTAAGAGCCAAAGTAAACTTGGGAGCCAAGATTTTCCTAATGCAAGGAATACCGAATGACATCTATATGCAAATAGATAGTCTATCAAGTGCAAAAGCCATGTGGGACGAGCTCCACAAGATGATGCAACGAACCCAAGTCGGAGTCAAAGCAAAGAAAGCAAATATCCTAACAGCTTATGACTCTTTCAAAGCCAAGACATTGGAATAAGTTTATGAACTCTATCAAAGATATCTAACTCTTCTCAATGAAATGAGGAAGATAGATATATTCAAGACCAACATGGAGGTCAACATCATATTTCTTTCTTCTCTTCAACTGGAGTGGAAGAAAATATCCATTCAAATCCGACAAAATAAGGATTTGGACGAAATGGATATCCACAACGTCTTTGATAATCTCGCCCAACATGAAGAAGATATAAGAGAGATCCGAAAAGAACTAAAGGTTAAGCAGATCAACGACTCTATAACACTTATCTCTGAAAGAAAGCAAAGTCGATCTCGAAAGGTTAAAATTATCGAGCTGCGAAGTTCTTCAGAAGATGAAGAAGAATCTGACTCGGACTCCGAACCTGATATGAAGGAGTTCAAGAAACAGTTAGCTCTCATTTCTAAAATGATGAGTAAAAAGTTTTACAAAAAGAAATCCTCGTCTTCGGCCAATAGACTTCGGACATCTACCTCCAAACAAAGGGAAAGACCGGCCGAGTCCTCAGAATCAAAAAGTGTCTAAGAACCACAAAAATGTTATAATTGTGGAAAGGTTCACACTTCTCCAGGGAATGCAAGCCAACTACTACTCCAAAAAATTCCAACTCACTAAACAAAAAGAGGCTAGAGTAGCACTGATGGCAGAACAAGAGCATTGGCTGAAAGATACCACAGATTCTCAAGACGAAAATCTTGCACTTATGGCAGACCTCGACGACGCTTCAAATGATGACCCATCAAGGAGGCTTGACGACGACGACAAAGCATCCTCTTCGTCACAAGAGGTACAATTAGCTAATTCCACATTATCAAACATGTTAGAATCGTTACAGCTTAAGTACACTAACATGAAAATTGAGCGGAAACGAACAAAGGAATTAGAAGAGAAACTAGCTCTTAGCGAAAGCAATTTTCAAAAGCAATTAGATAAGAAAATTCATCTCGAAATTCTCTTATCTAACGCTAAGGAAAAAATCTCTAGTCTTGAATTAACCATAGCTACCTCTGAGACAAAACTTACTGACCTTAATACGATTTTTATCGATTGTCAGAGACACTTAGAAATCTCTAAAAATAATTTCAAAGAAATTTCTGACGAGCGTAAGAAACTTTATTCTAGAATAAAAATATTAAATGATCTTCTAATAAAAAGGTGTCAAACGGATCAAACGATATTTCTAAATAAACCTCTTGATACAAAATTTTATAATCTTAAAGAGGGCTTAGGTTTTAATAATCCCTGTAATTTGAAAAAGGTCAATGTTAGACAATTATAGGATATCAAGTATATGGGATTATGTTTAACTTCTCTAATGGCATTCACTAATTCTTCCGAAATAAATGCTTTAGAAGAATCTAAACGACAAGCCACTGATACGACTAACATTCCTTTTGAATACACTGAATTGAATAATAGTTACAAGACACGGGAAATAAACATGTCTAGTGACTATAATTCATTATATCCTTTACAAGATCTTCATAAAGTTGAGAAAGAAAATTCTGATCATTCTAATAATTATACCTTCTGTTATATTCCCGCTATTATTAAGAAAATAGCTGATTTGCACTCTTCCTTAGAAACAGAAAGAAAGAATTTTGAAGCAGAAAAGAATGCGCTTTTATTGGAGATATTAAATCTCAAGAATTCCTCTTCTTTACCCGTTTTAAACGATATTTCTAATGAAAAATATTATCTTAAACATGATAAAGCAACGCAAACGGACGTTTTTTTTCCTAAATCCGTAAAGACTTTTACTAATACTTCTACGTCAATTTTGACTTAAATTGAAATTCAAAGTAAATGCCAAGAACTTCAAATTGCTAAGGAACAAATACAACTTAGGAAGGAGAAAGGAAAATCTACATTGTTTTCAAATGTTACGGAACGGAAATTTAAAGAACAAAAAATTTTCCTCTCCTATTCCTATAAAGAAATTTTTTAACGAAAAGGCTCCAAGTTCTAGCAAACAAACTTCATCGTGTGCTTCAAATGATTTGAATAATTCTCCATTTAAGAAGCCTAGACTTGGTAATAATTTTCTTAATTTTTCTCATCATTCTAGTGAGAATTGTGTTAATTCTCAACGTAGGATACACGACTTATATGCTAGCGATGCTTATAACTATATTTGCTCGTATTCCTACGTGAAGTATCCAGTCCAAGTTCATTCTAAGAAGCATCTTATGCGACTGGCTTCGGAGAAAATATTTAAATCTTCTCCGAGACACACTTTCACCAAAGCCGAAATTTATTTTCCTTGTCAAATCACTCCTACATGGGTTCCTATGTCTACTATTAAGTTAGGAAATCCCACACAAATTTGGGTACCTAAACGCACATTAATGGATGATTTAGGACCAAAATTAAATTTCACTCCATCTATGCTTAACCCGTCTTCTGCAACTAAGGGAGGACCCACTTTACAATGGGTACCAAAGTCCCGATAATGTTTTGCAGATTTCCTCATGTATGGCATTTGAAGTAGTGGCTCCACATCTATGATAAAGGGAAGAGGCGTGAGCTACTACAACTACACTTCAACAAGGTACATTCTAATTTGCGTATGTTGAACGAACTTTCAATAGTTTAAATTTGCATACGCATATGAGCTACTTTGAAAAATACCAATTATTTTTCAAAATGGTACATTTTAAATATGCATTTTTAAAACTTTAAGAGATTTTAAAATTCTAAATGCATATTATACACGGAAATGATAAATACCCTTTTTTTTCAATATAACATTTTTAAATGAGCTTAATTTGACGGGGAGCTACTCTTTTAATTTAAAGAGAAACAACTCTTATTTCTTTCAAGAGGGAGCAACAATTTTAATTTTTGAGGGGGAGTTAAAAATTTAAACGAATGCATTAAGGGAAAGAGATTCGTAATATTCATTTTTAATCTTACTACGCAACTTTCTAGGGGAGAAACTTTATTTCGAAAACATTATTTGAAAGGGAGAAATAAAAATATAGATATAGTTTTCTAATATTGATTTTTTTTTCTCGTACAACTTTCTCGGGAAATTTTTCTCATGGAACGTTATCATAAAATTTTTTATCGAGAAATTTTATCGCAAACCTCACTTGAAATATTTTTTGATACACCTTAGTCGAAAATATTTTTCGATACACCTCATTCGAAAATATTTTTCGATACACTTCTCTCGAAATTTTTCGATAGACCTTATTCAAAAACATTTTTCGATACACCACATTTATATAATATAATATACTATTATATTTCATATAAATATACATATATACTTCATATAAAAAAAATAAAAAATAAAAAAAAATTAAAAAGAAAAACTCCTCTCATCTTCATTAAGCTTCATGGATATTTCCTCCAACAACTTTCAACGGACCTCAAGAAAGAATGTCGAGCTTACAACGAACAAATATTTCCAAAAAGGCAAAGGTGACAATCTTTATGACGATCCAAATGCTAATTTTCAACGACCGGCTCCGGCTTGCTGATTCAAATAAAGCAGCACTCACCTCGTATCCCGGAAGCATGGATTTTTAGTTCCCATGATTCAGTCTAAACCGACTTGATCCTAACCCCGGAACGCGTCCGAGCATTTGAGACGATCCGACCTACCACCTATCCTACATCATGCGAACAACAAGCAAGATAACTTCGATGATGACTTGGAAATTTTTGAAGGTACATAAATCCCTTATCTCACAAATATTACGAACTAACCCCCATAGGTACATATGCTAATTTTATTAGCTCCCGGGTAGAAGACGCCGCATTAGGTCCAACGGCACATGCACATCCGAGCCTTACCCACTCATCGTCTCCTAAAAGACCGATGTTTCATTTTCTCACAGGGAGCCACGTCTACTATCACCACTTCACTCGGAAGTGGGAGATACTGAAATAAGTGGTAATCCGCCCCGTACCACACTTTCATTAATCACACCGTGTAGTGTGTCCTCACTTCCGACATTTTTATAATTTTTAGGACACATACACTTTTTATATACTTGGTCTTTGTGATCAAGTTAGAACTTTCGTAGACATGTTATTCTAAGACATGCTTCGATGATCGAAAGGAAGTCCTATCGTTGCAACATCAAACCAACAACGGTATTAGGCCATCTTCTATGAGCAATGCTCCTAGAACGATGTCAACGGGAAGCCTATGTGGCCCCGGTTTTACATCGACGGAACGCCTTCGTGGCTCCGTCGGGTTATTACAGAATTTGATTTCCTACGAAGTATACAAATTCCATCTCCTTGTCACGACGATACAATCTTCTTGCCAACGATTATGCCCCATTTTGATACATCAGCATGACGATCTCCCCACTCGATCATCATGAGGGGGAGTAGTACTAAAGAAATGGGAGCAATACAACAACGAAAGTGCAAGATTGATCGGAAATACTAAATTCTTAAGCATCGTTGAAGTTGCCGCTCATGTACGTCTCTCCAAATTTCAAATCGAATTCCCCGATCCCAACACAAGGTTGAACTAAAATAGGGGGAGTTTCGTCGCTATCAAAGGGAGAGATGGAACACAAAAGAAGAAATTCTCCGAAAATCCGGCAAGCGACTTCACACACCTTCCGACATTTGGAGACGAACTTCAAAAGAAAAATATAAGAAAAATCCGGTGCCAAGAAGAGTATTACAAGATAAGGTGAGCTTGAAGATCTCCAAAGAAGATAGAGATCACAATACAAGATAAAGGAAGAGATTATACAAATAATCTCGTAAAGAGGAGATTATTAGGACTCGAGGAATCTTTTCAAAACAAGACAAGATAACCTACGCTCAAGCAAAGATTGAACACAAAGGAGGAGATTGTTAGGACATTTTTATTGTGTTCAAATATAAATGTTATCTTAGTCTTGTAGTATAAGTAGTAGTTTGGGCTTAATTGTAATTAAGCCATAGATTAGGACTACTTAGTAAATATACCAAACTTGTTTGGTATATAAGGAACCCTAATGTGATGTATTAGGGTTAAGAATTCAGTTTAATAGAAAACCGAGCTTTATAACGTGAAGAACGCTCTCAAGCTTCCGCGCCAAATTCAAACGTGTTCTTCGTAAGTTTTACATTTTATATCGAATTCTTCACCGAACTTAATCGTGTTGGATATAATAAGACCTATCATATTTCTTTGAAATTATTTTTAGAAATTTCTAAATCTCTCTAACAATCGATAAGAGTCGTATTAAGTTCATTGACAATTTGAAGGTCGTGTGCGGTGTGATACTTGATATGCCGCACCATGAATCTCTTTAACCCATCGAGTCCTTCTGTCTTGATGTAACCGGAGGGCGTCTGATATTTTCTTTTGTACATTTGATATAGACGGTAGACCTCGTCCGGTGGAAGGAAGGGGAGATACCTCTCATCTATCTCTTCTCGAGTGAGGTTGCTGTCCGCTCGCTCAATGTGATAGATTGGGATTGGATAACTTCCAATCGAGTGCGAAACGCCCACGAGTTGGAGGATCGGTGGCTTGTCCTGAAGTTTTTCTTGAATTGATCCATTAGGATACCACTTCGATCTGGTCCAAGATAGTTGAGCATGAAGATGTGCTCCATCTTTTTCCTATCTCCCCAATGAGAGATACCTCGTAGATTCAAGTCACTGAGCTTCTTTATGCGGTTAGGAGCCCTCAATATATGCTTCCTTATATCTTCAATGAACGGAACCGCAATCCGTATATTCTCCTAAGGCCCCTCGACTCTGACTGTCCCTTTTGATAAGCGGGGAGGAGAGTCGACTCTATGCCTGATCATTTCTGGTAGTTCGGGGAGAGCGAAGTTGTAGTTCTCGCCTTCTTGAGGTTCTTCATCTTCCAGAAGCACCAAGTCCATAGAAGCTTGTTGTAAGAAGTTGTTAGGTCCTATTTTATCAACTACCGATCGATCTAACCATGAATTCTAGATATTCGAATGATAAATCTCACAATATACCTTCGGTCGAATATCTTTTTTGAAGATCTTGAGAGAGAGAGTTTCTCGATTACAAATCTCTCTCTTAGAATGTGAATTCATTGCTGGTGTTTTTCTAAAAATAAACATGTGTAGTGATTTTGATAGTGTACATTGTATTTATACCTATTTACATGGTATAGTTACTATTTGATCCTACACTATTAAAACTACTAATTACGCCCCTAATTACAAGGATAATAAAATTACAAAGCAAAATTCTAAATTCTCTTCAATCTCCCCCTTTGTGCTTATCTTCGTTTCGCTCCTTTATCCTTGTCGGGCGTAAAATGATTTTCGCATTCCCAATGTGGTCTCATAACGTCGAACAACATTCTTCAGCTCCAATCTCTCATTTATCGCATCCTGAAGCTCATTTAAGAGCGGGGCCTCTTCTTCACAATGATCTTCGAAGACTGTCTCTTCGGTGATCTCTCCCAATCTTTTCTGGATGTTCTTCCTCACTAACTTTAGTGTCCCGTCACATAACTTGTGGATCTCTGACGTCATCATAGCCCTCGTCTTTCCAATGACTGGATTCCGATAGGTTATGGAGAGGCCTGGTTTTTAGAAGATGTAGTTCTCGGGAAAATTGTGAGTTGAAAGCCCTTCATGAGCGGAGACTCCATGTTGACCTTCTTCATATTGTTCTCTATAGCAATTTGAAGGTCGTGTGCGGTGTGGTACTTGATCTGCCACACCATGAATATTTTCAGTCCCTCGAGTCCTTCAGTCTTGATATATCCGGAGTGCGTCTGGTATTTTCTCTTGTCCATCTGATACAGACGATAGACCTCATCCGGTGGAAGGAAAGGGAGATAGCTTTCCTCTATCTCTTCTCGAGTGGGGTTGATGTCCGCTCGCTCAATGATGTAGATAGGGGTAGGGTAGCTTCCGATCGTATGCGAGACTCAGATGAGTTGGAGAATCGGTGGCTTGTCCCCTAAATTTTTCTTCAGTTGATCAGTTGGGATGCCACTCCGATCGGGGCCAAGATAGTTAAACATGAAGATGTGCTCCATTTTCTTCCTATCTTCCCAGTGTGAGATGCCCCGTAGATTAAGTTCGTTGAGCTTCTTTATTATGTTTGGAGCCCTCCAGATCTGCTTTCTAAACGTCTTCAATAAACGGGACTTCAATTCTAACATTCTCCCACGGTGTCTCGACTCTAACTGTCCCTTAAGCGGGGAGGAGAGTCGACTCTGTGCCTAATAATCTCTAGCTCTATGAGACCAGAACTGTAGTTCTCGCCTTCTTGAAGTTCTTCATCTTCAAGTAGCACCAAGTCCACTGAAGCTTTTTGTAAGAAATATCTGACGTTGGAGAGTTGAGCTTGAGCAGCTTCCTCTGGCTCCCATTGCGTCGTCCATTTCTCATTTAAGATATAATCGTCTACGATCAGATGTGGATCGTAGACGACTGCTTCTGTTTGGGCTTGGAGGAGGTTAGGGTTCGGGATTGGATTTGGATTTGAGGAGAAAGTGGTAGTGTGTGGGATGTAGTGGGAGGTGTGGTTGTTTGTTGGCGGGTTGTGGGTTGTGTGGTTGGTGGGTTTGAGGATGATCCTCCAACTTCTTGAGTCTTTGTTTGTTCTCGAATCACTCCACGGCCACTTCGTGTGGTTCGTTGCCGTTTCTCCCCCTCATGACGATCCGATCAACGGGATCGTCATGTCTTCGTTTGGTGCGGGAGCTCTCTTCTCGGCACCTTGTTTGTGCTGGCGGCTCTGGTTCATCTACCAGCCTTTTGTAGAGAATCACCTCATCGGGGGTCCTGGTCTCTAAGGTGAGGAGGTGGGAGATCAGTATGTCGTGAAGCTAGGTGATCGGTATGGTATATGGATTGTTGAGAGAAGGTGATGGAGTAGGGATGGTGAGGGTGGGTTGTATGGGGGTGTGTATGGTGGTGGTAAGAGGTGGTGAGGAAACGGGGGTGGTTTGTGTGTCGGTCGGAGCAACCTCGGAGACTGGTGCTTTCTTGGTATCTCTTTGGGAAGTCTCGATGGCTTTAAGCATGCAATCCATCAGACGATCTTCAAGAGAAGACATGGCCGTGGAGAGCGCTTCCTGTAGGCGTTGCTCCGTCACGATCATTGGTGGAGTGGGGCCAGGGAGGCGCTCTACTGTTACAACATCGGAAAAGGTTTTCGATGTGCCGCAATGAGTAGGTCTTGATGGTTCGGAATGTCCTGGGACATCCGTTATCAACCCTGAAGTCACCACTTCAATGGGTTGGCCTATTGTTGGCTCCGAAGATATTGGGGGTCCAATAGGGCTTCCACCCAGGTATTACCTCTATGGGTGTTGAAACAGATTCAATTGGAATCTGTGTGGTTTGCTGACCGTTGGTGGTGGAGATGTTGGCACCGAAGCCGGTACTGTTGAAGGAGATACGGATGGGGCCGAGAGTTGTTGTCGGCGAGAGCCCCTTTTTTGGAGTCTGTATTCTTCATCTGAGTCAGTGGCCTCAGGAGAGACATCCCGAGGAACACCTTCGGGCTCGACGGCCGGTGTATCTATCTCCTGAGCCGTGACTTCGGGCTCCGTTGTTTCCACCAGCGATTATTTGAGAAGGTGCCGTGACTTCGGGCTCCGTGATGGAGTTGTTTTGACAGTAGTCTTGGTAGGCCTCGTCCGTTGGATCAGCTAGTCGGAGCAGCTCCAATGGGATCAGCATTGGTTGGAGCGCTAGGTCGGCTGCCTTTGGGTTGTGAAAGAATCGAACGCGTGGCGGAATGTATTCCCCAACTGGTGGTACTCTCGGGATCTCTGGATGGATGTCCATGAAGTGTGAGATCAGCATCGGAAACCACCGTACATAGGGGAGAGATTTGGCCTTTGACTTGGTCTCCCTTTGACGCATATAGTCCGCTAGATCATTCCAAATTAGCTGGGCCACATCGTATTTCTTGGAAAAGATCAGTCCATGAAAGATGCGAAGGATATTCCCGTTCGCCTTGTCGAAGCCGGAGTGTTTTGGGAAGAGGCATTTATTGATTATGTCGAACAACGTCTTCCACGGATGGGGGATCCCGCTATTTTGAAAGTTCGCCAGTTTTGTCAGTGGGGGTTGGTATCCCATCCGAAGCATATCTTCTACGATCTCCGCGTCCGTTGGAAGTTGATCATATTCGTCGTAGTGTGGGAGATCGAGCACCATGACCATCAGATTTTTTGTCAGGGCGATATGTCTTGTGTTGATCTTCGTCGTATATTCCACGCTATCACCGTTGACGAAACCCTTCATGCTTCCCCATAATTGCTGGAGATAGACCATTGGTACGGTGGGCATCCTGGTCAATGCTGGCCATAGTGGGTGTCCTTTGAGGATGGAGATGATGACTTCATCCGGACACCGAAACGTTGTAAGGTCTAGCTGGTAGTTGTTATCTTGAATTGGTATATAACTTCCAGTGGGGTAGATGTTTGGGTAGTTTGGAGTTGCCATATCTGTAAAAAAAAATGAACCATAAATCATTAGTTGGGAAAGACTTAGTGAAAAATTTGGAAAAATTTGTAAAATTGACTAAGTCTTAGAAGCGTATTTTTATTCGAAAACAATAGTTTTTTCGCTGAGTAATTTTGCGATCGAATAAAAAATTGTCGAAAAACTTAAGTTTTTCGCCGCGTAGTTTTGCGATCGAATAAAAGAATATCGAAAAACTTAATGTTTTCGCGGCTTAGTTTTGCGATCGAATAAAATTTAATTGAAAAATTAAGTTTTCGCCGCGAAGTTTTACGATCGAATTAAAATATATCGAAAACAAAAGGTTTTTGACGCTGAGTTTTGCGATAGAATAAAACTTATCGAAAACTAAAGTTCTTCGACTACACTGTTTGCGATAAGAACTTTTTCAAATCAAACAGTAAACGCGAAATACGTAGACTAATATTCTAAGACCATAGTATGAATCACTTCGACAACTCTCGCAAGTTTCGCTCATACCACTCAATTTATTTTTATCATGGAAATATTTAGCAGATATATCACTCATATCAACACGACAAAATTATAACAATTAATTTATTATCGTAGCGTATTTAATCAACTTACTAAGTGAAAGTTCATCATTTTGAATCAAATGGACTTTGAAGGGATTATATTTAGGCTCTGACTAAAAAGGTAGGGTAATTTTTGAGATTAGTGTGCTTAAAAATTCTTCAATTCCAGGGGCCCTTTTGTGAAATTCTGTTCTGATCCTTTTGTTTTTCTTTCCTTTTGTACTTGCTCCAGATGATTTTCGTCTTCTTTTCAAGGCTTTGAGAGACGAGATCTTCTTTGTGTTTGGGTCGAGACTGTGTTCCTTGTGAAAATTTTCACAGTTATGGAGTTCAAATCCAAGACTGTGCTTCCCTTCTCGTTTTCTCTACATAAGATCTAGATTATCATTGGAGAAATTCACTTCAAGGTGCTTCTCTTCTAGGAGTGTACGAGATTATCTAGGAGAAGTTCACAGTGAGATCCGTGTTTCTCTTCTATAATGAGTGAGAAATTCATCATGTACGTCTCTTTTGCTCTCCCCCTCTTTTTCTTGATTGAGTAACCCCGATTCCTGTGAATAAGGTTGAAGGCTTAATTGGGTTTGATAAAGAAAAAGAATGTCGGAGAAGGCCCAAAAGGCGATTTCTAGGGGAAAAATTAAAGGATTTATAATTTGGGCCAAGTGAGGAATTTCCTAATATGCCCTTATAATTTTCATGACGAAATAATCACAAAAGTAAGAATGAAGCTACGAAGTACAAACCAAAGAATAGTCATTTGAAGTGTGACACACTCTATAAAAAATTATTGAGGTTTAAATTCTCACATATATGATGTGGCTATGTGTCTAGTGAATCAAACGAAGCTCTTCGAATAAAAGAATGTGACGTGAATTTTTAGACAAAGAACTAAGCATATATATTGAAGAAATATTTTTGTGAGTAATTCAAAATAGGCAAAATTATCGTCATCCCCCATTTTTTTTATTATTATTAATTTATATATATTATTATGTATATAAAAAATTTGAAAGATAGTGTCACGCAAGATAATCAAGGAATATCGAGAAGCATATAGAGTATCAAATAGAAGCATAGTATAGCATGTAAAGCACATGTCAAGTAAGATTGAGATTCAACATGCATAATTTAGCAATAAGGAATTGGAATCGTTTTTCATCCAATGCCTCAGTGAATAAGTCGGCAAGTTGAAGCTCCGTTTTAACAAAATATATATCTATAGTGCCTTTTCCTACATGATCGTTTATGAAATTATAGCGAATGTCTCTATGTTTCGTGCGTGAATGATGAACAGGATTGCAAGTAATGGCAATAGCACTTTGAGAACCACTATGAATGGGAATGTTATTAAATTCAAACCCGTAATCGAGTAGTTGTGTCCACATCCATAGAATTAGCGAGCAACAGCTGGCAGCCGCAACGTACTCCGCCTCGGCCGTTGATGTTGACAGGCAATTTTGTTTCTTTGAGGACCAGCAGACCAACTTTTCGCCTAAAAATTGTGCTCCGCCAGACGTGCTTTTTCTGTCCATTCGACAACCTGCATAATCAGCGTCAGTATAGCCAATTAATCTAAAATCAGTATTTTTAGGATCCCATAGCCCTAAGTTGGGAGTTCCTTTTAGATAGCGCTTGACTGCTTGCATGTGGGACTCCTTTGGGTCAGCTTGAAAACGAGCACAAAGACAAATGGCAAACATGATGTCGGGTCGGCTGGACGTCAAGTAGAGAAGAGATCCGATAATGCTCCGATAGATTGTGATGTTGACTGCCTTGCCAGACGGATCAACATCCAATTTGCAGTTTGTTGAGATGGGAATATTCATCGGTGTGCTCTTAAAATGCATTTAAAATGTGCGAATAATATTTTCAATAATAAAATAAAAAATATTTTTATCATAAAAATTTTGTTTAGGGGTCAGATTGTACATTTTGTACATTATCACGCAAAAATTTCTCAAGTCATATAAAATAATAATTTGACGTCAAATCATGAAACTAAGCTAATATTCTAAGATCATAGTATGAATCATTTCGACAACTCTCGCAAGTGCTCATAGTGCTCAATTAATTTTTATCATGTAGCTATTTAATATATATATCACCCATATCAACAAGAAAAAAATATATCAATATATTTTTTTATCGTAGTATATTTAATCAAAGTCTATCATTTTGAATCAAAAGGACTTTGAAGGGACTATTTTTAGGCTCTGACTAAAAAGGTAGGATAATTTGAAGTATTAGGGAGCTTAAAAATTCTTCAATTCCAGGGGCCCTTTTTGAAATTCATTTGAGATCCTTAAGCTTTTCTTTTCTCCTGTGCTTGCTCAAGATGAGTATCGTCTTCTTTACAACACTTTGAGAGATGAGATCTTCTTTTTGGGCCGAGACCGTGTTGATTTTGAATGTTCCACAGTTATGAAATTCGAACCTAAAGTCGTGCTTCTCTTCTCGTTTACTCTATATATACGATCTAGATTATCGTTGAAGAAGTTCACTTCGAGGTGCTTCTCTTCTAGGTGTATACGAGATTACCTAGGAGAAGTTCACATCGAGATCCGTGTTTCTCTTCTATAATGATTGAGACATTCATCATTTGCATCTCTTTTTCTCCCCCTCTTTTTCTTGATTGAGCAACCCCGAAACTTATGAATAACGTTGAAGGCTTAATCGGGTTTCAAAAGAAAAAGAATGTTGGAGAAGGCTCAAAGGGGATTTCTAGAGGTAAAAGTAAAGGATTAATAATTTGGGCCATGTGAGGAATATCCTAAGACAAACTAACACAAAAGCAAGAATGAATCTACAAAGTATAAACCAAAGGATAGTCATTTGAAGTGTGACACACTCAAGAATAAAAAATATTGAGGTTCAAAGTCTCACATATATGATGTGGCTTGGTGTCTAGTGAAACAAACGAAGCTCTTTGAATAAAAGAATGTCACATGGATTTTTAGGCAAAGAACTAATCATATATCAAAGAAATATTTTTTTGAGTAGTTCAAAATACATAAGATTATCGTCATCCCCCATTTTTTGTTATTATTATTATTATTTTATATGTACTATTTCATTTTTATTTTTCTTTTTGTATATAAAAATTGAAAGATAGAGTCACGCAAAGTACTCAAGGAATATCAAGAAGCACATAGAATATCATATGAAAGCTTAGTAGAACATGTAGAGCATATTTCAAGTAAGATTGAAGTTCAACATGCCTAACTTTGCATTAAGGAATTGGAATCGTTTTTCATCCAATGCGTTAGTTAATAAGTCAGCAAGTTGAAGCTCCGTTTTACAAAATACATATCTATATTGCCTTTTTCTACAGGATCTTTTATAAAATGATAGCGAATACATATGTGTATCGTGCGTGAATGATAAACAGGATTGCAAGTAATAACAATAGCACTTTGAGAATAACTGTAAATGGGAATGTTATAAAATTGAAACCTGTAGTCGCGTAGTTGTGACCGCATCCATAGAACTTGCGAGCAACAGCTGGCAGCCACGACGTCCTCCGCCTCGGCCGTCGAGGTTGATACGCAATTCTGCTTCTTTGAAGACAAGCTGACAAACTTATCACCTAAAAATTGTGCTCCGCCAGACGTGCTTTTCTGTCCATTCGACAACCTGCATAATCAGCGTCAGTATAGCTAATTAATCTAAAATCAGTATCTTTAGGATACCAAAGACCTAAATTGGGAGTTCCTTTGAGATAACATATAATTCGTTTGACTGCATGCATGTGGGACTCCTTTGGGTCAGCTTGAAAACGAGCACAGAGGCATGTGGCGAACATGATGTCTGGTCGGCTAGACGTCAGTAAAGAAGAGATCCGATAATGCTCCGATAGGTTGTGATGTTGACAGCCTTTCCAGACGGATCAGCATCCAATTTTGAGTTGGATCAGCATCCAATTAATCGGTGTACTCTTGTCTTGATTAAATCTCTTCAGAATATCTCGGATATACATGGTTTGACTGATGAAGATTCAATCTTTGAGTTGCTTTACTCGTAGTCCAAGAAAGAATTGGAGTTCTCCCATTAAGCTCATCTCGAATTTGGTCTTCATGAGATCACCAAATTTCTGACAGAGACGTTCATTCGTCGAGCCAAAGATGAATGTCATCAACGTAAACTTGAACGATCATCAAGTCTTTGCATTGCTTTTTGATGAAGAGTGGCGTATTGTTCCTCTTATAAAGTTGGACTTGACTAAAAATTCGCTCATAACATTATACCAAGCACGAGGGGTTGTTTTAGTCCGTAGAGAGCTTTTTCCAATCGATAGACATAATCAGGATGATTCTCATCCACGAACCCATCGGGTTGAGCGACGTAGACTTCTTCTTTTAACACACGGTTTAGAAAGGCGGTTTTGACATCCATTTGATAGACTTTAAAGTCTTTATGAGTTGCATAAGACGTTGAAGTTTTGAAGACTTTGACATCCATTTGATAGACTTTGAAGTCTTTGAAATAGTCGAATTGCTTCGATGCGAGCATTTGGAGCATACGTCTCATCTTAGTCAATACCTTCTTGTTGATTGTACCCCTTGGCTACGAGTTGTGCTTTATTCCTGATAATTTCACCGTTCTCGTTCTTCTTAATTTTGAAGACCCATTTAGTTCCAATAATTGTTTTGTCGTGCGGTGTAGGAACTAGTGTCCAAACTCGTAGACGCTCGAATTGGTTAAGTTCATCTTGCATTGCGATCACCCAATCCGTGTCTTTGTGGGCGTCGACTACCTTAATCGGTTCGTTTTGGCTTAAGAAGCACGTGAATAATCCGCTTTGTGTAGACGTCCTAGTGCGTACTCCACTTAAAGGATCACCGATAATTTACTCGATAGGATGAGCTCGAGTCCACCTGCCTTCATGAGGAAGAACCGAAGTAGATCCATCTTTTGTAGATCGAGACTTTCTGAATTGATGGGCTGATCATTCGTAATTGGGAAATTCAATTCTGAAGTTGAGTTGGAAGGGAGTTCCGCATCGGCATTGGTAGGAGATGCAACACTGGTTGAAGATTCAAAATTTGAAGAATCTAGAATATTTGTTGGAATATGAGGATTCATGGGAGTCTCAATTTGAATTTCTTCCGTAGAGGGAGAAGGAGCGCTGCTTGGTATAGAATGAGACGAAGCAGGCATTTGAGACTCGTTCCAATAAAAATGTTCAAATAGAGAGTCCAAATCTTCCAGGTCGGCGGGAATTGCTTCTTTTGACTTTGAGGTAGAAGTTGTCGGAAGTTGTTGACTTTGTGCCAACACGCCTATAAGCTCGGGTTCTGAACTATTTTGTTTAGAAGCCAAGTTGGTCATTTCTTGAAAAGTGACATTGTAGCTTTCCAAAATAGTACAAGAAGACTTAATATAGACACGGTATGCTTTAGAAGTAGATGAATATCCAACAAAGATGGCTTCAAATGCTTTAGGGTCGAACTTGCTTTGATGCTCCCGATTGTTGGCCACAAAGCATTTGCACCCGAAGACTTTGAAGAAAGAGATATTCATAATCCTTTGATTTATTATCTCATACGGCGACTTTTCAAAGCATTTGTGAATAATCGTTCGATTTTGCGTAAAGCACGCGGTACTCTCTACTTCAGCCCATAGAAAATGAGGGAGAGCGGAATGTATGAGCATTGTTCTTGCAGCTTCAACTAGAGTCCAGTTCTTTCGTTCTACGACGCCATTTTGTTGAGGCGTTTTAGCGGCTGAAAATTGTTGAATAATTCCAAGGGACTGATAGTAATTCTTCAACTAGAGTCCGATTCTTGAATTCAGTCATGTTCTCAGTCCGGATTACTTGGATTTTCTTTTGCAGGAGATTATGAGTTGTATTCACAAAGCTTATTATCAAGTCCCCAGTCTCATCTTTAGTTCGGAGATATCTTGTCCAGGTGTAGCGAGAATAATCGTCGACAATTACTAACACATATTTACGACCGTTGATACTTTGTGTACGCATTGGTCCACAAAGGTCCATGTGAATTAATTCCAAGGGTCGAGATGTGGAAGCAACTTGCTTGAGTTTGTGTGATGCTCGCTTCATTTTTCCCATATGACAAGCCGAGCAATGATGCTCTTGGTGAAGGGAAATAGTTGGTAGACCGTTGACCAACTTTTTGAGGTTTAGATGAGACATACGTTGATGCCATAAGTTGTACCTCTTGATCGTACTCTGTGAGATGAGACAAGCAGCTGTCGAAGGTCGTACTGTTGTAAGATTGATGGTGTATAGATTAGATCTTCGAGATCCTGTTATAAGTTCTTGATTCTTACTAGTTAAGATGCTGCATTAATCAGCTAGAAAAACCACTTGAAATCCTTTATCGCAGAATTGTCCTATGCTGAACAGGTTGTGTTTAAGATCTTGGACGTAAGAGACATCTTTGATTGTCAGATTCTGCAGTAGTATATCTCCAAAGCCCAGTATTGGAGGTGAATCATTGTTGCCGAATCCGACTTTTCTGTTGGAACGGTCTTGGTAGTTGCTCAATAGTTCTTGATTTCCCGTCATGCGTGTGGAGCAACCGGAATCTAAATACCACACATGATGGATCTGCATAAAAAAAAATTTAGAGAGACTTAGGTATCCACTTAGTAATGGGTCCTCTCGGTTTAGTAGATTTGGTAGGTAAAGTTTGTTCATTTTTGGTTCCTAAACCATTTATACTCCTAGGTACGCAAACCAGCTTGGAAGTAGGTGGTTTAAGTGGTACCTCTTTGGGCAACTTGGCCTTGTTGGCTTGCGTTGGCCTAGATGGTGTCTTGGGAACCGATTGAGGTTGAACCTTACATGGGAGATTCAGAGCGGACAAATGTCTTATTAGTCTTAGTGCATGAGAAAATATTTTCTCTAGCTAGTCTCTCAAGGTGTTTGGCTGAGTGTATTTTGACTGGATAGCTTAGATGAGGACAAGAGTGTATCGAGCTATAAGCTTTCTTTATAGCCGGATCTTGTTTCCTACGAGACTTAAGATTTGCATTTGTCTTAGAATGATGGTTTATGTTTTTAGACGTAGAGCCGATTTCAAAATTTGTGCTTTCAATATTAATAGGCTTTAACTCATAAGGGGAAGCAACAACTATAAAATTAGAAACGGCTGTCTTCTTACGAGTGTCCATAGTTTTTAATACAGAAGAAAGTTTTGAAAATAAATCATTTCTATCATTTTTCTTCTGAAATTCTATCCTATGCACTCTTTCCTTTGCATAGTTCAGCTCTTTTTATACTCTACATGTGGATGGAGTAGAAAAAGAGTTAGTAAAAATCTTTTTCCTTTTTGAAGCATTTGACTCTTTTCCTTCCTTTATGCTTTTTAAAGAAAATTTATGTTAGGTCCTATTATATCAACTACCGATCGATCTGACCATGAATTCTAGATATTCGAATGATAAATCTTACAAATTACCTTCGGTCGAATATCTTCTTTGAAGATCTTGAGAGAGAGAGTTTTTCGATTGCTTTTCTCTCTCTTAGAATGTGAAGACAATGCTTGGAATTTTTCCGAAATGAATTTGTGTATTGATTTCGATAGTGTACGTTGTATTTATACCTATTTACATGGTATATATACTATTTAGTGCTACACTATCAAAAATACTAATTACGCCCCTAATTACAAGGATAACAATATAACAAAGCACAATTCTAATGTCTCTTCAATCTCCCCCTTTGTGTTTGTCTTCCTTTCAGCTCGATTTATCCTTGTCGGGCGTATAATAATTTCCGTAATCTCAATGCTGTCTCGTAATGTCGGACAACATTCCTCAGCTCCAACCTCTCATTAATTGCATCCAGAAGCAAATTTAGGAGTGGGGCATCTTCAATGGTCTCAGCCAGCCTTTTCTGTAAGTTCCTCCTCACTAGCTTCAACGTCCCGTCACAATTTTTTGATACTTCATCATAACTCTCGTCTTTCTAATGATTGGATTCCGATACGTTATTGCGAGGCCAGGTTTTTTGATTATGTAGCTCTCGGGGAAGTCGTTGAGTGGGAAGCCCTTCATGAGTGGAGACTCCATGTTGACCTTCTTCAAATTGTTCTCTACATCAATTTGAAGGTCGTGTGCGGTGTAATACTTGATCTGTCGTACCATGAATCTCTTCAACCCCTCGAGTCCTTCTGTCTTGATGTATCCGGAGGGCGTCTGATATTTTCTTTTGTACATCTGATAGTGGTAGATGTCCGCTCGCTCAATGTGGTAGATTGGGGTATGGAAGCTTCCAATCGAGTGCGAAACCCCCACGAGTTGGTAGATTGGGCTTGTCCCTGATGTGTTTCTTGAGTTGATTCGTTGGGATGCCACTTCGATCTGGACCAAGATAGTTGAGCGCAAAGATGTGCTTCATCTTTTTCCTATCTTCCCAATGAGAGATACCCCGAAGATTTAGTTCATTGAGCTTCTTTATGCGGTTGGGAGCCCTCCATATCTGCTTTCTAACATCTTCAATGAACGGAACTTCAATCCTTATATTTTCCCACAGCGTCTCGACTCTGACTGTCCCTTTTGATAAGCAGGGAGGAGAGTCGACCTTATGCCTGATCATTTCTGGTAGTTCGGGGAGAGCGGAGTTGTAGTTCTCGCCTTCTTGAAGTTCTTCATCTTCAAGCAGCACCAAGTCCACAGAAGCTTGTTGTAAGAAGTATCTGATGTTGTAGAGTCGAGCTTGAGCAGCTTCCTCTGGTTCCCATTGCGTCATCCACTTCACGTTTAAGATATAATCATCTACGATCACATGTAGATCGTAGACGACTGCTTCTGGTTGGTTTTGGAGGAGGTTAGAGGTCGGGATTGGATTTGGATTTGTAGGAGAGGGAGGTAGTGTGTGGGATGTGCTGGGAGATGTGGTCGTTTGTTCGCAGGTTGTGGGTTGTGTGGTTGGTGGGTTGGAGGATGATCCTCCAGCTTCCTTAGTCGTTGTTGGTTTATCTCGACTCAAACAATGGCCGCTAGGTGTGGTTCGTTGTCCTTTCTCCCCCTCACGACGATTCGGATCATCGGGATCGTCATGTCTTCTTTTGGTGCGGGGGCTTTCTTCACGGTACCCTGTTTGGGCGGGCGGCTCGGGTTTAAAACCAGCCTTTTATAGAGACTCTCCTCAGCGCGGGTCCTGGTCTCTAAGACGAGGAGTCGGGAAATGAGTATGTCATGAAGCTGGGTGATCGGGATTGTGTATTGGTTGATGAGTGAAGGTGATGGACTTGGGGTGGTGAGGGTGGGTAGTATTGGGTGTGTATGGTGGTGGTTAGATGTGGTGAGGAGACGGGGGGTGTGAGCTTCGGACGGAGCGGCCTTGGAGACTGGTGCTTTCCCAGTATCCCTTCTAGGAGTCTCAATGACCTGGAGCATTCTGTCCATCAGGCGATCTTCAAGTGAAGAGATGGTTGTGGAGAGTACTTCTTGTAAGCGTTGCTCCGTCACGATCATCGGTGGAGTGCGGCTGGGGACGCGCTCCACTGCCACAACATCGGAAAAGATTTCTGATGTGCCGCTTGGAATAGGTCTTGAGATTCCGGAACGTCCAGGGACATCCATTATCAACCCTGAAGTCACCACTTCATTGGGTTGGCCTATTGTTTGCTCCGAAGATATCGATCCAATAGGGCTTCCACCCAATCCTTGGATGAAACAGATTCAAGTTGAATCTATGCGGTTGGTTGATCCGTTGTTGGTGGAGGAGATGTCACCGAAGCCAGTAGTATTGAAGGAGATACAGACGGGGCCGAGATTTGATTTCGGATAGAGCCCCTTCTTTGAAGTCTGTATTCTTCATCGGCTTCGGTGGCCTCAAGAGATAAATCTTGAGGGACACCTTTGGGCTCGACGGCCGGTGTCTTTGTCTCCTGAGCCGCTGCTTCGGGCTCGGTTATTTCCACCAAAGATGCCCTTTGAGAAGGCACCGGAGCTTGATCCACGACCCGGACCATTTCCTCCGTGATGGAGTTATTTTGGCAGTAGTCCTGGTAGGCCACGTCCGTTGGATCAGCTAGGCTGAGTAGCTCCAATGGGATCACCATCGGTAGAAGTGCTAGGTCGGCTGCCTTCGAGTTGTGAAAGAAGCAAAGACGAGTTGGGATATATCCTCCAACAGGTGGTAGTCTCGGGATCTATGGATGAACGTCCATGAAATGTGAGATCAGCACCGGGAACCACCGTACGTATGGGAGGAACTTCGCCTTCGACTTAGTCTCCCTTCGACGTATATGGTCAGCTAGATCATTCGATATAAGCTGGGCCACGTCGTATTTCTTTGAAAAGACCACTCTATGAAAGATGCGAAGGATATTTCGATTCCGCCTTGTCAAATTCGAAGTGCTTTGGGGAGAGGCATTTATTGATGATGCCGAACAAAGTCCGTCACATATGTGAGATCCCGCTGTTTTGAACGCCAGTTTGGTCAGCGGGGGCTTGTATCCCATCCAGAGCATGTCTTCTACGTCCCTTTGGAAGTTGATCGTAGTGTTCAAGGTGCGGGAGATCGAACACCATGGCCATTAGGTTTTTTGTCCAGGACGTCGTGTCTTGTATTGATCTGCGTCGTGTATTCCACGTCATCGCCGACGACATGGCTCAGCATACATCCCCAGAATTGCTGGAGGTAGACCATCTGTATGGAGGCGCTCATTGTCAGAGCTGGCCAAAGTGGGTGAGGATGGAGATGATGACTTCATCCGGACACCGAAATGTAGAAAGGTCCAACTAATAGTTGTTGTCGTGGACCGTCATCCAGCATTTAGAAGGGTAGATGTTAGGATATTCTGGATGTGCCATTTCTAAAAATTTTCAGATGAGAATTGATTGAATTATATGTGCTCTTAGAGAAATTTTGAGTGTTAAAGTTTATTTACGAAAGACTTAGTGAAAAAGTTGAAAAATTTGCTAAGTCTTATTAGAGTATTTTTATTCAATCGGGAATTTATTCGAACGTTAAGTTTTGCGATCGGAAATTTTCTAAGTATTAGAGAAAAACTTGAAAAATTTTCTAAGTCTTTTCAGCGTGTTAGAGTGACAATTTACTCGATCTTTAAGTTTTGCGATCGAATAAAAATGTATTGAATAACTCAAGTTTTTTTGCCGATGACTTTTACGACCGAATAAAATATTGTCGAAAATAATAGTTTTTCGCTGAGTAATTTTGCGATCGATCAAAAAGTTGTCGAAAAATTAAGTTTTTCGCCGCGTAGTTTCGGGATCGAATAAAATTTAATCGAAAAATAAAGTTTTCGCCGCGAAGTTTTACGATAGAATTAAAATATATCGAAAACACAAGGTTTTTTATGCTGAGTTTTGCGATCGAATAAAACTTAACAAAAACTAAAGTTTTTCGACGACACTGTTTGCGATAAGAACTTTTTCGATCGAAATTTTTCAAATCAAACAGTAAACGCTTAAAACGTAAATGTCGATTTCTGGGTGAATCATGAGTTAATCTTGATTCGGAACGTTCAGAAAACAGTTGTGAATCCAAATATCATGATTTTAACCCAAACGGTCGAGTTTACACACGTTGATTTGAGAGTTTGAAATCGTTTTAGTCGAAAAAGTATCAAAATGAAATTTCTTCAAATATTTCTGAGAACTATTTGTGAATCGTGTGTTTTTGACCGGAAAGTGATTTCAAAACGTGTTTCTACCTTCGAAATCGTCGAGTTTAGGAAGAAAATCACTGAGATAAGTGAGGTTTTGGTGAAATCGCCGAAGAGAGTTCGATGAGTGTTTGGAAGTCGAAAAATTTTTCGATGGAGAGAAGTTGCGTGTGAGGGAGTTGTTCGATCAATAAAGTGGTATTAATACTTTACGATCGGGTAATGTAAAAAAATACTTTGGGCCGTAAAAAATATTTTGGGCTTTCTTTAAAATTCAGGTCTGATTAAACTAAATTTTAATCTTTTATGGTTAACCCAAAAATAAATTGCATAATGCTCCCTGTATTTCTGAAATAAATGTAATTATCTCCCTATGAAATTCAACACTTGACTCTTCGGATGAGCTCGAAATATTCTGTGATCCTTAGAAAAAATATTAGAAGTCGTGTTTTACAAGTAAATAATTAGGTCCTATTATATCAACTACCAGTCGATCTAAGTATGAATTCTAGATATTCGAATGATAAATCTTACAAATTACCTTCGGTCGAATATCTTCTTTCAAGATCTTGAGAGAGAGAGAGTTTTTCGATTGCTTTTCTCTCTCTTAGAATGTGAATTCAATGCTTGTAATTTTTCCGAAAATGAATCTATGTATTAATTTCGATAGTGTACATTGTATTTATACCTATTTACATGGTATATTTACTATTTAGTCCTACACTATCAAAACTACTAAGCCCCTAATTACATGGATAACAAAATAACAAAGCACAATTCTAATGTCTCTTCAATTTTGTCTTCTTTTAAAATATTTTGCAAAATAATGGGAGTTGTTTTCTTATATTTAATCTTGTCTTTAATTAATGATTTTTCTTTCAAAGTAAAATCGGGACAAAATTTTGAATTGGAGGAAGTTTTGAGATTAGAAATCTCCAATAAAAGCCCATTCTTTTCAGCTTTGAAATTCTTTCTTTGTGTCTCTAAGGAAGCGTTTAAATCAGCGATTTTCTTAATAATAGCAGGAATATAACAGAGAGTAGAATTTTGAAAATGATCATTATTTTCTTCCTTAACTTTAGGAAAATCTTCTAAGGGATATAATGAATTATAGTCACTAGACAAGTTGATTTCCTGTGTCTTGTAACTATTATTCAAATTAGTATAGTCAAAAGGGATGTCAGTCATATTAGTGGTTTTTCGTTTAGATTCTTCTTAGGCGTTTATTTTGGAAGAATTAGTAAAGGACATTAGAGAAGTTAATCCTAATCCCATATACTTGATATCATATAACTGTTTGACATTAACCTTTTTCAAGTTACAGGGATTGTTAAAACTTAAGCGTTCTTTAGGATTATAAAATTCTATATCGTGAGGTTGATATAGAAATATAGTCTGATCCGTTTGCCCCCTTTTCGTTAGAAGATCGTCTAAAGTTTTAATCCTAGAGTAAAGCTTCTTACGTTCGTTAGAGATTTCCTTAAAATTATTTCTAGAAATTTCTAACTCTCTCTAACAATCGCTAAGAGTCTTACTAAGGTCATTAATTTTTATCTCATAGCTAGCTGTCCTAGATTCAAGACTAGTTATGGTTTCCTTAGCATTAGATAAGAGAATTTCAAAGCGAATTGTTTGATCTAATTGCTTTTGGAAATTATTTTCACTACGGGCTAGTCTCGCCTCTAATTCTTTTGTACTTTTCCGCTCATTTTTCATGTTATAATACTTAATTTGTAAAGATTCTAACATGTTTAATAATGTAATGTAGAGTTAGGCATTGTTACCTCTTGTGATGATATTGATGCTTTTTCTTCGTCATCTGACCTCCTTGATGAGTTATCGTTTGAGGCGTCGTCGAGGTATGCCATTACAGCGAGATTTTTATTTTCAGAATATGTGGTGTCGTCAAGCCAATGCTCTTGTTCTGCCATCAAAGCTACTCCAGCCTCTTTTGGTTTAGTTAGTTGAAATTTCTTGGAGTAGCAGTTGACGTCTTTCTTCTTAGGAAGATTGCATTCTCTGGCAAAGTGCCCTAACTTTCCACAATTGTAGCACTTTTGTGGTTCTTTGGCGTTTTTAGATTCTGACGACTCGGCCGGTCTTTCCTTGTGCTTGGAGCTTGATGTCCGAAGTCTATTAGCCGAAGAGGATGATTTCTTTTTATAGAACTTTTTGCTCATTATTTTAGTAATGAGAGCCAATTGTTTCTTGAACTCTTTCATATTAGGCTCGGAGTCCGATTCTGATTCGTCTTCGTCTTTTGAAGAACTTGGCAACTTGATGCTTTTATGCTTGCGAGATCGACTCGTTTTTCTTTCAGAAACTAGAGCTATAGAGTCTTCGATCTGCTTGCCCTTAAGTTCTTTTGTATCTCGCTTATATCTTCCTCGTGTTGAGTGAGATTATCAAAGACGGCGTGGATATCCATTTCGTCCAAATCCTTGTTTTGACGGATTTGCATGGATATTTTCTTCCACTCCGGTTGAAGAGAAGAGATAAATCGGATGTTGACCTCCATGTGGTCTTGAAAATTTCTATCTTCCTCATCTCATTGAGAAGATTAAATACCGTTGATAGATTTCATAAACGTTTTCCTCCGACTTTGCTTTGAATGAGTCGTAAGCGGTGAGAATATTCGCTTTCTTGGCTTTGGCTCGGACTTCGGTCCGTTGCTTCATTTTGTGGAGTTCATCCCACATAGCTTTTGCACTAGATAGATTATCTATTTGCATATAGATGTCATTCGGAATTCCTTTTCATTAGGAAAGTTTTGGCTCCTAAATCTGCTTTGGCTCTTAATCGCTTCCCCTCGGTGTATTCACTAGGAATTTTGAGTCTTCTGGTAGCGGGAATGGGAGCATTATTTGTGGCATCGCCTTCTTGGATGAGCCAATATTGAGCGGGACCTTCTTGAAGACAAACTATCAAATTAGTAGCTTGATCTTTTGTTTCCCAGAAGTTCATGAATCGGCTTCTCCATACGGTGTATTCGCCTCGCCCCTTCGTAGAATTGCAGGGCGGACGTCGTTTCCAAGTGAGTAAGCATCCATTTGTAGTTGATTGGTAGGATCTTCGTGAAAGTTTGGAATCGAAATGGTAAAAGTGCTTCACAAGTGACAAACTTCGTTAATAATGTTTGATTCGTACTTTAAGCAATTTCCCTATCGAACCTATTTTTCGGTTGTTAAAGAGAAATTTGTTTGATTTTGAAAAATATTTGATATAAGAATTGATACTTCAAAATTCTCTTAAAGAATTTTGAAGTTAAGATCGAAAATTTTGAGTATCGTAGAAGATAATTCGGAGACAAATATTTTTCGTAAGTTAAGAAAATTACGAATTTTGATATCTTTCAAAACAGTGTAAAATGTGTGTGTTTGAGCAGTGGTCGAAAAAATTATTTTTCGAACGTAAGAGTTCTGCAAAGTAAATATCTTATCGAAAAATAGTTTGTCGAATAACTGTCGATAGCAGAAACTTTTATCGAAAAATTTGTAATCGAAAAATTTGTAATAGAAAAATTAAGAGTGATCGAAAAATTTCGTTAAGTTTGGCTCAAATTGTTGACTAAAAGTTTTTCGAGTGTGAATTATTCGATCGAAATATGTTTTCGCTAAATTTTGATTCGAAAATTTAAATGATCGAAAATCTTGAGGTAAAAAAACTTGTTTTACTATTACAACTTTTTCGAGTCAAAATTAGATATTTATTTAGCGAAAACAGTATCCGTCGAAAAAAAATACGCTTTATGATGCTCGGAAAAGATATTTATATATAAATCGAAAAACTAATTATCGAAAATAATGTTTTTCGAGTCTTATATTAGAGTAAAACACCCGAGAAAAGTGTTTGTCATCGAAAAATTTCTCGGGTGCAAACTTATTCGAAAAATATTTTTCGAGCCATGTTTTTCGATCGTTCACGATCGAAAAACATCCTTCAAGTTCAATGTAATAGTGAAAAATCTAGATTCAACCAAATGTTCAAGTTAAGAGCTGAAACTCTGGATAATCACTTGTATCTTAGTTCTGAATATGAACAAACACAAGATTAACCACGTTTTACAGCAAGATATATCGATTATGAAGAAAATCATATCGTAATCAAAACTTGATCGCAAACGCAAATATCGACCGAAATCGAAAATCTAAATTAATCTGAAGTTCTAAGCGATTGAAATCAGTACGTAAATCATTCGTAACATATAAGCTATCACTTAATCAGCGATCATCAACAAAATTCGCAAACATTAAGCGCATTGATCAAAATACATTTCACGTAAGTTTTTCGATCGAAAAATCTGAAAAAATATTTTGATCTTATAATCGCGAATTCAATCCAAAAGCGATCACGATGTCCTCTGATACCAATTGGTAGGTCCTATTATATCAACTAAGGATCGATCTAAGCATGAATTCTACATATTCGAATGAGAAATCTTACGAATTACCTTCGATCGAATATCGGCTTTGAAGATCTTGAGAGAGAGAGAGAGTTTTTCGATTGTTTTCTCTCTCTTAGAATGTGAATTCAATGCTTGTGAATTTTCCGAAATGAACTTGTGTATTGATTTCGATAGTGTACACTGTATTTGTACCTATTGACATTGTATATGTACTATTAAGTCCTACACTATCAAAACTATGAATTACGCCCCTAATTACAATGATAACAAAATAACAAAGCACAATTCTAATATGTCTTAATATTCTGAAGAGATTTAATCAAGACAAGAGCACACCTATGAATACTCACATGTCAACAAACTTTAATTTGGATGTTGATCCGTCTGGAAAGGCAGTCAACATCACAATCTATCGAAGTATGCTCTCTTCTCTACTTGACGTCAAGCCGACCCGACATCATGTCCGCCACTTGCCTCTGTGCTCGTTTTCAAGCTGAACCAAAGGAGTCCCACATGCATGCAGTCAAGCGAATTCTACGCTATCTCAAAGGAACTCCCAACTTAGGGCTATGGTATCCTAAAGGCACTGATTTTAGATTAATTGATTCTACTGACGCTGATTATCCAGGTTGTCGAATAGACTGAAAAAGCACGTCTCGCGGAGCACAATATCTAGGCGATAAGTTGGTCTGCTGGTCCTCAAAGAAGCACAATTGTGTGTCAACTTCGACGGCCGAGGCGGAGTACGTCGCGGCTGCCAGCTGTTGCTCTCAAATTCTATGGATGCGGACACAACTTCGCGACTACGGGTTTGTCTTAAATAACATTCCCATTTACAGCTATTCTCAAAGTGCTATTGCTAACTTGCAATTATGTTCATCATTCACGCACGGAACACATAGATATTATCATTTTATAAAAGATCATGTAGAAAAAGGTACTATAGATATGTATTTTGTTAAAACGGAGCTTCAACTTGCCGACTTATTCACTAAGGCATTGGATGAGAAACGATTCCAATTCTTTATTGCTAAGTTATGCATGTTGAATCTCAATCTTACTTGAGATGTGCTTTTCATGCTCTATTATGCTTCTATATGATATTCTATGTACTTCTTGATATTCCTTGATTATCTTGCGTGACTCTATCTTTCAAAATTTTTATATACAAAAAGAAAAATAAAAATTAAATAGTATATATAAAATAATAATAATAATAACAAAAAGATGGGCGATGACGATAATCTTATCTATTTTGAACTACTCACAGAAATATTTCTTTGATAAATGATTAGTTCTTTGCCTAAAATTCATGTGACATTCTTTTATTCAAAGAGCTTCGTTTGTTTCACTAGACACCAAGCCACATCATATATGTGAGACTTTGAACCTCAATATTTTTTATTCTTGAGTGTGTCACACTTCAAATGACTATCCTCTGGTTTGTACTTTTTAGCTTCATTCTTGCTTTTGTGTTAGTTTGTCATGATAATGATAAGGGCAAATTATGATATTCCTCACATGGCCCAAATTATTAATCATTTACTTTTACATCTAGAAATCCCCTTTGAGCCTTCTCCAACATTCTTTTTCTTTTGAAACACGATTAAGCCTTCAACCTTATTCATAATTCTCGGGGTTGCTCAATCAAAGAAAAAGAGGGGGAGAAAAAGAGATGCATATGATGAAAGTCTCAATCATTATAGAAGAGAAACACGGATCTCGCTGTGAACTTCTCCTAGATAATCTCGTATACTCCTAGAAGAGAAGCATCTCGAAGTGAACTTCTCCAACGATAATCTAGATCTTATATAGAGAAAACGAAAAGAGGAGCACGGCCTTGGGTTTGAATTCCATAACTGTGGAACCTTCACAATATTCATCTTGAGCAACTACAGAAGAAAAGAAAAGCAAAAGGATCAGAAATGAATTTAAAAAATGGCCCCTGGAATTGAAGAATTTTTAAGCTCATTAATCCTCAAAATTATCCTACCATTTTAGTCTTAGCCTAAGAATAATCCCTTCAAAGTCCCTTTGATTCAAAATGCTGGAATTTTTAATTTATTTGTTTTTCTCTTTTTTAGAGAGATAAACCTTATCTTTCTTTTGTAAATATTAATTTTATTATTATTTTTAGATTTTAGAGGGGAAAAAGTCAGGCCAATCAGGCGTCGACACGTGGCATTTTCCATCCAAATTGACGGAATTACTAACGGAGGGACTAATTTGGTTAAAAATCGACAAGATGAGGGACTAAATTGGTTCACGCGAAACATCGGGGACTAAATTGGCCCATAGGGTAAACATCGGGGACCATTTTGGGTATTCTCCCATTAAATATGCTATGATGACAAATTAATTGATATAATTTTATTGTGTTGATATGAGTGATATATCTACTAATATCTCCACGATAAAAATAAATTGACTGCTATGAGCGAAACTTGCGAGAGTTGTCGAAATGATTCATACTATGATCTTAGAATATTAGTTTAGTTACATGATTTGACGGCAAATTATTCTTTTATATGTTATGAGAAATTTTTGCGTGATAATGTTCAAAATGGACAATTTGACCCCAAAACAAAATTTTTATGAATAAAAACTATTTTTGAAAATATTTTCGCACATTTTAAATGCATTAATACATGTATTGGTTAAGACTTGATAAAATGTGAAATGTTTCTTGAAAAACGAAAATTTTTCATAAATATATGCCGAATTGATTAAATGCGTTACTTGTGCTTACATAGTAAATTTTCATATGCAAAATTGTATTAATTGTGTGCTAAAATGCCGCAAAAGTTAAATGTGCATTTGTTGAGGGGGAATTTTACATGAGAATCTGTTCTTATCTCCTAAATGATTTACTTGCAAACACGACTTCTAATATTTTTTTTAAGTATCACAGAATATTTTGAGCTCATCCGAGGAGTCAAGTGTTGAAATTCATCAACAATGGGAGATAATTGCATTTATTTCTACAGGGAGTATTATGCAATTTATTTCTGGGTTCACAAGTAAAAGATTAAATTTTTCGTTTAATCAGACCTGAATTTTAACAAAAGCCCAAATTGGCCCAAAGCCCTTTAAACCTTACATGATCGAAAAGTATTAATATTACTTTTTCAATCGAAAACCTCACTCTCACGCAACATCTCACAATCGAAAAACTTTTCGGATTCCAAAATCTCTTCGGCGATTTCTTCAAAACAACTCAATCTTCAGTAATTTTCTGTCAAAACTCGCCGAATTCGAAGGTAGAAACCAGTTTCGGATCATCTTACCGTTCAAAAATGCACGATTTGCGACAGTTTCTCAAAATCATTTAATGAAAATTTTACTTCGAAATTTTTTCGGCTGAAACATCTTAAACTCTCAAAATTAACGTGTTTTTACTCGACCATTCGGATTAAAATAATGATATTTGGATTCACAACTGATTTCTGATCGTTCCGAGTCCAGATTGACTCATGATTTACCCAGAAATCGTCATTTGTGTTTTTTTAGCGTTTACTGTTTGATTTCAATCTTTTTTGACCTAAAATGTCCTTATTGCAAATAGTGTCATCGAAGAACTTTAGTTTTCGTTAAGTTTTACTCGATCGCAAAAACTCAGCGGAAAAAATCTTATGTTTTTGATATGTTTTTATTCGATCGAAAAACTTCGCGGCGAAAGCTTTAGTTTTTCGACTACATGTCATTCGATCGCAAAATTACTCAGCCAAAAAACTTTTGTGTTAGAAAAATTTTTATTCAATCGCAAAAATACGCGGCGAAAAAACTGATGTTTTTCGACAAATTTTTATTTGATCGTAAAAGTCAGTGGCGAAAATCTTGAATTATTCGATAATTTTTTATTCGATCGCAAAACTTAATGATCAAATAATTTCACGATCGAATAAAAACACGCTGAAAAGACTTAGAAAAATTTTCAAATTTTCTCCAAGTCTTTCGATAATAAACTCTAACACTTAAAAAATTTTGAAATTTTTCTTAGTCATTTTTACCATCCACATTTACTTCGAACAATTCCATATGAAAATTTCCATCTAATGAATTTCACTTCTTCTTTGCAGAAATGGCACATCAAGAGTACTCCCACATTTACTCTTCTAACGAATGGCTGACGGTCCACGACAACAACTACCAATTGAACCTCGCCACATTCCGATGTCAGGATGAAGTGATAATCTCCATCCTCAAGGGACATCCTCTATGGCCAACGATGACCACCTCCGTACAAATGGTCTATCTCCAACAATTATGGGAATGTATGAAGAGCTTCGTCGTCGGCGATGATGTGCAGTACACAACGAAGATCAATACAAAACACGTCATCCTAGACAAGAATTTACTAGCCATGGTGCTCGATCTACCGCATCACGAAGAATACAACCAACTACAACAAGATGTGGTGATCGTCTTGGATATTCTCCGGATGGGATATAAGCCACCGGTGAATAAATTGGCTAATTTCCAAAACAGCGGGATCCCACACCCATGGAGGACACTATTTGGCATCATCAACAAATGCCTCTCTCCAAAGCGCTCCGGTTTTGACAAGGCGAACGGAAACATCCTTCGCGTCTTCCATGGAGTCATTTTTTCAAAAAAATATGACGTGGCCCAGCTAATATGGAATGACTTAGCGGACCAAATGCGTCAGAGGGAGAAAATATCGAAGGCGAAGTTCCTTCCGTATGTCCGGTGGTTCCCGGTGCTGATCTCTCATTTCATGGACGTACATCCGGAGATCCCGCGCCTACCACCAGTTGGGAGTTATATCGCGCCACGAATATGTTTCTTTTTAAACACGAAGGCAGCCGAATTAGCACTCCAACCGATGTTGATTCCCCTGGAGTTGCTCAGCCTAGTTGATCCCACAGACGAGGCCTACTAGGATTATTGCCAAAATAATTCCATCACAAAGTAAATGGTACGGTCAGTGGATCAAGCATCGGTGCCTTCCCAACAAGACACTTTGGTGGTACCACAAGACCCAGAAGCTGAGGCTCATGAGATAGAAATACCGGCTATTGAGCCCGAAGGTGTCCCTCAACAAGCCGAATCTTCTGAGGCCACTGACTCTAATGAGGAATACAGACTACTACGAACGGGATCACGACGACAACAGATTTATGCCCCTTCTTCATCTCCTTCAACCCAAATAGCTTCGATACCGTCTCCTTCACCACCATTGGTTCAGACAACCACACAGATTCACATTGAATCTGTTTTAACACCCATAGAGATGATACATACCGTATCATCTCAAGGATTGGGTGGAAGCCCCATTGGACCCCAGACATCTTCGGAGCTAACAATGGGGCAACCCACTGAAGTGGTGACTTTTGGGTTTTTAATGGATGTCCTTGGACATTCCGGTATTTCAAGTCCTCTCCCAGACGACACATTGGAAATCTTCTCCCATGTTGTGACAGTGGAGCGCCTCCCTGGCCCCACTCCACCCATGACCGTGACGGAGCAACGACTGCAAGAAGTCCTCTCCTCAGCCATCGCTTCTCTTGAAGACCGACTGATGGACATGATGCTCCAAGCTATCGAGACTTCCCGATGGGATACCATGAAAGCACTAGTCTCAGAAGCAGTTTCGTGCGAAGCACACACAACACTCATATCCTCACCACCATTAACAACCACCATACAACCAACCCTCACCACTCCAACTCAATCACCTTCCCTCATCAACCCATGCACCATTCCTATCACCCAGCTTCATGACATCCTCATTTCTCGACTACTATCCCTAGAGACCAGGACCCCATCTGAGGAGAGTCTCTACAAACGGCCAGTAGATGAACCTGAGCCGCCCGCCCAAACACGGTGCCATGAAGAAAGCTCTTGCACGAAGCGAAGACATGATGATCCCGATGATCGGATCGTCATGAGGGGGAGAAACGGCAAAAGACCACACGAAGCGGCGGTGGTCAGAGTCGAGAAAAACAAACAATGACTCGAGAAGTTGGAGGATCATCCACCAACCCACCAACCACACAACCCACTACCCGTCAACAAACAACCACAACTCCCACCATATCTCACACACAAACATCTTCTACTATCAAAAGTCCAAATCCAATCCCGACTTATAACCTCCTCCAAAATCAACCGGAAGCAGTCGTCTACGATCCACATGCAATCGTAGATGATTACATCTTAAACGAGAAGTGGCTGACGCAATGGAACCAGAGGAAGTTGTTCAACCAGACTCTCCAACGTCAGATACTTCTTACAACAAGCTTCGGTAGATTTGGTGATGCTTGAAGACGAATAACTTCCAAAAGGCGAGAACTGCAACTCCGCACTCCCTGAACTACCAGATATGATCAGACATCGAGTCGGCTCCCCTCCCCGCTTATCAAAGGGGACCGTCAGAGTCGAGACGCCTTGGGAATACGGATTGAAGTTCCGTTTATTGAAGATATAAGGAAGCAGATTTGGAGGGCTCCTAATCGCATCAAGAATTTAATGACCTGAATATACGGGGCGTCTCCAATGGGAAGAAAGGAAGAAGATGGAGCACATCTTCATGCTCAACTACCTTGGTCCGGATCGAAGTGGCATCCCAACGGATCAACTCAGAAAAAATTTCAGGGACAAGCCACCGATCCTCCAACTCGTGGGCGTATCGCACACGATTGGAAGTTATCCAACCCTGATCTATCAGATCGAGCGAGCGGACCACAACCATACTCGAGAGGAGATAGATTAAAGCTATTTGTCGTTCCTTCTACCAGACAAATTTTATCGTCTGTTTCAGATGTACAAGAGAAAATACCAGACGCCCTCTGGTTACATCAAGAAGGAAGGACTTGAAGGGTTAAAGAGATTCATGGTGCGGCAGATCAAGTTCCACACCGCACATAACCTTCAAATTGCCGTAAAGAACAATATGAAGAAGGTCAACATGGAGTCTCCGCTCATGAAAGGCTTCTCGCTCAACGACTTCCTAGAAAATTACATCTTCAAGAAACCTGGCCCGCATCACTTATCGGAATCCAATTATTGGAAAGACGAGAGTTATGATGAAGTCTGAAGTTAACAAATTTTGTGATGGGACGTTGAAGCTCGTGCGGAAGAACATCGAGAAGAGGTTGGCGGAGATCACTGAAGAAACAATCATTGAGGATCTTGGTGAAGAAGAGGCCCCACTCCTAAATGAGCTTCCGGATGCTATAACGAAAGAATGGAGTTGAGGAATGATGTCCGACATCACGAGACAACATTGGGATTAAGGAGATCATTCTACGCCCGACAAGGATAAACAGAGCTGAAATGAAAACAAGCACAAAGGGAGAGATTGAAGAAACATAGAATTGTGCTTTGTTAATTAGTTATCCTTTAATTATGGGCGTAACTCATAGTTTTGATAGTGTAGGACTTAATAGTAAATATACCATGCAAATAGCTATAAATACAACGTACACTATCGAAATCAATACAAAAGAATTTTCGGAAAATCAAAAAGTATTGAACTCACATTCTAGAGAGAGAAAGGCAATCGAAAAACTTCCACTCTCTAATTGTTTCTCTCTCCCGATCTTCAAACTCGATATTCGGCCGAAGGTAATTCTCGAGATTTATTAATCAAATATCTAGAATTCATGCTTAGCTTGATTGTTAGTTGATGAAATAGGACCTAACAATGTGTATAGTTAACTCAAAATATGATCTATTTATAATGAATATAAACGTATGAAAATACGTTTATCAAACCACTTCTCTTGTGGGTAGACTGAGTTTGAGGATGATGCCATTGATTCTGAAATGTGGACTATAGATAGAACTATTAGTCAATAATCGCGAGCAAATGTCCTATTTCGTGTATTTATAGTGAGGTGTGACTTAATTATTTGAGATTTATTCGTAGAGATATAATGTCCTAAATTCCAGGTGTTCATGCATTGCTGGCAATTTTCGATGTATTTAGTTTGTGTTAAATGATTTCTGAAGTCGTTTAAATAATATTAGGAATCTAAGGAAAGATTTTCGAAAGTAAGTTGGTTGCGAAACTTTTCTAGGTATGATCGCAAATCGGGTTTGGAAACTACTTTTCGCGTTGGAACAATTATCGAAGTGTTGGTTCGTAAATCAGGTTTACAAAATGTAAGTGCGAAATTTTTCTAAAGAGTGATATCGAAAATCGTGTTTCATAAGTGATTTGCGTTCGAAAATTTTCTAAGTGTATCTTACGAAAATCGGGTTTTCGGAGCGGTTAAGTCTGAAATTTTTTTCTAAGTGTTCGTTTCGAAAATGTGACTTTTTCGTATGTCTTGCGAAAATAATTTGAATATAAAGCTTGAGAAATCGGATTTTTGAAAGTTGAGTTCGAATATTTTAAAAGGGAACGCGAAAATGATTTTCAAAAGGTGTGCGAAATGGGAAATTTTTCGAAGCGGCCTGTGAAAATCAGGGATTGCAAAAATAAGTGGCTTTTGCAGCGGCTTGCGAATATTGGGGATTTTAGCACTGTCTTCCGAAAATCGGGGATTCCGCAGCATCTTGCGGAAATCGGGGAGTTTCGTAGCGACTTGTGAACACCGATAATTTTCGAAACAACGAATTTCAAAACATTGAAATCTAATTTCATTGCGAAAATCAAATCTTCACAAAAATTTGCGAAGTTTATTGAAAAATATTATTACAGAACTTCCATTAAGGATTAACCGAAGCTCAAACACGATTAAAGCTCAAATTATGCCCTAATCCGAAGAAAAATTTTAAGTGCAATTTTTTCGAAAAGATGGGGGTTCAAAAATCGATCATTGATGATTAAAAAGTATGAAAGGAGAGTCGATTTCGAGTGTAATCGATGCCTAATCATCAAAACACACAGATAATTTTTGGTTAGCTACCTTTAATTTGCGAACAATTTGAAGGATTTTAGAGTTTTTGGTATTTTTGGTGATGATGATTTGTGTATTTTGCAATTGGATTCTCGCAAGGGCTAATTTTCGTAAGTGACAGATTTGCGGAACCTTTTACAATGTAAGGCTGCAAAAATCCCAATTTGCGAAAATGGAGTGATGGGAAAAGTCATCGAACATTTTTCTAAGTATTTTTAAGTGAGAAGCAGATAAATTTAAGATTTTCTTATAAATTTAAATAATATATAAAAAATTATTCATAATAATACGTATATTATATAAGAATAAGATAAAGTAAAAATATTAAAACCATAGTAAAATCTTTACTCACCCCATTTGTCGTCTTATATTCCTTCAAAATAAAGTAAGTGTAAAAAACACAATAAATGCATAAATGTGTATAGTTCACTCAAAATATGATCTCTTTATAATGAAGATAAACGTATCTTATCAAACCACTTCTCTTGTGGGTAGGCTGAGTTTGAGGATGATGCCATTGATTTTGAAATGTGGACAATAGATAGAACTATAAGTCAATAATCCAGAGCAAATGTCCAATTTCGTGTATTTATAGTTAGGTCGGACTTAATTATTTGAGATTTATTCGTAGAGATATAATGTCCTAAGTTCCGTGTGTTCATGCGTTGCTGGCGGTTTTCTATGTATTTAGTTTGTGTTAATATGATTTGGTGTTTGAAGGTTTGCGTATTTCGCAATTGGATTTTTACAAGGGCTAATTCTCATAAGTGAGAGGTTTGCGGAACCTTTTACAATGTAAGGCTGCGAGAATCCCAATTTGCGGAAATGGAGTGATGCGAAAAGTCAACGAAAAGTTTTCTTAGTATTTTTAAGTGAGAAGCAGATAAATTTAAAATTTTCTTATAAATTTAAATAATATATAAAAAAAAATTATAATTAATACTTATATCATATAACAATAAGATAATAGTAAAAATATTAAAACAATAGTAAAATCTCTTCTCCCCCTTAAAAATTCAAAAAAGCCCATTTGTAAATAAATCGGCAAGCTGTAACTCGGTGCAAATAAAATACATGTCAATTGTCTTGTTGTTAGGTCCTATTTTATCAACTATCGATCGATCTAAGCATGAATTCTAGATATTCGAATGATAAATCTCACAATATACCTTCGGTCGAATATCATCTTTGAATATCTTGAGAGAGAGAGTTTCTCGATTATAAATCTCTCTCTTAGAATGTGAATTCAATGCTCGTGTTTTTCTAAAAATAAACTTGGGTATTGATTTTGATAGTGTAAATTGTATTTATACCTATTTACATGTTATATTTACTATTTGATCCTACACTATCAAAACTACTAATTACGCTCCTAATTACAAGGACAAAAAATTACAAAGCACAATTCTAAATTCTCTTCCATCTCCCCCTTTGTGCTTGTCTTCGTTTCAGCTCCTTTTATCCTTGTTGGGCGTAAAATGATTTTCGCAATCCCAATGTTGTCTCGTAACGTCGAACAGCATTCCTCAGCTCCAATCACTCATTTATCGCATCCAAAAGCTCATTTAAGAGTGGGGCCTCTTCTTCACAAAGATCTTCGAAGATTGTTTCTTCGGTGATCTCTCCCAATCTATTCTGGATGTTCGTCCTCACTAACTTTAGTGTCCCATCACAGAACTTGTGGATCTCTGACTTCATCATAGCCCTCGTCTTTCCAATGACTGGATTCCGATAGGTTATGGTGAGGCCAGGTTTCTTGAAGATGTAGTTCTCGGGAAAATTGTTGAGTGGGAAGCCCTTCATGAGCGGAGACTCCATGTTGACCTCTTCATATTGTTCTCTATAGCGATTTGAAGGTCGTGTGCGGTGTGATACTTGATCTGCCGCACCATGAATCTCTTCAGTCCCCCGAGTCCTTCAGTCTTGATATATCCGGAGTGCGTCTGGTATTTTCTCTTGTACATCTAATACAGACGGTAGACCTCATCCGGTGGAAGGAAAGGGAGATAGCTTTCATCTATCTCTTCTCGAGTGCGGTTGCTGTCAGCTCGCTCAATATGTAGATAGGGGTAGGGTAGCTTCCGATCGTATGCGAAACTCCCACGAGTTGGAGAATCGGTGGCTTGTCCCTGAAATTTTTCTTTAGTTGATCAGTTGGGATGCCACTCCAATCGGGGCCAAGATAGTTGACCATGAAGATGTGCTCCATTATCTTCCTATTTTCCCAGTGTGAGATGCCCCATAGATTAAGTTCGTTGATCTTCTTTATTCTGTTTGGAGCCCTCCAGCTATGCTTTCTAACATCTTCAATAAACGAGACTTTAATTCTGATATTCTCCCACGGAGTCTCGACTCTAACTGTCCCTTTTGATAAGCGGGGAGGAGGGTCGACTCTGAGCCTGATCATTTCGGGTAGCTCTGGGAGAGCAGAACTGTAGTTCTCGCCTTCTTGAAGTTCTTCATCTTCAAGCTGCACCAGGTCCACTGAAGCTTGTTGTAAGAAATATCTGACGTTGGAGAGACGACCTTGAGCAGCTTCCTCTGGTTCCCATTGCGTCGTCCATTTCTCATTTAAGATATAATCGTCTACGATTAGATGTGGATCGTAGACGACTGCTTCTGTTTCGGCTTGGAGGAGGTTAGGGGTCGGGATTGGATTTGGATTTGTAGGAGAGCGAGGTAGTGTGTGGTATGTGGTGGGAGGTGTGGTTGTTTGTTGGCGGGTGGTTGTGTGGTTGGTTGTGTGGTTGTTGGGTTTGAGGATGATCCTCCAGCTTCTTGAGTCTTTGTTTGTTCTCGACTCACGACCGCTCTGTGTGGTTCGTTGCCGTTTCTCCCCCTCATGACGATCCGGAACATCGGGATCGTCATGTCATCTGGTGCGGGAGCTTACTTCTCGGCACCTTGTTTGTGTGGCGGCTCTGGTTCATCTACCAGCGTTTTGTAGAGACTCTCCTTAGCGGGGGTCCTGGTCTCTAATGCGAGGTGGCGGGAGATGAGTATGTCGTGAAGCTGGGTGATCGGGATGGTATAGGGGTTGATGAGAGACGGTGATGGAGTTGGGGTGGTGAGGGTGGGTTGTATGGGGGTGTGTATGGTGGTGGTAAGAGGTGGTGAGGAGACGGGGGTGGTTTGTGTGTCGGTCAGAGCAGCCTCGGAGACTGGTGCTTTCCCGGTATCACATCGAGAAGTCTCGATGGCTTTAAGCATGTAGTCCATCAGACGATCTTCGAGAGAAGACATGGATGTGGATAGTGCTTCCTGTAGACGTTGCTTCGTTACGATCATTGGTGGAGTGGCGCCAGGGAGGTGCTCCACTATCACAACATCGGAAAAGGTTTCCGATGTGCCGCCTTGAGTAGGTCTTGATGGTCTGGAACATCCTGGGACATCCGTTGTCAACCCTAAAGTCACCACCTCAATGGGTTGGCCTATTATTGGCTCCGAAGATATCGGGGGTCCAATAGGGTTTGCTGATCCGTTGGTGGAGATGTTAGCAACGAAGCCGGTACTGTTGAAGGATATACAGATGGGACGGAGAGTTGCTGTCGGCGAGCCCCTTCTTTGGAGTTTGTACTCTTCATCTGAGTCAGTGGCCTCAGGAGAGACCTCTCGAGGAACACCTTCGGGCTCGATGGCTGGTGTCTCCATCACCTGAGCCGTGGCTTCAGGCTCTGTTGTTTCCACTAGCGATTCCTTTTGAGAAGGTGTCGGAGCTGGATCCAAGGCTCGTACAATTTCCTCCGTGATGGAGTTATTCTGACAGTAGTCTTGGTAAGCCTCGTCCGTTTGATCAGCTAGTCGGAGCAGCTCCAATGAGATCAGCATTGGTTGGAGCGCTAGGTCGGCTGCCTTCGGGTTGTGAAAGAATCGAAGGGGTGGCGGAATGTATTCCCCAACTGGTTGTAGTCTCGGGATCTCTGGATGGATTTCCATGAAGTGTGAGATCAGCGCCGGGAACCACCGTATGTAGGGGAGAAACTTGGCCTTCGACTTGGTCTCCCTTTGACGTATTTGGTCCGCTAGATCATTCCATATCAGCTGGGCCACGTCATATTTCTTGGAGAAGATCACTCCATGAAAGATGCGAAGGATATTCCCGTTCGCCTTGCCGAAGCCGGAGTGTTTTGGGGAGAGGCATTTGTTGATTATGCCGAACAACGTCTTCCATGGATGTGGGATCTCACTATTTTGAAAGTACGCCAGTTTGGTCATCGGGGGTTTGTATCCCATCTGGGGCATATCTTCTACGATCTCCGTGTCCGTTGGAAGTTGATCATATTTGTCGTAGTGCGGGAGATCGAGCACCATTGCCATCAGATTTTTCGACAGGGCGAGATGTCTTGTGTTGATCTTCATCATATATTCCACGCTATCGCCGTTGACGAAACTCTTCATACTTCCCCAGAATTTCTGGAGATAGACCATTGGTACGGTGGACGTCCTGGTCAAGGCTGGCCATAGTGGGTGTCCTTTGAGGATGGAGATGATGACTTCATCCGGACACCGAAACGTTGTAAGGTCCAGCTGGTAGTTGTTATCTTGAACTGGCAAGTAACTTCCAGAGGGGTAGATGTTAGGATAGTTTGAAGTTGCCATATCTGAAAAAAAATGAAAGATAATTCATTAGTTGGGAAATTTCATATGCGAATAAACGGGATTAGAATGGACATAGAAAAAATTGTAAGTGTTAAGGTTTATGTTCGGAAGACTTAGTGAAAAATTTTGAAAAATTTGTAAAATTGACTAAGTCTTAGAAGTGTATTTTTATTCGATCAGGAATTTATTCGAATGTTAATTTTTGCAATCGAAAATTTTCTAAGTCTTGAAAAATTTTCTAGGTCTTTTTCAGCGTGTTTTTATTCGAGTGACAATTTATTCGATCGTTAAATTTGCGATCGAATAAAAATGTGTCGAATAACGCATGTTTTCGCCGATGACTTTTACGATCGAATAAAATATTATCGAAAACAATAGTTTTTCGCTGAGTAATTTTGCGATCGAATAAAAAATTGTCGAAAAACTTCAGTTTTTCGCCACTTAGTTTTGCGATCGAATAAAAGAATATCGAAAAACTTAAAGTTTTCGCCGCTTAGTTTTGCGATCCAATAAAATTTAATCGAAAAATTAAGTTTTCGCCGCGAAGTTTTACGATCGAATTAAAATATATCGAAAACAAAAGGTTTTCGACGCTGAGTTTTGCGATCAAATAAAACTTATCGAAAACTAAAGTTCTTTGACTACACTGTTTGCGATAAGAACTTTTTCGATCGAAAAATTTTCAAATCAAACAGTAAACGCGAAATATGTAAATTTCGATTTCTGGGTAAATCATGAGTTAACCTGGGTTCGGAACGTTCAGAAAACAGTTGCGAATCCAAATATCATGATTTTAACCCAAACAACCGAGTTTAAACACGTTGATTTTAGAGTTTAAAATAGTTTTTAGTCGAAAAAGTATGAAAATGAAATTTCTTCAAATGTTTTCGAGAAACTGCTTGCGAATCGTATGTTTTTTAACGGAAAATGATTCGAAACGTGTTTCTACCTTCGAAATGGGCGAGTTAAGGAAGAAAATCACAGAGATAGAGGAGGTTTTGTTGAAATCGCCGTAGTTCAAAGTATGTTTTTCGGAAGTCGAAAAGTTTTTCGATGGAACTGAGTTGCATGTGAGTGAGTTTTCGATAAAGTGGTATTAATACTTTACGATCGGGTAAGGTAAAAATACGTTGGGCCATAAAAAAAATTTAAAAATTGGGCTTTAGTCAAAATTCGGATCTGATTAAACAAAAATTTAATCTTTTATAGATTAAGCCAAAAAATTAATACTCCCTGTATTTCTGAAAGAGATGAAATTATCTCCTAATGTCGATGAAATTATCTCTTAATGTCGATGAAATTCAACATTTGACTCTCGGATGTGCTCTAAACTTTCTCTGATGCTTAGAAAAAATATTAGAAGCCATGTTCTATAAGTAAATCATATAGGAGATAACAACAAATTCTCATATAAAACTCCCCCTCAATAATTGCACGATTTAACTTTTCAGCATTTAAGCACATATTTAGTACAATTTGGCATATGAAAATTTACGATTTAAGGACAAGTAACGCATTTTAAACAATTCAGCATAGATTCATTAAATTTTTGCGTTTTTTCAAAAAAATTCGCATTTTATCAATTCTGAGCCAATGCATGTATTAATTCATTTTAAAATGTGCGAGAGATAAGGTTGAAGGCTTAATTGGGTTTGATAAAGAAAAAGAATGTCGGAGAAGGCCCAAAAGGGGATTTCTAGGGGAAAAATTAAAGGATTTATAATTTGGGCCAAGTGAGGAATTTCCTACTATGCCCTTATCATTTTCATGACGAAATAATCACAAAAGTAAGAATGAAGCTACGAAGTACAAACCAAAGCATAGTCATTTGAAGTGTGACACACTCAAGAAAAAATTATTGAGGTTTAAATTCTCACATATAAGATGTGGCTTTGTGTCTAGTGAAACAAACGAAGCTCTTTGAATAAAAGAATGTAACGTGAATTTTTAGGCAAAAAACTAAGCATATATATCGAAGAAATATTTTTGTGAGTAATTCAAAAATAGGCAAAATTTTCGTTATCCCCCATTTTTTTTTGTATTATTATTACTTTATATATATTATTATGTACATAAAAAAATTTTGAAAGATAGTGTCACGCAACATAATCAAGGAATATCGAGAAGCATATAGAGTATCAAATAGAGGCATAGTAGAGCATGTAAACCACATGTCAAGTAAGATTGAGATTCAACATGCCTAATTTAGCAATAAGGAATTGGAATCGTTTTTCATCCAATGCGTTAGTTAATAACGGGGCTTGTTTTAGTCCATAGAGAGCTTTGTCCAATCGATAGACATAATCGGGATGATTTTCGTGCCCAAACCCGTCGGGTTGAGCGACGTAGACTTCTTCTTTTAACACACCATTAAGAAAGGCGGTTTTAACATCCATTTGATAGACTTTGAAGTCTTTATGAGCCGCGTATGCTAGAAATAGTCGAATTGCTTCGATACGTGCTACCGGAGCATACGTCTCATCGTAGTCAATTCCTTCTTGTTGGTTGTATCCCTTGGCTACGAGTCGTGCTTTATTCCTGATAACTTCACCGTTTTCGTTTTTCTGATTTTTGAAAACCCATTTAGTTCCAATTATTGTTTTGCCTTGCGGTCGAGGAACTAATGTCCAAACTTGTAGACGCTCGAATTGGTTGAGTTCATCTTGCATTGCGATTACCCTATCCGGGTCTTTAAGAGCTTCGCCTACCTTAATTGGTTCGTTTTAGCTTAAGAAGCATGTGAATAAGCTGCTCTGTGTAGACATCCTAATGCATTCTCCACTTAAATGATCACCGATGATTTGGTTAATAGGATGAGCTCGAGTCCATTTGCGTTCATGAGGAATAACAGAAGTAGATTCTTCGTTGGTTTGTAGATCGAGACATCCTGAATTGATGGGCTGATCATTCGTAGTTGGGAAATTCAATTCTGAGGTTGAATTGGAAGGAATTTCCTCATCTGCATTTGTAAGAGCTGTTGCACTAGTTGAAGATTCAGAATTATGAGTTTCTGGAACATTTGTTGGAGTCTGAGGATTGAGAGTTTCAATTGTAATTTCTTACATAGAGGGAGAAGGAGCACTGCTTGGTATTGAATGAGAGGAAGCAGGCAGTTGAAACTCGTTCCGATAGAAATGTTCAAATAGAGAATCTAAATCTTCTAAGTCGGCGGGAATTGCTTCTCTTGACTTTGAGGTAGAAGTTGTCGAAAGTTGTTGACCTTGTGCCAACACGCCTATAAGCTCGGGTTCTGAACTGTTTTGTTCAGAAGCCATTTCCGTCATTTCTTGAAAGGTGACGTTGTAGCTTTCAAGAATTGAACGGGAAGACTTGAGGTAGACGCGATATAATTTAGAAGTAGAGGAATATACGACAAAGATGGCTTCAAAGGCTTTGGGATCGAACTTACTTCGATGCTCCCGATCGTTGGCCAACATTTGCAACTGAATACTTTAAAAAATGAGATATTCGGGATTCTTTGATTAATGATCTCATATGGCGTCTTTTCGAAGCGTTTAAGAATAATTGTCCTATTTTGAGTAAAACATGCCGTACTCACTGCTTCAGCCCATAGAAAGTGAGGGAGACCGGAATGGATCAGCATTGTTCTTGCAGCTTCAACAAGAGTCCGGTTCTTCCGTTCTAAGATGCCATTCTGTTGAGGCGTTTTAGCGGCTGAAAATTGTTGAATAATTCCAAGTGATTGATAAAAATTGTTGAGACTCTGATTCTTGAATTCAGTCCCGTTGTCAGTCCTGATTACTTGGATTTTCTTTTGCAGGAGATTCTGAGTTGTATTCACAAAGCTTTTTATCAAGTCTCCAGTCTACAATTTAGTTTGGAGATATCTTGTCCAGGTGTAGCGAGAATATCGTCGACAAATACTAACACATATTTTCGATCCTTGATACTTTGTGTACGCATTTGTCCGCAAAGGTCCATGTGAAGTAATTCAAAAGGTCGAGATGTAGAAGCAACTTGCTTGAGTTTGTGTGATGCTCGCTTCATTTTTCCCATTTGACAAGCCGAACAAGTAGGCTCTTGAGGTATGGAAATAGTTGGTAGACCGTGTACCAACTTTTTGATTGAGAGTTTGTGAAGAGCTTTGAGATTTTGATGAGACATTCGTTGATGCCATAAATTGTTCCTCTTGATTGTAGTCTGTGAGATGAGGCAAACAGTTGTCGAAGGTCGAACTGTTGTCAGATTGATGGTGTATAGAATTGATCTTCGTGATCCTGTTAGAAGTTCTTGATTCTGACTATTAAATATTCTGCACTGGTCAGCTAGAAACACCACTTGAAATCCTTTGTCACAGAATTGTCCTATGCTTAACAGATTGTGTTTAAGACCTTGGACGTAAGAGACATCTTTAATCGTCAGATTCTGCAGTAGAATATCTCCAAAGCCTAGTATTGGAGCTGAATCATTGTTACCGAATCTGACTTTTCCATTGTAACGGTCTTGGTAGTTGCTTAACAGTTCTTGATTTCCCGTCATGTGTGTGGAGCAACCATAATCTAAATACCACACATGATGGATCTGCATAAAAATTTTAGAGAGACATAAGTACCCACTTAGTAATGGGTCCTCTCGGATTAGCAGATTTGATAGGTAAGGTTTGTTCATTTTTTGTTCCTAAATCATTTATGTTTTTAGGTACCCAAACCAACTTGGTATTAGTTGGTTTAAGAGGTACCTCTTTAGGCAATTTGGCCTTTTGGGCTTGCGCTGGCCTAGATGGTGTCATGGGAACCCATTGAGGTCGAATCTTACATGGGAGAATAATTTCAGCGCGGACAAATGTCTTATTAATCTTAGTGCATGAGAAAATCTTTTCTCTAGCTAGTCTCTTAAGGTGTTTGGCTGAGTGTACTTTGACCGGATACCTTAAATGAGGACAAGAATGTATCGAGCTATAAGCTTTCTGAATAGCCGGATCTTGTTTCCTACGAGACTTAAGACTTGCATTTGTCTTAGAATGATGATTTATATTTTTAGAAGAAGAGCCGATTTTAAAATTTGTGCTTTCAAAATTAATAGGCTTTAACACATAACTGGAAGCAACAACTTTAAAGTTTGAAACAACTGTCTTCTTGCGAGTGTCCATAGTTTTTGATACATTTCTATCGTTAGAAGATCATCTAAAGTTTTAATCCTTGAGTAAAGTTTCTTACGTTCGTCATAGATTTTTTTGAAATTATTTTTAGAAATTTCTAAATCTCTCTGATAATCGATAAGAGTCGTATTAAGTTCATTGACTTTTGTCTCAGAGGTAGTAGCTATGGTTAATTCAAGACTAAAGCCGGATCTTTCTTCTACTTTTGTGTTGAAGTTCGTCTCTAAAGCCGGAAGGTGTGTGAAGTCGCTTGCCGGATTTTTTGAGAATTTCCTCTTTTGTGTTCCATCTCTCCCTTTTATAGCGACGAAACTCCCCCCATTTTAGTTCAACCTTGTGTTGGAATCGGGGAATTCGATATGAAATTTGGAGAGACGTACACGAGCGGCAACTTCGGTCATTGAAGCTCGTGGTGTTTGTTTGATTCAACGACGCTTAAGAATTTAGTATTTCCGATCAATCATCACTTTCGTTGTTGTATTGCTCTCATTTCTTTAGTACTACTTCTCCCCCTCATGATGATCGAGTGGGGAGATCGTCATGACAATGTATCAAAATGGGGCATCGTCGTTTGCAAAAAGATTGTATCGTCGTGACAAGGAGATGGAGTTTGTAGACTTCGTAGGAAATCAAATTCGGTAATAACCCGACGGAGCCACGAAGGCGTTCCACCGATATAAAACCGGGGCCACATAGGCTTCCCGTTGACATCGTCCTAGGAGCGTTGCTCGTAGAAGATGGCCTAATACCATTGTTGGTTTGATGTTGCAACGGCAGAACTTCATTTCGATCATCGAAGCATGTCTGAGAATGACATGTCTACGAAATTTCTAACTTGATTACAAAGACCAAGTATATAAAAAGTGTATGTGTCCTAGAAATTATAAAAAATTAGGAAGTGAGGACACATTAGACACCATGTGATCAATAATAGAGTGGTACGGGACGAATTACCACTTAGTTCAATATCTCCCACTTCCGAGTGAAGTGGTGATAGTAGACGTGGCTCCCCGTGAGAGGATGAAACATCAGTCTTTTAAGAGACGATGAGTGGGTAAGGCTTGGTTGCTCATGCATCGTTGGACCTAATGCGACGTCTTCTACCCGGGAGCTAATCAAATTAGCACATGTACCTATGGGGTTAGTCCGAAATATTTGTGAGAGAAGGGATTTATGTACCTTCAAAAATTTCCAGATCATCGAAGTCATCTTGCTTGTTGTTCGCATGATGTAGGATAGGTGTTAAGTCGGATCGTCTCAAATGATCGGACGCGTTCCGGGGTTAGGATCATGTCGGTTTAGACTGAACCATGGGAACTAAAAATCCATGCTTCCGGGATACGAGATGAGTGCTGCTCTATCTGAATCAGCAAGCCGGAGCCGGTCGTTGAAAATGAGCATTTGGATCGTCATGAAGATTGTCACCTTTGCCGTTTTGGAAATATTTGTCTGTTGTATGTTCGAATTTCTTCCTTGAAGTCCGTCGAAGTTGTCGGAGGAAATGTCCATGAAGCTTAATGAAGATGAGAGGAGATAGTTTTTTTTTAATATATTTTCTCTTTTTTTTTATATATATGAAGTATATGGGCTTTTTTAACAAAATAAATAAAAAAAAATATAAATTAATTAAATAGGGCGTTTTTCGCACCTATTACTAAAATAGTGCGATTTGGGGTATTACCAGCGACGTCGCGCCTAATGGACGCGTCGTCGCAGCTAATGGACACGACGGATCATATTTCGCGAAATGCTGGGCCATTGTATTGGGCCGGTGTAATGGGCCAATATTTCCGGCCCAGACTCATTTGTCGCGGGTAATCGGCGCGACGTCGCGTCCATTAGGCACGACGTCGGGGAAATATAGACTCAGATATATTTCTCGTCCCTCATTTTCTCCCTCACTCTCTCTCACTAACCCTAACCATAACCCTACCCTAACGATCCGGCCTCCTTCTTGGCCGCCTCCGTCCGCCCGTGTCCGCCGCTCACCCCGCCGAGCTCCTCCCGCACAGCTCGCCCTCTGCCCTCTCTCTCTCTCTCTCTCTCTCGCGGTTTCTCTTCGCCTCCGCCCTTGCCACCTCGGCCGGTCCGCCCGCCGAACGCCCTCACCACCTCCGTCGGTCTCTGTCTCGCGGTTTCTCTCTCTCTCTCGGTATCTCTCTCTTGCTCTCTCTCCGCCGCCTCCGCCACCGCCGCCGCCGCGTGCGCCACTGCCGCCTCGTGCGCCAACGTGTGGGCCATTCCAGCTCTATGACATAACTGTTTTAGGTCATTGTTCTTGAATTCAGTGTTGAAGTTTGATACGACATGGCGTAGACAAAACCGGTGTACACCAATCGGCGGCCTAAACGCTGCTAATTCGCTTACCGCAGCCAATATTCCTATAAAAAATTACGATCAATCGATGAAAAGGGTGTCAAATCAATACATGAATGTATGTAGGAAAATACAAATACCTCGATGACGATCCGAAATGAGACATACACCTTGTTCATGCAACACGTGGATGTTAAGTAAGTTCAGGAACCAACGCCAAGAATGTCTGCTTTCCGTTGAAACAATGGCAAAAGCAAGGGGGAGAATATTTTGATTTGCATCGAGCCCAGATGCAATTAGCATTTTATGATCGTATTTGGAGTATAAGTGTGTAGCGTCAATGCAAACAACTCTACGACAATGCCTAAACCCATCAATACAAGGTTTGAAAGCCCAGAAAACATACCCCAATTTCTTCACAATGGGGGCTTCAGTTGGAAGATTCAACCACTTGACGACCATGTCGGGGTTGTAACGTTTCAAAGCTTTCATGAAGATAGGAAGTTGTTGGACTGAAGTTTCCCAGGTGCCGTAAATATTTTCTTTCGCCCTTTTGAGGCCATGCCACGCTTGAATGTATGAGATGTCGTACCCGGTACTGTCCTTCACCAGCTGCTTTACATTCTTTGGTAGAAATTGAGGGTCTGTCTTCAATATTCCAATCAACATTCTCGCAATTGTGTTTCGCGAAATGTTACGGTGTGTTCTCGCCAACTCGTTCATGTAGCATGTGTGTGGCCCCCCATATATCTTAATCTTCCAATAACATTTTTTCGGTTTGAAGCATGCTCGTAACCTCCAGTGACAGTCATCGTTATGGTTTCATTTCCCGCCCCATACAGTTTTGTTACTTTCTTAGACGTGAAACTCACGTCTAGCCACCCTGTAAGAATAATCGCCAACAGCTTCTTGTAAGTGAGCTTTGGTACTAAATGTCATACCGACTCTGAACCTGGGATTGTCCCTACTGTAAAAATCACCGCCGACCTCGTTGGGTTTTGGAGGCGCCATTTGATATGTTGAATAAAAAGGCACGGGCTGGTAAGGCGCACGAGCATCATCCGCCGGCAATGGAATGTCATTCTCGGGACCATCATTGTTTCCATCATCGTCGCTAGCGTCGTTATCATCTGCGGGATCTGGAAAATCGTCCATTGCACCACCAACGTCATCAGCTTCAGAGTCACTAGCATCACTATTTTGCAAGTCTTCGGGCACAGGCTCAGGTTGTGACACATTCGACATATTAGGAACATCACGACTGCTCGAAGGAATGTCTATATGAGGAGGGTGGAGTGAAAAGTCACTCATTCCTTGAGTAACTGTCGTGAGATCAGGGAACGAGTGGCTGGAGGTGATGTTGGTGAACACGTCGGGTGCCTCTTCATTACGATCGGGATGAATGTTCGTTGGCCTCGACAAACACTTCAATTAAATTAAGTTCCGCATCAGCATCCAAGAAGTACGATAGTTCCGCGTCGTTTGAAATTTGAAAGAGCCTCTGATAGAGTCGAGAATGCTGATAGTATTCATTCTTAACATGAACTGTTAAGGAGGAAAAATTGTTGTCGAGGCGAATAACCTCATATAGCATGCCCAGAAATTGAGCAAAGGTAGTGTTGCGACGAATTCGTCTAAAATTAATGGGTGGGATGCTGTAACGAACGGAGTTTCGTAATGATTTCGCCACCGTAGTAGATAGAGACTTGAATTTTACGAGATGTCATAATTTGAGGAGAAATTTAAATACTTCAAGTTGTTTTTTACATATCAAAGTATATGGAATTATAGTACTTTATATAGGGAAAATCGTCGCATTTAATAAAAGCGACGTCGCATCTATTGGACGCGACGATTCTTCTGCAAAACTCGTGAACGTTACGTCCACATCAGTTCTGAAGCCAAAAGAAAAAGAAAATTGCAGAGAACACGTGATCGTATTGTCACCATCGTCGCACCCAATGGACGCGACGACGCGTTTATTAACCGCGACGACAGGCCCAAATACGCTTATTGGCCCATTTGCAGCGCTTAAATGGGCCAAAAATGGAATCGCGTCCATTAGGTGCCTCAAAGCACTCTATTTTAGTAATAGGTGCGAAAAACACCCGATTTAATTAATCCATATTTTTTTTCGATTTATTTTGTTAAAAAATCCAAGTATATGTGTATATTTATAAGAAATATATAATAGTATATAATATTATATATATATGTGGGGTGCAGGTGAGAGTTTGTCGGGTTGGAGTCGAGTAGTAGACATATCGAGAAAAAAAAGTTTTGATGAGGTGTATCGAGAAAAAGTTTCGAGTGAGGTGTATCGAAAACAAAATTTTTGAATGAGGTGTAGTGAAATTTTTTTCGAGTAAGGTGTATCGAAAAAATAAATTTCGGATGAGGTTTGCGATAAAATTTCTCGATATAATGGAGAAAAATTCTCGATAAAAAATTTTACAATAACGTTCCATTAGAAAAATTTCACGAGAAAGTTGTACGAAAAAAAATTGTCGATAAAGTTTTAGAATTACGTCTCGAGAAAGTTTGTCGACAAAAAATGTGTCGAGAAAGTCTTGCGAGAAAATTTCTCGAGAAAGTGTAGAAAATTTATCGATAAATTTTGTCGGTAGAATTTTAAAAAATTCAATGTTTGAAAACTATATCTATATTTTTATTTCTCCCTCTCAAATAACGCATCCAAAAATAAAGTTTCTCCCCCTAGAAAGTTGCGTAGTAAGATTAAAAAAATATTACAAATCTCTTTCCCTTAATTCTGTCCTTTAAAGTTTTAACTCCCCCTCAAAAATTAAAATTGTTGCTCCCTCTTAAAAGAAATAAGAGTCGTTCCTCTTTAAAATAAAAGAGTAGCTCCCCCTCAAATTATGCTCATTTAAAAATGTTATATTGAAAAAAAAAATATGGTATTTATCATTTCCGTGTGTAATATGCATTTAGAATTTAAAATCTCTTAAAGTTTTGAAAAAGCATATTTAAAATGTACCATATTGAAAAATAATAGGTATTTTTCAGTGTAGCTCGTATGCGTCGGTATCAGAGTCGGATCCGGAGCTATCTTCATATGAGGAGTTATCTTCTCAAAATCTCTGAACTCGGTATCAGAGTCGGATCCGGAGCTAGGCAGCTTCACAAACATTTCCTTGGAGGATTTTGTGCTCCTCTTGGATCGGTTGTCGGTTACTAAGGCGAGTGAGTCAGCCACTTCCTTTCCTATTAAGCTGCTATCGATCTCATCAACATCGTTGGCGTGTTGTGAGAGACAATCGAAGAAATCGTGGATCTCAATTACGTCGATAACTTTGTTTTATCGGATCAATGTGGCAATTCTTTTCCATTATGACATAAGGGAATTGAGGAATCGGATATTCTGCTCCAAGTTTCAAGCCTCTGGGCATCAAGAGAATCTCTCGAAACAATGATACTTTGGAGGCTAAAAACAGTTCTGCTGTAAAAGGAAATATATCCACTTGTGATTTTATGTATGAACATTGATCTTCTTCATTTCGTCCACTTGGATGACGAATCTTCTATATGTGTCTCTGAGCTCTTCCCCTGGCTTTGCCTTGAATGCATCATAGGCAGCGAGTGTGCTTGCCATCTTGGCCTTTCTCCGAGCTCCATTCCTTGCATCATTCTATGGATCCAATCTCACATCTCTTTCGCGGTGGAAAGAGCATCGAACTGAACGGAGATGTCGTTCGGGATTGCTTGGAGCAGGTAGATTTAATCTAGGAGGTCCGCTTTCTTTCTTAGATTTTCAGCATCGGTGTAGTCCGATGGTGTTTTGAGTATTCTATTTGTAAGTACTGGAGGGTCGATGGTAGCGTCACCAGGAAAGGTCGTCCATTGGCGGGTCCTTTGTTGAGCTAGACCAGAATGTCTTGCCCTTGATCCTTGGATTCAAGGAAATTGAGGAACTTGTTCCGCCATACGGGCTATTCACTGCGTCTGAGCACTGGAAGACCTTAAGTCACTACCCATCGCGACGTGTTAGATATTTTATAGTGTCCAAATGTATTTTATTTTGTGTCTTAGTCTTGTACTTTGATTTACGTTAACTAATCTCTAGGTTGTAGAGATTAGTGTTTCACTTTATGTAATAGGCTTTTAGGGGCCCAAGTATCTACAAATCCGGGACTTAGAAATTTTTTTCGAATTAAAAAGCCCGCGCAATTCACAATCGGATCGCGTCTAGCTCGTTCCTCGCTCGCCCAATTCTCGAGTTACCCGCGATAAGCCTCTTGCCCGACCCTACTTTGTATATGCAAAGACGTAAAACAAAGACACGATCAATTCGGGGAAAACCTGGTCCGCCTACCCGACTTGTCATAATCTTTATTCACGCAAAGTTTACAACGATAGAGAACACTCAAACCCGTGGCACTGAACACGTCTTAACCTCACGCGCCTACACTATGACACGACATGATTATCTCCTAACGTCCCCTTTGGGATCTTAATCACTCACAAAACCCTCGCATGATCCCTCTCAAGCTCGGATGTGTGGCTTGCTCAAAGTGTCGCGCCTTCCCACTCTCTCTCGGATGTGTGTGTTGAATTCTCGTCTAAGGTTTTTGATGAATTTGAACTCGATCTCGGCCTCCTTATATAGGGGTTGGGCAAATTTGGCTCAGAGAGATTTCCTCAACACCCTTATTTGAATTCGGCTGCTGCGAAAATCTCTCCTCGGGATTCTCTCCATGATTCTCTCTCCATGACCATGTCTTCGATCCGTGTGATCCTTGTTTGACTTGGTCTCGATCATGCCCAACAGCCCCGAGATCCTCGTGGACCTCGTCATCTCGTGGGCAACTCTCGCACGCGCCTTGCACGTGCTACCGCACAATCCCGCCTTGGCCGAGCCACCACTTGGCCTAAGCTTTCCCTCCGACACCTCCGTCGATCGCCATCGCCACTGCCACTGTGCGCCGCCACGCACCACTGTGCTTGGCTTGTTCTTCGCCGAGCCACCGCTCGTCGTTGCCTTGGACCTCAACGTCCAAGTTGCCCCACATATGCTTGCCAACCGTCGTCCGCTTGGCCTTGGCCCGCCTGGCCTGGCCTGCACCGTGCCGCTCGTGCATGTCTCCAAGTGCTTCCCGAGCCAAGTGCCTGTGACTTTGTACAACAGTGCTTTCCCTCTTGGCAATGTTCACACTTGCTGATGTGTCACTCGCAAGGTGTAACATCTTATACCCTAATACAAAGGTATAAATACTAAAACCCTACACTTTTATCATTAAGAATCATTTTATCGAAAATAGCGCGACTACAGTAATCGAAACACACACTCACACACACTTAAGGTTTTAGCGTATTATTCGTCGATTTTTCACCAATCTTGTTGCTTGCTAGGTTATTTGAGACCTACACGACGGTGTCCAAGTATGTTGAGTGTTAGGTTATGATCGTTTGACGTACAGTGATCGAGTTAGGGTTGTTGGAATGAAAAGAGTTTGATTTTTTTAAGTTTGAGAGTTGATAGGAATTTTGTTTCGAAAAAATTAGTGCGAAAATCGGGTCTCAAAAATCACATAGAAACTCGTGTTGCGAAAATCGGGTTATGAAAAACAGGTTGCAAAAATAGCGTTTGGCAATTTTTAGTTGTGAAAATTGAATTTCGATAGCTAGTTGCAAAAAATCGGGTTTCGAAAGATAGTTGTGAAAATTTGTACTGAAATTACGGAATATCCGCGGTAATTTTAAGTTGTTACGAAAAATTGTTTGCCACAGTGAGTTGCAAAAATTACTTTCGATACTCAAAATTACGAAAGTGCCACCGAAATTTTAGTTATTGCGAAAATCAATTTTCGTAAAGATTTTCATAACTATTTTCCTAACTTTGTGAAAATGTTTTGCGCAAAGTTTTCTGAACACATATTAGCTCGAAACTGGCTAAAACTTGATGAAACGTTCTGGGTTCTTTCACAAAAATTGAAGAAAAAGTCCTAAAACACAAGAAGAGATAAAAATAACCAAAATAGGTTTAAAATCACTCGAAAAAGTTGAAGAACATTCAAAAAATCTCACGAAATAAAAAATGCGATAAACCAGTAAAAACTACTTCAAATCCAAACGTAAAAATAGTTTTAATCTGTCACGCTAGGCTCTGATACCACTGGCCAAAATCAACCTTACGAACAACAAGAATGGGGAAGTACCTTAAGTGTGTGGTCGTGCGTGTTTTTCTCTCTTAAGGCCCTATAGCGGCGTGAATTCCAATATTGATTCTCATTTAAAGGTTTAGGCTTTTGTATTAATACCCTAAATTAGTTATAAGATACTTGGGCCCTTAAAACGCACATTACAACAAATAAAACACTAGACTCTGCAAAATAGAATCTAGTTCACTTAATAATAAAACTACAAGACAAATATATAAAAATACATTGGACACTATTTTGATCTAACAGTTGATTATCGAATTAAGTGCAGAAATATAGAGTATCGAGAATCTTCGTTAGAGAGCTTTTCGTCAATGTTTACTTCAAAGCACAAGAGAACTCTTGAGATATTTTCTAATGTTTGTTACACGTTTACAAGCTACTTTCACACACCTATATATAGCAACACATATTTTGGTATATTTATATTTTGGTCTCAAACTTAAGCATAATTACAATAAACCCCAAAACAAAGATAATACAAGTTAGAACACAATTTGTGTCTTAACATGTTTATCAATTTTGAACAATTTCATATAATAAACAATAAAGTTCATTATTAAACAATGACACTATTAGTTTGATCCGACAAATTTTACTGGCTTTGATACATGACACGCTCGAATACTAACAAATGTATTAGGTCGCGCAAGTAGTAAAACAGACATAAATCCGAGTATCGAATCCACATGGACAGCTTTAATATGTTCTAGAACATTATTCCTAATTCTAACTTAGGCTAAGAATGTTGTATGAATTTAAAGACTTGTTTGAAGCAAACTAAATAAAGACGTGGACAAATAAATCAAAGCAAATAAGTAAATATAACGATGAATCAGTTAACGACAAACATGATTAAAACACATACTTGACACGGATTAATCATACATCTTCATGCAATTGACATTATAAAATCTCGTAGAAACGGAGAGATAAGTCTATATGTCCATTTTTCTTTTCTCCTCAATCTCATATACTGTGAATTCCTCACTTCTCGTCACATGCTCGCTAGTTTCTTAGTGAGTTACGCACTCCAAAACTTTAAAGCTCTCGTACGACTCATTCTCGAAAACAGCCTTCTCGCATGGAAGCATATGCTCGATAGTCTCCTCATGAGCTATGTAATCTTGAAGAGACATTAGAATTGTGCTTTGTTATTTTGTTATTCTTGTAATTAGGGCGTAATTAGTAGTTTTGATAGTGTAGGACTAAATAGTAAATATACCATGTAAATAGGTATAAATACAGTGTACACTATCGAAATTAATACACAAGTTCATTTTCGGAAAAATTACAAGCATTGAATTCAGATTCTAAGAGAGAGAAAAGCAACCGAGAAACTCCTCTCTCAAGATCTTCAAAGAAGATATTCGACCGAAGGTATTTTGTAAGATTTATCATTCGAATATCTAAAATTCATGTTTAGATTGATCCGTAGTTGATATAATAGGACCTAACAATTGGTATGAGAGCAAGATCGTGATCGTTTTTTGATTGAATTCGCGATTATAAGATCAAAATAATTTTCCAAATTTTTCGATCGAAAACCTTACATGAAATGTATTTTGATCAATGCGCTTAATGTTGCGAATTTTGTTGATGATCTTGCTGATTAGGTGATATAATATATGTTATGAATGATTTACGTACTGATTTCAATCGCTTAGAACTTCAGATTAATTCAGATTTTCGATTTCAATCGATATTTGCATTTGCGATTAAGTTTTCGTTACGATTTGATTTTCCTCATAATCAATATATTTTGCTGTAAAAGGTGGTTAATCTTGTGTTTGTTCATATTCAGAACTAAGAACGAGTGATTATCAAGAATTTCAGCTCTCCTAACTTGAACATTTTGTTTGAATCTGGATTTTTCACTGTTCCATTGAACTTGAAGGCTGTTCTACGATCGTTTTTTCGATCGAAAAACTTGGCTCGAAAAATATTTTTCGAATAAGTTTGCAACCGAGAAATTTTTCGATGATAAACACTGTTCTCGTGTGTTTTACTCAAATATAAGACTCGAAAAACATTATTTATCGATAATTAGTTTTTCGATTCATATATAAATATCTTTTTCGAGCGTAATAAAGCGTATTTTTTTCGACGGATACTATTTTCGCTAAATAAATATCTAATTTTGACTCGAAAAACCTGTAATATTAAAACAAGTATTTCGATCTCCAGATTTTCGATCATTTAAATTTTCGAGTCAAAATTTAGCGAAAACATATTTCGATCGAATAATTCATCCTCGAAAAACTTCTAGTAAAAAATTTGAGTAAAACTTCACGAAACAAATTTTTCGATAAAGGTTTTTGCGATCAACAATTATTTGAAAAACAAGTTTTCGATAGGATTTTTACTCTGCAAAACTCTTACGTTCGAAAAATAATTTTCGATAAATAAAACGAAAAACTTATACGATCGAAAAAAATTTCGATTAAAGGTTTAAAAATTTTTAAATCGAAAACTTTATTGCTCAAAAATTTTTTCGATCACTGCCCAAACATACAAACATTTTACACTATTTTGAAAGAAATCTAAATTCATAATTTTCAAAACTTACGAAAAATATTTGTCTCCGAATTATCCTCTACGATACTCAAAATTTTCGTTCTTAAATTCAAAACTCTTTAGCAAAATTTTGAAGTATCAATTCTCATATCAAATATTTTTTGAAATCAAAACAATTTCTCTTTAACACCCGAAAATAGGTTCGAAAGGGAAATTGCTTAAAGTACGAATCAAACATTACTAACTAAGTTTGTCACTCGTGAAGCACTTTTACCATTTCGATTCCAAACTTTCACGAAGATCCTACCAATCAACTACAAATGGATGCTTACTCACTCAGAAACGACGCCCACCCTCCAATTCTACGAAGAGGCGAATACACTGTCTGGAGAAGTCGATTCATGAACTTCGAAACTACTAATTTGATAGCTTCTCTTCAAGAATGTCCCGCTCAATTTTGGCTCATCCAAGAAGGCGATACCACTAATAATCCTCCCATTCCCGCCACTAGAAGACTCAAAATTCCTAGTGAATACACCGAGGGGGAGCGATTAAGAGCGAAAGCAGATTTAGGAGCCAAAACTTTCCTGATGCAAGGAATTCCAAATGACATCTATGTGCAAATAGATAGTCTATCTAGTGCAAAAGCTATGTGGGATGAACTCCACAAAATGATGGAAAGGACGGAAGTCGGAGTCAAAGCCAAGAAAGCTAATATTCTCACCGCTTACGACTCATTCAAAGCAAAGTCGGAGGAAAACGTTTATGAACTCTATCAACGCTATTTAACTCTATTCAATGAGATGAGGAAAGAAATTTTCAAGACCAACATGGAGGTCAACATCCAATTTCTCTCTTCTCTTCAACCGTAGGGGAAGAAAATATCCATGCAAATCCGTCAAAACAATGATTTGGACGAAATGGATATCCACGCCGTCTTTGATAATCTCGCTCAACACGAAGAAGATATAAGCGAGATACAAAAAGAACTTAAGGGCAAGCAGATCGAAGACTCTATAGCTCTAGTTTCTGAAAGAAAAACGAGTCGAACTCACAAGGATAAAAGCATCAAGTTGCCAAGTTCTTCAGAAGATGAAGACGAATCAGAATCCGACTCCGAGTCATATATGAAAGAGTTCAAGAAACAATTGGCTCTCATTACTAAGATGATGAGCAAAAAGTTCTATAAAAAGAAATCCTCATCTTCGGCTAATAGACTTCCGACATCAAGCTCCAAGCACAAGGAAAGACCGGCCGAGTCGTCAGAATCTAAAAACGCCGTAGAACCAAAAAAGTGCTACAAATGTGGAAAGATAGGGCACTTCGCCAGAGAATGAAAATTTCCCAAGAAGAAGGACGCCAACTACTACTCCAAAAAATTCCAACTAACTAAACAAAAAGAGGCTGGAGTAGCTCTGATGGCCGAACAAGAGCATTGGTTGGAAGACACATCAAACGATAAAACATGTTAGAATCTTGCTCTAATGGCATACATTGACGACGCATCAAACGATAACTCATCAAGAAGGTCAGATGATGAAGAAAAAGCATCCACATCATCACAAGAGGTAACAATGCCTAAATCTACATTATTAAACATGTTAGGATCTTTACAAATAAAGTATACTAACATGAAATGAGCGGAAAAGAAAAAAGGAATTAGAAGAAAGACTAGCCCTTAGTGAAAATAATTTTCAAAAGCAATTAGATAGAACAATTCACTTAGATATTCTCTTGTCTAATGCTAAAGAAACCATAACTAGTCTTGAATCTAGGATAGCTACCTCTGAGATAAAAATAAATTACCTAAGTAAGACTCTTAGCGATTGTCAAAGAGATTTAGAAATTTCTAGAAATAATTTTAAGGAAATCTCTGACGACGTAAGAAGCTTTATTCTAGGATTAAAATTTTAGACGATCTTCTAACAAAAAGGGGGCAAACTGATCGGACAATATTTCTAAATCAACCTCTTGATATAGAATTTTATAATCCTAAAGAGGGCTTAGGTTTTAACAATCACTGTACCTTGAAAATGGTCAATGTCAAACAGTTATATGATATCTAGTATATGGGATTAGGATTAACTTCTCTAATGGCCTTTACTAATTCTTCTGAAATAAATGCCTTAGAAGAATCTAAACGAAAAGCCACAAATATGACTGACATCCCTTTTGACTACACTGAGTTGAATAATAGTTACAAGACACGGGAAATCAACATGTCTAGTGATTATAATTCAATATATCCTTTAGAATATCTTCCTACAGTTCAAGAAGAAAATAATGATCATTTTCAAAATTCTACTTTCTGTTATATTCTTGCTATTATTAAGAAAATAGCTGATTTAAACGCTTCCTTAGAAACAGAAAGAAATAATTTTAAAGCAGAAAAGAATGAGCTTATATTAGAGATTTCTAGTCTCAAATCTTCCTCAATTTTAAAATCTTGTCCTGATTTTATTTTAAAAGAAAAATCATTAATTAAGGACAAGATCAAATCTAAGAACACACCTCCCATTATTTTACAAAATATTTTAAAAGAAGATAAATCTTCTTTAAAAAGTGTAAAGGGAGGAAAAGAGTCCTTAAATGCTTCAAAAAGCAAAAAGATTTTTACCAACTCTTTTTATACTCCATCCACAAGTCGAGTAGAAAACGAGGTGAAGCATGCAATGAAAAGAGTGCCTAGGATAGAATTACAGAAGAAAAATGATAGAAAAGATTTATTTTCAAAATTTTCTTCTGTATCAAAAACTATGGACACTCGTAAGAAGACAATCGTTTCTAAGTTTAATGTTGTTGCTTCCACTTATGTGTTAAAGCCTATTAATTTTGAAAGTACAAATTTTGAAATCGGCTCTACTTCTAAAAACATAAACCATCAATATAAGACAGATGCAAATCTTAAGTCTTCTGGGAAACAAGATCCGACTATAAAGAAAGCTTATAGCTCGATACATTCTTGTCCTCATTTAAGGTATCCGGTCGATGTACACTCAGCCAAACACCTTGACAGACTAGCTAGAGAAAAGATTTTCTCATGCACTAAGATTAATAAGACATTTGTCTGCGCTGAAATTAACCTCCCATGTAAGGTTTAACCTCAATGGGTTCCCAAGACACCTTCTAGGCCAACACAAGCCCACAAGGCTAAGTTGCGTAAAGAGGTACCACTTAAACCAACTAATTCCAAGTTGGTTTGGGTACCTAAAGCATAAATGGTTTAGCAACCAAAAATAAACAAACCTTACCTACCAAATCTGCTAATCCGAGAGGACTCATTACTAAGTGGGTACCTAAGTCTCTCTAAAACTTTTCTATGCAGATCCATAATGTGTGGTATTTAGATTCCGGTTGCTCCACACACATGACGGAAAATCAAGAACTGTTGAGCAACTATCAAGACCGTTACAAACAGAAAAGTCAGATTCGGCAACAACGATTCAGCTCCAATACTAGGCTTTGGAGATATTATACTGCAGAATCTGACAATCAAAGATGTCTCTTACGTCCAAGGTCTTAAACACAACCTGTTCAGCATAGGACAGTTCTGTGACAAAGGATTTCAAGTGGTATTTTTAGTTGATCAGTGCAAAATTTTAAATAGTCAGAATCAAGAACTTATAACAGGATCTCGAAGATCTAATCTATACACCATAAATATGACAACAGTTCGACCTTCGACAGCTGTTTGCCGCATCTCATAGACTACAATCAAGAGGAACATCTTATGGCATCAACGTCTGTCTCATCTAAATCTCAAAGCTCTACACAAACTCTCTATCAAAAAGTTGGTACACGGTCTACCAACGATTTCCATACATCAAGAGCATAATTGTTCGGCTTGTCAAATGGGAAAAATGAAGCGAGCAACACACAAACTCAAGCAAGTTGCTTCTACATCTCGACCTTTGGAATTACTTCACATGGACCTTTGTGGACCAATGCATACACAATGTATCAACGGTCGTAAATATGTGTTAGTAATAGTCGACGATTATTCTCGCTACACCTGGACAAGATATCTCCGAACTAAGGATGAGACTGTAGACTCGATAATAAGCTCTGAAAATACGACTCAGAATCTCCTGTAAAAGAAAATCCAAGTAATCAGGACTGATAACAGAACTGAATTCTAGAATCAATGTCTCAGCACTTACTATCAAACACTTGGAATTATTCAACAATTTTCAGCCGCTAAAATGCCTCAATAAAATGGCATCGTAGAACAGAAGAACCGGACTCTAGTTGAAGCTGCAATAACAATGCTAATACACTTGGAATGAGTACCGCGTGCTTTATGCAAAATCGGACGATTATTCACAAACGCTTTGAAAGACGCTGTATGAGATAGTTAATCAAATGATTCCGAATATCTCATTCTTCAAAGTATTCGGGTGCAAATGTTTTGTGGCCAACGATCAGGAGCATCGAAGCAAGTTCGACCCTAAAGCATTTGAAGCCGTCTTAGTTGGATATTCATCCACTTCTAAAGCATACCGCATCTATAACAAGTCTTCGCGTACTAATTTGGAAAACTACAACGTCACTTTTTGCGAAGTGACTGAATTGGCTTATGAACAAAGCAGTTCAGAACCCGAGCTTATAGGCGTGTTGACACAAAGTCAACAACTTCCGACAACTTCTACCTCAAAGTCAAAAGAAGCAATTCCCGCCGACCTATAAAATTTGGATTTTCTATTTGAACATTTTTATTGGAACAAGTCTCAGCTGCCTGCTGCGTCTCGTTCTATACCAAGAAGTGTCCGACGTTGAAAACTCTGGCTTAAACAGCTTCCTATGGTTCACATTGCATCAGTCACTTCTCGTTTAAGATGTAATCATCTACGATTGCATGTGTATCGTAGACGACTGCTTCCAGTTGATTTTGCAGGAGGTTGGAGGTAGTGTTTGTGTGTGGGATGTGGTGGATGTAGTGGTTGTTTGTTGGCGGGTAGTGGGTTGTGTGGTTGGTGGGTTGGTGGATGATCCTCCAGCTTCTCGAGTCGTTGTTTGTTTTTCTCGACTCTGACCACGACCGCTTCGTGTGGTCCTTTGTCGTTTCTCCCCCTCATGACGATCCAGATCACAGGGATCGTCATGTCTTTGCTTCGTGTAGGACCTTTCTTCATGGCAACGTGTTTGGGCGGGTGGCTCGTGTTCATCTACTAGTCATTTGTAGAGACTCTCCTCAACTGGGGTCCTGGTCTCTAGGGCTAGTAGTCAAGAGATGAGGATGCCATGAAGCTGGGTGATATGTATGGTATATGTGTTGATGAGAGAAGGTGATTGGGATGGATTGGTTAAGGTGGGTTGTATGGGGTGTGGTGGTTAGTGGTGGTAAGGATAGGGGTGTGGTGTGGGCTTCGGACGGAACTGCCTTTGAGACTGGTGCTTTCCCGGTATCCCGTCGGGAAGTCTCAATAGCTTGTAGCTTCCTGTCCATCAGTCGGTCTTCAAGAGAAGAGATGGTTGTGGAGAGCACTTCTTGCAGTCGTTGCTCCGTCACGACCATGGGTGGAGTGGGGCCAGGGAGGCGCTCCACTGTCACAACATCGGAGAATACTAGTGATTCTGGATCGTCCAAGGACATCCTTTAACAACCCAGAAGTCACCATTTCGGTAGGTTGGCCCATTGTTTGCTCCGAAGATATCGGGGGTCCAACGGGGCTTCCACCTAATCCTTGAGATGATACAGCTATGGGTGTTGAAACAGATTCAAAGTGAATCTATGTGGTTGTCTGAACCGATGGTGGTGGAGGAGATGGCATCGAAGCTATTTGTGTAGAAGGAGATGCAGAAGGGGAAGAGACCAGCTGTCGGCGTGAGCCCATTCGTTGTAATATGCATTCCTCATCAGACTCGGTGGCCTCAGAGGATTCAGCTTGTTGAGGGACACCTTCGGGCTCAAGTCGGTGTTTCTCTCTCCTGAGCCGCGGCTTCTGGCTCGTGTGTCACCACCAAGGTTTCCCGATCGACAGACCGTACCATTGCCTCCGTGATGGAATTGTTTTGGCAATAGTCTTGGTAGCCCTCGTCGATGGGATCAGCTAGGCTGAGCAACTCCATTGGCATCAACATTGGTTGGAGTGCTAGATCGGTTGCCTTCGGGTTATGAAAGAACCGCAGCCTCAGCGGTATATAACCTCCAACGGGTGGTAGACGTGGGATCTCTAAATGTACGTCCATGAAGTGGGATATCAGCACCGGGAACCACCGGACATACGGGAGGAACTTCGCCTTTGGCTTTGTCTCCCTCTGACGCATTTGGTCCGCTAAGTTGTTCTATATGAGCTGGGCCACGTCATATTTTTTCGAGAAGACGACTCCGTGGAACATGTGGAGGATGTTCCCGTTCGCCTTTTGAAAACCGAAGTGCTTTGGGGAGAGGCATTTGTTGATGATGTCGAACATTGTCCTCCAATGATGTGGGATCCCGCTGTTTTGGAAATTAGACAATTTTGTCAGCGGTGGCTTATATCCCATCCGTAGCATATCCTCGACAATCACTGCATCTGTTGGTAGTTGATCGTAGTCTTCGTGATGCGGTAGATCGAGCGCCATTGCCAGTAGATTCTTGTCAAGGATTACGTGGTTTTGATTGATCTTCGTTGTGTATTACACGTCCTCGCCGACGATGTAGCTCTTCATACATCCACAAAATTGATGGAGGTAGACCATTTGTACAAAAGTTGTCATCGTTAGAGCTGGTCATAGAGGATGTCCTTTAAGGATGGAGATTATCACTTCATTCGGACACCGAAATGTGGCGAGGTCCAATTGGTAGTTGTTGCCGTGGACCATCAACCATCCGTCAGAAGAGTAAATGTGGGAGTACTCTTGATGTGCCATTTCTGAAAAGATGAAATAAAATTCATTAGATTGCAATTTTCATATGCGAATTGTTCGAAGTAAATGTGGATGGCGAAAATGACTTAGAAAAATTTCAAAAATTTGTAAGTGTTAGAATTTATGATCGAAAGACTTAGAAAAAAAATTGAACATTTTACTAAGTCTTTTCAGCGTGTTTTTATTCGAGCGTGAATTTATTCGATCGTTAAGTCTTGCGATCGAATAACAATTTAGCGAAAAATTCAAGATTTTCGCCGCTGATTTTTACGATCGAATAAAAATTTGTCGAAAACAAAAGTTTTTCGTTGACTAGTTTTGCGATCGAATAAAATGTTGTCCACGTAGTTTTGCGATCGAATAAAAATATATCGAGAAACTTAAGGTTTTCACCGCTTATTTTGCGATCGAATAAAATTTAATCGAAAACTAAAGTTTTCGTGGCGAAGTTTTTCGATCGAATAAAAACCATATCGAAAACATAAGGTTTTCGCCGCTGAGTTTTGCGATCGAATAAAATTTAATCGAAAACTAAAGTTTTCGTCGCGAAGTTTTTCGATCGAATAAAAAACATATCGAAAACATAAGGTTTTCGCCGCTGAGTTTTGCTTCGGCTACCTTAAGTGGTTCGTTTTTGCTTAAGAAGCACGTGAATAGTCCGCTTTCTGTATATGTCCTAGTGTGTACTCCACTTGAAGGATCACCGATTATTTAGTCGATAGGATGAGCTCGAGTCCACTTGCGTTCATGAGGAAGAACCGAAGTAGATCCATCATTGATTTGTAGATCGAGACATCCAGAATTGATAGGTTGATCATTCATAATAGGGAAATTCAATTCTGAAGTTGAATTGGAGGGAATTTACGCATCGTCATTAGTAGGAGCTGCATAACTAGTTGAAGATTCAGAATTGAAGACTCTGGAACATTTGTTGGAGTTTGAGGGTTTGGAATCTCAATACTAATTTCAGCCGTAGAAGGAAAAGGTGCGCTGCTTGGTATAGAATGAGACGAAGCAGGCATTTGAGACTCGTTCCGATAAAGATCTTCAAATAGGAAATCCAAATCCTCCAAATCAGCGGGAATTGCTTCTTCCGACGTTGAGGTAGATGTTGTCGGAATATGTTGACATTGTGCCAACACGCCTATAAGCCCGGGGTTCTGAACTGTTTTGTTCAGAAGCCAATTCGTTCACTTCTTGAAAAGTGACGTTATAGCTTTCTAAAATAGTGCGAGAAGACTTGATATAGACGCGGAATGCTTTAGAAGTGGATGAATATCCAACAAAGACGGCTTCAAACGCTTTAGGGTCGAACTTGCTTCGATGCTCTCAATTAAAGTCCGGTTCTTCCGTTCTACGACGCCATTTTAATGAGGCATTTTAGCGACTGAAACTTGTTAAATAATTCCAAGTGACTGATAGTAATTGCTGAGACGCTGATTCTTGAATTTTGTCCCATTGTTAGTCCTATTTACTTGGATTTTCCTTTGCAGGAGATTCTGAGTTGTATTCACAAAGCTTATTATCAAGTCTCCAGTCTCATCTTTAGTTTGGACATATCTTGCCCAAGTGTAACGAGAAAAATCGTCTACAATTACTAGCACATACTTACGGTCGTTGATACTTTGTGTTCGCAAGTCCACAAAGGTCCATGTGTAATAATTCCAAAGGTCGAGATGTGGAAGCTACTTGCTTGAGTTTGTGTGACGCTCGCTTCATTTTTCCCATTTGAAAAGCCGAACAGTGATGCTCTTGATGAAGGGAAATAGTTGGTAGCTTGTTGACCAACTTTTTGATAAAGAGTTTGTGAAGAGCTTTGAGATTTAGATGACATAGACGTTGATGCCATACGATGTTCCTCTTGATTGTAGTATGTGAGATGAGGCAAACAGTCGTCGAAGGTCGTACTGTTGTCAGATTGATGGTATATAGATTAGCTATTCGAGATCCTATAAGATGTTCTTGATTCTGACTATTTAAGATTCGGCACTGATCAGCTAGAAAGATCACTTAAAACCCTTTACCACAGAATTGTCATATGCTGAAAAGGTTGTGTTTAAGACCTTGGACGTAAGAAACATCTTTGATTGTCAGATTCTTCAGAAGAATATCTCCAAAGCCTAGTATTGAAGTTGAATCGTTGTTACCGAATCTGACTTTTCCGTTGTAACAGTCTTGGGTTGCTCAACAGTTCTTGATTTCCCGTCATGTGTCTGGAGCAACCGGAATCTAGATACCACACATGATGGATCTAAAGATTTTAGAGAGACTTAGGTACCCACTTAGTAATGGGTCCTCTCGGATTAGCATATTTAATAGGTAAGGTTTGTTCATTTTTGGTTCCTAAATCATTGGTGCTCTTAGGTACCTAAACCAACTTAGAAGTAGTTGGTTTAGGTGGTACCTCTTTAGCCAACTTGGCCTTGTTGGCTTGCGTTGGCCTAGATGGCGTCTTGGGAACCCATTGAGGGTGAACCCATGGGAGATTAATTTCAGCTCGGACCAATGTCTTATCAGTCTTAGTGCATGAGAAAATTTTTTCTCTAGCTAGTCTCTTAAGGTGTTTAGCCGAGGTACTTGGACTGGGTACCTTAGATTAGGGCAAGAATGTATCGAGCTATAAGCTTGCTTAATAACCGGATCTTGTTTCCTACGAGACTTAAGACTTGCATTTGTCTTTGAATGATGGTTTTTTATTTTAGAAGTAGAGCTATTTCCAAAATTTGTGCTTTCAAAATTAATAGATTTTAAAGCATAAGTTGAAGCAACAACATGAAAATTAGAAACGTCTGTCTTCTTACGAGTGTCCTTAGTTTTTGATACAGAAGAAAGTTTAGAAAATAATTCCTTTCGATCATTTTTCTTCTGAAATTCTTTCCTAGGCACTTTTTCCTTTGCATGCTTCACCTCTTTTACTAGTCTACATGTGGATGGAGTAGAAAAAGAGTTAGTAAAAATCTTTTTCACCTTTGAGGCATTTAAGGACTCTTTTCCTCCCTTTAAGCTTCTTAAAGAAATTTGTCTTCTTTTAAAATATTTTGTAAAATATTGGGGATTTTAAAATTGAGGAATTTTTTAGATTAGAAATCTCCAATAAAAGCTCATTCTTTTCTGCTTCGAAATTCTTTCTTTTTGTCTCTAAGGAAGCGTTCAAATCAGCTATTTTCTTAATAATAGCGGGAATATAACATAAATTAGTTGTCTTAAAATTAGATTGTCGTTGTCAGAATCCGTTGTGTCTTCTAGCCAGTGTTCTTGTTCGGGCATTAGAGCTACTCCAGCTTCCCTTTGTTTGGTAAGTTGAAATTTCTTGGAGTAGTAATTGGCGTCTTTCATCTTAGGAAGATTTAATTCTATGGCGAAGTGCCCTATCTTTCCACAATTGTAGCATTTTTGTGGTTTTTTGGCGTTTTTAGATTTTGACGACTCGGCCGGCCTTTCCTTGTGCTTAGAGCTTGAGGTCGGAAGTCTATTAGCCGAAAAGGAGGATTTCTTTTTATAGAACTTTTTGCTCATCATTTTAGTAATGAGAGCTAATTGTTTCTTGAACTCTTTCATATCAGGCTCGGAATCCGATTCTGATTCGCCTACAGCTTCTGAAGGTCTTTGCAACTTGATGCTTTTATCTTCGAGATCAACTAGTTTTTCTTTCCGAAACTAGAGCTATAGAGTTTTCGATATGTGTGCCCTTTAGTTCTTTTTTTATCTCGTTAATATCTTCCTCGTGTTGAGCGAGATTATCAAAGACGACGTGGATATCCATTTCGTCTAAATCATTGTTTTGACGGATTTGCATGGATATTTTCTTCCACTCTGGTTCAAGAGAAGAGAGAAATCGGATGTTGACCTCCATATTGGTCTTGAAAATGTCTATTTTTCTAATCTCGTTAAGAAGAGTTAAATAGCATTGATAGAGTTCGTAGACATTTTCCCCCGTCTTAGCTTTGAAGGAGTCGTAAGCGGGAAGAATATTCGCTTTCTTAGCATTCACTCCGACTTCCGTCCGTTGCATCATTTTGTGGAGCTCGTCCCACATAGCCTTTGCACTAGATAGACTATCTATTTGCATATAGATGTCATTTGGAATGCCTTGCATTAGGAAAGTTTTGGCTCCGAGATTTGCTCTGGCTCTTAATCGCTCCCCTTCAGTGTATTCATTAGGAATTTTGAATCTTCTAGTGGCGGGAATGGGGGGATTATTAGTGGCATCGCCTTCTTGGATACGCCAAAATTGAGCGGGACATTCTTGAAGATAAGCTATCAAATTTGTAGCTTGATCTTTTGTCTCCAAGAAGTTCATGAATCGACTTCTCCATACGGTGTATTCGCCTCTTCGTAGAATTGGAGTGCGGGCGTCGTTTTCAAGTGAGTAAGCATCCATTTATAGTTGATTGGTATGATCTCGTGAAAGTTTGGAATTGAAATGGTAAAAGTGCTTCACAAGTGACAAACTTCGTTAGTAATGTTTGGCTCGTACGTTAAGCAATTTCCTTTTCAAATCTATTTTTCGCTTTTAAAAAGGAATTGTTTTGATTGCGAAAAATATTTAATATAAGAATTGATACATCAAAATTTTGTTAAAGATTTTTGAATTTATGATCGAAAATTTTGAGTATCGAAGAAGATTATTCGGAGAAAAATATTTTTCATAAGTTTTGAAAATTACGATTTTTGATTCCCCAAAAAAAATTAAGATTAGTGTAAAATTTGTGTGTGTTTGAAAGTTCAGTAGTCGAAAAGATTTTCGAGCAATTAGTTTTCCGATTTGAAAAATTTCGAACCTTATGATCGAATAAGATTTTCGATCGTATATGTTTTTCGTGGTATATTTATCGAAAATTATTTTTCAAACGAAAGGGTTTTTGCAAAGTAAATATCCTATCGAAAAATAGTTTGTCGAATAATTGTGTTGATCGCAAAAACTTTTATCGAAAAATTGTAATCAAAAAATAAAAAGTGATCGAATATTTCGTTAAGTTTGACTCAAATTGTTGACTAAAAGTTTTTCGAGAATGAATTATTCTATCGAAATATGTTTTTCGCTAAATTTTGAGTCGAAAATTTAGTTGATCGAAAATCTTGAGATCGAAAAACTTGTAATAGTAAAACAAGTTTTTCGTGTCAAAATTTGATATTTATCTAGCGAAAGCAGTATCCGTCGAAAAAGAATTCCGTGTTGTTATTCCCGAAAAAGATATTTATGTATGAATCGAAAAACTAATTATCGAAAATAATGTTTTTCGAGTCTTATATTTGAGTGAAACTTCACGAAAACAGTGTGAGTTATCGAGAAACATTTCGGCTGTAAACTTATTCGAAAAATATTTTTCGAGCCAAGTTTTTCGATTGAAGAACAAAGTTTGAGTTCAATGGAACAGTGAAAATCCAGATTCAACCAAAAAGTTCAAGTTAGGTGCTGAGATTCTGGATAATCACTCTAATCTAAGTTATGAATATGAACAAACACAAGATTAACCACGTTTTACAGCAAAATATGTCGATTACGAAGAAAATCAAATCGTATTCAAAACTCAATCGCAAACAAAACTATCGATCAAAATCGAAAATTTGAAATAATCCAATGTTTTAAGCGATTGAAATCATTACGTAATTCATTCCTAACATATGATCTATCACTTTAACAGCAAGATCATCAACAAAATTCGCAAAATTAAGCATGTGGATCAAAATGCATTTAACGTAAGCTTTTTGATCGAGAAATCTGGATAATAATTTTGATCTTAGAATAGCGAATTCAATCCAAAAGCGATCACGATATGCTCTGATACCAATTGTTAGGTCCTATTTCATCAACTAACAATCAATCTAAACATGAATTCTAGATATTAGAATAAGAAATCTCGAGAATCACCTTCGGTCGAATATTGAGTTTGAAGATCGGGAGAGAGAAACGATTCGAGAGTGGAAGTTTTTTTCTTATGACATATAGAATACTAATGAGCTGTCAAATCAAGTATATCCGAGATATTTCGGACGGGTGCCTTCCCTACGAGAAACCTTGGTGGTGACACACGAGCCAGAAGTCGCGGCTCAGGAGACAGAAACACCGGCTGTTGAGCCCGAAAGTGTCCCTCAACAAGTCGAATCTCCTGAGGCCACTGAGTCTGATGAGGAATGCAGACTACAACGAAGGGGCTCATGCCGACAGCAGATCTCTGCCCCTTCTACATCTCCTTCTACACAAATAGCTTCGGTGACATCTCCTCCACCACCATCGGTTCAGACAACCACATTCAACACCCATACCGTATCATCTCAAGGATTGGGTGTAAGACATGTTTGACCCTCAATATCTTCGGAGCAAACAACCAAAGTGGTGACTACTGGGTTGTGAACGGATGTCCTTGGACGTTCCGGAATCACAAGTCCTCTCCAAGGCGGCACGTCGGAGATCCTCCGATGTTGTGACAGTGGAGCGCCTCCCTGGCCCCACTCCACCCATGATCGTGACGGAGCAACGACTGCAAGAAGTCCTCTCCACAACCATCTCTTCTCTTGAAGACCGACTGATGGACATGATGCTACAAGCTATTGAGACTTCCCGACGGGATACCAAAAAAGCACTAGTCTCAGAGGCAGTTCCGTCCGAAGCCCACACCACACCTCTATCCTCACCACCACTAACAACCACCATACACACCCCATACAATCCACCTTAACCACTCCATGAAGCGAAGACATGACGATCCCGATGATCCGGATCGTCATGAGGGGGAGAAACGACAAAGGACTACACGAAGTGGCCATGGTCAGAGTCGAGAAAAACAATCAATGACTCGAGAAGCTGGAGGATCATCCAGCAACCCACCAACAACTCAACCCACTACCCGCCAACAAACAACCACTACATCCACAACATCCCACACAAAACACTACCTCCCACAAGTCCAAATCCAATCCCGACCTCCAACCTCCTCCAAAATCAACCGGAAGCAGTCGTCTACGATCCACATGCGATCGTAGATGATTACATCTTAAACGAGAAGTGGTTGACGCAGTGGGAACCAGAGAAAGCTGTTCAAGCCAGACTTTCCAACTTCAGATACTTCTTACAACAAGCTTCGGTAGATTTGGTGCTGCTTGAAGACGAAGAACTTCAAGAAGGCGAGAACTTCAACTCCGCACTCCCCGAACTACCAGAGAAGATCAGGCATCGAGTGAACTCCGCTCCTCGCTTATTAAAGGGGATAGTCAGAGTTGAGACACCTTGAGAGAATGTTCGGATTGAAGTTTCGTTCCTTGAAGACATAAGGAAGCAGATTTGGAAGGCTCCTAATTGCATCAAGAAGCTTAATGAGCTGAATTTACGGGGTATCTCCCACAAGGAAGAAAGGAAGAAGATGGAACACATCTTCTTGCTGAACTACCTTGGTCCGGATCGAAGTGGCATCACAACGGATCAGCTCAGAAGAAATTTCAGTGACGAGCCACCGATCCTGCAACTCGTGGGCTCGCACACGGTTGGAGACAACAACCATACTCGAGAAGACATAGACGAAAGCTATCTGCAATTCCTTCCACCAAACGAAGTGTATCGTCTGTTTCAGATGTACAAAAGAAAATACCAGACGCCCACTGGTTACATCAAGAAGGAAGGACTCGAGGGGTTAAAGAGATTCATGGTGCGGCTGATCAAGTTCCACACCGCACACGACCTTCAAATTTCCGTAGAGGACAATATGAAGAAGGTCAAAATGGAGTCTGCGCTCATGAAATGCTTCCCACTCAACGACTTCCCAAAGAATTACATCTTCAAGAAGTCAGGTCTCGCCATCACATATCGGAATCCAATTATTGGAAAGATGGGAGCGATGATGAAGTCTGAAGTTAACAAATTCTGTGACGGGACGTTGAAGCTTGTGAGGAAGAACATCGAGAAGAGGTTGGCGGAGATCACTGAAGAAATGATCTTTGAGGATCTTGGTGAAGAAGAGGCCCCGCTCCTAAATGAGCTTCTGGATGCTATAAATGAGAGACTGGAGCTGAGGAAAGATGTCTGACACTACTGACAGCATTGGGATTGAGAAGATCGTTCTACGCCCGACAAGGATAAACGGAGCTGAAAAGAGAACAAGCACAAAGGGGGAGATTGAAGAAACATAAAAGTTGTGCATTGTTAATTATTTATCCTTGTAATTAGGGGCGTAGCTCGTATTTTTGTTAGTGTAGGACTAGTTTGTAAATAAACCATGTATAGAGGTATATATACCATGTACACAACAAAAATCAATACACAAGAATTTCAAAAAAATTACAAAGTATTGAATTCACATTCTAGAGAGAGAAAAACAATCGAAAACTTCCACTTTCTAATCGTTTCTCTCTCCCGATCTTCAAACTCAATATTCGACAGAAGGTAATTCTCGAGATTTCTTATTCGGATATCTAGAATTCATGCTTAGATTGATTGTTAGCTGATGAAATATAACTTAACAATTGGTATCAGTGCAGATCGTGATCGTTGTTATATTGAATTTGCCATTCTAAGATCAAAACTATTTTCCAGATTTTTCGATAAAAAACTTACGTGAAATGCATTTTGATCTACGTGCTTAATTTTGCGAAGTTTGTTAATGATCTTGCTGTTAAAGTGATAGATTATATGTTAGGAATGAATTACGTACTGATTTCAATTGCTTAGAACATTGGATTATTTCAGATTTTCGATTTCGATCGATAGTTGTGTTTGAGATTGAGTTTTGAATACGATTTGATTTTCTTCATAATCGACATATTTTGTTGTAAAACGTGATTAATCTTGTGTTTGTTCATATTCAGAACTAGATTCGAGTGATTATCCAGTATCTTAGCACCTAACTTGAACTTTTCGGTTGAATCTGGATTTTAACTGCTTTGAACGGAACTTTGTTCTTCGATCGTTCTTCCATCGTTCTTCGATCGAAAAACTTGGCTCGAAAAATATTTTTCGAATAAGTTTACAGCGGAAAGTTTCTCAATAACTCACATTATTTTCGTAAGTTTTACTCAAATATAAGACTCGAAAACATTATTTTCGATAATTAGTTTATCGATTCAGACATAAATATCTTTTTCGAGAATAACAACGCTAAATTTTTTTTCGACGAATAGTATTTTCGCTAGATAAATATCTAATTTTGACACGAAAAACTTGTTTTACTATTACAAGTTTTTCGTTCTCAAGATTTTTCGATCAACTAAATTTTCGAGTCAAATTTAGCGAAAAACATTATTTCGATCGAATAATTCAGTCTCGCAAAATTTTTAGTCAATAATTTTGATAGGTCCTATTATATCCAACACGATTAAGTTCGGTGAAGAATTCGATAGAAAATGTAAAACTTACGAAGAACACGTTTGAATTTGGCGCGGAAGCTTGAGAGCGTTCTTCACGTTGTAAAGCTCGGTTTTCTATTAAAATGAATTCCTAACCCTAATACATCACATTAGGGTTCCTTATATACCAAACAAGTTTGGTATATTTGCTAAGTAGTCATAATATATGGCTTAGTTACAATTTTGTTAAGTTTGACTCAAAGTTTTTCGAGTGTGAATTATTCGATCGAAATATGTTTTCGCTAAATTTTTACTCGAAAATTTAGATGATCGAAGATTTTGAGATCGAAAACTTTTTTTACTATTACAAGTTTTTCGAGTCAAAATTAGATATTTATTTAGCGAAAACAGTATCCGTCGAAAAAAATACGCTTTATTACGCTCGAAAAAGATATTTATATTGAATCGAAAAACTAATTATCGAAATAATGTTTTTCGAGTCTTCTATTTGAGTAAAACAAACGAGAACAGTGTTTGCATCGAAAAATTTCTCGGATCCAAAATTATTCGAAAATTAATTTTCGAGTCAAGTTTTTCGATCGAAGAACATCAAAGTTCAATGTAACAGTGAAAATTTCAGATCCAACCGAGATGTTCAAGTTAGGTGATAAAATTCTGGATAATCACTCATTTCTTCGTTCTTAATATGAACAAACACAATATTATTCACGGCAAAATATATCAAATCTTAAGAAAATCACATCGGAATCATAACTTAATCGCAAACGCAAATATCGATCTAAATCGAAAATCTGAATTAATATGACGTTCTAGGCGATTAAAATCAGTACGTAAATCATTCCTAGCATATAGTCGATCACTTAATCAGCAAGATCATCAACAAAATTCGCAAACATAAAGCATATTGATCAAAATACAAGTCACGTAAGTTTTTCGATCGAAAAATCTGGAAAATTATTTTGATCTTAAAATTGCGAATTCAATCCAAAAGCGATCACGATCTGCTCTGATACGAATTGTTTGGTCATATTTTATCAACTACCGATCGATCTAAGCATGAATTCTAGATATTCGAATGATAAATCTCACAATATACCTTCGGTCGAATATCTTCTTAGAAGATCTTGAGAGAGAGAGTTTCTCGATTACAAATCTCTCTCTTAGAATGTGAATTCAATGCTCGTGTTTTTCTAAAAATAAACTTGAGTATTGATTTTGATAGTGTACATTATATTTATAAATATTTACATGGTATATTTACTATTTGATCCTACATTATCAAAACTACTAATTACGCCCCTAATTACAAGGATAATAAAATTACAAAGCACAATTCTAAATTATCTTACTTGTTTTCCACATTACCTTCTAGAAATTAATACCTAAGGTCTATGTGCTTGGTGTGTGAGTGGTGTACAGTATTGCATGTTATAGTTATTGCACTCTTAGAGTCTGATAGGTCCTAATATATTCAACACGATTAAGTTCGATGAAGAATTCGATAGACAATATAAAACTTACGAAGAACACATTTGAATTTGGCGCGGAAGCTTGAGCGTTATTCATGTTGTAAAGCTCAGTATTCTATTACAATGAATTCTTAATCCTAATACATTACATTAGGGTTCCTTATATACCAAACAAGTTTGATATATTTGCTAAGTAGTCATAATCTATGGCTTAATTACAATTAAGCCCAAACTACTACTTATACTACAAGACTAAGATAAAATTTATATTTGAACGCAATAAAAATGTCATAACAATCACCCCCTTTGTGTTCAATCTTCGCTTGAGCGTAGGTTATCTTGTCTTGTTTTTTAAAAGATTCCTCGAGTCCTAACAATCTCCTTTTTACGAGATTATTGTATAATCTCTTCCTTTATCTTGTCTTTGTGATCTCTTTCTTCTTTGGAGATCTTCAAGCTCACCATATCTTCTAATACTCTTCTCAACACCGGATCTTTCTTCTAATTTTCTTGTGATGTTCGTCTCCAAATGTCGGAAGGTGTGTGAAGTTGCTTGCCGGATTTTTGGACAATTTTCTCTTTTGTGTTCCATCTCTCCCTTTGATAGCAACGAAACTTCCCCTATTTTAGTTCAACCATGTGTTGGGATCAGGGAATTCGATTTGAAATTTAGAGAGATGTACACGAGTGGCAACTTTGGTCATGTGAAGCTCGTGGTGTTTGCTTGATTCAACGACGCTTAAGAATTTAGTATTTCCGATCAATCTTGCACTTTCATTGTTGTATTGCTCCCATTTCTTTAGTACTACTCCCCCTCATGATGATCGAGTGGGGAGATAGTCATGGAAATGTATCAAAATGGGGCATCGTCGTTGGCAAGATTATTTGTATCGTCGTGACAAGGAGATGGAGTTTGTAGTCTTCATAGGAAATCAAATTCGATAATAACCCAACGGAGCCACGAAGGCGTTCCGCCGATATGAAACCGGGGCCACATAGGCTTTCCGTTGACATTGTTCGAGGAGCGTTGCTCGTAGAAGATGAGCTGATACCGTTGTTGATTTGATGTTGCAACGGTAGGACTTCCTTTCGATCATCGAAGCATGTCTGAGAATGACATGTCTACGAAGGTTCGAACTTTATCACAAAGACCAAATATATAAAAAGTGTATGTGTCCTAGAAATTATAAAAATTTAGGAAGTGAGGACACACTAGACACGATGTGATCAATGAAAGCGTGGTACGGGGCGGATTACCACTTAGTTCAATATCTCCCACTTCCGAGTGAAGTGGTGATAGTAGACGTGGCTCCCCATGAGAAAATGAAACATCGGTCTTTAGGAGACGATGAGTGGGTAAGGCTTGGTTGTGCTTGCGCTGTTGGACCTAATGCGGCGTCTTCTACCCGGGAGCTAATAAAATTAGCACATGTACCTATGGGGGTTAGTCCGAAATATTTGTGGGATAAGGGATTTATGTACCTTCAAAAAATTTCCAAGTCATCATCGAAGTCATCTTGCTTGTTGTTCGGATGATGTACGATAGGTGGTAGGTTGTATCGTCACAAATGCTCGAACGCGTTCCGGGGTTAGGATCAAGTCGGTTTAGACTGAACCATGGGAACTTCCATGTTTTCGGGATACGAGATGAGAGTTGCTTTATTTGAATCAGCAAGACGTAGCCGGTCGTTGAAAATGAGCATTTGGATCGTCATGAAGATTGTCACTTTTGCCTTTTCGGAAATATTTGTCCGTTGTAAGCTCGAGATTCTTCATTGAAGTCCGTCGAAAGTTGTCGGAGGAAATATCTATGAAGGTTAATGAAGATGAGAGGAGATTTTTCTTTTTCCTTTTTTTTTATTTGCTCCCTGTTTTTTTTTGTTTGTTTTTTTATATGAAGTATATATGTATATTTATAATAAATATATAATAGTATATTATATTATATATATATATGGTGTGCGGGTGAGAGTTTGTCGGGTCGGGGTCGAGAAATAGAGATATCAAGAAAAAAATTTCGGATGAGGTGTATCGAAAAAAAAAAATTCGAATGAGGTGTATCGAAAAAAAATTGAGTGAAGTGTATCGAAAAATATTTTCGAATGAGGTGTATCGAAAATATTTCAAGTGAAGTGTATCGAAAAATATTTTCGAATGAGGTGTATCGAGAAAAAAAAATTAGGATGAGATTTGCGATAAGATTTCTCGATATAGTGGAGAAAATTTCTCGATAAAAAAATTCACGATAACGTTCCATGAGAAAAATTTCACGAGAAAGTCGTACGAGAAAAAAAATTGGTGATAAAGTTTTCGCATTACGTCTCGAGAAAGTTTGTCGACAAAAAATGTGTCGAGAAAGTCTTGCGAGAAAATTTTTCGAGAAAGTGTAGAAAATTTATCGGTAAACTTTGTCGGTAGAATTTTCAAAAAATTCAATATTTGAAAACTATATCTATATTTTTATATCTCCCTCTCAAATAATGCTTCCGAAATAAAGTTTCTTCCCCTAGAAAGTTGCGGAGTAAGATAAAAAAAATATTACTAATCTCTTTCCCTTAATTCTTCCGTTTAAAGTTTTAACTCCCCTCAAAAATTATAATTGTTGCTCCCTCTTCAAAGAAATAAGAATCGCTCCTCTTTAAAATAAAAGAGTAGCTCCCCCTCAAATTAAGCTCATTTAAAAATGTTATATTGAAAAAAGTGGTATTTATCATTTCCGTGTGTAATATGCATTTAGAATTTAAAATCTCTTAAAGTTTTGAAAATATTTAAAATGTACCATGTTGAAAAATAATAGGTATTTTTCAATGTAGCTCGTATGCGTATGCAAATTTAAAATATTGAAAGTTCGTTCAACATACGCAAATTAAAAAGTACCTCGTTGAAGTGTAGTTGTAGTAACTTAATAGTAGACAGAGGAACCCATGTAGGAGTGATTTGACATGGAAAAGAAATTTCAGCTCGGGTGAAAGTGTGTTTTGGAGAAGATTTAAATATTTTCTCCGAAGTCAGTCGCATAAGATGCTTCTTATAATTAACTTGCACTGGATACTTAATGTAGGAATACGAGCATATAGAATTATAAGCATCATTAGCACAAAAGTCGTGTATCCTACGTTGAGAATTCACAAAATTCACATTAGAATGATGGGAAGAATTTGAAAAAATTATTAACAAGTCTAGGCTTCTTATATGGAGAATTATTAAAATCATTTGAAGCACACGATGAAGTTTGTTTGTTAGAACTTGGAGCCTTTTTGTTAAAAATTTTCTTTATAGGAATAGGAGAGAAAAATATTTGTTTTTTAAATTTCCGTTTCGTAACTTTGGAAAATAATGTAGATTTTTCTTTCTCCCTCCTAAGTTGTATTTGTTCCTTAGCAATTTGAGGTTCTTGGCTTTTACTTTGAATTTCAATTTCGGTCAAAATTGACGTAGAAGTAATAGTAAAAGTCTTTTCAATTTTAGGAACAAAAACGTCCGTTTGCATTGCTTTATCATGTTTAAGAGAAGATTTTTCTTTAGAAATATCGTTTAAAACATGTAAAGGAGAGGAATTTTTTAAATTTGAAATTTCTACTTCAAAATTCTTTCTTTTTGATTCTAAGGAGGAGTTTAAATCGGCTATTTTCTTAACAATAGCAGGAATATAACATAAAGTAGAATTTTTAGAATGATCGTGATTTTCTTCCTCGACTTTAGAGATGGTTTCTAAAGGATATACTGAATTAGAGTCACTAAACAAGTCTGTCTCCCGCGTCTTGTAACTATTATTCAAATTAGTGTAATCATAATGGATTTGAGTCCTAGTTGTGGCTTTTTTTTTTGGATTCTTCTAATGCATTTATTTCAGAAGCGTTAGTAAAAGCCCTTAAAGAAGTTAATCCTAAACACATGTACTTGATATCATATAATTGTTTTACGTTAATCTTTTTCAAGATACAAGGATTAGTAAAGCCTAAGCCTTCAATTGGAGTATAAAATTCCATGTCATGTAAATGAGGGGAATTTTTTAGATTTGATATTTCATCTAAAAGCTTTTTCTTTTCCGCTCGGAAATCTACTCTTTCTAATTCCAGAGTGTTGTTTAATTCGATTATTTTATGAATAACCTCCGAAATTTCCCAACAAGAGGTAGGTTTATCATAATGTAAATTATTTCCCCAATTATATGCTAAGGTTTTAGAGGAACTTTGATCTTTTTGACTCTTTTCCGCAAGATTGTGCTCTAAATTTTTAATTTTAGAGGACAATTTTCCGTGTTCCTCAACTAATTCATCATAAAGGAGTGACTTATTACAACACGCTGCTTCACTATTTTTAAGACGCGTTGTAAGTTCCTTGTTTTTTGCTTCTAACTCTATAATTGTTTTTTCTAGCTTTTCGAATAAACTAGAGTCGGAAGGACTAACCTTGAGATGGTTAGTTGAAGAGTTCATTCGTAGATACTGTGCTCTCTGAAGAGCATCAATTATGTCTTGGTTGTGTTCCATAGAGTAGGTATACGTTTGTGTTGGTTAGGTTGGATATTTGATTGTTGACGCGTTATATGGATTTGAGATATTGTAATAAAAGTTTCGCAGAATAGAGTAGGTATCGAAAAGTTTTTAGGATAAAATGTAGATATCAAAAACTTTTGGACCGAAAAGTATAGTTTTGAAAAGTTTGGAGTCGAAAAGTTTAAGTATCGTGTATAGTTTTGAAATGTTTGGAGTCGAAAAGTTTAAGTATCGAAAATTTTGTGTGTACCGAAAACTTTTGCTAATGAGAGTGTAAGTATCGAAAAAAATTTATTTTCTAATATCGAAAGAAAAAATGGCTTTAAAACTTCAGTTCCGAAAAGTTTTGGTGTTGAAAAAAAATATCTAAAAGTATCGAAATTTTAGGCGTGTACTGAAAAGTTTTAAATTGGTGTTCAATGCTTCGTAAATTTACCATCACTTTTTCTATAATGTGCCAACAATTGAGTTCGGAAATTATTTTCGGTATAAGGTGCGAAAAAAAATTCGAATTGATGTTCTGTTTAAAAGAAGATGCTCAAAATTTTCTCGGTAGAAATATTAATGTGAAAAAGTAAAGTGAAAAGAATTTAAAGTTGTGCTTTGTAATTATATTATCCTTGTAATTAGGGGCGTAATTAGTAGTTTTGATTGTGTAGGACGAAATAGTAAATATACCATGTAAATAGGTATGAATACAATGTACACTATCAAAATAAGATACAAGTTCATTTTCAGAAAATCACGAGCATTGAATTCATATTCTAAGAGAGAGAATACGATCGAGAATCTCGGAAATCTAACAACCTCTCTCAAGATCTTCAACGCAGATATTCGACCGAACGTAATTCGTAAGATTTTTTATTCGAATACCGATAATTCATGCTTAGATTGCTTGTAGTTGATAAAATAGGACCTAACAATTGGTATCAGAGCAGATCGTGATTGATTTTGGATTGAATTCGCGATTTTAAAATCAATATAATTTTTCAGATTTTTCGATCGAAAAACTTACGTGACTTGTATTTTGATCAATATGCTTAATGTTTCCGAATTTTGTTGAGGATCTTGTTGATTAAGTGATAGATTTTATGTCAGGAATGATTTACGTACTGATTTCAATCGCTTAGAACGTCATATTAATTCAGATTTTCGATTTAGATCGATATTTGCGTTTGCGATTAAGTTTTGATTTCGATTTGATTTCGTAATATTTGATATATTTTGCTGTAAAACGTGGTTAATCTTGTGTTTTCTCATTTTAAGAACGAAGAAACGAGTGATTATCCAGAATTTCATCAGCTAACTTAAACATCTCGGTTGAATCTGAAATTTTCACTGTTACATTGAACTTTGCTGTTCTTCGATCGGAAAACTTGACTCGAAAATTAATTTTCGAAAAAGTTTGCAGCCGAGAAATTTTTCGATGACAAACATTGTTCTCGTGTGTTTTACTCAAATATAAGACTCGAAAAACATTATTTCGATAATTAGTTTTTTAATTCATATATAAATATCTTTTTCGAGCGTAATAAAGCGTATTTTTTTTCGACGGATACTGTTTTCGCTAAATAAATATATAATTTTGACTCGAAAAACTTGTAATAGTAAAACAAGTTTTCGATGTCAAGATTTTCGATCATCTAAATTTTAGAGTAAAAATTTAGCGAAAACATATTTCAATCGAATAATTCACACTCGAAAAACTTTGAGTCTATTAATTTTTTGATTACAAATTTTTCGACAAACATTTTTTAGATCAACAATTATTCGACAAACTATTTTTCGACAGAAAATTTACTCAGCAAAACTCTTACGTTCGAAAAATAATTTTCGATAAATACAACGAAAAACCTATACAATCGAAAATCTTTTTCGATCATAGGTTCGAATTTTTTTTAATCGAAAACATTATTGTTGGAAACACTTTTCGGTTACTGCTCAAACACGCACACATTTTACACTATTTTGAAAGAAATAAAATTTCGTAATTTTCAAAACTTACGAAAAATATTTGTCTCCGAATTATCTTCTACGATACTCAAAATTTTCGATCATAAAATCAAAATTATTTAGCAAAATTTTGAAGTATCAATTCTCATATCAAATATTTTTAGAAATCAAAATAATTTCTCTTTAACAACCGAAAAATAGGTACGAAAGGGAAATTGTTTAAAGTACGAATCAAACATTACTAACGAAGTTTGTCACTTGTGAAGCACTTTTCATCACAATTCCAAACTTTCACGAAGATCCAACCAATCAACTACAAACGGATGCCTACTCGCTCGGAAACGACGTTCGCCCTCCAATTCTACGAAGAGGCGAATACACCATATGGAGAAGCCGATTCATGACTTCTTGGAAACAAAAGAGCAAGCTACAAATTTGATAGCTTCTCTTCAAAAAGGTCCCGCTCAATTTTGGCTCATCCAAGAAGGCGATGCCACCGATAATCCTCCCATTCCCGCCTCACGAAAACTCGAAATTCCTAGTGAATACACCGAGGCGGAGCGATTAAGAGCAAAAGCAGATTTAGGAGCCAAAACTTTCCTAATGCAAGGAATTCCTAACGACATCTATATGCAAATAGATAGTTATCTAGTGCAAAAACTATGTGGGACGAGCTCCACAAGATGATGCAACGGACCGAGTCAAAGCCAAGAAAGCAAATATTCTAACCGCTTACGACTCATTCAAAGCCAAGGCAGAGAAAATCGTTTATGAACTCTATCAGCGCTATCTAACTCTTCTTAATGAGATGAGAAAGATAGATATCTTCAAGACCAACATGGAGGTCAAGATCCGATTTCTTTCTTCTCTTCAACCAAAGTGGAAGAAAATATCCATGCAAATCCATCAAAATAAGGATTTGGACGAAATGGATATTCACATCGTCTTTGATAATCTCGCCCAACACGAGGAAGATATCAGCGAGATACAAAAAGAACTTAAGGGCAAGCAGATCGACTCTGATATCAGCGAGATACAAAAAGATATCCACGCCGTCTTTGATAATCCATTCTATATCTCTTGTTTCTGAAAGAAAAACAAGCCGATCTCGCCAAGATAAAAGCATCAAGTTGCCAAGTTCTTCTGAAGATGAAGACGAATCTGAATCGGACTCCGAACGCGATATGAAGGAGTTCAAGAAACAGTTGGCTCTCATTTCTAAAATGATGAGCAAAAAGTTCTACAAAAATAAATCCTCTTCCTCGGCAAATAGACTTCGGACATCAAGCTCAAAGCACAAGGAAATATCGGCCGAGTCCTCAGAATCTAAAAATGCCAAAGAACCACAAAAGTTCTATAATTGTGGTAAGATAGGGCACTTCGCCAGATAATGCAAACTTCCCAAGAAAAAGGACGCCAACTACTACTCCAAAAAATTCCAACTCACTAAACAAAAAGAGGCTGGAGTAGCACTGATGGCCGAACAAGAGCATTGTCTGGAAGAGACCACAGATTCTGACGATGAAAATCTCGCTCTCATGGCATACCTCGAAGACGCCTCAAATGATAACTCTTCAAGAAGGCCTGACGACGACGACGATAAAGCATCCTCTTCATCACAAGAGGTAACAATGTCTCAATCCACATTATTAAACATGTTAGAATCATTACAGATTAAGTACTCTAACATGACAAATGAGCGGAAAACAACGAAGGAATTAGAAGAGATACTAGCTCTTAGTGAAAACAATTTCCAAAAGCAATTAGATAAGAAAATTCATGTAGAAATTCTCTTATCTAATGCTAAGGAAAAAATATCTAGTCTTGAATTAACCATAGCTACCTCTGAGACTAAAGTCAATTACCTTAATACGACTCTTATCGATTGTCGGAGATATTTAGAAATTTCTAAAAATAATTTCAAAGAAATCTCTTATGAACATAAAAAACTTTACTCAAGGATTAAAACTTTAGATGATCTTCTAACGAAAAGGGGTCAAACAGATCAAACTATTTTTCTAAATCAACCTCTTGATATAGAATTTTATAATCCTAAAGAAGGCTTAGGTTTTAACAATCCCTGTAACTTGAAAAAGGTCAATGTTAAACAATTATATGATATCAAGTACATGGGATTATGATTAACTTCTCTAATGGCCTTTACTAATTCTTCAGAAATAAACGCCTTAGAAGAATCTAAACGAAAAGCCACAAATAGGACTGACATTTCGTTTGACTACACCGACTTGAATAATAGTTACAAAACAAGGGATCTAAACATGTCTAGTGATTATAATTCATTATATCCTCTAGAAGACTTTTCTAAAAATAAGGAAAAAAATAATGTTCATTTTAAAAATTCCACTTTCTGTTATAGTCTAGCTATTATTAGGAAAATAGCTGATTTAAACGCTTCCTTAGAAACAAAAAGAAAGAATTTCAAAGCTGAAAAGAATGAGCTTTTAATGGAGATTTCTAATCTCAAAACTTCCTCTACTTTAAAAACTTGTCCTGATTTTACTTTGAAAGAAAAATCATTAATTAAGGAAGAGATTACATCTAAGAAAACACCTTCCACTGTTTTTCAAAATATTTTAAAAGAAGATAAATCTTCTTTAAAAATAGTAAAGGGAGGAATAGAATCATTAAATGCTTCAAAAAGGAAAAAGACTATTTCTAACTCTTTTTCTACTCCATCCACATGTAGAGTAGAAAAAGAGGTAAAGCATGCAAAGGAAAGAGTGCCTAGGATAGAACTTCAGAAGAAAAATGATAGAAACGTCTTATTTTCAAAATTTTCTTCTGTATCAAAAACTATGGACAATCGCAAGAAGACAACCGTTTCAAACTTTAATGTTGTTGCTACCACCTATGTGTTAAAACCTATTAATTTTGAAAGCACAAATTTTGAAATTGGCTCTACTTCAAAAATTATAAACAATCATTCTAGGACAAATGCAACTCTTAAGTCTCGTAGGAAACAAGATCCAGCACTTTAGAAAGCTTATAGCTTCATAAATTCTTGTCCTCACCTAAGATACCCAGTCCACGTACATTCAAGCAATAAGACAAATCAGACATTTGCTCGTGCTGAAATTAACCTCCCATGTAAGGTTCAACCTCACTGGGTTCCTAAAACACCACCTAGGCCAACATAAGCCAATAAGGCCAAGTTGCCTAAAGAAGTACCACTTAAATCAACTACTTCTAAGTTGGTTTGGGTACCTAAGCATTCCAATAATTTAGGAGCAAAGATGAACAAACCTTACTTATCAAATCTCATAATCCAAAAGGACTCATTCAAAAGTGGGTACCTAAATCTCCCTAACCTCTTTCTATGCAGATCCATCATGTGTAGTATTTAGATTCTCGTTGATCCACACACATGACGGAAAAACAAGAACTGTTGAGCAACTACCAAGACCGTTACAACGGAAAAGTCCGATTTGGCAACAATGATTCAGCTCCAATACTCGACTTTGGAGACATTCTACTGCCGAATCTGACGATTAAAGATGTCTCTTACGTCCACGGTATTAAACACAACCACTTCAGCATAGGACAATTCTGCGACAAAGGATTTCAAGTGGTATTTCTAGATGATCAGTCCATAATTTTAAATAGTCAGAATCAAGAACTTCTAACAGGATCACGAAGATTAAATCTCTACACTATCAATCTGACAACAGTTCGACCTTCGACAGCTGTTTGCCTCATCTCACAGACTACAATCAAGAGGAACAGCTTATGACATCAACGCTTGTGTCATCTAAATCACAAAGCTCTTCACAAACTCTTTGTTAAAAAGTTGGTCAACGGTCTACCAACAATCTCTCCTCATCAAGAGCATCACTGATCGGCTTGTCAAATGGGAAAAATGAAGCGACCATGACACAAACTCAAGCAAGTTGCTTCTACATCTCGATTACTTCACATGGACGTTTGCGGACCAATGCGTACACAAAGTATCAACGGTCGTAAATATGTGTTAGTAATTGTCGACGATTATTCTCGCTACACATGGATAAGATATCTTCGAACTAAAGATGAGACTGGAGACTTGATAATAAGCTTTGTGAATACAACTCAGAATCTCCTGCAAAAGAAAATCCAAGTAATCAGAATGGACAACGGGACTAAATTCAAGAACCAGCGTCTCAGTAAATTTTATCAATCACTTGGAATTATTCAACAATTATCAGCCGCAAAATGCCTCAACAAAATGGTATCGTAGAAAGGAAGAACCGGACTTTAGTTGAAGCTGCAAGAACAATGCTCATATACTCTTGTCTCCCTCACTTTCTATGGGGTGAAGCAGTGAGTACGACATGTTTTACTCAAAATAGGACAATTATTCACAAACGCTTCGAAAAGACGCCATATGAGATAACTAATCAAAGAATACCGAATATCTCATTTTTCAAAGTATTTGATTGCAAATGTTTTGTGGCCAACGATCGGGAGCATCGAAGCAAGTTCGATCCCAAAGCTTTTGAAGCCATCTTTGTCGGATATTCCTCTACTTCCAAGTAGTATCGCGTCTACCTCAAGTCTTCTCGTACAATTCTTGAAAGCTACAACATCACCTTTCAAGAAATGACGGATTTGGCTTCTGAACAAAACAGTTCAGAACCCGAGCTTATAGGCGTGTTGGCACAAGGTCAACAACTTTCGACAACTTCTACCTCAAAGTCAAGAGAAGCAATTCCCGCCGACTTGGAAGATTTAGATTCACTGTTTGAACATTTTTATCGGAACGAGTTTGAAATGTCTGCTTTCTCTCACTCAATACCAAGCAGTGCTCATTCTCCTTCTACGGAAGAAATTCCAATTGATACTCTCACTCCTCAGACTCCAACAAATGTTCAAGAATCTCCTAATTCTGAATCTTCAACTAGTGCTGCAGCTCCAACAAATGCAGATGTGGAAATTCATTCCAATTCAACCTCAGAATTGAATTTCCCAACTACGAATGATCAACCCATCAATTCAGGATGTCTCGATCTACAAACCAACGAAGAATCTACTTCGGTTATTCCTCATGAAGGCAAGTGGACTCGAGCTCATCCTATCAACCAAATCATCGGTGATCCTTCAAGTGGAGTACGCACTAGGACGTCCACTCAAAGCGGCTTATTCACATGCTTCTTAAGCCAAAACGAATCAATTAAAGTAGCCGAAGCTCTTAAAGACCCGGATTGGGTAATCGCAATGCAAGATTAACTCAACCAATTCAAGCGTCTACAAGTTTGGACATTAGTTCCTCGACCGCAAGGCAAAACAATAATTGGTACTAAATGGATTTTCAAGAATAAGAACGAAAACGGTGAAGTTATCAGGAATAAAGCACGACTCGTAGCCAAGGGATACAATCAAAAAGAAGGAATTGATTACGACGAGACGTATGCTCCGGTGGCACGTATCGAAGCAATTCGATTATTTCTAGCATACGCGGCTCATAAAGACTTCAAAGTATATCAAATGGATGTTAAACCTGCCTTTCTCAACGGAATATTAAAAGAAAAAGTCTACGTCACTCAACCCGACGGGTTCGTGCACGAGAACCATCCTGATCATGTCTATCGATTGGACAAAGCTCTTTATGGACTAAAACAAGCCCCTCGTGCTTGGTATGATGTCCTAAGCGAATTTTTAGTCAAGTCCAACTTCATAAGAGGCACCATCGATACGACACTCTTCATCAAAAGACAATGCAAAGACCTGATGATCGTTCAAGTTTACATTGATGACATCATCTTCGACTCGACAAATGAACGTCTCTGTCAGAAATTCGGTGAACTCATGAAGACCAAATTCGAGATGAGCTTAATGGGAGAACTCCAATTCTTTCTTGGACTACAAGTAAAGCAACTCGAAGATGGAATCTTCATCAGTCAAACCAAATATATCCGAGATATTCTGAAGAGATTTAATCAAGACAAGATCACACCGATGAATACTCCCATCTCAACAAACTGCAAATTGGATGTTGATTTGTCTGGCAAGGCAGTCAACATCACACTCTATCGGAGCATTATCAGATCTCTTCTCTACTTAACGTCTAGCCGACCCGACATCATGTTTGCCACTTGTCTCTGTGCTCGTTTTCAAGCTGACCCAAAGGAGTCCCACATGCAAGCAGTCAAGCGAATTCTACGCTATCTAAAAGGAACTCCCAACTTAGGGCTATGGTATTCAAAAAAATACTGATTTTAGATTAATTGGCTATACTGACGCTGATTATGCAGGGTGTCTAATGGACAGAAAAAGCACGTCTGGCGCAGCATAATTTTTAGGCAAAAAGTTGGTCTGCTGGTCCTCAGAGAAACAAAATTGTGTGTCAACATTGACGGACGAGGCGGAATGCGTCGCGGCTGTCAGCTGTTGCTCGCAAATTCTATGGATGCGGACACAACTACGCGATTACGGGTTTGATTTTAATAACATTCCCATTTACAGTGATTCTCAAAGTGCTATAGCCATTACTTGCAATCCTGTTCATCATTCACACACGAAACACATAGATATTCGTCATCATTTTATAAAAGACCATGTAGAAAAATGCACTATAGATATTTATTTTGTAAAAACGGAGCTTCAACTTGCCGATTTATTCACTAGGGCATTGGATGAAAAACGATTCCAATTCCTTATTGATAAATTAGGCATGTTGAATTTCAATCTTACTTGACATGTGCTTTACATGCTCTATTATGCTTCTATTTGATACTCTATGTGCTTCTCGATATTCCTTGATTATCTTGCGTGAAACTAACTTTCAAATTTTTTTTAATAGAATACATAAAGTAATAATAAAAAAAATGGGGGATGACGATAATTTTGCCTATTTTGAATTACTCACAAAAATATTTCTTCGATATATATGCTTAGTTCTTTGCCTAAAATGTCATGTCACATTCTATTATTCAAAGAGCTTCGTTTGTTTCACTAGACACAAAGCCACATCATATATGTGAGAATTTGAACCTCAATAACTTTTTCTTGAGTGTGTCACACTTCAAATGACAATTCTTTGGTTTGTACTTCGTAGCTTCTTTCTTACTTTTGTGTTAATTCGTCATGAAAATGATAAGGGCATATTAGGAAATTCCTCACTTAGCCCAAATTATAAATCCTTTAATTTTTCCTCTAGAAATCCCCTTTGGGACTTCTCCGACATTCTTTCTCTTTATCAAACCCAATTAAGCCTTCAACCTTATTCACAAGATTCGGGGTTACTCAATCAAGAAAAAGAGCGGGAGAGCAATAGAGATGCACATGATGAATTTCTCAATCATTATAGAAGAGAAACACGGATCTCATTGTGAACTTCTCCTAGATAATCTTGTATACTCCTAGAAGAGAAGCACCTCGAAGTGAACTTCTCCAACGATAATCTAGATCTTATAAATAGATAAAACGAGAAGAGAAACACGGCCTTGGGTTCGAATTCCATAACTGTGACCTTCGAAAGGAACACGGTCTCAACCCAAAAACAAGTTCTAATCTCTCAAAGTTTTGTAAAGGAGACGAGACTCATCTTGAGCAAGACAACCTAAAGGATCGGAAATGAATTACATAAACGGCCCCTGGAATTGAAGAATTTTTTTTAAGCTCACTAACCCAAATTTCCTACCCCCTTAGTCAGAGCCCAAAAATAATCCCTTAAAAGTCCCTTTGATTCAAAATGATGAACATTCACTTGGTAAGTTGATTAACTATGCTACGATAACAAATTAATTGATATAATTTTGTACGTGTTGATATGAGTGATATACTTGCTAAATATTTCCATAATAAAAATAAATTGAGTGGTATGAGCGAAACTTGGGAGAGTTGTCGAAGTGATTCATACTATGATCTAAGACTATTAGTTTAGTCACATGATTTTACTGCAAATTATTATTTTATATGTCATAAGAAAGTTTTGTGTGATAGTGTTCAAAATGTCCCATCTGACCCCAAAAAAAAAAATATTTTTATTTGAAAATATCTTTTGCACATTTTAAATGCATTTAATACATGCATTGGCTCAGAATTGATAAAATGCGAAATTTGTAGAAAAACGCAAAATTTTATTGAATCTATGCTAAATTGTTTAAAATGCGTTACTTGTCCTTAAATAGTAAATTTTCATATGCCAAATTGTACTAAATATGTGCTTAAAATGCCGAAATCATGCAAACGCTGAGGGGGAGTTTTATATGAGAATTTGTTATTATCTCATATATGTTTTACTTATAAAACATGACTTCTAACATTTTTTCTAAGCATCACAGAAAATTTAGAGCTCATCCGAGGAGTCAAATGTTGAATTTCATCAACATTAGGAGAAAATTTCATCTCTTTCAGAAATACAGGGAGTATTATGCAATTTAATTTTTGGGTTAATCCATAAAAGATTAAATTCTTGTTTAATCAGACCTGAACTTCAGCGATATTCAACAAAATCTCAACAATCTTTGTGATTATCTTCCTTGACTTGCCCATTTCGAAGGTAGAAACACGTTTCGAATCATTTTCCGTTCAAAAACATACGATTCGCAAGCAGTTTCACGAAACATTTGAAGAAATTTCATATTCATACTTTTTCGACTAAAACCGATTTTAAACTCTCAAATCAACATGTTTAAACTCGACCTTTTGGGTTAAAATCATGATATTTTAATTCGCAACTGTTTTCTGAACGTTCCGAACCTAGATTACCTCATGATTTACCAAGAAATCGAAATTTACGTTTTTCGCGTTTACTGTTTGATTTGAAAATTTTTCGATCGCAAAAGTTTGTATCGCAAACAGTGTCGTCGAAGAACTTTATTTTTCGTTAAGTTTTATTCGATCGCAAAACTCAGCGTCGAAAACCTTTTGTTTTCGATATATTTTAATTCGATCAAAAAACTACGTGGCGAAAACTAAATTTTTCGATTATATTTTATTCGATTGCTAAAGTCAGCGGCGAAAACTTTAAGTTTTTCGGTATTCTTTTATTCGATCGCAAAACTACGCGGCAAAAAACTTATGTTTTTCGACAATTTTTTATTCGATCGAAAACTTACTCAGCGAAAAACTATTGTTTTCGATAACATTTTATTTGATCGTAAAAGTCATCGTCGAAAACTTGAGTTATTCGACACATTTTTATTCGATCGCAAAATTTAACTATCGAATAAATTGTTACTCGAATAAAAACACGTTGAAAAAGACTTAGAAAATTTTTCATGACTTTGAAAATTTTCGATCACAAAATTTAACGATCGAATAAATGGTTACTCGAATAAAAATACGCTTCTAAGACTTAGTCAATTTTAAAAAAATTTCAAAATTTTTCACTAAGTCTTTCGAACATAAACCTTAGTACATACAATTTTCTCTAAATTCATTCTTAATCCCGTTTATTTGCATATGAAAATTTATCAACTAATGAACTTTATGTTATTCTTTACAGATATGGAAACTCCAAATTATCCTCACATATATCCTTCATCAAGTTTCATGCCAGTTTATGACAACAATTATCAACTGGATCTAACGACATTCCGGTGCCCGGATGAAGTCATCATCTCCATCCTTAAAGGACACCCACTATGGCCAGCTTTAATGATGGCGGCCTCCGTACCGATGGTCTACCTACAACAACTCTGGGGACTTATGGAGAGCCATGTAGTCGAAACGACGTGGAATATACAACACAAATAAACAGAAGACACGTCGTTCTGAACCGCAATCTGATGGCCATGGTGCTCGATCTTCCGCACTACGAAACCTATGATCAACTTCCAACAGACGCGGAGATCGTAGCGGATATGCTCCAGATGGGATACAAGCCCCCCACTGCCCAAAGTGGCGAGTTTCCAAAACAATGAAATTCCCCATCCGTGGAAGACATTGTTCGGCATTATCAACAAATGCCTCTCCCCAAAACACTCCGGCTTCGACAAGGCGAACGGGAACATCCTTCGCATCTTTCACGGAGTGATCTTCTCAAAGAAGTATGACGTGCCCCACCTAATTTGGAATGATCTAGCGGACCAGATACGTCAAAGGGAGACCAAGTCGAAGGCCAAGTTTCTCCCCTATGTACGGTGGTTCCCGGTGCTGATCTCACACTTTATGGAAATTCATCCAGAGATCCCGAGACTACCACCAGTTGGGGAATACACTCCGCCACGCCATCGATTTTTTCACAACCCGAAGGCCGCCGATCTAGCACTCCAACCAATGATGATCCCATTGGAGCTGGTCCGACTAGCTGATCCAACGGACGAGGCATACCAAGACTACTGTCAAAACAACTCCATCACGGAGGAGATGGTACGAGCCTTGAATCCAGCACCGGCACCTTCTCAAAGGGAATCACTGGTGGAAACAATGGAGCCCGAAGCCACGGCTCAGAAGATTGAGACACCGGCCGTCGAGCCCGAAGGTGTTCCTCGAGATGTTTCTCCTGAGGCCATTGACTCAGATGAAGCATACAGACTCCAAAGAAGGGGGTCTTGCCGACCGCACCTCTCGACCCCGTCTGTATCGCCTTCAATCATACCGGCTTCTGTGAAAACACCTCCACCACCAACTGATCAGCCAACCGCACAGATTCCAATTGAATCTGTCTCAACACCAATAGAGGTGATACCTATTGTATCATCTCAATGATTGGGTGGAAGCTCTATTGGACCCCCGACATCTTCGGAGCCAACAACAGGTCAACCCATCGAAGTGGTGACTTCAGGGTTAACAACGGATGTCCCAGAACGTTCCGAACAATCAAGACCTTCTTAAGGCGGCACATCGGAAATCTATTCCGATGTTGTGACAGTGGAGTGCCTTCCTGGCCCCACTCCACCACTGTTCGTGACGGAGCAACGATTACAAGACGCACTTTCCACAGCTCTATCTTCTCTAGAAGACCGTCTGATGGACCAAATGCTCCAAGCTTTAGAGACTTCCCGAAGAGATACCGGGAAAACACCAGTCTTCGAAGCTGCTCCGACCGACACCCAAACCACCCCCGTCTCCTCACCACCTCTCAACACCACCATCCACACCCCAATACAACCCATCCTCCCCACCTCAACTCCATCACCTTCACTAATAAACCCCTATACCATCCCGATCACCCAGCTTCACAATATACTCATCTCCCGCCTCCTCGCCTTAGAGACCAGGACTCCCGCTGAGGAGAGTCTCTACAAAAGGCTGGTAGATGAACCAGAGCCGCCAGCACAAACAAGGTGCCGAGAAGAAAGCTCCCCCACCTAGCGTAGACATGACGATCCCGATGATCCGGATCGTCATGAGGTGGAGAAACGGCAAAGAACCACACGGAGCGGCCGTGGAGTGAGTCAAGAACAAACAAAGACTCATGAAGCTGGAGGATCATCCTCAAATCCACCAACCACACAACCTACAACCCGCCAACAAACAACCACACCACCCACCATATCCCAAACACTACCTCTCTCTCCTACAAATCCTAATCCAATCCCGACCTCCAACCCCCCCCAAGCCCAACCAGAAGCAGTTGTCTACGATCCACATCTGATCGTAGATGACTAGATCCTAAACGAGAAGTGGATGACGCAATGCGAACCAGAGGAAGCTGCTCAAGCTCGACTCTCCAACGTCAGATACTTCTTACAACAAGCTTCGGTGGACTTGGTGCTGCTTGAAGAAGAATAACTTCAAGAAGGCGAGAACTACAGTTCTGCTCTCCCAGAGCTACCCGAAATGATCAGGCTCAGAGTCGACCCTCCTCCCCGCTTATCAAAAGGGACAGTTAGAGTCGAGACACCATGGGAGAATGTCAGAATTGAAGTTCCGTTTATTAAGGACGTTAGAAAGCAGATATGGAGGGCTCAAAACAAAATAAAGAAGCTCAACGAACTTAATCTACGGGGCATCTCACACTGGGAAGACAAGAAGAAAATGGAGCATATCTTCATGCTCAACTATCTTGGACCCGATCGGAGTGGCATCCCAACTGATCAACTGAAGAAAAATTTCAGGGACAAGCCACTTATTCTCCAACTCATCGGAGTCTCGCACACGATCGGAAAATACCCAACCCCTATCTACATTATTGAGCGAGCGGACAGCAACCGCACTCGATAAGAGATAGATGAAAGCTATCTCTCATTCATTCCACCGGTTGAGGTCTACCATCTGTATCAGATGTACAAGAGAAAATACCAGACGCACTCCGGATACATCAAGACTGAAGGACTCGAGGGACTGAAGAGATTCATGGTGCGGCAGATCAAGTATCACACCGCACATGACCTTCAAATCGCTTTAGAGAACAATATGAAGAAGGTCAACATGGAGTCTCCGCTCATGAAGGGCTTCCCACTCAACAATTTTCCCGAGAACTACATCTTCCAAAAACCTGGTCTCGCCATAAACTATTAGAATCCATTCTTTGGAAAGACGAGGGCTATGACGAAGTCAGAGATCCACAAGGTCTATGACGGGACACAAAATTAGTGAGGAAGAACATCCAGAAAAGATTGGGAGAGATCACCGAAGAGACAATCTTCAAAGATCTTTGTGAAGAAGAGGCCCCACTCTTAAATGAGCTTCTGGATGCGATAATAGAGAGATTGGAGCTGAGGAATGATGTTCGACGATACGAGACAGCATTGGGATTGGGAAAATCTTTTTACGCCCGACAAGGATAAAATGAGCTGAAACGAAGACAAGCACAAAGGGGGAGATTGAAGAGAATTGAAAGTTGTGCTTTGTAATTTTATTATCCTTGTAATTAGGGGCGTAATTAGTAGTTTTGATAGTGTAGGACCAAATAGTAAATATACCATGTAAATAGGTATAAATACAATGTACACTATCAAAATAAGATACAAGTTCATTTTCAGAAAATCACGAGCATTTAATTCATATTCTAAGAGAGAGAATACGATCCAGAATCTCGGAAATCTAACAACCTCTCTCAAGATCTTTAACGCGGATATTCGACCGAACGTAATTCGTAAGATTTCTTATTCGAATACCGAGAATTCATGCTTAGATTGCTTGTAGCTGATAAAATAGGACCTAACATAAAGTTTTGCGATATGTGATAGTTTACGATAATAAGTTTTGCGATAAAAACTTTGCGTAAAAATTTTTAGGTAAAGCTATTCACGATGGACTTTGTATCGCAAAAAGTTATCGACAAATGATGCCGCAAAAAATATTGATTAAGAGTTGAAAGATTTTAATTTTCTAGAAACTTTTTGGAAATTGAAGTCTTTTGGATCAAAATATTAAACTCTTAAAACTTCAAGTCAAAATGTTAAGTTTCCAAAAATTATGTGGACCGAGAAAATTTGTCGTACCAAGAAACTTTATTTTGCAATAACAAATTTTCGATAACACCTTTGCGAAATGAAACTTTCTCGGGTTGATCATGTTTTTCGAGTGGACAAACTTTTCTCGGTGAAAATTTTATTTTTACAAAAAATTTTAAAATTGGCATTATAAAATTCTAGATCGAAAATTTTGCTGTTTTCGTGAAATATAGTGAAGTTTCGAAAATTATATAAGTATCGAAAACTTTTGGTAGATACCGAAATATTTTATTGATGTCGAAAACTTCGTAAAAAAATAACAAAATTTTCTATAATTTGCCAATAGAGTTTATCTTTTCGATAAACACTGTTTATGGAGAAAAAAAATTTGCCAGTAGACTTAACGCAAACAAAAATCTATCGCAAAAACTTTTGCGATAAACATTTTCGTAAAAAAAAAATTGCGATAAACTTTTTCGCCAAAAAAAATTTTCGATAAACTTTTTCGTCGAAAAAAAAATTTGCGATAAGCTTTTTCGTTCGAAAATCTCTTTAAAAAAACAACGTTCTCAATTTAACGAAGAACACACATAGTTTACGATCCGAAACACAAAATTAATCAAATTTAGCTTGGGTTATGGATGAAAACATGTAGAATTCCAGTTTTTTAACACACGATTAAATCAGAAAACAGCAAAATATGTCCAATTTTTGAGAAATTCACATGAACATCACGAATAACACATACGATCGACCTCCAAATTTCGCAAAAATTAGTGTTTCGATCAATCAAAATTCTGCCCATACATGTTTAAAACACTTTATCGAAGCCTAAAAACAGCAAATCAATGTGAAATTTGGAGAATCAAAGCAAAAACGAGGAAATGCCGTATGCGATATTCATGAGATTTCGGACAAAAATTCGATCAAAATTTCAGTGAATTGATTCAAATCCTAACACGTTCTGCTCTGATACCAATTGATAGGTCCTATTATAACCAACACGATTACGTTCGGTGAAGAATTCGATAGAAAATGTAGCTCTCATGGAATTTCTTGCCGATGCCTCAGACGAAAACTCATTGAGGAGGTCCGACAACGACGACAAAGTATCAACCTCATATCAAGAGGTAGCTACACCCGAATCGACATTATTAATCATGTTAGATTCTTTACAAATTAGATATGCTAACATGAAAAATGAGTAGAAAAGTACAAAAGAATTAGAGGAGAAACTAGCCCTTAGTGAAATTAATTTCCAAATCAACCAGATAAGAAAGTTCACCTAGAAATTCTCTTATCTAATAATAATGAGACAATAAATAGTCTTGAATCTTGGTTAGCTACTTCTGAGACAAAAATCAACAACCTTAGTAAGACTCTTAGCGATTGTCAGATAGATTTAGAAATTTCTAGAAATAATTTTAAGGAAATCTCTGACGAACGTAAGAAGCTTTACTCTATGATTAAGACTTTAGACGATCTTCTAACGAAAAGGGGCAAACGGATCAGACTATCTTTCTAAATCAACCTCATGATATAGAATTTTATAATCCTATAGAAGGCTTAGGTTTTAACAATCCCTGTAACTCGAAAAAAGTCAATGTCAAACAGTTATATGATATCAAGTATATGAGTTTAGGATAAACTTCTTTAATGGTCTTTACTAATTCTTCCGAAATAAATGCCTTAGAAGAATCTAAACGAAAAGTCACAACTAGGACTGACATCCCCTTTGACTACACCGATTTGAATAATAGTTACAAGACATGGGAAATTAACATGTCTAGTGATTATAATTCATTATATCCTTTAGAAGATCTTCCTAAAGTTAATGAAGAAAATTATGATCATTCTAAAAATTCTAATTTCTGTTATATTCCCGCTATTATTAAGAAAATAGCTGATTTGAACGCTTTCTTAGAGACGGAAAGAAAGAATTTCGAAGCAGAAGAGAATGAGCTTTTTTTGAAGATTTCTAATCTAAAAAATTCCTCAATTTTAAAATCTTGTCCTGATTTTATTTTGAAAGAATAATCATTACTTAAGGACAAGATCAAATTTAAGAAAACACCTCCCATTATTTTACAAAATATTTTAAAAGAAGACAAATCTTCTTTAAAAACCGTAAAGGGAGGAAAAGAGTCCTTAAATGCTTCAAAGACGAAAAAGATTTTTACTAACTCTTTTTCTACTTCATCCACATGTAGAGTAGTAAAAGAGAAGGAAAGAGTGCATAGGATAGAATTTCAGAAGAAAATTGATAGAAATGACTTATTTTCTAAACTTTCTTCTGTATCAGAAAAAACTAAGGAGACAGTCGTTTCTAATTTTCATGTGGTTGCTTCGACACTTATGCTTTAAAATCTATTAATTTTGAAAGCGCAAATTTTGAAAACGGCTCTACTTCTAAAAACAAAAACCATCGTTCAAAGACAAATGCAAGTCTTAAGTCTCGTATGAAACAAGATCCGGCTATTAAGCAAGCTTATAGCTCGATACATTCTTGCCCCCATCTAAGGTACCCAGTCCAAGTACACTCGGCTAAGCACCTTAGGAGACTAGCTAGAGAAAAGATTTTCTCATGCACTAAGACTGATAAGACATTTGTCCGAGCGGAAATTAATCTCCCATGTAATGTTCACCCTCAATGGGTTCCCAAGACACCATCTAGGCCAACGCAAGCTAACAAGGCCAAGTTGCCTAAAGAGGTACCACATAAACCAACTACTTCTAAGTTGGTTTGGGTACCTAAGAGCACCAATGATTTAGGAACCAAAAATGAACAAACCTTACCTATTAAATCTGTTAATCCGAGAGGACACATTACTAAGTGGATAGCTAAGTCTCTCTAAACTCTTTCTATGGAGATACATCATGTGTGGTATCTAGATTCTGATTGCTCCACACACGTGATGGGAAATCAAGAACTGTTGAGCAACTATCAAGACCGTTACAACAGAAATGTCAGATTCGGTAACAACGATTCAGCTCCAATACTAGGCTTTGGAGATATTCTTCTAAAGAATCTGACAATCAAATATGTCTCTTACGTCCAAGAATCTTAAATAGTCAGAATCAAGAACTTCTTACAGGATCTCGAAGATCTAATCTATACAACATTAATATGACAACAGTACGACCTTCGACAGATGTTTGCCTAATCTCACAAACTGCAACCAAGAGGAACAGCTTATGGCATCAACGTCTATCTCATCTAAATCTCAAAGCTCTTCACAAACTCTTTATCAAAAAGTTGGTCAACGGTATACCAACTATTTCCCTTCATCAAGAGCACCACTGTTCGGCTTGTCAAATGGGAAAAATGAAGCAAGTGTCACACAAACTCAAGCAAGTAGCCTTCACATCTCGACCTTTGGAATTATTACACATGGACCTTTGTGGACCAATGCGAACACAAAGTATCAACGGTCGTAAGTATGTGCTAGTAATTGTAGACAATTATTCTCGTTACACTTGGACAAGATATCTTCGAACTAAAGATGAGACTGGAGACTTGATAATAAGCTTTGTGAATACAACTCAGAATCTCCTGCAAAGGTAAATCCATGTAATTAGGACTGACAATGGGACTGAATTCAAGAATCAGTGTCTCACCAATTACTATCAGTCACTTGGAATTATTTAACAATTTTCAGCCGCTAAAACGCCTCAACAAAATGGCATCGTAGAAAGTAAGAACCGGACTTTAGTTGAAGCTGCAAGAACAATGCTAATATATTACGGTCTCCCTCACTTTCTATGGGTTGAAGCAGTGAGTACAGCGTGCTTTACAAAAAATCGAACGATTATTCACAAACGCTTTGAAAAGACGTCGTACGAGATAATAAATCAAATGATTCCGAATATCTCTTTCTTCAAAGTCTTCGGGTGCAAATACTTTGTATAGCTAACAATCGAGAGCATCGAAGCAAGTTCGACCCTAAAGCGTTTGAAGCCGTCTTTGTTGGATATTCATCCACTTCTAAAGCATCCGCGCATATATCAAGTCTTCTCGCACTATTTTAGAAAGCTACAACGTCACCTTTCAAGAAGTGAACGAAATGGCTTCTGAACAAAACAGTTCAGAACCCATGCTTATAGGCGTGTTGGCACAAAGTCAACAAATTCCGACAACTTCTACCTCAACATCGGAAGAAGCAATTCCCGCCGATTTGGAAGATTTGGATTTCCTATTTGAACATGTTTATAGAAACGAGTCTCAAGTGCCTGCTTCGTCTCATTCTATACCAAGCAGCGCACCTTCTCCTTCTACGGCTGAAATTACTATTGAGATTCCAAACCCTCAAACTCCAGCAAATGTTCCAGAGTCTTCAAATTCCGAATCTTCAACTAGTGTTGCAGCTTCTACTAATGACGATGCGGAAATTCCCTCCAATTCAACTTCATAGTTGAATTTCCCTACTACGAATGATCAACCTGTCAATTCAAGATGTCTCGATCTACAAATCAACGATGGATCTACTTCGGTTCTTCCTTATGAACGCAAGTGGACTCGAGCTCATCCTATCGACCAAATAATCGATGATCCTTCAAGTGGAGTACGCACTAAGACATCTACACAAAGCGGACTATTCACGTGCTTCTTAAGCCAAAACGAACAATTTAAGGTAGTCGAAGCCCTTAAAGACACGGATTGGGTGATCGCAATGCAAGATGAACTCAACCAATTCGAGCGTCTACGAGTTTGGTCACTAGTTCCTCGACCGCATGGCAAAACAATTATAGGAACTAAATGGGTTTCAAAATTAAAAAGAATGAGAATGGTGAAATTATCAGGAATAAAGCACGACTCGTAGCCAAGGTGTACAATCAACAAGAAGGTATTGATTGACGAGACGTATGCTCAGGTTGCTCATATCGAAGCTATTCGATTATTTCTAGCATACGCGGCTCATAAAGACTTCAAAGTCTATCAAATGGACGTCAAACCGCATTTCTCAACGGCGTGTTAAAAGAAGAAGTCTACGTCGCACAACCCGAAGGGTTCGTGCATGAAAATCATCCTGATTATGTCTATCGATTGGATAAAGCTCTCTACGGACTAAAACAAGCCCCTCGTGCTTGGTATGATGTTCTGAGCGAATTTCTAGTAAAGTCCAACATTATAAGAGAAACAATCGATACGACACTTATCATCAAAAAGTAGGGCAAGGACTTGATGATTGTTCAAATATACGTCGATGACATCATCTTCGGCTCGACAAATGAACGTCTCTGTCAGAAATTTGGTGATCTACTGAAGACGAAATTCGAGATGAGCTTAATGGGCGAACTCCAATTCTTTCTTGGATTACAAATCAAGCAACTCGAAGATGGAATATTCATCAGTCAAATCAAGTATATTTGAGATATTCTGAAGAGATTTAATCAAGACAAGAGTACACCTATGAATACTCACATGTCAACAAACTGTAAATTGGATGTTGATCCTTCTGGCCAGGCAATCAACATCACAACCTATCGGAGTATTATTGGATCTCTTCTCTACTTAACGTCAAGCCGACCGGATATCATGTTCCCCACTTGCCTCTGTGCTCGTTTTCAAGTTGATCCAAAGGAGTCTCATATGCACGCGGTCAAGCGAATTCTACGCTACTTAGGGTTATGGTATCCTAAAGACACTGATTTTAGATTAATTGGCTATATTGACGTTTATTATGCAGGTTGTCAAATGGACAGAAAAAGCACGTCTGGCAGAGCACAATTTCTAGGCGATTAGTTGATCTGCTGGTCCTCAAAAAAGCAGAATTGTGTGTCAACCTCGACGGCCGAGGTAGAGTACGTCGCGGCTCCCAGCTGTTGCTCACAGGTTCTATGGATGCGGACACAACTACGTGACTACGGGTTTGAATTTAATAACATTCCCATTTATAGTGATTCTCAAAGTGTTATTGCCATTACTTGCAATCCTTTTCATCATTCACGCACGAAACACATAAAGATTCGCTATCATTTTATAAAAGATCATGTAGAAAAAGACACTATAGATATGTATTTTGTTAAAACGGAGCTTCATTTTGCCGACTTATTCACTAAGGCATTGGATGAAAATGATTTCAATTCCTTATTGCTAAGTTAGGCATGTTGAATCTCAATCTTAGTTGAAATATGCTCTACATGCTCTATTATGTTGACATCTGCTATTCTATGTCCTTCTAGATCTTCCTTGATATATCTTGCGTGATTCTATCTTTCAAAAAAATTTCTATATATAGACAAAAGGATAAATAAAAATAAAATAATATATATAATAATAATAACATAAAATCAAATAAAAAAGGGGGATGACGATAATTTTATCTATTTTGATTTACTCACAAAAATATTTCTTTGATATATGTCTAATTCTTTGCTTAAAAATTTCATATGACGTTCTTTTATTCAAAGAGCTTAGTTTGTTTCACTAGACACAAAGTCACATCATATATGTGAGAATTTGAGCCTCAATATTTTTACTTGTGTGCAACACAATTCAAATAATTGTCTTTTGATTTGCACTTTGTAGCCTCAAACTTGCTTTGTGTTAGTTCGTCATGGAAATGATAAGGGCAATTAGGAATTTCCTACTCGGCCCAAATTATAAATCCTTTACTTTTTCCTCTAAAACTCCCCTTTGAGCCTTCTCCGACATTCTTTTTCTTTTGAAACCCGATTTAGCCTTCAACCTTATTCATAAGTTTCGCGGTTGCTCAATCAAGAAAAAGGCCCCCTGGAATTGAAGAATTTTTAAGCTCACTAATCCCAAAAATCCTACCCTTTTAGTCATAGCCTAAAAATAATTCCTTCAAAGTCCCTTTGATTCAAATTGATGGACTTTCACTTAGCAAGTTGATTAAATACGCTACGATAACAAATTAATTGATATAATTTTGTCGTGTTAATATGAGTGATATATCTACCAAAATATTTCCATGATAAAAATAAATTGAGTGCTATGAGCGACACTAGTAAGAGTTGTCAAAATGATTCATACTATGATCTTCGAATAGTAGTTTAGTTACATGATTTGATAGCTAATTAGTATTCTATATGTCTTAAGAAATTTTTTACGTGATAATGTTCAAAATGGACTTGATAAAATGCGAAATATTTTTTTAAAAAAACGCAAAATTTTGATGAATCTATAATGAATTGATTAAATGTGTTACTTGTGCTTATATAGTAAATTCTCATATGCAAAATTGTATTAACTATGTGCTGAAATTGCCGAAAAGTTAAAACGTGCATTTGATGAGGGGGAGTTTTACATGAAAATTTGTTCTTATCTCCTAAATGATTTACTTGCAAACACGATTTCTAATATTTTTTTAAGTATCACAGAATATTTCGAGCTCATCCGATGAGTCAAGTGTTGAATTTCATCACAAATGGGAGATAATTGCATTTATTTCAGAAATACAGGGAGCCTTATGAAATTTCTTTTGGGATCAAAAGTAAAAGATTAAATTTATTTTCTTCGCTAAATCAGACCTGATTTTTAACGAAAGCCCAAAATATTTTTTCGGGCCAAAGCCCTTTAAAACTTACCCAAACGAAAAGCATTAATATCACTTTTTCGATCGAAAAACTTACTCTCACGCAACCACAAACAGTCGAAAAACTTTTCGTTCTCTCAAAAACTCTTCGGTGATTTCATTAAAATTTTTCAATCTTCATCAATGTTCGGTCAAAACTTGCCGAAGCTGAAGGTAGAAACCTGTTTCGGATCACCTTTCCGTTCAGAAACGCATGAATCGCGACAGTTTCTCAATCATTTGACGAATATTTTTACTTCGCAACTTTTTCGACTGAAACGTCTTAAAAACTCAAAATTAACCTGATTAAACTCCATCATTCTGATTAAAATCACGATATTTGGATTCGCAACTGATTTATGATCGTTCCGAGTCCAGATAAACTCATGATTTACCCAGAAATCGACATCTGCATTTTTAAGCGTTTACTGTTTGATTTCAAACTTTTTCGATCGAAAATGTTCTTATCGTAAACAGTGTCATCGAAGAACATTAGTTTTCGTTAAGTTTTATTCGATCACAAAACTCAGCGGCGAAAACCTTATGTTTTCGATATGTTTTTATTCGATCGTAAAACTTCGCGGCGAAACTTTAGTTTTTGATTAAATTTTATTCCATCGCAAAAATAAGCGACGGAAACCTTATGTTTTTCGATATATTTTTATTCGATCGCAAAACTACGCAGCGAAAAACTTAAGTTTTCGACAACATTTTATTCGATCGCAAAATAACTCAACGAAAAACCTCTATTTTCAAGAAATTTATTCGATCGTAAAAATCAACGGCGAAAATCTTGAATTTTTCGCTAAGTTTTTATTCGATCGCAAAACTTAACGATCGAATAAATTCACGCTCGAATAAAACCACGCTGAAGAGACTTAGTAAATTTTTCAAATTTTTTCTAAGTCTTTCGATAATAAACTCTAACACCTAGAAATTTTCCTAAGTCATTTTCGCCATTCACATTTACTACGAACAATTCGCATATGAAAATTTCAATCTAATGAATTTTATTTCATCTTTTCAGAAATGGCACATCAAGAGTACACCCACATTTACTCTTCTGACGGATGGTTGACGCTCCACAACAACAACTAGCAATTGGACCTCGCCACATTTTGGTATCCGGATGAAGTGATAATCTCCATCCTCAAAAGACATCCTCTATGACCTCGCCACATTTTACTCTTCTGACGGATGGTTGACGCTCCACAACAACAACTAGCAATTGGACCTCGCCACATTTTGGTATCCGGATGAAGTGATAATCTCCATCCTCAAAAGACATCCTCTATGACCAGCTCTAACGATGACAGCTTTTGTACAAATGGTCTACCTCCAGCAATTTTGGGGATGTATGAAGAGCTACGTCGTCGGCGATGACGTGCAATACACAACGAAGATCAATCAAAAACACGTCATCATTGACAAGAACTCTACTGGCCATGGTGCTCGATCTACCGCATCACGAAGACTACGACCAACTACCAACAGATGCGGTGATCATCGAGGATATGCTATGGATGGGATATAAGCCACCGCTGACAAAATTGGCTAATTTCCAAAACCGCGGGATCCCACATCCATGGAGGACATTGTTCGGCATCATCAACAAATGCCCCTCCCCAAAGCACTCCGGTTTCGACAAGGCAAACGGGAACATCTTCTCGAAAAAATACGACGTGGCCCAGCTCATATAGAACGACTTAGCGGACCAAATGCGTCAGAGGGAGACAAAGCCAAAGGCAAAGTTCCTCCCGTATGTCCGGTGGTTCCCGGTGCTGATCTTCCACTTCATGGACGTACATCCAGAGATCCCACGTCTGCCACCCGAAGGTTATATACCGCCGAGGCTGCGGTTCTTTCATAACCCGAAGGTAGCCGATCTAGCACTCCAACCAATGCTGATCCCACTGGAGTTGCACAGCCTGGCTGATCCCACCGACGAGGCCTACCAAGACTATTGCCAAAACAATTTCATCACAAATGCAACGGTACGGTCAGTCGATCGGGCTCTGGTGCCTTCCCAACGAGAAACCTTGGTGGTGACACACGAGCCAGAAGCCGAGGCTCAGGAGCCAAAAACACCGGTTGTTGAGCCCGAAGGTGTCCCTCAACAAGCCGAATCTCCTGCGGCCACTGAGTCTGATGAGGAATGCAGACTACAACGAAGGGGCTCACGCCTACAGCAGATCTCTGCCCCTTCTACATCTCCTTCTACACAAATAGCTTCGGTGACATCTCCTCCACCACCATCGGTTTAGATAACCACACAGATTCACATTGAATCTGTTTCAACACCCATAGTGTATCATCTCAAGGATTGGGTGGAAGCCCCGCTGGACCCTCGATATCTTCGGAGCAAACAATGGGTCAACCCACCGAAGTGTGTGACTTCTAGGTTGTTAACGTATGTCCTTGGACGTTCCGGAATCACAAGTCCTCTCCCAGGCGACACGTCGGAGATCTTCTCCGATGTTGTGACAGTGGAGCGCCTCCCTGGCCCCACTCCACCCTTGATCGTGACGGAGCAACGACTGCAAGAAGTCCTCTCTACAGCCATCTATTCTCTTGAAGACCGAATGATGGACAGGATGCTACAAGCTATTGAGACTTCCGACGGGATACCGGGAAAGCACCAGTCTCAGAGGCAGTTCCGTCCGAAGCCCACACCACACCCCTATCCTCACCACCACTAACCACCACCATAAACACCCTAATACAACCCACCTTAACCACTCCATCGCAATTACCTTCTCTCATCAACCCATATACCATCCCTATCACCCCAGCTTCACGACATCATCATCTCTCGACTACTAGCCCTAAAGACTAGGACCTCAGCTGAGGCGTCTCTACAAATGGCTAGTAGATGAACCCGAGCCGCCAGCCCAAACACGTTGTGGTGAAGAAAGCTCTCGCACGAAGCGAAGACATAACGATCCCGATGATCTGGATCTTCATGAGGGGGAGAAACGGCAAAGGACCACACGACTCGAGAAGCTGGAGGATCATCCACCAACCCACCAACCACACAACCAACTACCCGCCAACAAACAACCACTACATTCACCACATCCCACACACAAACACTACCTCTCACAAGTCCAAATCCAATCCCGACCTCCAACCTCCTCCAAAATTAACCGGAAGCAGTCTTCTACGATTCACAAGCGATCGTAGATGATTACATCTTAAACGAGAAGTGGCTGACGCAATGGGAACCAAAGAAAGCTGTTCAAGTCAGACTTTCCAACGTCAGATAATTCTTACAACAAGCGTCAATAGATTTGGTGCTGCTTGAAGACGAAGAACTTCAAGAAGGAGAGAACTACAACTCCGCACTCCCCGAACTACCAGAGATGATCAGGCATCGAGTTGACTCCCCCCCTCGCTTATCAAAGGGGACTGTCAGAGTCGAGGTGCCTTGGGAAAATGTACAGATTGAAGTCCCGTTCCTTGAAGACATAAGGAAGCATATTTAGAGGGCTCCTAATCGCATCAAGAAGCTTAATGAGCTGAATTTACGGGTATCTCCCACTGGGAAGAAAGGAAGAAGATGGAATACATCTTCCTTCTGAACTACATTTGTCCGGATCGAAGTGGCATCCCAACGGATCAGCTCAGAGGAAATTTCAGGGACAAGCCACCGATCCTCTAACTTGTGGGTGTATCGCACACGGTTGGAAGCTATCCAACCCCTATATACCACATCGAGCGAGAGGACAACAACCATACTCGAGAAGAGATAGACGAAAGCTATCTGCCATTCCTTCCACCATACGAAGTGTATCGTCTGTTTCAGATGTACAAAAGAAAATACCAGATGCCCACTGGTTACATCAAGAAGGAAGGACTCGAGGGATTAAAGAAATTTATGGTGCGGCAGATCAAGTTCCACACTGCACACGACCTTCAAATTGTCGTAGAGAACAATATGAAGAAGGTCAACATGGAGTCTCTGCTCATGAAAGGCTTCCCACTCAAGACTTCCCAGAGAATTACATCTTCAAGATGCCAGGCCTCGCCATCACATATCGGAATCCAGTTATTGGAAAGACGAGAGCGATGATGAAGTTTGATGTTCAAAAATTATGTGACGGGACGTTGAAGCTTGTGAGGAAGAACATCGAGAAGAGGTTGGCGGAGATCACTGAAGAAATGATCTTCGAGAATCTTGGTGAAGAAGAGGCCCCACTCCTAAATGAGCTTTTGGATGCTATAAACGATACACTGGAGCTGAGGAATATTGTCCGACACTACGAGACAGCATTGGAATTGAGAAGATCGTTCTACGTCCGACAAGGATAAATGGAGCTGAAAAGAGAACAAGCACAAAGGGGGAGATTGAAGAAACATAGAAGTTGTGCATTGTCAATTACTTATCCTTGTAATTAGGGGCGTAGCTCGTATTTTTGTTAGTGTAGGACTAGTTTGTAAATATACCATGTATAGATGTATATATACCATGTACACAACAAAAATCAATACACAAGAATTTCAGAAATTTTACAAAGTATTGAATTCACATTCTAGAGAGAGAAATACAATCGAAAACTTCCACTCTCTAATCGTTTCTCTCTCCCGATCATTAAACTCGATATTCGACCGAAGGTAATTCTCGAGATTTCTTATTTGAATATCTACAAATCATGCTTAGATTGATTGTTAGTTGATAAAATAGGACCTAACAGCGGTCAATATGGTTGGCAGGAATGGCGGATTGCATGGCAATCAGCGCATGTGGGTTGCGACATGTTCTTCAGACTAGAGGCCGCCAGGGCAGAGTTAGCAGAGTTGTCAGCGTTTAGTTCGGTGTTCGACATGGCTAATGAATTTGTCTTCAGATTGTTGTAAACTGATGATGATGCAAACAAGCTGCTAGGCAGCGTGAGGAAATTCAATAGCTTGTGCATGAATAGTTTTCTTAAAATAGATTTCTCTGGTGTAAGTTTTGTCTCCAAGGATATCCCGAAAGAGTGTGATCCCATCGTACACTTAAGAAATCATCGGCGAACTTGAACAAAATTCTTTCAGCAGTCTAGTACTAGACTTGATGGCTTACGTGAATTCAGAATTAACTTTTCCCGTGACACATATGTAGGTATCAATTTTATACAATATATATATATATAAGAAGGTCAAAACAACTTGTCAACAAAAGTTGGACAAATTTTCTTTATTTTATATTTTCCCAAGTCAAGTCGAAACCAAATTCTCATCAACATTTATTTCTCAAGCCCAACATATTTACTTAGCCCAATAAATCCAACACATATCACTCACACGATGGAAAGATGAGTTTAAACAGAATAATTGAGTGAGAGTCTTAACATAAAAATATAAAACAAGTACATGTAGTCTGAGTAAGCAGATGTTAATAATTGCATATAGTCTTCGCACTGAGACATAAATAATCAATCATATTAACCGATAAATATTGGGATGCTGATCTAGAGCTATAGTACATTTTATTTTATTTGTCTGGTGTACTGAGAGCTAAAGATTTCATTGCTTTGCGGCGTTGGGGACGTGAATGATGCTAAGTGTATCTTGCGCATTTTTTCTGATAGAATATTATCATATATGTATATATAGCAGTATATGTATATTTAGTAGATTCTCCAATTAGGGCGTGATTATAGGTAGTCATCAATTTGTCATTAATTCTAAATTGTTTTTTATTTTAATTATTTTATGTGATTTGCACACATATAGTGGAATAGACATAGGGACGGGGTTATTTTCCTTTATCATAAACTCTCTTTTAAACTTTTGTCACGATATCAGAGCTGTACTGGTTTGTTTTCTGCTCCTCGGCGTTATATGTATTCTCGTGGGATGTTTAGAACAGGAAGATGATATCTTCTTAAGATATCACCACCAACGATAATCTGTGCAGTATTATTATTTAGGTGCAACTCAAAGTTTATGTGAATTATGATGAATTGTCTCGTGCTATCGTTTAGCTTTGAGGGCACAAAAGACATTTGGTATCGCCGATGGCCAAATCTCTCAACTCGCTCCCATGCGATGGAACTAGAGAATTGGTTGGTTAATCAGTCATTGTTGGTCTCGTGGAAGATGAACACAATTGAGGGCTCTCTCGGTTGCTCGATTTCTCATCAAAGTATTGCTAAAAACTTGTGCGTGATCTTCACCTATAATTTTCTTCTATTGATGGCACTCGCATTCAGCAATTAAAGAGTAAATTTTGGAAGAAGCAAAACAACAAGGCTCCAACATCGCCACGTATTATGGCAGGTTGTAGTGCGTTTGGGAAGAGTGCTCATTATGATTGTCATCTGTTACGTTTGGGTGGCAAATGTTGGTGTAATCTCTAGTCTCTTTGGACAAAAAATTAGGAAGAAAGAGACGGTGCATCCGTTTCTTCTGGTTTTGGATTCGTCTCATTATGGCATGGTGAGAACAATTAATATTAATATAATGTCATGGATTCTTATCAAATAATGTGTAGAGACACATGACTCTTTTGGGTTCCATTTCTCTTAAATGAGAATAAACATGACTCTTTAACTAGCATAAATATGAGTCATAATAGAGCATGAATATGGCTCATGAATGAGCATGAATAGCTCTTGAATGACCATGAACATGCCTCTTCAATGAGGAGTCTCTTGAGTTGATTGATCACTCTATAAATACCTCATTTCTCTTTCTCCCAAAAGACATGAGGTAATTTTGAAGAGGTTGTTGAACCATTTGAGCTATAAGAGAGAGTTCTTGAAATATCTTTTTAGGGCAGTAAAGATCCTTCACGCCTCAACGAACACTTCGTAATATACGAGATATATCCAACAATCTAAAAAGCTATGGCGAACAATGATGAGTTCGAGAATCTGGACGACTTTCTCAACGACGATGAGGATATTTTTCGTTCTCATGATACCAAGGAGACCATCAAATCCATTCTCGTTGAACAAAAATATCGATTTCAACCCGATGGCCGCCATGGTGAAGTACTCGGATATCTCAAGAATCGAAGCGTTCCATGGTGCAAATTACAAGAAGTGGAAGGAGAGGGTGTTCTCCTTGCTCGACATGCATGGTGTGGCATGGGTGCTCACGACTCCGCTCACCGAAGCCACCAACATGATAAAATGGGAGCAAGCGAATAGGATTTGTAGGCATACTATAATCTCTACGATTTCTAACTCTCTTTTTGACGTGTATGTATGTGAGTTACACAAATGTGAAAGCAATATGGGAGTCCATGTTGTAGAAATACACGGCCGAGGATGCCGTAAAACAAAAGTTTACTTGTTCCGGCTTCTATCGGTGAGAGATGGTGGAAACTCGTGATGTTCATGAGCAAATCAATGGGTATCTTCAACTTATTGAAGGTCTCAAAATGGAGAATATCATTCTTCCCAAAGCGTTTGTGGCCGAGTTGCTTCTTGATAAATTACCTCCTTCTTGGAATGATTATAAGCAGCAATTGAAGCACAAAAATAAGATGAATTTGAATGAGATGATGAAACATATCATCATTGAGAATAAACACTGGATTCAAATCCGTCGAGTTTCGAAAGACTTTCAAACGAAAGCAAATCTTGTGGAGGAAAAGGATAAGAGATCCAAATTCCTAAGAAACACTTCTCGAAAGTTTCGAAGGGTGAGAGTTCACTCAAACCGGGGCCTTCTTCTATCAAAAAGAAGAAGGGAGCATGTTTTGTTTGTGAAAAACATGGTCACTTTGCCGCGCAATGCCGAAAGAGGGCAACTATTGAGAATGAGAAGAATCCTCCTACTAAGAACAATGTTAATCTTGTTCAAAGAGATGATCATGTGATAGTAGCCATGACTTCGGAGGTAAACATGGTTTCTTCTCTATCACAAAGCACGTGGATTGTGGACTCGGGTGCAACAAAGCACATTTGCGCAAACAAGGAAGCCTTCATTGAGTATAAAGAGACTCAAGGAGAAGTTTAATTGGGCGACTCTAGCACCACACCAACTAGAGGCAAAGGAAAGGTGGAACTCAAAATGACTTCCGGGAAGACAATCTCTTTAAGAGAGGTACTTCATGTCCCGATCATTAGAGCAAATTTGGTGTCCATTTCCTTGCTTGATGAGGCCGGAGTCAAAGTCTCCTTTGAGTGTCGAAAGCTTATTCTTGCTAAGAATAATGTATTTATTGGAAAGGGATATAAGTCCAATGGGCTTTATGTACTCAATGTTGCTTCATATAATGAGAATTCTTCTTCCGTTTATTTGCTTGATTCTTTTAATCTTTGGCATTCAAGATTGGGCCATGTAAATAATGGTTACATGAAGAAGATGATAACTTTGGGAATCCTTAATAATGTTCGGACTGAAGACACAAACAAATGTGAAATTTGTGTAAAATACAAACTAATTAAGAAGACATGTCACAATATTGAGAGAAAAACCCAACCACTTGAGTGAATTCATAATGACATAGGAGATATGCATTTTTGCGAATCTAGAGGTGGAAATAAATATTATATCGTCGTTATTGATAATTACTTTAGATATGCAATCTCCTTAAAAATAAAAATGAAGCTCGTGAAAAGTTTATTATCTACAAAAATGAGGTAGAAAATCAACTTGGGATGAAAATTAAAAGGTTAAAAACCGATAGAGGTGGTGAATATATTGCCTTAGATGATTTTTGTGAAAATCATGGCATTATTCATGAAAGAACACCACCTTATTCATCTCAATCAAATGGCATAGCTGAGAGGAAAAATAGAACTCTCAAATAAATGATGAATGTCATGATGATTGAGTCAAGTGCTCACAACTTGTGGGGTGAAGCGATTTTGACGGCTTTTTTTTTTGCAAAATAGAATTCCGCACAAGAAAATTGGGAAAACTCCATATGAATTATGGAAATGACATGCACCAAATATCAAATATTTAAAAATGTGGGGGTGCTTGGCAAAGGTGTTACTAACCGAGCCAAAGAAGAGAAAAATTTGACCAAGAACTTGTGATTTCATGTTCATTGGTTATTCTCAAAATTCGACAACATATCGATTCTTAGTAATCAAAAGTGAAGAAGTTGCTGAAGATACAATTATAGAGTCCAGAAATGCTGAGTTCTTTGAACATATATTTCCATCGAAAGAGAAAAAGGGAAAGACTGATGATGAGGAGGAATTTTCCAAAATCCTAATCCTATTGAGAGGATAGGTAAGAGAGAAAATTCCGAATACTTTTGGTGGAGACTACAACATGTACATGATAGATAGTGAACCAAAAACATATAATGAAGAGATATTATCGTCAGATTCCAAGAAATGGAATGATAGCATAAAGTCGGAGTTGGATTCTATCTTGAGTAACAACACTTGGGAATTGGTTGAATTACCGCCTGGTACAAAACCAATTAGTAGCAAGTGGATATTTAAAAAGAAATATCTACCTGATGGGAGTGTTGAAAAATATAAAGCAAGATTAGTTGCTAGAGGATTTACACAAAAGGAAAATGTTTATTATTTTGATACACTTTCTCCTGTCACGAGAATAGCATGAATCCGTGTATTGATTGCAATGGTTGCCACTTACAATCTATTTGTGCATCAAATGGATGTAAAAACAGCTTTTCTAAATGGAGATTTATAAGAAGAAATTTATATGTGACAACCTGATGGTTGCATCATGAAAGGACATGAACGTAAAGTGTGCAAATTGAGAAAATCATTATATGGTTTAAAACAAGCGCCAAAGCAATGGCATGAGAAATTAGATAACACAATAGATAATGAAGGTTTCTCAGCTTCGATAGTTGATCGATGTGTGTATCTAAAAAGAGATAATGGTCATTGTTAATCATTGCTCTTTATGTTGATGACATGCTGATTTTTGGCACTGGTTTGAGTGTAGTCAAGGCTACAAAAGAATTCTTATCAAAGAAATTCGATATGAAAGACTTGGGAGAAGCCAAAGTCATTCTTGGTGATAAAATTATAAGAAAAGAAAAGGGTATTTTATTGATACAAGATCACTATGCAGAAAAAGTATTGAAAAGGTTTGGATACTTTAATCATAAACCATTATCGACTCCTTTTGATGCAAGTGTGTCTTGGAAAAAATCGAGGTGCTCCAGAGGCACAAACTACTTGTGCTCAATTAATCGGAAGCCTGTTGCATTCAGCAAATTTCACAAGGCCTGATTTGGCGTATGTAGTTTCACGGCTAGGAAGATATACTTAAAATCCTAGTGAAACGCATTGGAAAGTCATGCTAAGATTATTGAGTTATATTAGAGGCACTGTAAATTATGGTATTTTTTATAGTGGTTTTCCTGAAGTAATTGAAGGCTTCAGTGACGCAAGTTGGATTTCATATTCTGAATATACGAAATCCACAAGTGGATATGTGTTCACTTTGGGAGGAGGAGTCGTGGCTTGGAGATCCTCTAGACAAACTTTAATTGCTCGTCTACAATGGATTCAGAGTTCATTGCATTAGAACTTGCTTGTGTGGAAGCCGAGTGGCTTAAAAATTTTATTAGTGACATTGCAATTGATAAGAGACTGATCACATCTATATCTATGCATTGTGATTGTCAAGAAACAATTGCTATAGCAAAATATAAGACGTACAATGGAAAAAATAGACATATTCGCTAAAGACACAATGTGATTAAGCAATTGTTGAAAAATGGGGTAATTTCCATTGATTACGTGAGGTCAAAGGTAAATTTGGCCGATCCTCTGACTAAGCCCTTAGGGAGACTCTTAATTGAGAAAACAACGAGGGGTATGGGACTTGTGCCACTTGATCATTAGTGTGTGCGGATACCTAACCTTGATGAATGGAGATCCCATGAAAAAGGTTCATATAGGTAAGAACGAATCACATGTTAATGCTGGAGCTTATTCTCTAAAATTTCATACCTATGTTGTAGAGAAGCTCGAAATTTTAAGTGTAAAGTTGAGTTCGGCTCTTAATGAACAAAGTCATATGTTGATGACTTAAGGAAATTAGTTCCTTAAATGTTTGTTCACCTATAAGAAAAGAGAGTATGGCCGCCTCTATGGAAACAAGGCTAAGTTTCCTAAAGCTTTTCTCGAAATTTAAATGATGCGCATGGCTAGAGAGGCGCCCAACTGCGTATGAAATGGAGACAGAAAAAATATCATGACTTTGTGGCCTCTGTTTTACAATATGGTTGGTGGTTCATAGAAAATTATTTTCACCACTTTCCTAGTGAATTAAGTCTCAATTGTCTAAGGTTATGGTTCATATCTTGTTGAGAACACTATGACTTAAGTGTACTTTTTTCAGGGTGATCGAAAAATTTGACAAGAGTCCAATGAGTGGGGGATTGTTATATATATATATATATATATATATATATATATATATATAACAATTAATATTAATATAATGTCATTGGATTCTTATCAAATAATGTGTAGAGACACATGACTCTTGGGTTCTATTTCTCTTAAATGAGAATAAACATGACTCTTTAACTAACATAAATATGAGTCATTATAGAACATGAATATGGCTCATGAATGAGCATGAATATGGCTCTTGAATGACCACTAACATGGCTCTTCAATGATGAGTCTCTTGAGTTGATTGATCACTATATAAATATTTCATTTCTCTTGCTCCCAAAAGACATGAGGTAATTTGGAAGATGTTGTTGAACCCTTTGAGCTACAAGAGAGAGTTCTTGAAATAGATTTTTAGGGCAGTGAAGATCATTCACGTCTCAACCTACACTTCGATAATATACGAGATATGTTCCAACAAGATCGACTATTGTCGCTCAAGATCTATTACCATCCTTGAATCGGTTTTGTTCTATGTTGGTGCAAGAATAGTGCTTACGGATGCTTTTTGATGGTTCACTAGCGCCGGTTAGTGAGGTCATGGGGTGTGCGGTTAACTCAGGTCTGAATTTTAACGTTTCTTCGAATGCCAAAAATTGTTCGTGATGTTTCCACTTTCTACCGGGTTAATCCACGGACGTCTTGGTCATGGTTCTCGTTATTGTCATGAGAAAAATGGTCGTGGTCGCGGCGGTGGTGGTGTTAGGCGTGGTTGTCGAGGTGCAGTTCGCGCCAATGTAATCTTCACTTCCGATGAGTCTAAAATTTTGTCTCAATCCACGTTCTACTGATCTCTCTTCCGGACATGCCCCTTTGATCGAAGAGGCTGAGATTGATCATTGGTTGCTGTAATGGCATCTGGTTGCGGTGTGGCTCGGACATGGCTTAGTCCAAATGAGTGGGTGACTTTTGTTCCCTTATTGTAGGTGCTAATGAAAAAGTATCCGGTAAAGTTGTTTCATAGTCTTGGATGTATGATTGTGGTGAATATGATCGGATTCTTGAATCTTATGGTTAATGTTTATGATATTGATTCTCGTTCGGTTCAGCTACCTAATGCTGAATTGACTACAGCTACAAAGGTGGGCACAACCATTCTCTGTCATACTGTCACGCTTATAATGTATTTTATGTCTCAACTTCGCGTTGTAGCTAAATTTTTCTGTTTTAACTGTTGGCAAATTTTTGTTAGATTGCTCACTTTATTGATGCTACGTACTTCATCAAGGATCGTGCTTCGAGCATGTTGATTGTAGCGGGTGAACAAATTAGGGGATTGTACTACTTTCAAGAAAATCAAAAGCGGCAACAGTTCAAGATTATGGTGCTCGTTCCATGGATCGTGGCATAAGCGTTTAGGTTACCCGTCTCCACCAATTGTAGAAAAGTTGTGTACCACTGGTTCTAAGGGTCATTATTTTAATAAGTTTGATGTTTGTTTCCGAGTAAAACATTCTCGTGCCAGCTTTCTTTGACTAAAAATAAAGCTGTTGATTTGTTTCATTTGATTCATTGTCACTTATGGGGACCGTATCGCGCAGTTTGTGGAGCTAGATATTTTTTTACAATAAGTCGACATTTTCTACTAGCTTGTGTAAGTTTTTGGCAATGGTGACATGTCAGTTTAATCATTTGGTTAAGATTGTGCGTACTGATAATGAATCGGAATTGTTTTATATGCAAGATTATTTTTGCAATGACATTTTGCACGAAACTTCTTGTTGGGGCCCCTCAACAGAACGATAGCAAAACGTAAAGATCAGAAGATTCTCAATATTGTTCGTGCCTTACGTGTTCAGGTTAGTCTACCTCTCGAATTCTGGGGTAATTGTGTGTTAACGACTATTTACCTGATTAATCGTCTTTTCATAGTAATTTTGCATGGTAAATCTCCGTTTGAATTGCTCCATGGTCAATCCCCTACGCTCGATAACTTGCTTGTTTCTGGTTTTCTGTGTTATGCTCACAATCAGAGTCGTGGTGGTGATAAATTTGCAACTCGCAGTAGAAATTGCATTTTGTTGGATATCCATTTCACAAGAAAGGGTGGTCACTTAATGATATTAAGTCTGATATTTTTCACGTTTCTCAGGATGTGAAATTTTGCGAAGATAAGTTTTCGTATACTTCTATGTCAGTTGGTGATTTATCTACTACTCAGGGTGATAATCCCATTCCCTCGTTGCCATCATGGAATCTAATTGATATTATTGATTCTGATTTGGAGATGAGTAATTCTAATAATGCCGACTTACATACTTCGGCTCCTTTTGTTGACGTGCCGCATGAGGTTTATCGGGCATTGACGACAGGCGGTACTTCTGATTCGTCTGAGTTATTGGATCGTGGTCGTCATGTCATGTGAAAAGGTAACTTTCGAAGCACAAGTAAAACATATCATCAACGGGTGTTTAACCCCCTCCTCATTCAAGAGACCTACGTTAGCTTAATTTTGATTTAATTCTTTCAAGACTCTGATTAAGTCTCATATACATCATCCAGATATTTGGAAATGGCTCAAGTGGCCAAGAACAGCTAGCCACCACAAAACTTAAATAGCCACAATGCCGTAAGAACTCACTTTAACTTAAATAGCCACAATGCCGTAAGAACCCACTTCGGCTCCTCTAACCACAGTAGTTATAAGGTGTTCTGAAAGGTATAATCTTATATTTACCATAGGGCTTTCTGGCTGCATAAAAGGAAAACTTGCTTGCAATCTCGATAAACATAATGCACCACAAGCCCGTGAAAACCCGGGACAATCTTGGGATAGAGAGGCTTGATGATTTTAAATGCGGGATAAAACCCTTTTTGGTCCCCAATGTTTGTCCGTAGGGCAATTTTGGTCCCCCAATGTTTTCGCTTGCCACATCTAGTCCCCGATGTTGCCTGATTCGGGACAATTTTGGTCCCTCGGTTAGATTTACGTCAATTTAGATGGAATATTCCAGGAATATACCAATTTTGGGGACTAAAATTGCCCAATGGGCAAACATTAGGGACCAGAAGTGGTTTTATCCAAAAAAAATTAAATAAGAAGTCAACTCAATTGGCAACACTTGGCGCGATCAGATCAATTCCATCCAAATTAACGAAAAATTAATCGAGGGACCAAAATGTCCCTAATCGACAACATCAGGGACTAAATGTGGCAAGTAGAAACATCAGGGACCTAAATTGTCCAATGGACAAACATAGGGGACCAAAAGTGGCGTTATCACTTTAAATGCCTATAATTTATAAACGACGTGGGTATATAGTGATTGGCTCAATTTATTTTGCAAGTCATACTATTTTTACCATTATAATTTTTATATTATTTTAACTTGAGTAATTATCATTTTACCTTCATTTTTTATTTATTACAATTAATGCGAATACAAATTTTTCTATGAGAAATCTACACTTAAATACCTGATTGTATAGAAAAATGTCAGTTCAGCCCCTCGTCAGATAATTGTTTTATGTAGCTACCTAGTAGAAAAACGTTTTTACACATAAGTTTACTTAAAAGGACTTAAAAGGGCAAATCTGGTAGTGTACCATGATTTACTTAAAACTGTAAATTGGCTAATTACCTCAATATGGTTTTCATACCTGCTTGGCTGAGAGTATCATTTTACCCTCCTTTACATACATTTTTATATGTATATTACGTATCACATCACGCGTTTGTATGACACCTAAATACGTTTCTCTATGGTACATAAATTTCTCAATATGATGTACCTTTTGTTCACTATATTATGTGCTACAATACGTTTTTCTATGGTACCTAAATTTCTTATATGATATACCTTTAGCAAAACAGGTACCTACGTGTAAAAACTTTATTTACTAGATATCAACATATAAAAATTTTCTGAAACGGGACTGAGCTTATATTTTTGTATATCTTAGATATTTAAGTGTAAGTTTCCCTTTTTGATATACTAAAACATACTTGAGAATTACATATAAATACCTAGTAGCAAAAAAACCATCACATAACTCCTCTGTTAGATTTTTGTTTCTTTTAAGGACAAAGTGGAAACATTTCCTTCACTTAAGGGCCAACTTTACTGAAAAATCGAATTTACCGTCACTTTATGATTTTTATTATTATTTTGTTCTTTTCACAAAGATATCAACGTTAATACTACAAAAAACAAGAAGTAAAAAGAAATAATTACATAAAGAAGAACGAAGAAGAAGAAATCGGAAAAATGAAGAAGAGACATGGCTTTCCTCGATCCGAACAGCAACGCGTGGGTATTTTCAATTTATCGTGGATTTCTGGAAAAAAAATTGAATATCCCGATTCATTCGCGGGTTTGTTATGATGTAGGTAGTGTGCTCGTGGTTTGCTTGAAATCATGGATTTTTGCTAAATCATGTGGTATGTGCTTACCCTCTATTCGTTCGTATTCTGATTCGCATGATGAGTCTGGATCAATGATAATCGAATGCTTTATTCAATCGGGAGAGGTGAAGAGTTATCTTAGGTTTGTGAATGGTATGTACATTTAGTATCTGTTATCATATTCATCCCAAGAGCTTAAGTGGAAGATAAATTATTTATGACCATATCTTTGAATTAATTCTTCTATTCTTCGGCTGTATTTAATCATTCTCTTCTCATGGTTCGATGTGTTTGATACTATGGATGCTTTCGAAGTTGAGGAATTTTTGAAGTAGAAAGCACGCGTTTGAGATCTCTAGCGTATAACACACCAGCACAAATTTTCATTGCATTTGAGAAACCTGAAGGTGTCCTTACATAGGTAGTTCAAAGCATGCAGATCACTCCTGTTTAGATACGGTGTACCTTTATGCATATGGTTAGAGTACCATATCACCGTATATAGTGTACCTTTTCAGGTATAGTTACGGTACCATTAATAATTGTTGCTGAAATTTGCAGGGGTAAACAACTACATGTCTACAAGTTTGGTTCATTCGGGCATGGTGTTTGGGTTGTATGCTTATAAGCTTACTTGTTTTGTCCATATTTTCCGTATATTTCCATGTTTTTTTTTAATTTTTGTTCAGATGTTGGTATCATTTTTTCGTCATATTAAACCGCATAGGTCTGGTTGCTCGCATTTTTCGACCATTGTTGTTTTTTTTTTTGTTTTGGTGTAATTTTGTGGATGTATTAAGATAACAAATATGGCTAAAGTGATGTTTAACACACTTGTAATTTTTGGTACAGTAGCAATGGTAAAAAGGAACAGTAACCGTGTGTACAAGGTACAACAAACACAAGTTAAATGGTACGCTAAATGCAACAAAATGGTACACTATATTAATAAATGTCAAAAAGTAGATGAAAAGATACAAAAAGTCAGCGCTTGACGGGAACATCATCTGACAAACTGACAAATAACGACATCTGACATGTTACTGACAGAATCTCAAACAAATTCCTCAGTCAAATTGTATAATGTCAGCTCATATATTCTTAATTTTGGTACCGTAAACTACTTTGTTGTGGTACGATATATAACCAAAATATGATACAGTCACAGACTGACCAGTGGTACAATAAAAGCGATATATTTGGTACAACTTATTAAAGTAAGTGTTTTTCGTGGCAATTCGATTTCAATTTTTAGGAAATTATATTTTCATATGTATATCTATTCTATGTTTCATTTTGTATCATATTTGATAGAGTAACCACTATTCTCATGGTTTTTTTATTACAAACCCCAACTCACTAGAAGATGAAGAACATTGTTAGAACAACTTACTACAATATATTATAGATGTTTGTTAACTCAAAATGGTCAACTTATATTGATGCTTTTCATTAATATTCTATTTATTTATAGTTATAGCGTTTCACATTTAATAATTGACATTGTAGACTCGTAATTTTATATATTATATGGACCAATAAAACTTGGTACGGTTTTCATAGTTATCTTCGTACGGCAAAATAAGTACATGTGGTACCGTATGTGTCCACAATAAGGTACGGTCATAGAATGTTCAATTGTACAATATATATGATACATTTGGTACAACTTATTAAGGTAAATGTTTTTCGTCGTGTATTACATTAGTTAACACTTTACTATACGTAAATATGTTATATGTTTCATTCGTATCGCATTTAATGGGTTAACCCTCAAAACCTTGGATTAGTGGTTTAAACTCAAGCTTCAATAGTAAGACTGCCTAAGAATGATCATTCTCTTATTATGAAATTTGGGGTTTGAAAATATAAAGCATGTAAGGGTTAAATTAGGATATTTGATACCAAGTGAAACATATAATATATATACTTATAGCAAAATAGTTTTACATGAAAACTAATTCGAACGGCGTCGAAAAATGCTTACCCTAATAAGTTGTATCAAATATAGTGTATATATTGTACCATTGGGAAGCCTGTGATTGATCTTATGTGGACATTTATTGTACCATATGTTGCAATTTCCCGTACCAAGACACGTTCCCAAACAAACCAAGTCTCTTACAACTTTCTATGTGTGTCATAATTTTTTATGCCTGTCAGAACTTTCTGTGTTGTCAGAATTACCGTTAAAAATGTCAGATATAGATAATGATGAGCTTTTTGTCCTTTTCATCACTTTTTTACGGCTATTAATATAATGTACTGTTTAAATCTCGTTTAACGTACCATTTAGTTGGTGTTATTGTATCTTGTACATACGGTTAACGTACCTTGTTTAAAACTGTCAATGTACCCAAAAAATTTCAGGCATAACAAACAATATGCAATGTACCTAATAGTACACCAACACAAAAAATCTGCTCGTAATCAAAAGATCCAAAAAGAATATCATAACATATATGCAACATATGTTCCAAAAAAATATAGCATAACATATGTACAACATATGGACAAAAGAATGCCTTAAATGACTTATTTGATATACTGTAACGTCTATCTACTTGTCGTTCCTCAAAGCATCGCGAAAAACTTATTGAAGGTGTCCTTGATGGAAATATTGCAGTAGACACACCAACCTGATTTAAGTTGGCCATTTGTGAAGGTATGAGAAGAAATTAGTTTCCTCTTCAAAATTGGCATTAATAACTTCTATAAAATTCAACTTTTTATTCTTCGGCTTCAACAATAATCTAGATCAATATTTTTTTCTTCTCCTTCTCCTCAATCTAATTACATCATCAAACATACATAATGATCATAACCACCATAAACAAGCTTTTGACATAAGCAACAAAAAAACATAAATAAACCCCATCAATGATCGGGGATGCATCGAGAAACAACACAGATGCATTCAATTGGGACTCTAAGCTGGGAGGGTGACGATTTAAGCTGAAATTATGTGAAAACGTGATGTACCAATCTACAGAACATATTGTGCCATGGTACTAAATTTCCAAGCAACATGTACCAAAACTAAGCATATAATGTATCAAACATTTGACGAAAATTCCCATTTGAAAACCTCAAGAACTCCAAAAAAACAAAACAAAAAAATGCCTACTTTAACGGCAAAAAATTCCATTCGAGCAACAAACTAAATAAACCTGAACTTAAGCATAAAAATGCCCTAGTCGAGACCTAACAACTCAAATCGAGACCTAATAACCCTAATCGATCAATTAACTGAAAGCTGACACAAAAGTTATCGATTTTAGACGAAGATGATGATTTGGTTCGGAAAATTGGCGACTTGCATTTTCAAACGAAATCGAAAAATATCGGGATAGGACGATCGAGAAGACTGTAAATCGCTTCTTGTAGGTGGATATTTTTCTTGGGCATTCAATTTGGGATAATTTTCACTAGATTGTGTGATGAAATTTGCTATGAGTCGAGTCTCTCGTTCGATTAGAAGTGTTATTAGTTTTTTTTTTTATTTAAATTAAAATGCCAGGCATAATTTTGGTTATGTAAGTTATGAGGGCTAATTTCGTCCAATTGGTCCTTAAGTGTAGTAAATGTTTTCAGTTAGTCTTAAGTGAAAATTTTATCTGACAAGGAAGTTAAGTGATGTTTTTTTTTCGCTACCGATTTATGTGTATTTCTCCCGAAAAATAATTCAAAATTAAATTTTAAAATATATTGAATATTTTAAATTATAACTAAAAACAAAAAAAAAACATTTTAAATTAAAGATACAAAGATATATATGTATATAATTTCATAAAATTGTAATGGTTATCAAGTATCAAAACTAAGAGTCAACCTCAGCGACTGCTTCAGAAAGCCAGCCTAATGTGCGTTAGATATACACTTTCATCACAACATAGAGAATCACACAGGCACAATAATAATGAAAAAAAACGCGCCTCCTCCACTACCATGGCTTGAGATCACCCACAGGCCCAGCAGTCCAATTCAGCACCTTGTCGCCGGAACCCAAGAACGCGCTCCTCTCGTGAGGAAGTTTACGCGCAAGCCCGTTCAAGATCTGATGAAAGGCGTCCCTCGGCTGAGCAGGCTGCGGGAACAGCATGGCCTGCTTCATCGACGGGTTCGCGAGCAGCCTCTGCTTCCTCAGTATCTCCTCGATGGGGATCGACGTGAGGATCGTGTCGAGCTTGGGGACGTCCTTCTCCGCCACGAAGACCCCAATCTCCTCCCACGGGATGGCGTCGGCAAACGGCAGGACTATGTCGTCCGCTATGATGACGGGGATGCAGCCGAACACCACGGCCTCCACCAGCCTCGGGCTCCACGGGGCCCACCCGAGGGGGCACAGGCAGAAGACGGCACGCTGCATGTCCTCGTAGTAGGTGGTGGGGTGCTCTGTGGAGATGTCGAACAGCGGGTTGTCTTTGAAGTTCTCCCACACCGATGCTCGTGCGCCTCTGTTGATGGTACATTCGAAACGAAACTCACACAATGCAGATTTGTTTCAATCAGCAAAACACTTGCAATGGTACTGTTAGAGAAGTTATTATTGTAACTGTCTCGATTCAGGTTTGTTAATGTGGTTTCATACTCATCTATAACGCAGAAACACCCTTGGTTGATGATTCCTAAATTACAGGGTTAATTATTTTGTCCTGTAATTTCGGAATTGTGGCGTTATAGGGACAAATAATGTAGGAGGTGGCATTATACGGACAATAACTTTTAAAAACAAGCAATTTTGGAATACTATACTCCGAAACCCTACTAAATTCTAGGGTTTCAGCATATAATCTAGGGTTCCGACGACTTTTGGGTGGCATTATAATGACAGTAACTCTCAAATTTAAGCAATTTTAGGACAAAATCTAAGGTTCTGGCGTATAATGTCCCAAAATTGCTTAATATTTTGAAAGTTATTGTTCGTACCTCCTAAATTATTTCTCCCCAGGACTAAAAAAGTAATTAATACTACATACCTCTATAAGTTCGACGAAAATGGTTCATGTTTGTTTCTCAAAATAGTATACAACTACGTATCCAACATAATCAAGCAAGTTGTAGATGATTCTATGTACCTTGCGTAGTAGCCTCCTTCGGGATCATTTCCAACGTCATAAAACAGACCTCTGAAGTAGACGAAGATGGATCTCGGAGTGCTGGGAGGGATCAGATGGACCTGCATCTTCTGTGGTGGAGCATATGGAGGTATTATGATGGAGCCCTTTTTTAGGCAGACGTGGTTTCGTTGTCCGAAAGTCTGAACTAACGTAGCTCGTTGGAGCAGTGGGAGTATTCCTCTCTCAATTGCTTTACCTTCCTGCAAAGATATAAGAACATCTAGCGATTTGGCCTCTAAAGTTTTTATTTTTTCCGTTTAGTTAAAGACAAGCAAAATCATGATTGCTATTCAGAAAATGCAGCATTAACTTAAATGTAACTCAACTTGCTAACAATTCAAATATGTCACACACAAATGTCGGAACACGAATATAAGTAGTTTGCTGAATGTGATGCGATACAGTTTTCAAACATCTTCGTGATAAACCCAATCTCAGGAAGGGTAGGCAACTCATTCAATTATAAGAAATAAATCTCATCGAATAACTTTAGAAGTTAACTCATTATAATCCGGTGGTGATCCTTTTACCAGGCTCACCACTTTTATAATAGCAAAACCAGAGATAATATGCATCAAATCTTAAATATATCAAATATAAAACTCGGGCCAGGTAAAGTCTCAAAATTCTATGATTTCCAAACTTAAAACTGAATAAAATCATGCTATTAGCTCCTAATTTCGGTTTCCTGACACCGAAGCATTTCTTAACATCATGCCTTGGAGGCTTGAATTTTAATTCTCACAAAAATGAGAACCAATAACACCCACCATGGAAATGTCAAAACAAAAACTTAGAATTCTTACTAGATAGTGGAAGCAAGCACCAAAATCATGCGGCACAATGAAAAAATGATCGGCCCCTTCGGTCCTATTCCAATAGGGCCAGTTCGAAGATATGAGCTGAATGGCACTTCTCATCATTCGAGGTGATTTGAAAGGCAAAGGAAGTCCATTGGGCGTCAAGTCGCATGTGGTGTACACGGGTGTATAAAACCAGTCTGCTTCTTCTGGATTGAGAGTTCGAATAGGGCTCGAAAGAAGAAAACGGTGCATGAAGATTTCTGCTGCAAACATATGGGTGAGGCATCGAGGATCCTTTTGCAAAATCTTCTTGTTGTATTTGCTGGGCAGCTCATATACGAAGACTTTCAACCTTCCCACAGGATCATCTTCCAATACATCACCAGCGCTACCTAAAAATAAGGGGAAAAATGCATAAGTAAGCGTGCTTTGTAAAGTTCCTCCAAGGCGCGTTAAACTTAATCAATTTATTAGCAGGTATATGATCAATAATAAAGAACTCGTATTTTCACAAGTCTCAACTAGTTCCCTCAGTGGTACTTTAAGACATCACCGGCACTACCTAAGATTTGAAAAATCCATGAAAAAATGCATCAATACCCCTGCTTATCAAAGTTCCTCCCAAGTTCAAATGAGTCTTAATCAAATGGTTACCAGGTACACTGTCAATAATAAAAACTATGATTTCCCAAGTCTCAACTCGTTCCTCAGTAGAACTTTAAGAAGCCAGGTTCACATAATGCAACCACACAAACTTTCCCTGTTAGTAAGTTGAATTTACTAACAGAGGCATGAAATGCTCAGATCAATGGAATCATCTTAAATCATATCTACAGCATAATATCATGTTTAGTTAATCGGAGAAGCTAAATTCACATAATCAGTTAGAATAATGAAACACTGAGTCAACTCAATGTGTTCTAAGGATTATCTGTGTTTTTACTTATCTTTTCCTCAAATGGCCATTGAAATCAGCATAATCCAGAGACAAATCATAGCTATTACTAGCAGTGGCTTAAGCATGATATACAGAACAAATATTAAATCTGGAAGCAGATTACTGATATACATCACCGAAATATTTCCTCCCAACTGAATAACTCACTAATAAGATAAGCTGAATCTCGAGTACAACCATAGTGCCGGCAATTAGCTAAAGACGGCTCAATTTCAGTAAAAAGTTCCCAAATAACAACGTTTCTAAGGAAAAGCGCACTTAAAGAAAAGCCCATCTAAACGTCAGCAAAGTAACTGAGATACAGAAAACGAAGAGAAAAACCTCTTACCAGAGATCCTCTCGGTGTGCGGAGAAATATGGAACCTGAAAGCTCCAATCCTCCCACACGCTATGAAGCAAAGAATCACAGCAATAACCAATGTAAATTTCCTCATCTCTTTGCATAACCTTCAGATCAGCACAAATAGAATAGAAGTTCCCAAAAACAAAGGATCGAACGCCAACAGCCAATTACTCAAATTTATGGATTTCTTCTGAATCGCTGATGATTAGTAGGAGAGACGTAACATGACAAGTGATTGTTGAAATGCCGTACCAAACAGCAGTTGAAGGAGGAGAAAGTTTCCCAACTAAAGAATTACGCGTAATTTAAGGTTCTTTCCCAGAGCACACAAATTGATTGATTTCTTTATTATTATTTTTATTTATTAAGAAATGAAAAGCTTATTCAAGAAACATCAAGGACAACGAATTTCGATATTTGCCTCTAAATTAAATTTAAATTCACTCTTTGGTTATAGCTCCATGATTCTGAAGTTAGCTTTCGTCAAAGTTTCAGGTTACTCCTCAATTATTAGTTATTAGGTGCATTGTAGTATCTATACTCTTTTATTAAGCACGAGTATCTTTTAAAAATCGTCAATTTGGTATAACATAATTAACCAATGAGATTTTAGTTGTAATTAATAATTAAGAAAAATTAAATTAATTAACACACGTTCAAAAATTACCGTGAAGTTTGAATTGGTCTTTTATTCATTTTTTAATAAAAAAATTATTACAAGCATATCCAACCACTTATTATTGAGGAATGATTCAACAAACCCCTCATTTTTAGTTTTCGATCAATTTATTTATTTTTCTAAATTACACATCAATAATTTTATTTGCACCGGGTGTGCACTTTATAAATTAACACTCCTTTAAAATAATAGAAATTTTCAATCTCGACTTAGATTTTTAAAAATCATCGTATTCATAACATAATAAGATAATAATTCGAAATTTTCCTTTAGAAATATTAGGTCTCACTAAAATTTTAAATTAATAATTCATAAATATTACAAGTATGAATATTATTGTAATTTGCTAAAATATGAATCTATTGTTACTTGATTTTTTCTTAATATTCAAATCTAACTAGATTTCATCCATAACTTTTTTCATTGCAACTAAGAGTTCTGTTGTCGAGTTAGCTGTAACAAAAAATTGTGAAAAGTTGTTGTCGCGCTCAAAGCCCCCTTTTCTCGTGACTGGTTTCAACGGTATTGAATCATCTTCAATTTCATCATTAGTAGGATCTTCAATAATATCAACAACAATTTCTCTAAACTTTGAACCATTGAGCATTCATCTTTTTCAACATTTTGAACCATTGAACATTCTCCTCTAAAAAAGTCTATCTTTTAATTAATAAAATATTAATCTATCAATATATTAATATCTCTATAAATTTATAAAATTTCATCCTCGTAAGGTTATTAATTTATAAAGGCTTTACTGTATTGAGTTTGTATTACATTATTGCAAGAGAAAATGTTTTTACGTCTAACATCACAACTAAATATTTTAGCAATTAAAGATTAATTGAATACAGGTATTTCACGGACATATCCTCAAGAAAAAGATAAAATAGCCTCATGCCTTAGTTAAATCGACCATTCAAACTTGATCTATGCCAACATAAGCAAGCAGAGATGAAGCTCACACGGCTCATCGAGTTTACATCAACTGAATGAGTTGGCTAAACTCATGTCTCGTCGCTAATTAAGTTCAACTTAAATATCAAAATAGATAGCACGTGTATAGTTTTTTTTGTTTAACCTGATAAACCAAATTAACCATGTAAACCTCGGGACTAGCACAATAGCTGCAAATATGCCAACCAAAGAAGTCACTTCGACACAAGTTTATTTCTGTCTCAAACTCAAGATAATTTTTAGCCATTGAGATTCGACCTTGAGACTTCAAAGTTCATGTCTGACTTATACAGTTGTTTTGTTAACCAACAAAATTAAACCAAACAAATGAATAAAGTAAAGTTGGTGTGAGAGTTTGATTCGGATCAGCCCATTTAATTACTAGCCCACTTCTCAAGTCTTTCTCCTCCTCCACTGTCATGTCAATTGTTCAAAGATCCCACTTTTTAATTCCATTGCTCACAAAGCTTCGATCTTGCACCTCTTTGTTCCTAATCCACCATTACCAAGGCTCGGATACGTAGAATAAGAGCATCCGACATGAAAATTGCGGATGATTTATTCGCATTGCCGCTGAAGGTTCTCTTACTGCATTCCACTTGTGGGCTCGGCTTAGCATCAGCATTCTTTGGTGCCCAAAAATTTTATTCTCTCACGCTCGTTGAAAATCCTTCACAAACACTTTTTGTATTGTGGGTATGTTAGCCCTCGTTCATTTCATCTGCACTGATTTGTATGATTATGCAATCGATGTTCCACTGATGGTTTTTGTGTGCCTTTCAGGTTGTGGAGGCTTCGATCGTTGCCTTGTCGTACAGTATTTTTCGGTCTCCATCGGATAAGTGCAACGTAGTTTCTTTTTTCTTTTATCTATTTTTTGGGCTAGTTTGCCTTTAACTTTCTAGTTTCTCTAATCACCTTATATATTTCTTTCATTATGTGAAAGCTGTATCAAGAGGACTGCTGGGGCTCCCTATTGGTTAGTGTTGTCAATTTGAGAACGTACGGAGATTATTCGAGTCACCGTGCTACTTATGTTGATATTCGTGGTGTTCGATATTCTTCTTTGATAACTGTTTATGTGATGTGATACCCATGAATACGTTGAAAGGAACTATTTTCAGTAGCAGGTGGACTCCTTTATTCGTTCGTAGGGTTGATAGCCTTCCTAGGAATGCTCAACTTAAAGGCAGAGAATGGATGAAGTGACTTTCAGTATTTATCAATCATTTATTAATTTAACAGATGGTTAACATGACAATGAAAAAGGCAAAATAATATTCAATGTTGTTATGTTATCCATGGTACTTGCTTAGTTCTAGGGAGCTTTTGTAAGAGAACAGAATGAGAGATGATGATCCATGATCATACTGCCGATAATCAGTTTGTTGTCTCATAGTGTACCACCTTTCCTCTAAATGTTTTCCATCTATAATTCACTGATTGTATTAATTCCAAGATTTGAATCTACAGCTTGGGTGGGTTACTTTCAGTTAGCTTAATAATAGTCATTTTAGCTTAACCTACAGATTAACTCCAATAATGTCTAAGCATCATGCCCCTAAATCCCTTTTTTAACACTTAAAAATAAACATGTTCAGAGAAATCATAGTTGGAATGTTCTTGAAGTGGGATCTGAATGCTGCATCGGAAGGATCTTTAGCTTCTTATTGCTCTTTTCTTTCTGTTAATGTGGATTGGAATTACCTAGGTTTACTGATGGTTAACACTAACAATTATCTTACAGTATTCTTGCTCTTACACTATGCTCCAATTATGTTTTCTAAAAGATCTCATTTTTTTCAGGAGCTGTGCTGAATGCCCTTGGAGCAATTCTATTGGGTGCACCTGTTGGAATTCGGTATGCGATGCGTGATTTCCATTTTGCATTGATTACTTTTCAGTTGTCAAACCAACCCATCCCTTACAGTGGTGGAGAATATACGTCTCCATTTCATGACGTTCACCAGAAGTTCCTCAGACTGCGTTTGAATTGGTGTATATGAATTGAATTCCGTGATTTCAAATTATAAATTTCAAAATCCTAGTTTCAAATTCAAATCCATCGTTTGACAAACGTTAGGATTTCGAAATCCGGATTTCAAAATGGAGCTCGAGCTCCAACTCATGAAGCTCGTCGAGCTCGACCTCGATCTTTTTATTAAAAATTAAAATGTACAAAAATAAAATAAAAAACTAACAAAATAAAATAAGCTCGTGAATCGGCTCACAAGCTTTCGATCATCGTTCGTCGAGCTCGAGCAGAGCTTTTGTCGAGTAGGCTCATCAAGCTCGCGAGCCGACTCGACTCATCGTTCGTCGAGCTTAAGCCAGCTATTTTCGAACCAACTCGCCGTCGTACGTCGAGCTCGAACCGCCTCGCCGAGCTCGCGAGCAGGCTCGACTCATCATTCGTCGAGCTCGAGCCGAGCTTTTGTCGAGCCGGCTCGACTCGTCGTTCGTCGTTCGTTCGTCAACCATATAAATTCATTAGAGTTTTATGGTTCAGAGTATCCTTTCCTGTATGATCCTCTTGAAGTCTATTCGATTTACAAGAAACAATCGATTCAATAATTTCTTTATGCACTATATTAAATTTGAAAGTATCACTTTGTAAATTTATTTAATTTTTCAGCATTGATTATTCTTACTGTTTGGTGGTAATTATTCAACTTCTCCATGAGTACAGTTTCTGGTGTGCTTTTATACAAATTCATAAAGTACCAACCTCAGCAGTGATTACGAATAATTCCGATTTACACGAATATTTTATTCTTATGCCAATATCCATGCAGGTACTTACAAAAGACAGTTCACTGGTGATAGAGAGCAAGAGCAAGGGCCGAGGCCCATATTGGTTTACCGAAGGCGGGGACGGGCTTGAGCCTACTTTTCGTGAGCTGAAGAATATTCTAAAATAAGTATGAATTTATTTCTATAAATAAGCAATAGTAGTTGGAGCAAATCACTCTGACTAATTATTAGGATTTCCGATATTTAGTATTGATTTTCCTATATTTAGTATTGATTCCTAGAATCTAGGCTTATTAAGATATTAGTAAGTCTATAAAAGGGCATCGATCCTTTCTGTAACTCTTATCAGTTATTAATCAAAAGTTTATTGGCCTAAAGGCTTTGGGCAACGGGTTATCCGTTGATTTGGGAATTCTGTTCTTAACAAGTGGTCCGACCTGCCGGATCCCGTTTCCGCCGGAATGACGAGATCAAACAGCGATCGTTTGGATAAGTTGGAGACCGATCAAGCCGACATAAGGGAGAAGCTGGACGCACAAGGTGCGCAATTGGCCGAAATCACGGCATCCTTGGCAGCGTTGTCAAAAGTGATTCTGAAGACATCGGAGGATGAGACGGAGGCGTCCTTCGCGGGCAAGGTGACGCCGCCCGCGGTCGAGCAGGTGTGTGGGGGCGCTACCTTGGCGCTTCTGCCGCCGTTTGAGGGGACAGATCCGATTGGGTGGATAGCACGGGCCGAACAACAGTTCGAATTGAATAACACACCGCCGGGAAGGAAGGTGGCGGCAGCAAGAGTTGCCATGGACGGATCTGCCTTGCACTGGTTGACATGGATGAAGGCGCGAAAACCTGAAATTTCGTGGGATGAGTTCACGCAGGCATTGGTGGCACGTTTCGACACGCGATTTAAGGGGAGCAAGTTTGAGCGGCTGTCTGGAGTCCGACAAACAGGCACAGTGGAGGACTACATCTCTGTATTCGTCCAATTGGCGGGTCAAGTTCCAGGACTATCTGATGCACATTATTTGGGCTATTTCATGAATGGGTTGGAGGGCCCGATTAGGGGATCATTGCGTCTACTTCGCCCAAATGATTTGGAGACAGCAATGGAACTAGCCAGAGATATTGAGGATAATCTATCCTTTCAGACTGGGGGACGAGGGAGTCAGACCTTCAGTGGATTAGGAATACGATCGGGAAATTTTTCGAGACCGCCTGGGGGGGGGGGGGGGGTAATGCGACGACAGGGGGGAGCCATGCGCGAGGCTCAACCGTCAGTTTCTCTAAGCCCATCGGACAATCCTTGGGAACTAATTCGGGCTCGTCCGGACAGTCGACGGCCCGTTCTCGATTCACTCGACTTCCGCCTAGAGTACTGGAGGACCTGAGAGCAAAGGGGCTATGCTTTAAGTGTAAAAAGCCTTTTACGCCAGGGCATGATTGTCCGTTCAAACAGCTGAGAGTGATGTTGGCTGAGGAGGACGAGGAGTTGGATCTTCAACAGTACGAATATTGTGAGGTGACGGGGCAAGAAGACATGCATGAAGAACATGGGGGTTCAGACGAAGAAGGTGGTGATCTTCTGGTTTACTCTATGGCCGGAATCTTCAGTCCCCGCACTATGAGGCTTCGAGGCGTCGTGAGAGGATGCACGGTGACGATACTGATCGATAGTGGCGCAAGCCATAATTTCATTTCTTCATCATTGGTTTCGTTACTACGACTGAACCCGGACAAGACGGGCAAGTTCGGGGTACAGTTGGGAGACGGGCATAGACAGGAGTCAGAAGGGGTGTGTAGACAGCTACCTATCTCGTTGCCGGGGTGTGATATCAGAGCGGACTGCTACGTATTCGCTTTAGGCGGGGTCGACATAATTCTGGGGGTTGCATGGCTTGCCACGCTGGGGGAAGTCCGCACGAATTGGGAGACTTTAACCATGAGTTTCGAGTGGGGTGGAGATCGAGTGGAATTACGAGGAGATCCGACAATGTGCCGGAACTTGGTGAGTCTTCGCACCCTGATCAAGACCACCGAGATCGAATTTTGGGCCGCTGTTTTTGACCGTGCACCAACACAACTATCCGATGCAGTGGCAGGGGCATTGGATGATGTTCTCAAGCAGCATGCTGAGGTGTTTGCGGAGCCGCAGGGGCTGCCCCCACGCCGCGCGACGGACCACCGCATCGAGTTAACCCCGGGGGCAAAACCCGTGTCTGTTAGACCTTACAGATATGGCCACTTGCAGAAGGATGAGATTGAGAGACTAGTTGATGAGATGTTGCGAGCGGGCATCATTCGGCCGAGTTCGAGCCCATTTTCGAGCCCGGTCCTTTTGGTTAAGAAGAAGGATAGCAGTTGGCATTTCTGTGTGGACTATCGTGAGTTAAACAAGTCCACTGTGCCCGACAAGTATCCGATCCCGATAATACAGGAGATGCTGGATGAATTAGCAGGAGTCGTGGTGTTCTCCAAGATCGATTTGCGCTCTGGCTACCATCAAATCAGGGTGGCCGGTTCAGACATCCACAAGACTGCATTCAGGACACACAGCGGGCATTACGAATTTCTTGTAATGCCCTTGGGCTTGACGAATGCCCCGACAACATTTCAATCTACAATGAATGACTTGTTTCGCCCATACCTGCGGAAGTTTATATTGGTTTTCTTTGACGACATATTGGTTTACAGCAGGTCTTGGGAGAACCATAGGGAAGAGTTGAATCTGGTGCTGCGTATCTTAGCGGCGAACCAGTTAAAAGCTAATTGGAAGAAGTGTGCCTTCGGATGTCTCAAGGTGGAGTACTTGGGCCATGTTATATCTCACGCCGGGGTGGCAATGGACCCGGCTAAAGTTAGCGCTGTGTTGGATTGGCCGAGGCCTCGCTCGGTCCGTGAGGTTCGGGGATTCTTGGGGTTAACAGGATACTATAGGAGATTTGTCAGAGAATATGGTCTTATCTCTCGCCCTCTCACAGCCCTTTTGAAGAAAGAGGCTTATGTTCGCTTCGTATGGCCATCGGATGCCGAGGAAGCATTTCAGCGCCTTAAGAAGGCATTGATCGAGGCACCCGTGTTAGCTATGCCTCAGTTTGATCGCGAGTTCGTGGTGGAGTGTGATGCTTCGGGCACGGGCATAGGGGCGGTGCTCATGCAAGAACGGCGACCTATAGCATATTTCAGCAAATCCTTAGCAGATCGCACCCTCTCCAAATCAGCCTACGAGCGAGAAATGATGGGATTGGCCTTGGCCGTTCAACATTGGCGGCCATATTTGATTGGGCGGCGGTTTGTGGTGCGCACGGATCATCGAAGCCTCAAACACCTCCTCACTCAGCGTATAGCAACACCATCGCAACAAGTTTGGGTAGCGAAACTACTAGGGTACGATTTTGTGATCGAGTATAAGACGGGCATTTCAAACGCCGCGGCGGATGCCCTTTCACGAAAGGGGGAGGAGGCCTCGTTGGCGGTCGTCAGTTGCCCTGAATGGTTGGGATTGGCTGATGTGGCGGAAGAACAGCGTAAGGACGACTTTGTGCAATCCATTATGCGGGCACTGGAGGTTGCACCCACTTGTAAGGCTGGCTTCGAGCTATTGGGGGATCGATTATTCTTTAAGGGTCGTTTGGTGCTAGCATCCAACTCCAAGTGGATTCCTCGACTTTTAGAAGAGTTTCACGATACGCCAGAAGGGGGACATGCAGGGGCCTATCGAACCTACAGAAGGCTGGCGCTAAACGTGTATTGGAAAGGGATGTTTCGTCAAATACAAGAATATGTCGCCCAATGCTTGGTTTGCCAAAAGGCTAAATATGAAGCAATGTCGCCAGCGGGATTGCTTCAGCCGCTTCCCATTCCGGAATTGATTTGGGAGGATATTTCGATGGATTTTATCACCTGCTTACCCAAATCAAAAGGGTATACGTCTGTTTTGGTGGTTGTGGATCGCTTGTCTAAGTACGGCCATTTTTTACCGCTCAAACCGCCCATTACAGCGCGTTCTGTGGCGGAAGTGTTTGCTAAGGAAGTAGTGCGTTTGCATGGGATTCCGCGCTCGATTGTCAGCGATCGTGACTCTCTTTTTGTTAGTGCGTTCTGGAAGGAGTTGTTCTCATTATCAGGAACACAGTTGAGGTTTAGTACGGCTTATCACCCGGAAACGGATGGCCAAACGGAGGTGTTAAATCGTGTGGTGGAGACTTATTTGCGTTGTTTTACTTGTGAGCAACCGAAGCAGTGGTTAAGATGGCTGCCGTGGGCCGAATACTGGTATAATACTGCGTTCCAAACAGCTGCTCGAGTTACCCCATTCGAGATTGTGTACGGGAGGCCGCCGCCCACCATCCGCAGATTCTTGCCCGGCGAAAGCAAGGTGGCTGCCGTTGCTGATGCCCTAGGGAGTCGGGATGCCATGATGGTGCGCCTGAAGGGTAACTTGGAGAAAGCACAACAAAGCATGATCAAGCAGGCTAATAAACATCGTCGAGAAGTGGAATTCCAGGTAGGCGATAAGGTATTCTTGAAGGTGAGACCTCATAGACAGTCTACTGCATTTCGCCAGCCTTATCATAAGTTGTCACCGAAGTTCTACGGGCCGTTTTTGGTTGAGGCGCGCATAGGATCAGTGGCATACAAGTTGTCCTTGCCGTCCACCAGTCGCATACATCCTGTTTTTCATGTGTCGCAGCTGCGGCGGGTGGTGGGAGACCACCCCGTGGAGGCAAAATTACCCGAAAGTTTGGAGTTGCCAGTCGAGCCGCTGTGGGAACCTGAGGAGGTGCTAGCATGGCGAAAGGGACGAGAAAATGGCGTGGAATAAGAGCAACTGTTGGTCAAGTGGATGAGGCAGCCGAGTGATGATGCAACATGGATGAGTAAAACCAGTTTCCAGAGCCAGTTTCCGGATTTCAACCTTGAGGACAAGGTTGTTTCGAAGGAGGATGGAGTTGATAGAGAGCAAGAGCAAGGGCCGAGGCCCATATTGGTTTACCGAAGGCGGGGACGGGCTTGAGCCTACTTTTCGTGAGCTGAAGAATATTCTAAAATAAGTATGAATTTATTTCTATAAATAAGAATAGTAGTTGGAGCAAATCACTCTGACTAATTATTAGGATTTCCTATATTTAGTATTGATTTTCCTATATTTAGTATTGATTCCTAGAATCTAGGCTTATTAAGATATTAGTAAGTCTATAAAAGGGCATCGATCCTTTCTGTAACTCTTATCAGTTATTAATCAAAAGTTTATTGGCCTAAAGGCTTTGGGCAACGGGTTATCCGTTGATTTGGGAATTCTGTTCTTAACAACTGGTCTCTTCTCATGTCAGCATTTACAGTACGTTCTTGTATTCAAAAGGCATCTTTGATTTCTGCTTGCTCTCTCCGCTTCATATTACTCAACACCTGGAACAGTCGTGCTATGAATGTTCTAACATCTAAGTCATGGTTTTACAGAGTGAATGCACACTTATTATCATGTATTATTACTTTTTCGATAATTTAATGTTATAAAAATAAAATATATATTCGTAAATAGCAGCTTCAATGAGACATCTTCTACTCAAATATCGTCTCGCATTGTAGTTTGTCCCTGCTGCTTCTGTATTTGGTTCGTCTCTGGCTGATTGGCACAGAGTATTTGCTCCGACAAAGTAATGTCTTTTTTTTTTTTTTTTTTTTTGTATTTTCCTCAGCTGGGAATTGCATTTTCGATCTACTTTAAGTTGATCAACTTATATTTTAAAAAACTTCCTTCGTCCGCATCTTAACTCTACCACCCGTAGACTTTATGATATGTTTTCCTGCACACGGATCTGTTATTGGAGCATGGCTTGGGTGCGTGGCCAATGCCTCTTGATTGGGAAAGACCTTGGGCAGGTGACACATTTGTCGTCCTCTGAGGCTCCGAAAACTATATTAACATTTTCCCTTCAGGCTTGATGGATTCAATCATTTGTCCATCGTCATAGCTTATCACCATAATATAAAGTCTCATAAATTAGCTGAACAATATGGTGTCACGGATTTGGAGTAACCAAAACAGAAAATTCGTGACATGATTCCAGCGAGGTAATCATGAGTGACATCAGTCGTTGTCAAATGATCTAGAGGATCCTTTTGGGAAAGCTACAATTCAAAACATAGCTCTAAATCTAATTCACGAGTTTATATGCAAATCGAATGAGAATTTTAACGTCTTTACCCTCGGAGCCAGCCGAGATAGCTCGACCTCGCCTAGCCAACTTCGATTTCCTCCCTTTGCGTTGATCGATTGAACTTGCAGCTCACCGACATGAAGTTGCAATCGTAACACATCAGCAGCCTAGATTTCGCAGCAGCTTATCAAACTTTAACTGCAACAGTGGCTTGATATTCGCAATTTCATCGGCTCGCTTGTCTCAATGATGCTCGAGCATTGCTGAGCTTGTGTTGCAGCTTCATCACGGAATAACCAGCTGCTCTAGTGCTCGCAGCTTGCAGCTCTCAATCCTCACTGACAGCAGCTTGATACATCTTGTCCACATTAATTCGCGGCAGCTACACTTCGCAGCAGCATTTTTATCCAATTTTGCAATTCGAACTCATATGAATCACAACAGCCTGGGCTCGATATGCATCTCAATTTTCGGCTTGAATTGCAGCAGTTCCTAGCTCGACTAAACTCGTACAACATCTCGATGGAGCTTGATCTCGTCGGCGGGGAGCGTTCGTGCTGATAACGCGTTATAAAGCTATTTATTTTGTAATGTGCATTAATTATATTGTTAATGGATAGAAGATATCAAACGCATAATAGTGATTAATGGAACTTTGTTTAGGAAGCGAAACTTTTCATCTTCAGTGTTACTTTAAGCAACGAACAATACATGCTATTTATAGAAGAAAACTTTGCTGTAAAAGGTCACTCCATCATCATTTTTGTCATCTTCTTCCATTTGCCAACACTTCAATTTCTTGAGTGGTTGAATGATAAATGTTGGACTCAATCATAAATGGCTATGTCATGTACATCCAATGATGTTCATAACAATATATATATACACATACGTAATTAACTTTTTTTAACATTTAATTTCAATATATATAATTTAAATTTTTGTTTTCTAGATCTTAAAATGCAATGCAACGCTTAACATGAAGTTAGGCACCTACCACACTAGGATGATGTAGGATTTCAGAATTATTTTGTCTGAAATGGATCAAATTGGTTTCAACATGAAAATTTAGTCTCGTAAGCTTACATACAAAACAAATAAAAGGGATAATTTGTATCGATGTATGACAAATTAACCTTCCTTATGGAAAACCTCTTCTTACACAACGCTTAACTGACCAACGGATCTATCTTTCCCCATCTCCTCCGCCAGTGTTTTGCTTCCTCATCGTGCTGTTGATTTTTCTATTCCACTTTCTCAGACTAGGTTAAGATATTTGTGTGTGCGTGTGCGCGTGTAGTATTAATCTCCTTTCATGCGCTGAGGTCGTTTTTGTATAACGGCAAACGCAAAAGACATTAGCATTCCAATTACATAACCGAGAATGGCTCCGTAAGTCACACAAATTGGCCACTCCTGCAAAATAAACTCTGGATGATTGAGTGCGTTCTTCATCATTTGCTTTATCTTTAAAATTAAGTGGTACTGATGATTATCGTGGCTTATGATCATGATGATATATGTGTACATCAATCCTTGACCGTCTAGTACTCATGATCGTTAAAAGGAAATGAACTGAAACATCACAAAAGGAAGCTAGTTATGAGTGTGAACATGCAAGCTGTGAGCTTTCACACGACGATTCATCGTTAACATAAGTGGGAGAATTTCATGAGTAATTAAATTATTATTTGTTAGTGGGTATGCCATTAATTTCCCCGGAACATTTATTGTTAGTGGGGTATACATCATGTTTATTGTTTATTATTATCAACAAGTAAACATATGCATCATAACATTAATAATTGAGTGTTTTAGACTCATAGTCATGAGTCATAAATAAGGCATTCAATCCTTTCTCAAATTTATTGTGACAACATGACATGTTATCTAATTAATTTAACGCCTTTAATACATGTTACCTTGCGTGTTATTTGCATGTCATATATATAATTGAATATTTCCATTAATAATGCATGTCACGACTATATAGATTATATATTATTTTTATATCATTTGTGACAAAATAAGCATGTGTAGCCTACTTGAATTTAAGTGTCAGTTACCTAATAATTGACCGAGTAATAAGTGAATTTATTATATGTACGGTACTTGTAATGCCCATTATATGCGTTTATTAATTGATATATCTGTACTAAATAACGTTTAATTTGGTATAACTTAAGGCATAATAAGGGTTTATATTGTTTGACACGACAACATAATTACATGTATACAATAACGGTTCTTATGTATTACGTGAAAGTGTAAAATATAAACATAACTCAAATTTTGTGGGCTCTTATTTATTTCGTTTGGTAAATCGGCTCAATGGAAGATTACAAATTGCATAAATAAGAATAATAAAAACATGTTATATATTATTATATGATTTACCATTATGTGCTTTGTTATGCATCGTTTGGAGTGTTTTATTAAGTTGAATGTTTGCATGTGATATATCTGTTTATTTAAAAAAATAATTTGTGTTTGTTTATGAATGAATTTCTCTAATGGAAACGAACATGTGCAAATGAGAATTATGTCTTGCGGCTTGTGCAACGACCGGTACAATTCTGAAAAGTAAGAATACTTCGATCATCTTGATATGAAAGAAGAGAGTGTTATTACTATATCGGATAGCACAAATATAATTGAAGACTCTGAAAGAGCTAATGTTTTACTACCCAGAGGAACACCGCTGATAATAGAAAATGCCTTATATTCTCCTAAGTCTCAAAGAAATTTATTGAGCTTTAAAGCTATTCGACATAACGGATATCATTTGAGACTGCAGAAAAAAGAGATGTTGAATATTTGCATATTACAAAGGGGATTTCTAATCATAAAAGAATTATGGAAACATTACTTTCCGTTGGCTCTGGGTTGTATTACACATATCTTAGAACGATTGAATCATATGCTATCGTAATCCAAAAATTTATTAATGACAGTACATTTAATGTTTGGTATGACCGGTTGGGCCATTCCGGTGCAATTATGATGCGGAAAATAATTGAAAATTCACGTGTGCATTAAGGGTGTGTTTGGTTTAAGGATTTCAATGCAGAAAAGAAAAGGAAAAGTGTAATGGTACAACACTCAAAGCATAATGTACCATTCTTCAATGCACTAACTTAGGTTTCTTTCGTCTTTTCCACGCATGAATTCCGCATACCAAACGCACCCTAAATGAAGAACCAGCGGCAATTCTTCAAAGTAATGAATTATCATTCGTCGCTTGCTCTAAAGGGAAGTTATTATTCGGCCATCACCAACGAAAATAATCCATAATATTTTTGGAGCGCATACATGGTGATATTTACAGACCGATAAATCCATCATGTGGACCATTTAGGTATTTCATCGTATTAATTGATGCATCGGCTAGATGGTCTCGTGTATGTTTATTATCAACACGCAACGTGGCCTTTGCGATATTGCTTGCACAATTGATCCGATTAAGAGCACATTTTCCAAATTATCCGACAAAAGAAAATACGCCTTGATAATGCTGCTGAATCTACTTCCAAGGCAGTTAATGGTTATTGTATGTCTATCGGAATTGATGTTGAGCATCCCGTGCCACATGTTCATACGCAAAACGGTCTTGTAAAATCGTTGATTAAGCGCTTGCAGTTAATTGCAAGACCATTATTGATGATGTCGAATCTTCCCCCGTCTTGCTGGGGACATGCTATACTGCATACAACAACACTAATCCGCATCAGGCTTTTCAAGTTATAATGATGTCTCCCCATTACAAATGGTTCATAGTCAGGAACCGGATATTTCCCATCTAAGAATTTGGGTGTGCGGTATATGTTCTAGTTGCTCCACCACAAGGAACAAAGATGAGACCTCAAAGGAAGTTGGGAATATATGTCGGATATGAATCTCCATCGATAATAAAGTATTTGGAACCTCTAACTGGAGATTTATTTACGATCAGATTTGTCGACTGTCATTTTGATGAATTGAATTTTCCGACATTAGGGGGAGAAAAGATACAGTTGGAGAGAAATGTTAGTTGGAATGAATTATCGCTAAATCATTATGATCCTCGAACTAAAGAATGTAAACTAGAAGTTCAAAAGATATTTCATTTACAGAGTTAAGCTAATGAATTGCCAGAAAGTTTTACTGACCTTAAAAGAGTGACTAAGTCACATATACAAGCTGTTAATGCTTCTTCAAAGATAGATGTTCTTGCAGAACATAGTATCGAGCCTAAGCCAAATAGCGTGGTAAGCCCTCGGATTCCAAAGATAAAAAACATCGGAAAAGAAATGGAGCATATAATATTAAGAATGGTCCAACCGAGATTTATCGACTAGTGAAGAATCGATGGGCATAAAAGATTATGAGAATGAAAAGCAGGTACCTGAACGGTTAGAAAATAATGATAATGAAGAGAGCTCTCGATATACTATGCCCAAAATGGAATTACATGGAACCATGACAAAGTCAACGTTGACGATAAATTCTCATTTAATGAAGCGCTACAAGAAATAAATGACAAGAATGAGAATGAGGATCACGAACCAAGGCCTGTAAAAGAGTGCAAACTAAGAAATGATTGGTTAAAATGGAAAGATAAAATCAAGGCAGATTTGAAATCACTTGAGAAACAAAAAGTTTTCGGACCTATTGTCCGTACACCAGAAAATGTAAAACCTGTTGGATAAAATTGGGTTTTCATTATTAATAGAGATGAAAACGCTGAAATGTAAGATAGAAACTACGGCTTGTCGCACAAAGTTTTTTGCAAAGACCTGGTATTGATTATGAGAAGATGTATTCTCATGTGGTGGATGCAACTACTTTTCGTTATATAATAAGTCTGGCAGTATATGAATGACTCGATATGCATCTAATGGATGTAGTCACCGCTTATTCATATAGAACACTTGACAATGATATAATGAAGCTTCTCGAGGGATTTCAGTTGCCTGAAAATTTTCGGGGCCCCAAACGAGCACTCAGTCATGTTAAATAAATCGCTTTATGGGCAATATGGGCTGGTATAATCGCCTAAGTGAATTTTTTGTGAAGAAAGAGTATCAGAATGATCAAACTTGTCTCTGCATATTTCTGAAAAGATGTAAAAATGAGTTTGTCATTATAGCAGTCTATGTTGATGATATCAATATAATTGGAACTCTTTAAGAGTTGACCAAAGTTGTTGATTGTTTGAAAAGGGAGATTGAAATGAAAGATCTCGGAAAACAAAATTTTGGCTTGGACTGCATATTGAATATTTGAAGAGTGGAATGTTTGTACATCAAGAGACTTATACAAAAAGGTATTGAAATGAATTTACATGGATGAATTTCATCCAGTGGATACTCCAATGATTGTTAGATCTTTAGACGTGAATAAAGATTCGTTCAGACCACGCGAAAATGATGAAGAGCTAATTGATCATGAAGTGACATATCTTAGTGCTATTGAAGCACTAATGTATCTTACGAGTCATACGCGACCTGATATAGTTTTCGTTGTAAATCTATTGCGAGATATAATTCATCGTCGACCCGTAAACACTGGAATGGAGTTAAACGGATTTTTCGATACCTCCAAGGAACAACTGATATGGGATGTTTTATTCTAAGGACTCGAGATTAGATCTAGTTGGGTATGCAGATGGTGGATGTTTGTCTGACCCACATAATGCTCGATCACAAACGGGTTATCTATTTACATATGGTGGAATCGCTATTTCATGGTGGTCAGTTAAAGAAACTTTAACAGCTACTTCATCTAACCATACGGAAATTCTAGCTATTCATGAAGCTAGCCGAGAATGTGTTTGGTTGCGATCGATAATTGAACATATCCAATGGACTTGTGGATTGCTTTATGAGAAATTACTCCCAATATCTTATATGAAGATAATGCGACATGTATTGCCCAGTTAAAGGAAGTATAGATTAAAGGGATAGAACAAATCACATTTCACCGAAATTTTTCTTCACCCATGATTTGGAGAAAAATGGTGATATTGATGTACAACAAGTGCGATCAAGTGAAAATCTTGTAGATTTATTTACGAAAGCACCCCCCTTATAATTTTCAGGAAATTTATATATTTAATTGGAGTTCGAAGACTTCGAGATTTGTATTGATATCATCATCATGGAGAGTAAATACGCGTTGCACTCTTTTTTCTTTCACTGTGGTTTTTTCCATGTGGTTTTCCCAGTAAGGTTTTTAATGAGACAACAAATGAAAACATATCAAAAGGAATTATGTACTATTTTTCCTTCACTAGGTTTTTATCCTACTGGATTTTTTCTAGTAAGATTTTAACGATGCATATTCTTTGAAATGGACATTCAAAGTGGGAGTGTTATGAATATTATTGGATGTCCACGACATAGGCATTTATGATTGAGTCAAACATTTATCATTCAACCACTCAAGAAATTGAAGCGTTGGCAAACGAAAGAAGTGACAAAAATAAGGACGCATGGAGTGACCTTTTACAGCAAAGTTTTCTTCTATAAATAACATGTGTTATTCGTTGCTTAAAGTAACACGGAAGATGAAAAGTTTCGCTTCCTAAACAAAGTTCCATTATATCTATATTACGCGTTTGATATCTTCTATCCATTAACAATATAATTAATACACATTACAAAATAAATAATTTTATAACAATATATATTAACACTTATATTCTCTAATGGAGGAATGAACAGTTAAATCCGGTCATAATATATATTTTCGTCAACAATTACCTAATTTTTGTGAATAGTAACCTAATTTTCGTAATGATACCTATTTTCTCGTTTATTTTCTCGGTGCGCGCGGTGAATTTTGTCAGACTTGGTCTGATGGGGACATAAAACGTATTATTTTCTTGCAAATTACGCGTAAACACAAAACATGGAATTAAGCTCCACACAGCATCATCAAATATCGGGAAATCAAAAATAAAATAAAAAATAAAGAAGAAAATCATGGGCATTGCTACCAGCCACAGCAACACAAACGGCAACACACCAAGGAGAACCATCACCCATCCACCTCACCGCCCTACCACCCCCTAGATTACTATCTTATTACACTCCATCCTTGCAAACGTCTGGGTACTATCCTTATTTCTACTGTTCCCACAGGGTACAGTGTATTGTGTTGATGTTGAGTATTCAACTTTGACAATGTTGGGACAACATTCTGGTCAACATTTGTTGACAGAGAATGTCGCCTTTTTTTCAGTTTTATCTTTCATACCCAAAACATGTTTAAACCGTGTCTAGGCTATTTTTAGTATTTTGCAGGAGTTAGATAAGAGCTGGAATGAATCAAATACGAGTGGAATAAGTATGGATAAGATGGAGCTAAATTAGGAATGGATGCTTACTAAAGATAGGAAGATTTGAGCCGATATTTGTGGAGCGATTCAAGGAAGGTGATCAAATCTATTTTGGGAGTGGATACTTACTAAAAGATAGGGAGATTTGAGCACAAGATAAAGACCAAGTTCGTGGAGATATTCAAGGAAGGTGACCAAGTCTTTTGGGAAGTCGGTTAGAGTCGAAGATCTATATAAAGGGACTTCCCGTGACCATTCGGATTAACGCTTCCATAGAGAGAGAGCTTATTTGTGATTTTCGTGATGATGTGCTATTGAGAGATCTGTGAGCTTACTTTACACGAGAGTCTTTTCAAAAGTCTTAGGACTTTGTAGTTTTCAGGATTGTTTAGATCCGTAGTTTAGACTATCTTCGGGTAGTTGTTTTTGCCATCCATTGCTGTTAGTGGAATTTCGCCTTGAGGCACGCAGCAAGTTTATTTGAACTTGCTGCACAGAAAAATTCTCATCTCGTGTCTTTTAGTTTTCGTCACTAAAATTTATTTATTCCGCTGTGCGTTTAAATGTTGGACTGAGTGTTGACCCAACATCTCACCCAACATTTAGTTACTGTTCAAATTTTTTACATCCATTTCAAGCGGGGCCGACTTCAAGTGGTATCAGAGCCTACGCTTGACGTTACTAAGCGCAAAGATTCATCTACAATGGATGTTACGAGTTCAAATTACATCGGCAAAGTCCCTGTGTTAGACGGCTCCAACTATGCTTACTGGAAGGTTCGTGTTCGCCAATGCATCAAATCCATAGATGTACGAGCGTGGGAGGCCGTTCTCCATGGATACTCTCCACCTCGATCTCCTCCAGACGCTGATGGAGAATCTTCGACAAACCAGTCGAGGAATGGACGATACAGGAACGAAACGAAGCAGAGTTCAACGACAAAGCACTCAACGCCATCTTCTCGTCCGTGGATATCTTCATGTTCAAGATCATTCAGAATTGCACGACGGCAAAGAATGCGTGGGATCTTCTACAGAGGTATGCGAAGGCGATGCGAGTGTGAGGGAAACCAAACTACGATACCTCCTCAATCAGTTTGAAAACTTCAGAATGAAGGAAGACGAGGACATTACCACATACTTCGGCAAGCTATTGACAATTTCGAGCGAATGTGCTAGTCTCGGAGATCCAATCGCTAACAAGGTACTAGTTTCTAAAGCTTTACGTACGCTAACTGAAAAGTTTAATGTGAAGGTAGCGGCCGTCGAGGAGGCACATAATCTTGGCACGATGGAAATCAACACCTTGATGAACATTATGAAGAACTACGAGACCAATCTCGAAGTTCAAAAGAGGGCATCTCGCGGCAAAAGCATTGCTCTAGTCAGTCAGCCATCCAAGGTTTCAGATGAGGTTGATCCTGACAATGAGGACGATATGGCTATGTTCGTGAAGAAATTTGCGAAGTTTATCAAGAAGACGAATGTTGAGCAAAATGTTGGCCCAACATTCAGAAAAGGCCAGAATGTCAAAGCTGAACCTTCTTCTGCTCCTCCATTCACCAAACGCAAACCTGATGGAAAGAAGAAGAACATCAACTATGAATCTGTGAGATGCTATGAATGTCAAGGATGGGGTCATTTCGCCAACGAATGTGCCAACACACTTCGCAAGCATGGGAAAGCGCTTTGGATTGATCTCTCCGATGATGAAGATGAGGAACCATGCCCAAAGGAGTCCAAGCAATCTTCAGTAACCATTCAGTCCTTTTCGGACAACGAAGAAGATAAAGATCATCAAATAGGCTTCACTGCGGTAACTAATGTTGAGCCAACATTTGACTCAACATCTGAAAAACAAATTATTTTTGATTATGATGACTCAAACTGTTTTGATGGGTATTTAAGTTCTGATGATGCAGAATTAGAAACTGAAGTTCTTGAAGAAATTCAGACAAATGATGCCTTCAATCTACTGTCGGCAAAATATGAAAAAGAGAAGGCGAAAAACTTGGAACTCAAAGCTATCATGAAAGTGCAGTCCGAGGTGAATGAGAAGAGTGAAAAGGTGATCGAAAGCCTACTTGAAGGGATGAACAAATTGGAAGCCGTACTGACTCGAAAGATAAAGAAATCGACAAGCTTCAGAAACGAGTTGACGATGCGGACAAAACGTTCTCAAAAATGAACAAGGGTAAAGCTACCTTGATGAGGTATTATCTTTAGGTATTTTTGATAAGCAGGGTTTAGGATTTAAATCTCAGCCCACAACTGATTTTGTTATTCATGATAGACCTAAGATTGCCTTTGTTAAGGAAGGTGCCGAGCATGGAGATAATGAAAGTAGTAAAACTTTGGTGCTTAAGAAGAGTACAAAGCTTTCTGTCCATAAGTCTAAGGATAAACCATATCAATGTACTTATTGCATGCAGCCAGGTCATATTAAGCCATACTGCTGGAAATTGAAGAGGGAGATTTCTGCAAAGAAATCAATGTTGGCTGAAATGTCATCCAACATTTCGCTCAACATTGAGAAATCAGTGTTGAAAGGAGTGTTTGGAGTGAGTTCAGCTGGCGCTTCTTCAAGTTCTGGTGAAACAAAAGCTGCTGTGTCTATTAAGAAAGTTTGGGTGAAGAAATCTGTTCATAAATGCCATGTAGTTTATACCTCTTTGCGAGCTAACGTGACAGGTGCTTGGTACTTCGATAGCGGGTGTTCCCGACATATGACAGGTACCAAAGAATATCTATGTGATTACGTGACTTTAAAGAATGGATCTGTGACGTTCGGAGGAGGTGCTAAAGGACGAATTCTAGGTCGAGGCAGATTGAACGTGCCCGATTTTCCAAAGCTTAGCAATGTTCTTCATGTTGACGGTCTCGTGGCTAATCTGATCAGTATAAGTCAGCTTTGCGACGATAACCTTGAGGTAAGATTTAATAAGGAATGTTGTGAAGTTTTTAACAGCCATTCTGTTCGAGTAATGGCAGGTAAAAGATCGAGCGACAACTGTTATTTAGTCGAAGACAAATCCGGTGTGAAGGACGTGTGCCAACTCTCAAAAGCCCAGGACGATGCGGTACTTTGGCATTTCAAATTGGGCCATGTCAACTACAGAACTTTGGAACAACTTATCAAGCACGATGCAATCAGAGGCATTCCGAAATTGAAGGAGTTTGGTAAGGTTGTATGTGAGTCATGTCTTAGGGGTAAGCAAGTGCATGTTAGTCATAATGTTGACCAACATTCTGCCCAACATTTTAAAACTGCTCACTGTTTTCAACTTATGCACATGGATTTGATGGGTCCAATGGAAGTAGACAGTATTGGTGGTAAGAAATATGCCTATGTGCTTGTCGATGATTACTCTAGATATGCATGGATATTTTTTCTTCGCGAAAAATCTGAATCATTTGATTACTTCAAAAAATTTTGTGTTATTGTGAAGAATAATTTCAGTGCTACTATCTTTCGTATTAGGTCTGATCATGGTAGAGAATTTGAGAATCAATATTTTAATGAATTTTGTGATAAGAAAGGTATCATCCATGAGTTTTCATCTCCTAAGACGCCCCAACAAAATGGGGTGGCCGAAAGGAAGAATAGGACTTTACAAGAAATGGCTCGTGTGATGTTACATTCTAGGAATATTTCTAAGCGTTTTTGGGCTGAAGCATTGCATACCGCATGTCATATTTCGAATCGTGTGTTCTTTAGACATGGTACTAAGAAAACATCTTATGAGCTGTTGAATGGGAGAAAGCCTACGGTTAAGTATTTTCATGTTTTTGGGTGCTACTGTTACATGTTGAATGATCGTGAGTACTTGAGCAAGTTTGATTCGAAAAGTGATAAGTGTATTTTCCTTGGGTACTCGTCTAATAGTCGCGCTTATCGAGTCTATAACTTGCGCTTGAAATCAGTCCAGGAGTCTGTGAATATTGTGTTTGATGATGCTACTGATCTTAGCAAAATGTCTCCACAAGTTGATATTTCAGACGTTATACAAGCTGTTGATGAAGCAGAGGAGAATGTTGTGGACGATGTTGAGCCAACATCTGACCCAACATCTGTGCCAGAACAGAACACTGAGGCTGGACCCAGCGAAATCCGTAGAGACCCTCCAGCTAAGATTCAAAAGGATCATCCCACAGACCTTATCATTGGAAATGTGAACGAAGAAAGGAAAACCAGAGACAAACCGCGCAAGGATTACAAGTCTATGGTAAGGAACGTATGCTTGAGTTCGGTATACGCTGAGGTACGTTTTATTTGTTTTGTTTCTGAGATAGAACCTAAGAATGCCCTTGAAGCTCTCAAGGATAATTTCTGGATAAATGCAATGCAAGAGGAACTCTTGCAGTTTGAGAAAAACCAAGTTTGGACTTTAGTACCACGGCCGAAAGACATTAATGTCATAGGCACGAAATGGATCTTTAAGAACAAATCAGATGAACTTGGTAAAGTTGTTAGGAACAAAGCACGTTTAGTAGCTCAGGGTTATACACAAGTCGAGGGCATAGATTTTGATGAGACTTTTGCTCCTGTGGCTAGGTTAGAATCTATTAGGTTGTTGCTAGCGATTGCATGTTGGCTTAACATTACATTACACCAAATGGATGTTAAGGGCGCATTCTTAAATGGGTACATTGATAAAGAAATATATGTCGAACAACCTAAGGGATTTGAGAATCCACATTTTCCTAACCATGTTTATAAGTTGCAGAAAGCTCTCTATGGATTGAAGCAAGCACCTCGAGCTTGGTATGGTAGGTTAGCTACATTTTTACTTGAATTTGGGTTCGTACGAGGTGAGGCAGACCGCACTCTTTTTGTAAAAAGGGTCGGTACTGATATTTTGATAGCCCAAGTTTATGTTGATGATATTGTTTTTGGCTCAAGCTCACAATCAATGCTAGATCAGTTTGTACATGCCATGAACTCTACTTTTGAAATGAGCATGATTGGGGAACTAACTTTTTTCCTAGGCTTACAGATTAAGCAAAGCAGCGAAGGCATTTTTATGTTTCAGGAGAAGTACGCGAAGAACACAGTCAAGAAGTTCGGGTTGGACACGGCTAAGGTAATGAAAACTCCTATGGGATCTACGCAAAAGGTAAGTAAAGACAATGTTGGACAAAATGTTGACCCAACATTGTATCGATCTATGATAGGCAGTTTGTTGTACCTTTCCGCGAGTAGACCTGACATAATGTATAGCGTATGTGTGTGTGCTAGATATCAATCTGAGCCTAAGGTTTCCCATCTAAATGCCGTTAAACGTATTCTTCGTTATGTGAGTGGAACGTGTGGCCTAGGATTATGGTTCTCGAAAGATACTAATATGAATCTTGTAGGCTACAGCGATGCTGATTGGGCAGGTGACGAGGATGATCGCAAGAGCACAAGTGGCGGCTGTTTCTTCTTAGGTAACAATTTAGTAGCGTGGCATAGTAAGAAGCAAAATTGTGTGTCTTTATCTACTGCTGAGTCTGAGTATGTTGCGGCGGGTAATTGCTGTACGCAATTGATGTGGTTAAATAGCATGTTATGTGACTATGGGTTAGAGTGCAAGTCAGTCCTCATGTATTGTGATAACCTTAGTGCCATCAACATATCTAAGAACCCTATTCAGCATTCACGTACGAAGCATATAGATATAAGACATCATTTTCTGAGAGATATGGTAGAGAAAGAGTTAATTCACATTGAGCATATTGACACGAAGCATCAGTTAGCAGACATATTCACGAAAGCATTGGATTCTGAAAGGTTTTCGGACCTGAAGAAATCCATAGGTTTGCACATGTTAGTCTGAATGTTGGTCCAACATTTGGATCAACATAGCATGTCAAATTTGATAGTTACTGTTCTGATATTTGATTTAGCTTTCTGCTCTGTTTTCCGATGAAATGACTCGATCCTACTTGACTGTTTTCTGAAATGACTCAATCTCTTACGAATATGCTTGCTCATAAATAAATTTTTTTTTTGGCTCTTGGTAATAAGTTCCCTAGGTACACGGCATTCGCGGTGACGATGTACTCTTTGTGACAAAAAGCCAATCCTTTACGCATATAAGCCTGCTCATAAGCCCTTAGCAAGATATAGGTATTTGGTAAAAAGTTTCCTTAGGTACACGGCATTCGCTGTGACGATGTACTCTATGCGACAAAAAGCTAAACCTTGATGCTTGGGGTATAAGGGCAGTGCACAATCAATAAAAAAGGAGAGTGAGCAGAAAATGAAAGAGAACAAGTTTGAGAGGGCCGAGCAGAAAAGTCTAGGACTATGGAGTTAGAATGTTGAGTCAAATGTTGGGTCAACATGTGTGACTGTCAGTTTGATCATGCTATATTGTTGTGCTTTTAATTATTTGCACATCTTATTTGGTCTGCATTTGGTAGAGTCTTATGTATTGTTTAGATATCTCTCAGAATTGCATTAGAATTCCTTGAAGAACAGCTCGTTACGCGTGACTCAAGTGATCCTCATTGTCGCCTAAATCGGTTAGTATTACTTGATCCTATATTGATTTTTGACTTGGTATTTTCTTTTCCTGAACCATAATTTGATAAGCTCCTACATTTTGCACTTTCAAACTATGAATTTACTATATTTATGTTTTAACGTAGTCAAGCTTTGAACTCGAACAAGCAAGATCTTACTAACGGTCGTACAAATTTGATGCCTCCAACGGCTATTTTTTAAATTTACTGAGTAAAATTTTTTACCGTTGGAACAATATGTATATATGCCGTGGCTTAGCTTGATCAAACCTATCAATTCACAAACCCTACTTGGTCGATTCGAAGTATTCATTTTTTTTCAGATCTTCCAAAACTTGCATCTCTGTTTTTCGAATTCTGTCCATCTTTTCAATCTTGATTTTTCTTATTTCACTGATAATATGTCGAACTCTTCTTCTCAATCGAATGTTGATCCAACATTCGTACCTAACATTGAGTCTCCAGTACCATTAGAAGTCACATCAGGTTCGAGAGAAATCGTTATCTACACTGGACCTTTTCAACCGCTTCGATTTACACAGGCTGCTCCCCAGATCTCTGATACTCCAAGATTTCAGATGGCGGAACCAGCAGCTTCGAAGATTGGGAAAGAATCTTCTGGTTCATTGTGCGTTCAAAGTGAAGATGACGATGATGTACCTCTCAGAGCCCTGTTCCAATCTCTCAGAGAAAGAAAAGGTCGAAGTGATGACGCCCCTCCGATGACCTCAAGAACGATCCAAGAAGAGGCGACTTCAACTCCAAACCAAGAAACTCAAACCCTGGCACCGCAAAAGAAACGAAGAAAACCTGCTACTGAAACCAAGAATCCTGCTATCAAGAAACGTCGAAGCAACCGTATTCGACGCTCCCTGAATCCCACTTCCAATGCTGATGCCCCGATTGACTTGTCCAGTGACAAGAGTGCCGACTCCACCACCTTAGACAGCCTCGATTCTGAAAGCTCCGATCAAGATTTCACCACTTTAGGGGGAGAAAGTTCATCCTCTGTGCCCGAGTCTCTCACCTCCTCTGACGGTTCCAAGGAAGAAGAAGACAACGAGTCTACCTTGGCCGAGATTTTGGAGACTTTGAAGAAAGATTAAGCAAGAAAGCTGGAAAGAGACCAATTGGAAGCGATACCAGGTCTTCCAAGCGAAGGCGTACTGAAGAATCATCGCAACCTCACACCAGCCAGGGTCCTCTTTCTACAGTCCAAACCGAAAGTTCTACCGCACAACCAATGAAGAACTTTGGACTTCTCTGAGTCATAGACTCATACGGGTGGAGAGGGTTGTAGATGTGGCGAGCTTCAGGAAGTATGGCGTTATGCAATTCCTGGAGTTTCGACATCTCGGGCAAATGGTGAGGAATTTAGGGACGTACTGTGACTCAGTCGTCCGCGAGGTATACGCTAATCTTTTCTCAAATGTGGCTGATGTGAACTCTAGAATGTATGTGAAAGTTTTTGTGAGGGGGAGGTTATATGATATTTCATCTCAAGCGATTAATCGCTTTTTGGGTACACCTGAGGTAGAAATGGGGTATGAGGTTGATAATGATGAGGTAGTACGATTCATTACGGAGGGTAGAGTGAGTGTTTGGTCGGGGAATTGTGCATGTAGTCTGTTGACATCATTGTACTCTGTGCTATTCAAGATTGGAGTGTGTAGTTGGTTGCCTACTCTAAACGAGACAAGGGTGACTGAGGGCATGGCTCGTTTGCTATATGCTCTTGGTCACAACTTGCCTCTGAACTGGGGAGAGTTGATTCTTAATCATATGTCGAACCAAGCGGAGAAAGTAGGGAAAGGAATTCTTCCATATCCCTCTATCATCTACGGAGTTCTGGTTCAAGATAGGTTTCAACCAACAAGGAGAGACAATGTTGTCACCCAAAGGCTTCCCTATGCGATTCAACCAAGTCATCTCTCGGGTCCAGACAGACTGGTCGATCTTCCTCTGCAAATGCCAGAACTACTCAGGCCAAATGTTGATCAGGATGTTGGGTCAACATCTGCATTGGAGCTAGCTATTAAAGGCCTCAATGAGTCCATCGCAGCTTTGGTGGCTCAAAGGGATGAATTGCAAAGGCTTCTTTCTTCCCAAAAAGGGGGAGATAGGGCAGAGGAGGCAGAAGGAGCTAGCGTTACAGAAAAAACTGGACCAAGCGGACTTGGAGGAACTGTGGAGGCCAAACAGTCAGGGGGAGATCAAGAAGGAGAGCGAGCTGAAGCTGAGGAAGGAGTTGGAGCAGGTGGTGCTGAAGAAGAAATGGCAGAGGAGGCAGAGGACTCAATTGAGAGTCTACAATTTTAGACTTCGGTCTAAAGTGTTTTGCATGCGTATCCTTGTGTGCTTTTATTAATTTATGCCTTGCATGCTTGCCTGCCTATCTGTCTGCGTTTATGTGCTATGGATTAGTTCACCGTGTATTTGCAGATGTTTAATCATAAGACCTCTTATTGGCATGTACTAATTCTTGGCTATTCTCTTCATGTTTACACTAACCATATTTTGTGTTTTGTGGGAGTAGTAGATTTTGTCTTGAGGGGGAGTTTCAACAATTCTAACGCCTGCTTTGGTTTTGGGAAGAAAGATAAAAAGGGGGAGATTGTTGATGTTGAGTATTCAACTTTGACAATGTTGGGACAACATTCTGGTCAACATTTGTTGACAGAGAATGTCGCCTTTTTTTCAGTTTTATCTTTCATACCCAAAACATGTTTAAACCGTGTCTAGGCTATTTTTAGTATTTTGCAGGAGTTAGATAAGAGCTGGAATGAATCAAATACGAGTGGAATAAGTATGGATAAGATGGAGCTAAATTAGGAATGGATGCTTACTAAAGATAGGAAGATTTGAGCCGATATTTGTGGAGCGATTCAAGGAAGGTGATCAAATCTATTTTGGGAGTGGATACTTACTAAAAGATAGGGAGATTTGAGCACAAGATAAAGACCAAGTTCGTGGAGATATTCAAGGAAGGTGACCAAGTCTTTTGGGAAGTCGGTTAGAGTCGAAGATCTATATAAAGGGACTTCCCGTGACCATTCGGATTAACGCTTCCATAGAGAGAGAGCTTATTTGTGATTTTCGTGATGATGTGCTATTGAGAGATCTGTGAGCTTACTTTACACGAGAGTCTTTTCAAAAGTCTTAGGACTTTGTAGTTTTCAGGATTGTTTAGATCCGTAGTTTAGACTATCTTCGGGTAGTTGTTTTTGCCATCCATTGCTGTTAGTGGAATTTCGCCTTGAGGCACGTAGCAAGTTTATTTGAACTTGTTGCACAGAAAAATTCTCATCTCGTGTCTTTTAGTTTTCGTCACTAAAATTTATTTATTCCGCTGAACGTTTAAATGTTGGACTGAGTGTTGACCCAACATCTCACCCAACATTTAGTTAATGTTCAAATTTTTTACATCCATTTCAAGCGGGGCCGACTTCATATTGCAGTGATGAGATTGGGGGCGATCGCGGTGGTGTTATGGGCAGCCCTGTTTTCGGAATTGAGCTGGGGGGCAGCTGAGGATGTCGGCGGAGGAGCAGAAGATGGCTAAGATTGTGAACAGCGGCGTGAATGTTCATAAAGATTCTTTGAGGCTTGAGGTTGATGGTTTGAACCCGATCGTTACCTGGTCTTTTTCGTTTTTGATGCATTGCTGGCTGTACTTGGGTTGAGATTTTGTCTACTTTATTTGGGTTCTTAAGTTACTTCGTTTAGTTTAGTTGGGTTTTGGATAGGTTGCTGGAAAAGAGGGGTGGTGCGTTGATGTGTTCATAAGGTTTGAAAAATTGTAACCTAACCGTAACCGAACCGATGGTCAATGATTCGGTTAACCGGGGTCAATGGTTCGATTAACCGGGGTCAACAGTTTCGTTCAAACCGTAATCGGACCGTTATTTACGACGGTTCGGTTACAGTTTTTCATTTTCATAACCGTAAACTGGCGGTTATGAACCTCCTTTCACAGAATCATTGGATTAGTTGGGATTTAAGATGTTTTTCCATTGAAGTTGGATTGAACGTTGGGTTCTATAATTTTTCTTATTTTTTAGTAAAGTAACCAACATTGACCGTTAGTTTTTATTTTTTTGTTTTTCTCTTATGTTCAATTTTTCTATATCAATCCCAACGGTCATAAAATCAACGTATGGACGAATGGGAAGATGAGTACACGAGTGTTCGTCGAACATTACCAGAAGCCGGATTTTTTTTTATTAAATTTAAGGTGTATTTGTTTTTTTTGTAGTATTAAAGGTGTATTTTTTTCTATAAATATCCAAGTTGGAATGGAAAGTTTTTTATTATTAAAAAAATTCAATTTTCTTTAATTTATTTCAATTATTAAAACATTAAAAAATATGGAAGTAAATCGGCGGTTCCAAACCGAAACCAAAACCAGAACGGTCGATTCCAAACCGTAGTCGTGGTTACCGCGGCTCGATTACGGTTACTAACGTAAACCGGTGGTTCATAATCGTGAATCGTAACTGTAATCAGATGAACACGTCTAATGGAGATAGAGGTCGTCGTTGGTGTGCGGATAGTCTAATGTACTTTCTATCTAATATATGTTTTTTAGTTGTCTAAACTACCTTCATAGATGATTAATTTGTTGCAAAAGAATATATGAGTTAGATTATTAAATAATAATTAGTTACATTAATAGTGTTGTCCTCGAGAGATTTATGGGTTGCCGCAAGATACCCCACTCGGGCGACTGTCATCAAAGTAAAAGAATAAAATGCCCGAGAGCACTAAGTGTCCGATGGAGAAGAAGATAAATTACGTACTCGGGCATTAAGAGACAATATCAACGGTCCTAATATCTTTATGGCGTACGTTTTCAAAACCGTTAAGATATACCTCCACGAAATAATATTGAAGTGGTCATTCATACGAGATTAAAGGCAGATTAATTAGCATTTAAGGGTAGTAAATGACTCTTCTATGAAGGATGACGGTTTCTGAAACATGGGGCTATAAATACAAGAGAAGGTATCTTTGGAAAAAGCAGCGAGATAGAGAAAAAGACATATACGTACATTTCACAAGGACGTCCCGAGGAAGAAAGGAATCCCAAAGACATTTCCATCAAATACATATATTTCGAAGAGAATGCCATTCATCCACATTTCATAGTAAAAAAAAAACCCTTTTGGATTTTTCCTGACGCATCATTTTGGCGCCGTATGTGGGAAGCGTTATAATCCTATGGTGATTGTCGGTTCAAATCCACGTCCTGAACCAGGAGAGGGGAATACTTTTACTTTAAGAGAATTGACGGAGATGATGAAAACAACTATTGATAGCCGTCCCGAATTTAGGGAAATCTGGAAGATGAGGAAGAGGTTAAAAGCAATAGAAAAGCGAAGTAAAAGGACGCGTCCAAAGGCTTACAGCAAAAGAAACGATCAACGTTATGAAAGAACGGAAGAAGAATCGTAAGAGGAAAAGAGAGGGCGGATGGAGGTATTAGGGAAAGAATCTCCGCACATGCGTGTGGAAAGGGTGAGAGGGGGGACCATAGGAGGAGGTCCGCTGAGAGGAAGAAGAAATCTCGTGAACGGAGGGAGGAGGATGGGGCTTTTGAAATCAGCATTATTTTTTCAAAATAAAAGATGAAAATGTTAAAGATTTTCCCTCTCATGCTCCTATTAAAAAATAAACTTGTAGAGAAGAAGTTCGAAGCTCAAGCACTCGAACTTCTCAAGCTTTCAATATTCATCATTATGATGTAAATCGTGTGAATTTTCCAAGTAGGAAGAACATATCATCTACTAACGATGCCAATATTTCCATATGTTCTTACGCCGACTTGAAATATCCAGTCAAAGTTCACATTCAGAAAAACATGTGATGAGACTGACTTCGGAGAAAATATTTAAATCTTCTCCAAAACACACGTTCACCTGGTTTGAGGAAAAAGAGATTCCAAAATTTTTTTCCGTTCCTACTACGCATCTTTTGAGGGGGAGAATTTTATTTTAGGAAGCATAATTTGAGGGGAGGAATATATATATATATATCTAATATATACATATAAATATAAGAGAAAAAGGGAGAAAATAAAAAAAAGGGAGAAAGAGAAAGAGAAAAAGAGAGAAAATAAAGAAAATCTCCTCTTCTCTGCTAGCTTCAAAGATATTCCGTCCGACATCATTACAGGGATTTAACGGAGAATCTCGAGCTTACGAGTTCAAAATTTTCATACGGAAATATGGCTCCTTAACACTAACTCGGTGCGCACTTTAACCGACCTGCTCCGACTTGTTGATACAAATAAAGCAGCACTCACTACTTCCTACTAGATGCATGGAATTTTCACTAGTACAAATGTTGTGATAGGCTACGACACTATAGGTGGCGGTTTCTAAAAAAACGTCGCCTATAGTGCATTGGGGGATTAATTTAAATTGTTTTATTCTTTTTGCTTTTTAGGTGAGTATAGGCGTTGGTTGTTGTCGATAACCGATGCAGAGAAGTTCCCGTAAACTATAGGCATCGCTTCCTCATAAAAACCGACGCCTATGGTTAAAGTTCATATATATTTTCTAATTTTAAAAGAATAGGCGTCGGTTGTCGCGACAACTGACACCTATTTGTTTTAAATCCCTGCTGAGCCCCTTTCTTCTTCACTTTGCATTTTTTTCTAACCCAAATCGTCCGGCAATTTTCAAAGCTTCGAAGGCGCGATTCAAGTATAGAGGTTAGCCTAAGCAACATAGAGGCGGCGAAGGAGCGAAGAATCGGTGGTAACTCCGGCGCGATTCAAGGTAGATTTCGTTTTTTATTTTATTTTTGCGAATTATTTGCTAACTCGAATCGAAGCTCCCACGGCGATTTCCGGTGAAGCTGAGGCGTCTTCACCCAACGACGAGGGTTCCTTGGCAAAATCGCGTCAAATAATTGAGCAGCGACCGAGTTCGGGTGCAGTGTGAATTTGTTTTGAATTGTTTTCCGAATTTTTGGGGAATTCATTCGAATTGTTCTGGGAATTTGGTTGAATTCGAAATTTAGGGTTTGCTTCTTTTTGGAACGATATCAATCGGGTAAATTTAGGGGTTTCGTGCGTGGGTAGTTGTGTTGGGCCTGATTGACTATATTTTTTACGATTAAGGTAAATCGTGTTACCCCGTATGCTTAAATTGCATTTTTTCTATGTGGCTATGTGTTTAATTGTTGTAATTTGTGTTTTTTTTTCTTTTATTAACTTAGATACCCGTTCAAAATTTTCTCATTAGGAGCAAATTTTGAATGGTCCCCGTTTTGGGACCATTTTTAGACGTTCACTATCGCTTTAAGTGTGTTTTTTAGCGTTGATATTGATGAAAATTTTGGTTTCATTTTCCTACAATGTTCTTTCGGTAGAATTATCATTTGAATATCTATTCATTCATATTTTTTGTCTACACGCATTTGCTGACGAGTTTTTCAGCAATATCGAGGTTCATACCCGCATTTACTAGGGATAGTGGATGTTTAAAATGCGTTAGGTTGAGCGATAAGGAACCTCAAAGCCTTCCAACTGGTTATGTGAACTAAGTTTTCTTCTGGATTATTGGTTTAAATTTACTTGCTATAGTTTAGGTGATTAAAATGGATCGGAGTTGGATGCGTAGGGTCCAAACAACGGCTAAGTATATTTGACTGGCATTGAGAAATTTATGGAAATTACGAAGCAAAATAGGCCATTGCACTGATGAGATAAACGCACACGACAGCATGAGTAGTTGTCACGGTACTTGGTTGGTATTGCTCTGTATATACAATCTCCCTCCATGGCTTTGTATGAAAAGAAAATACATCATGTTGTCGCTATTAATATCTGCTCCAAAATAACCCGGTAACGACATTGATGTCTACTTAGCTCCATTGATTGATGATCTAAAAAACCTTTGGTACAAGGGCGTTGAAGTGACGCATACATTAGATCAAGATTTACGCTACGCGCCATGATATATTGTACCTTCAATGATTTTTCGGCATACGGAAATTTGTCTGGATATAGTGTGAAAGGCAAGAAAGCTTGTCCAATTTGTGGGGATAATACAGACAGTCAGTGGTTGAGCAACTGCAAGAAACACATCTACATGGGTCATCGAAAGTTCCTATCACGTTCCCACGAATATCGAACAAAGAAAAAGCTGCTACCACTATTCAACGGGAAGAGTGAGACTTCTAGGGCTACATTTTCGTTGAAAGGCACCAAAGTGAGTGACATCGTCGCCAATATCAATACCCATTTCGGTAAAAAATGCAAATCAACAAATGACAATGTCTGGAAAAAGTGGTCTATATTTTGGAAACTCCCATATTGGAACACGTAGATGTGATACACTGCATCGATGTGATGCACTTGAGAAAATGTGTGTGACAGCATAGTGGAACTCTTTTAAATATGTCCGGTACGACAAAAGATGGGCTGAAATCCAGGAAAGACATGGTCGAACTTGGCATGAGGCCGGAACTTGCACCGATAGAAAGGGGACGAAAGACATTCCTTCCATCGGCTTGTTTTACACTTAGCAGGGCTGCGAAGCTAAGCTTTTGCAAATGCCTTAAAGATATTAAAGAGATATGTCTCGTTGAAGGATCTGAAGCTTATCGGATACAAGTCAGTTATCCCTATTCGTGGTATTATGCCGAAGCATGTGCGCTGGTGCATTTCGAAACTCTGTTCCTTTTTCAATGCACTATGCAATAAAGTTCTTGATGCCGAAGTGCTAGATGAGCTATAGGTCGATGTCGTGATTACACTATGTCAATTCGAAATGTTTTTCCCTCCATCATTTTTCGATATTATGGTACATCTCATCGTTCATTTGGTGCGAGAAATCAAGTCGTGTGGTCCTGTGTACATGAGATACATGTATCCTTTTGAACGATATATGTAGAGTCTAAAAGGATACGTTAGATATCGGTATCGGCCAGAGGGCAGCATTGTTGAAGGTTATACAACCGAGGAATGTGTTGAGTTTTGTTCTGTAAATTTGGAAAATGTAAAGGAGATAGGTGTGCCCACTTCTCGCCATGAATCATGGCCGCCTTTTGGGTAAAGCAGGTAAAGCAAGCGCTTTAGGCCCCGAGTTTTTTAGGGCCCCAAATTTAATAATATTACTAAATATATATATATATATAACTTATTTAATTTGTTAAAAAAGCCAACTTGGGCCCCCATTTAGTAATACCGACATATAAATAAAATTTAATTAGTGCAAAAAATTCAATATCTTGAGCCCTCAAATTTCCTCAATTTAGTTATGCCATTATATAAATAAAATTTAATTAGTTAAAAGACACAATATCTTGAGGCCTCCAATTTAGTAATACTATTATCTTAATAAAACATAATTAGTAAAAAAGGTCCAAAAATAAAAAAAAAACCTAAATTTAACCTAAACCGATATCTAGACTCCATGATATAAGATTATGTTGATGATTTCCGTGATTGTTGATTTCGCAGAACGAAGTTTTTCCAAATTAAAAATTATAGAAAAACTACTTAAAATCCATAATATCTCAAGAAAGATGAAATGAATTAGTTATTTTATCAATAGAAAATGAATTAAAAGAAAAGATTAATTTTGAAAATTTAGAATTTGCGTCAAATAAAGTTATAAAAAAAAATTTCATGTCAAATATATTTGAGTTTTTTTTTTTTGAAAAATTCCACTAAAACAAAACAAAATCCCTTTCTTATTTTTATTTTTTTACCTCCTCCTATAAACTGTAATAAGTGTTGGCCCCAAACGAGGAGAAAGGAGGAGGAATATGCTAGATCGCCACGTAGAAAAAGACCCGTTTTAATGTTCGTTTTAGGCCCCTCATTACGATGAGTCGCCCTGGCCATGATGGACGTTTGCGAGGAAAATCGTTGACGAAGCCAGTTTTCAAGACGTTATCTCGAGAACTATGGGTGTCATTACAGTTCTTCGTATTGTGGCATGTTCTAGAAATTCATCCGTTATTGGAGGAACATATGGCGATCTTAAGACGCAAAAATCCACGAATTTTAAGTATTTAGTATATTATTTGAATCACACGTATATTATATACTTGCAACGTACATGGCATCTACCAGATGATCTTGTCATTAAGACAAGGGTGCTGAAAAAGGCTGGGGAGCTAAGGAAAATTGGAAGAATCAATTTAACCAAAGCGAAAAGGTGAAGGGGCTAAGTTAGATCGATGATTACGAACACATCGATCATCAGTGATTGATTTCATGGAGGGAATATAGGTCGACTGCCGAGTTTCAGGTAATCCTAGCAGTATAATTTTATATATAAACATTTCTAGCAATATAATTGTATATATAATATTTAGTAATAATTTATATATAATATTTATATTATATTTATCTAATATTTTGTTATAATTTATATATAATATTCATCTAATATTTAGTTCTAATTTTTGCAGGAAATTAGTGAGAAGGCTAGACAAAGTCAGACTCACAATATTTATTCACACCACCTCGGCACGACAGGGTACAGAGACCAGATGCCTGAGTGGGCGACAGAGGACCCATTACAGAACATTGTCGATTTTCCCGAGAATTTGGTCCCTCTGTTGTCCACCGGCAATGAAAGAACCAGAAATTTCATCCGAGCCAGGACCATGAAAAGGGATGACGGAGTGTATGTCATCAATGGTGGTGTCACTCAGGATTTAGTCGAGAAAGTTGTAAGTGTGACCTAATTTATTAGTTTTGTTAGATAAATAAGGTGTTACTAATTTTATAACATGTTTGACAGGCACGGGTGCATAAATAACAAAGTCAAGGAGAATTTGTCCCTGTGCGGCACCACGACACGTTGTCCACCGCTATTGGAAGACCCGATCACCTCGGGAGGGTTAGAGGTGTCGGAAAGTACGAGACGATAATGAGCGTATTCGGCAACCCATCCGAAGGAGCAAGAGGCTATTCGTCTAACATCTCAATGTATCAAATGAGAGCCGAGGTGGCAGCTCAGGTGAGGGAGGAGGTGAGGATTGAGATGAGGAACGCAATGAGGAACGAGATGAGGGCCGAGATGAGGGCCACGTTCGCTTCGACGGGACTTCCGATTCATAACACTATGGAAGAAGTGAACATGGGCAACACTGCTTCCGAAGACCCCCAAACGATACGGAGTTCTCTCGGTTCGGCCTTTGACCCGTTTCCCAATCGATGGACGTGTCGGTATGATTTAATTTGTTAATGTTTTATTTTTAACTTATCTTGCGTACTATTGGTATTAATTATTCGTTCATTTGAAATTGTTTAGTATCCAAAAGTACGACTGATTCTGAAGCACGACAATGCTTCAGAGGTTGTCGCTCTTGGGACGGTTGTCGGGGGACGTGAGTTCATTCATGGCATCCTAATTGCGTCAGACAACGTCGTCGTCTCCGTCGACGTCATTGCTTCGAGATAGGAGCAAACCCCCTCTCCTGTACCAACCACGGATTTGGAAATATTTGGAGATGCACAGAGCAGTTACGTACAATGGTCTAGGAAGCTTGTTGGACCGTTTTTCTTCCAAACAAGGATCAATAGATGGCATTTAAGCTTACAAATCGAAGAACACCTTGCAGTGTGAGTTTTCTATTTTGGAATGTTCAAGGTGGCTTGATAATAATTTCTTTTGATCAAAAATCCTAAAAGGGTAAATGAAGCCTTATATACCACATGAGTTGGTATATTAAGGCGTATGACCTAATTTATATAATATTTACATAGCGGACCAAAACCAACTACAATTTAACTAATTACAAAATAGACCCAAGACTTATAACAATTAAGGACACTACAAAATATTCCTAACAATCTCCCCCTTAGTGTCCTTTTCGCTGTGGCGTCTTCTTTTTCTTCTTGGGTCTCACCAGCTCGTAGACGGATCTTCTGAGTCCTAGCTTGTACTCATAAGATCATATCCATCTACGGTATGAAAGCCGTCCAGAGATGATGTCGATCATCTTCTGAAACTTGTCCTAGACCTCGTGCTCCTCCTCGAACCTCAGTTCCTCCAGAATCTTTCTTAGCTTATCACTTATTATTAGGAGGGTTCCATGGCAGAACTTGGAGATCTCCGATGTCCTCATAAGACTTTTCTCGCCCTTGTAGTTGATGTAGACCAATGAGAGATCTTGTCCATCGAATATATGACCTTCACCATAGCTTTCAGCTTTAGGGCGATTAAACGTATGCTTCGTGAGGTTCACTTTCTTCAAGTTTCTCTCCAGCGCCATCTGAAGGTCGTGAGATATGGTGTACTTGATCTGGCGCAGCATAAACCTCTTTAAGGTTTAGTAGCCCAACCTGACTTCAGGATTTTGAAGAGTTCATAGCATCCTGTAGCTTCCGACCATCTGATAAATGTCTTTTGCTATGATGTAGGAGAGGTCCGCTTCGCTCAGTTCTTCGGTTGTCCCGTCCTCCCATTGAACCAGGTAGATTGGGAAGAAGATTGAGCAAAAGTGGGACGTCCTCACCCTTATTACGACTGAAATCCTTGACCTCTTCTTCTCATCTCTTCGGAGAACCTCTACATCACTTCCTTTTCCGTCAAACATAAGTTTTCGACGGAGGCTGAACAGATACAAGCTGGCTCTATGCTCCAAGAGATGAGTCATGCCTCGCAGCTCCAACTCGTCAGCTTCTTGAGGTGGTCCTCTTTTCTCCAGATTCTTTTCGAATCTCTTCTTGGTACGAAACCAAGATCTTGGTGTTTTTCCAAGGCATATTCAGTTTCTCTCCGATATTAGACTTCAACGGCGGGTCTCATCCTCGTCCGTGACTTTGTGTTGGAGGAGTTCGGGAAGTTCTGGGATGTCTGCTTCGTAATCTTCGCCTTTCTGGAGTTCCACCTCTTTGATCGCAATCAGGTCGATGGCTGCCTTCTTTAAGAAGAATCTTGCATTTTCCATCAATCCCTTGGCTAATTCGGGAGTCACCGTTTGAGTCGTCCACTCTTCGTTGAATATGTAGCTCTCCACCTTGTCGTGTGGGTTGTAGAGCTCTTCAATGGTTACAAGTGGTTCGTAAGGGTGAGGACACTAGACTCGTGATAAAGGAGGATGCAGTCTGAGGCGGAGGACTGTGGATTTCAACATCAAATGTCTCCAAGCGAGGCAAGTGATGGCATTCGTGGATCTTCGTGCATGTGTGAAACAACCATCTGTTGGGAGATGATTGAGTGGCTAGGTATGGGTAATTGCGCGGTTGGACCCGATGCCGCGACTTCTACTCGGGAAACGATAATGTCGTCTCCTGCACCTATGGGTTCGGTCCGGGCTATTAGTGAACTGAAGGGCGGAGGATAACGGTCACTTCTTTGTTTTATGAGCCATTCCTGTTCGCGTCTTACGACATCCCCTTTTGATTTCTTCTTTTGTTTGCGAGCGGGGGATGCTGCGCGTCCTAGACCTAAACTGGTTCGATGGGTAGCTTGTTCTCAGGGTAGGTTCAGTTGGGATTTGTTGGACCATAGGAACCTCCTGGAGCTCGTTGTCCCGGAGATAAGTTCGAACGATCGGGTTGGTTGGGTTGGTGAGCCTTCATAGGTCTTCAGGTATTGACATCGCCTCCCGATTAAATTTTGTCTTTGATGAGTGCAGAGACCCGAGCTTTGGTGGTTGGTATCCTTCGGATGGATCTCGGCTCTCGATGTCTGGGACGGTGTCCATGAAGTGCTTGACGAAGATGGGCAGCTACCTCAGGTAGGGTAGGACTTTCTTTGAAGTTGAGGGGAGGTCTCGTCTTCGTAGTTGGTCGAGCAGGTCCGACCAGATGAGTTGAACAACATTCTACTTTTTTTAAAGTCGATGCCATGGAAGATGAGCATGATGTTTCTGTAGCATTTGTCGGGCCCACTGTGTTTGGGGGATAGACATTTATTTATGATGAGAAATAGAGTCCGCCAAGATTGAGGATATCCTTGGCGGTGAAGTTATGGAGGTGAATGGATTTGTGGACGTCGCGTTGTAGCCCATGAAGAGGAGTCATGTTGAAGTTCCTCTTCACTGGGGTGTTGGTCGTAGTTAAGAGATGATGGTAGGCGGAAAAGCGAGCGTAGTATGGATTGGTTGAGGACCACGGGTGTTTGGTTGAATTGGGCGGTTAGGGTATTAGAGTTAGGTCTTGTAGCAGCATTTGTAAGATGGCTCAGAATTGTTGGACATATAGTTCTGGGACGCACTCGGATATAGTAAGGGCGGTATATATTGGGAGGTTGCATAGGATTTGGAGAATTATAGGATTTAGGCACATAGCTTTCTCGAAGTCGAGTTCGAGGTCGTTTGGGGTTCTTTGTGCCCAATTTTGTCGGGGAAATATTTCTTCGATCGTACGCACCATTTTTGTTCTGAAAAAAAAGGGATAAATAGTTAGTTAGCGTATAGAACATATAATTGTATAAATTAGTTTCGATATAACTTCTAAATCAAAGTTGTTTAGAGTGAAAGAAGGATTTTCGACACTTAGAAACTTTAGTAGCCTTAAAAACAAATTCGTCCTGATATAATTTGGACTTTGAAAAATTTTCAAAGTAAAGACAAGTCCAAATTTTCGAGTAAGAAACTCATTCGACGACTTTCGAAATTTTCATGACTCGAATTCGGGTGATGATTTTCGGGTAATATAAAGTCTGAATTTCGTTTAAACATGTTGTGAGAATCGGGCAACCTGTAGTTTTCGCTAGAAAAAAAACCGGGTAACATGTTGTGGAAATCGAATATTAAAAAGTCTTCGCCGATTGAAAAGTAAATACGGGTAAAGTTTAATTTTCGGTCAATACTTAATATGTATAAAAAGTCGTCGCCGATTTTGATTAAAATTCGGGTGTTGAAAGTCGGGAGGATTTTTTGGGTAAAATATTAACGTTTGCTACAGTCTAAATTCGCCGATTTTTAAGAATTCGGGTAGACCAATTTTGGGTAGTAAAACTTCGGGTGGACACAGAGTGCGTATACAATTGATTTGCGGGGAGAAATTCAAATTTCATCCGAAAATCGCGCGAAAGGTAAAAACCCTAATTTGCGTAAAGTTGAAAAATCGGTGAGAAATAGGTTAAACTTGCAAATTTGAAGTCTTCCTTACCGTTTTTGGTTGAATTCGTGCTGAAATGGAAGAAAAATATGGATTTATGAGAAATGCAGAATTTTTCTGGGAAATGCGAGAGGTTTTGGTTAATTTTTCTGGTGAGTTTTGAATAGTAAAAGGTGAAATGAGGATTTTCGGATAACTCAGTAAATACAGAGATTACTGTTGATTTTCGGGTGAAACGAATATTTCGGGTAGGTCAAATTTCGCCGAGATTTAATTTTTTAATATGAAATAATGATTAAACACGCCGAAAATTGACATTTATTCGAAATTTTAAAATTTAGATATTTTTTTTACCGAAAATCACATTTTTAATCAATTTTCAAAGGTATAGATTCGATAAAATTTTGTTAAGAAAACTGTAAAGTATTCCGAACTCCCCCTAAATTTATGCATATCTTTCAAAAACTCCCCCTATATAGAGTATTAAAAACTCCCCCTCGATTTGTGCACACAAAAACAACATAGAAAATAAGAAAAATATATGTAAGACATATATTCACAATCTAAGGTTCATGGAGGCACCATGGATCATGTCTTGAGGTTCAACATGCATAACTTAGACATGAGAAATTGGAATTGTTTTTCATCCAATGCCTTCGTGAATAGGTCAGCAAGTTGAAGTTCGGTGTTAACGAAGTGCAAGGTGCCTTGTTGCACATGTTCTTTACTAAAGTGATACCTAATGTCTATGTGTTTTGTGCGTGAATGATGCACGTGATTACAAGTTATCGCGATTGCACTCTTAGAATCGCTAAATACCGGGATGTTATTGAGTAAAAGATCAAAGTCTCGTAGTTGGGTTCTCATCCACAAAATTTACAAACAACAACTTGCAACGGCGACATATTCTGTCTCCGCTGTTGCGGTTGAGACGCAATTTTGTTTCCTAGAAGACCAGCTTACGAGTTTACCCCTGAGAAATTGAGCGGCTCTGGATGTGCTTTTTTGTCCAGCTTGCATCCCGCGTAATCTGCATCCGTGTATCTGACGGGTCTGAAGTCTCAATCCATAGAGTACCATTGATTAAGTTGGGGTACCCTTATTTGAAGATCCTCTTTACGGCTAGCAGATGGGATTCTTTCGGATCGGCTTGAAAGCGAGCACAAAGACATGTTGCGAACATGATGTCTGGTCGACTTGACGTGAGATAGAGCAATGACCCTATCATGCCTCGATAAGTGGTTTGGTTGACGGATTTTCCTGATATATCCGCATCGAGCTTGCATGAAGGAGACATCGGTGTCTTGGCAGGAGTGAAGTTGTCCAATTTGTTTCTTGAGGATGTCGTGAATGTATTTGTACTGACTGATGAAAATTTCGTGAAGCTGTTTGACTTGAAGACCCAAGAAGAAGCTTAGCTCTCCCATCATACTCATTTCAAATTTCTGCTTCATCATGACTCCAAAATTCCTGCAGAGTCCTGCGTCCATCGAGCCGATCGTCAACATATATTTACACGAGCATTATATCAGATCCGCTTCTTTTGGTGATGAAAGTCATGTCAATCTTCCCTTTCGTGTATCCGGATGAGATGAGAAAATCCGAGAGGACTTCATACCATGCCTGGGGAGCTTGTTTGAGTCCGTAGAGGCCTTTGTCCAGTCGGTACACGTAGTCAGGATTCTCTTCGATCACAAAGCCTCCAGGATGAGAGACAAAGACTTCTTCCCTTAATACTCCATTGAGGAAGGCAGTCTTGTCGTCCATTTGGTACACCGTGAAGTTTATGTGGGCAGCAAAAGCTAGGAATATTCTAATCAGTTCAATTCTGGCAACAGGTGCATAGGTCCCATCGTAGTCGGTTCCTTCCTACGAATTGTATCCTTTTGCTACTAGCCTAGATTTATTTCTGATTCACGACCCCTTGTTCGTCTTTCTTGTTTTTGAAGATCCACTTATTGTCAATTATGGTTTTCCCTTGTGGTCTAGGTATTAGTTTCCAAACGTTCAGTCTCTCAAACTGGCCAATTTCTTCCTGCATAGCAGTGATCCAATCTTGATCGGTAAGAGCGTCAGCTACTTTGGTCGGTTCATTTTGACTGAGAAAACATGAGTAGAGACTTTCATTGATCGTTGAAGCGCGAGTTGTAACACCACTGGAGGGATCTCCAATTATTTGTGAGTTTGGATGAGCGCGGGTCCCCTTTCTTTCATGTGTGTGGGAAAGTTCAGTGATATTGTTTTCCACGTGAACTCCCTAATTTGGGATGATATGTGATTCCGTAGGCTCATCCAGTTGGGGTCTGACTCTGCTGAAGATGCTTCTAGCGTAGTGTCAGTGGTTTGAGAGGTGCCCTCTTCTGAGCTTGCAATGACATCTGATTCGGTTGGAGTTATATCTGAGTCGGTTGGAGGTACATTATCTTTGCCGATGTGGAGATTTTCCATCGTATAAGGCGAAGGATAATTGCTTGGGGCTGTAGAAGGGGTAGAAACGGTGGGTGGCGGTGGTCTTGGATAGAGATGATCGAATAACATATCAAGATGCACATCGCTTGGAGTAGAAATATTTGAAGGTGTGCCCACCTTTGAGGTTATTGGTTGATCTTTTGTCAACTGTCGTAGAAGTTCGGGTTCTGGACTGATTTGTGCAGAAGCCACCTGGTCTACTTCGTCGAATGTAACATTGATGCTTTCCATGATAGACCCTCTCTCTTTTAGGTATACTCGATAGGCTTTAGAGTTTGTCGAGTATCCTACAAGTACGCCTTCGAAAGATTTGAGATCAAGTTTGTCGCGATCTTCGCGATTGTTGGCAATATAGCACTTGCATCCGAAGACCCTGAGAAAAGAGACATCCGATACTCTCGGTTGATCATCTCATAGTTCTCATAAATCTTCTATGAAGAGAGTCACGATTTTGAGTGAAGCACGCTGTATTTAGTGCTTCAGCCCATAGGAAGTGTGGCAATCCAGAATGAATCAGGAGAGTCCTGGTTGCTTCAACTGGGGCCATGTTCTTGCGCTCGACAACTCTATTCTGTTGGGGTGTCTTTGCAGCTGAGAACTGTTGGGTAATGGTAAGTGATCCATAGAAGTCACTGAGCTTTCTGTTCTTGAATTCAGTCCCATTATCAGTTTTGATTATTTGGACGCTTAGATGATAAAGATTCTGTGTTGTCTTTACAAATTCGATGATGAGATCCGGTGTTTCGTCTTTTATTCGGAGAAACTTGGTCCATGTGAAGCGTGCTAAATCGTCCACAATTACTAATACATATCTTCACCCATTGATTGTCTGAGTGAGCATGGGTCCACACAGATCCATGTGTATGAGCTCGAGAGGTTTGGAGGTTGATGCCGTGTGTTTGGTGTTGTGAGATGCTTTCCTCATCTTCCCCATTTCGCACGCCGAGCAAAGATGCTCCTTGTGGTATTTAAACGAGGGAAGCCCTTTGACCAAGTTGTCCGTTCGGAGCTTGTTTACATCCTTGTAGTTGAGATGTGAGAGACGCTGGTGCCAAAGGTCGTTCTGATGTAGAGAGGCTCGAGAGATGAGGCACGTTGGTCGGGTCGTCTTCAGATCAATGGAGTATAGATTCGTCTTTCTGTGGACAGTGAGTAGCTCCGTTCCTTTTTCATTGATGACGCTACACATGTTGGATTCGAAGAGAACCTTAAAGCCTTTGTCACAGAAGCGTCCGATGCTGAATAGGTTGTAGCTTAAGCCTTCAACGTAAGTAACTCGTTGATGGTGAGTCTGTCATGAATGAGGTCGCCTTTTCCTAGCATAGGAGCAGAGTCACCGTTCCCGAAGTAGACCTTATCGAGATATCCTTCGAAAAAGTTGCTCAACAACTCTTTATTTCTCGTCATGTGTGAGGAGCAACCTGAGTCTAAGTCCACACATGACGAAAGTGCAAAACAAGTTAAGCAAGCTTAGATACATATATGAGGATGTGTCCTTCTTTAGTTGTAGGTGAGAGATTCACCCTTCTTGTTGATTTATTGAGTTCTAAGTCAGCTTATTTAATGACTGACTTAGGTACCCAGACTCGATTATAGCCTACCGGGTGAAGTAGGAATTTTGGAATCCACATTTATCTGTGTTTTAACAATTTATTACGCTTGTCTTTGTCCTTATTTTCGGATGAAACACGATATGCGATATTACAAAACAATTTTTTTTGAAAAGGCAAAGCTATCAAAAACAGGAGTAACAAGAGTTGAAGGTAACTTCTTTTTATTAAAGAGAGTTGCATCCTTCACTCAACTCGACAAAACGGAGTTAGTATGAGACAAAGAGGTTTTCTTATCTGTTTTCTTCCATTTACACGTAACTTTTTCAAAAAAAAAAGAGGTCAAATGTTTGTAAACATCAAGAAAGTTTTGAAGAGTATAAATTTTGCTTAAAAGAACAGTTCTTTCTTCTGACGAGGCTTTCCTTTCAGATTCCAGAGACGCGGTTAAATCACCTATTTTGCGAATTATCTCTTGAATATAAATGGAAGAATAAATGGGTTTGGCCTATTCCGAAGTACTTTCCTGATTTCCGGGTCCAAAAGGTGAAATAAAGTCCATAGTTAGTGGAATGTTTCTAGTTTTATAACTATCGTTCAACTCCGCATAACTAAACGCAATTTGGGCCCAAGTTTTGTTTCTCCGTTTTTGTTCTTCTGATTCGATCCCCTCTGGCGATTCCACAAAAGGCATAAGATTTTCCAGACTTAAGCCAATGTGTTTAATGTCGTAGAGTGAAATAACTTCATTTTTCTGACGGTTCGTTTTACTTTGAAACCCCAAACCTTCACGAGGATTGTAGACTTCTACATCTTTTGGTTGGTTGAGAAAGATGGTTTGATCGGTTTGGCAAGGTCCTCCAACTGTTTGACCTTCTTATAGAGTCGTACACGTTCTTGAGTGATCAATTCTTATTGAGAAGATACGTTTACACGTTCTTCTTCGCTTTCCTTTAAGTTTTTATTAATATCGCTAACCTGTCGTTCGCTATTCTCTACCTTTTTAGCTAAGTTTTTCGTTTTAGATTCTGAAAAGTCTAATGATTCCTTATGAATAGCTATCTCTTCCTGTTGTTGGTTTAACAAGGTGTAAATTGTCAAATTTTCTTTTAAGTTCTGTGTAATCCCTACATTGCATGGACAACTTCTGTATTGTTTGTTTTAATTCAATGAAATCCGTAGGGGATGGAATGTATACCTCCATGTCGGATGTGGTACGATCGGTTCTGTCCGAGCCGGAGTCCATCTATTCTTCCTCGGAGTCATACCCTTTGCTCTTGACCATAAAATCTTTTTTCTGTATCTCTTCGTCCGACGTGTCCTCAAGCCACTCCTCTTCTTCGGTCACCAGAACAATTCCCGCATCTTTGCGCTGGAAAAGTTGAAACTTCTTCTTGTAATACTCGGTGTCCTTTGTTTTAAGACTATAACAGTCCTTGGCAAAGTGACCCGGTTTTCCGCAATTGAAGCATTTCCTTGGAGCTTCGGATTCTTTGTTCTCGATTTCCTTGGGAGTGATGACCTTTTACTTACCGCTCAATGTTCGCTGCATGTTGTAGGAAGATGATGATTTCTTGGAGAATTTCTTATTCATAATATTAGAGAGCATGGCCACTTACTTCTTGAGGTCATTGAGTTCTTCGTCTAATTCGGTATCCGAGTCAGCATTATCTGACGAGTCGGATAGGATGACTTGCTTCCCTTTTGAAGCCTTCGAGATTTTGTTGGTAGACTTGTTGGTCACAAGAGCAATCGGTTCCACAGAAGCATTGAACTTTCCTTCCTTCCTGATTTCTTTGGCGTAATCAATGTATTGAGAAAGATTATCATGCATGGCACGAATATCCATGGCATCCAGGTGTTTGTTTTGCTGTTTGATCAATACAGCAATCCTGCCCCACTCGGATTGGAGTGTGGAGAGAAATTTGATGTTGTGCTCGAAATTTTACCGTAGGATGTTGATCTTTCTCATCTCATTGATGATCGTCAAGCATAGAAGGTATGTGTCTCGAAGATCTTCTCATTCCTTAGCTCTGAAGGAATCGTAGGCCGTGAGGGTGTTCGATTTCTTGGACAAGGTGCTTACGGCTGTCCCGATCATCATCTTTGAGACTTTGTCCCAAATTGCTTTGGCAGTGGACATGTTGTCCACTTGAATGTATACGTCGTTGGAAAGGGACTACATGACGTATATTCTGAAAAGCTTGTCTGCTCTAGCTCGTGTCTTGTCTATATTTGAGTAAAAGCTTGGATGCTTGAGCGTTCTTCTTTTCAAGAGAGGAGGGACTGCGTTAGGCTGAGGTTCAACGACGGTCCAAAATTGAGTGGGCCCTTCAAAGATAGACGAGAACATGTCATTAGCAAGGTCACCATCCTTGATTTCTATGACGTTGATGAAGCGATTTTTCCAGATGCCATACTCGCCCCATCTTAGCATTGGGGGGCGAGTGTCAGATCCAATTGCAAAAGCGTCCATGTTGTTGTTTGGTATTGATCGTAACATGAAAGAGATCAAGGTTAGTTTCGAACAATTATATTCTAAGTATAAAAAGTTTGAGTAGGAGATTTTGATCAAAGTGGATAAGAATTTTTCAAATTCTTTAAATTGAAAATTGTTGTATTTTGTACTTACAAATTTCTTTAAAGATGGTTAATAATTCATGGGCAATGAGTAATTTTAAATGTTTAATCGGCGAGAATTGTGAATTTCGTGTGATGATTTTCGGTCAACACTTGAGTCGAAATTCGTTTAACACACTTTCAAAATTGGATGAGTATGAAATTCGGGTTATACGTGAACTGTCGGAAAAATCTGTCCGAGAATTGATAATTTCCAGATGATATTCGGGTAAGAAGCAAAACATTCGAGTAACTTAGGCGAATTTTAAATATCGGATAAGGTTGTCCAATTTTGAAAATCGGATTTCATGTCCGAAATTTGAAAATTGTGTATTTATGGCCGAAAGTTAGAAATCGACTAATTCTAACCGAATATCTAAATATCGGATATTCATAGCCGAGTTTTGCAAAATCAAATATTTTTAGCCGAGTTTGAAAAATCGGGTAATCCTACTCGAATTTTGAAATTCTGGTAAGCCTAACCGAATATTTGAATTTTGCCGAAATGTTTTTGAAAATCAGGCGAATTTCAGGTATTTGTTACTCAAAAATTAACTAAGGTAGACAAATTTTTGACGTGTTGAAGAATTTTCGGGGAGATAAACCGAATTTTTGGGCATTGTTACATTCATCTACCCGAAAATCAAAACTGTGACGGAAAAGGCGAGTTTCATACTCGATTTGGCTCAAAACTTAGTCAAACTTGACTGAAATTTATGCAAAAGAATAGAAAATCACTTATAAGCGATTTATCAAGCTCTTAAGGGGATAAAAACAGTAAAAATAGTTCAACGCGAAATGATAATGAAAAATCGAAAATGAAGTTTATCCAAAACACTTCTAAATCATATTAAAATGGAACGAAACTAGATTCAAATAATTTTGATCGATCACGCTAGGCTCTGATACCCTTGTTGGTCCGTTTTTCTACCATACAAGGATCGAAAGATGACTTTTAAGTTTAGAAATCGAAGAACACCTAGTAGTGTGTGTTTGTGCGTGTTTCCTATTTTGGAAAGTTCAAGGTGGCTTGATAATAATTTTTTTTGATAAAAAACCCTAAAGGGTAAAGGAGGCCTTGTATACCACATGAGTCGTATATTGAGGCCTATGACCTAATTTATATAATATTTACGTATCGGCCCAAATCTAACTACAATTTAACTAATTACAAAATAGACTAGACTGATAACAATTAAGGACACTACAAAATATTCCTAACAGAGCTGATACTATCTCCAAATGCGGTAAGAAAATTAACATATTTGAAAAAAAAATTATTTAATATGTATAAAATTTTAACTAAAACGTGGTTTTCAGATATAGTTACTTCCCTCTCCATTAAGGACTTACTGACGGAAAGGAAAGTCGTCGTTGAAGTCCCCCGATGTCTCATAAGCCAAAGTGATGACATCGTGCGCTTGGACCAAGGACTGGTGGGTAGTCTTGGAGAGCATTGCCGTTATCTATTCGAGGCTCTTTCGATCCGCAAGGATCGAAGACATGCATATTTCTCATTCAGTATGAGAGATGCATACTATAATCCAAGATTCGAGGATTATCAGGTGTTCATCGACATAAAGGATATCTTGGAATGTTAAGACTCGTGAGTTTGGATAGTAGCGCGATTCAACTTTTCATGAGGTATATATCTTTACATTCATCGATCTATATAATTACATGTTACTTTAATTTATAATTTTGATTATCACAATTGTAGGTATTTTCATCAAGACTCATCGAGGTTCAAGTGTTTCAACCCGAGTCGTCTGAGTTTGATGGCGAATTATGAGAATGCCGATAGTGAAATTGAGTACATGGCTGCGGCTTTAAGAGATTCTTACAGTCAAGCAATTACTTTTTTGCTCCGTACTATGAAGGGTAATAGTAAACATATTTTCTTTAATATATTAATAGTTTATGTTATGAATAACAATTTCTATTTTATTTAGGGAACATTGGATTCTATTTGTCATCGAATTTGCCACGATCACCGTATTTGTGTTCGATCCTTTGGTGCCAAATATCAATGTTAGGAAAATATGGGTCCGCGGACAACTAGACACGTAAGTTTTATAAAATATAGTTCATATTCATAATTTTATTGTATAAATCATCTTTAAACAAACTTTTAAATTTCAGGGCAATAAAAACTGCGACATTCAGGGGTGCAATTCAAACTAAGAAGAAAGCATCCACTGTTAGTTGAAAAAGATGTCAGGTTCGTATTTTTTATTTTACAAGCTAAATTGTATTTTTGTATTCGATGATATTGAATTAACATGTTATTTTTTTATTCTTTCTAAACTTAGTGCCCACGACAACCGTCCGAGAGTGAATTATGTGGCTATTACGTAATGCGATATATGTACGATATTATCAGACGTATCGGAAGTGGGACTTGCAATTTGCAGAATGTATGAATAAAACCATCTCTTCGAACTTTGAATTGTTTAAATATCTTTTGATTCTATTATCTTTGTCCGTTATTACAGATATTAGAAGATGTATCGTACAATGAGGCATCGATTAATGAAGTGCGGGAGATATGGATCAAGCACTTTAATAGCGTTTGCCTTGCGGAGTGAGTTTAGAAGATTACTTTTATTGTTGAATGATAATTGTTGAATTGAATGTGCACTTGGATTTTGATTTGTTGATTGTTTTTTATTGTTAAGTTGTATGGGTTTTGTATTGATTTTGAGTGTTGGGGAAGTAGAAACATTAGAAAATATATACTTTTTTAAAAATATAAAAATCATGCAACAATTGTCTAAACAACCGACGCCCATAATCTTAACAATAGTCGTCGGGTGTTTGAAAAACCGACGCACATAATGTTAACACTATGGGTGTTGTTTGTCGTAACAACCGACGCGCATAATTAAACATCTATGTCGTTTAAAAACTGACGCCCAATGCAGTGTTTTGGACGTCAAGGCTCTGGGCGACGCCACGAAACCATCACCCATGTGCCATAACGACGCCCATTGTTTATTTTGTACTAGTGTTTATGTTCCCATGATTCAATCAAACCCAACTGAATTAACCACGGAACATCACCGAGTCGATCTTAAACGTATATCCACATATCCTACATCATCCGAACACAATGCAACTGTTGACTTCGATGATGACTTAGAAATGTTTAAAGACATGAAAATCCCCTTTCTCATAAATTATTCGGACCAATCCCCATGTACATGTCAGGTGCTAATTTTATTAGCTCCTGGGTAGAAGTCGTCGTATTAGATTCAACGATGTATGCACAACCAACCTTGCCCACTCGTCTGTCTCACAAAAGACAGGTGTTTCAAGAAATCACGGGAACCACGTTTACTATCATTGCGTCACTCGGAAGCAGGACATATTGAATTAAGTCGCTCAGCCCCACCACCACATTTTCTTGCGCACAATCGAGTCTAGTGTGTTCTCACTTCCCATATCATTAATATGTTCTAGGAAATATACACTTTTAAAAAACCTGATCTTTGTGATCAAGTTAGAACTTCCATAGACATGTCCTTCTTGGATATGCTTCGAGGATCGAAAGGAAGTTATGTCGTTGCAACATCAAAGCAACAACGGTTTTAGGCCATCGTCAATGAGCAAGGTTCCTAGATCGATGTTAATAGGACGTCTACGTGACCGCAGTTTTTCTTACACGAGAGATTGCCTTTGTGGCTCCGTCGGGTTAATACTGATGCTGTTAGAATTATTCTGACCTACCACGGGATGACGAAATGACCTTCCTTCTACTTCGAAGGAGAATCAGAGTCTTGTTTCCTGCAATATGGAGAAGAGAGATTGGGGGGGGGGGGGGGATATTTTTAACCCTCTTGCTTAAGTCAAGAGGGGGTGCTCTCTTTAATGGAGTTCAGTCTATAAAACATTCTTCATAGATAGGATTTTATTATTATGTTTGTATCACGTACCTCGATGTGGCGACCCTACTTCCTAATTAAGTTAATTGGCGGATTTCCCCGCAACAGAACACGCGGAAGACCCGATAAAATTTTCTTTCTTTTTTTTTTTTTTTTTAATTTAAATAACCTACATAGAATTATATCGGGTTTACAAAAATATCTACTATTAATACTTTGGGCCGAAGCCCCAAAATTTCAAACCCAATATCAAACACTATGCCACTCCACAGGTCGCGTCCCATGTACTGCGCCACCCTCAAAAGTCCGTGGAGTCACCGCCGCCAGCTCGCCATGAATCTCAACCCTGACACTAGTCGGTGTCGGGTTCATTCTTACCTACAAACAAAAATAGGATAGAACCCTGAGCTATTGCCCAGTAGGTGATTACATAACATGCAATACGTGCGTGCACTCCACCCAATCCCGGTTCCTCACAATATAATATAATGCACACTCGACAAATCTCATCTATCAATTCTCAATTCTCAACAGGGCCCTAGGTCAGACTCGGCACCCACGCGCGCAATGGCAAAGTACACCATCAACCATGCGGTAGCCCACACCGGCCGCGCCGGGTCGCTCCTTCCGCACACAATCTCAACCCGACGGCTTTTTCCCCGAATGTTATACCACAAGTTCGGGTAGACAGGAATCTCACATCTGTCTGCCGTCCCTGAGCCAAATAATATCCGGTGGTTTACACCTCGGGTGGCTCAATCCCGAGTAGATGGGTGTCGCAAACCCCCTCTCCCACCAAGTGCATAATCGAGTCTGAACCTGACTGCCAAAATCGGCAACTCTACCCTTCTCACATTGATAATATCATCGATCACATCATCTCTCACCCTATCGTGAATATGCATATGGCATGATTATGTAAAACATCAAATCACATATAGCACATATTATTTCCTTCAAATAATATCCCCAAAATACTCTCGTATCTTAAAATAAGGGTTGACCCGAAAGTTCTAGTCAAAGTATGAATATACTTTGATTTAAAGATAAAATGAACTTAAAATAATTTTATTCAAAGATGTGGGCTATTACCCGAATTTAACCTTTTAAATTCGGCGAAATTTAAATATTTCGCTTAGATATCGAAAGTCTACCCGAATTTGAAATATTAAATTCGGCGAAATAAAATGCCCGAATTTAACCTTTTAAATTCGGCGAAAATTTTAAATATTTCGCTTAGATATCGAAATTCTGCCCGAATTTGAAATATTAAATTCGGCGAAATATAATGCCCGAATTTAACCTTTTAAATTCGGCGAAATTTAAATCTTGGCCCGCGGCCCTCTTTACTCACTCACCACCTCATTAATCTTTTCGGCCCGCGAGCTCCTTTTTCAGCCCGCGAAATTTCTTTCCTCTCTCACGCTTCACGAACCTTTTTGGCCCGCGAATCCGTTCCAGATGTCACATAAACATGTAATAACTTTACAGAACTCATATTGAGTTCGAACTTCACATAATTCATCAAAAACGTCAAATAACATATCAAAATACCCGAAATTCATAAATTCGGATGACCTTTCATCCAAATTCGTTTAACTATAAAAATCAACATAAGAAATGTTTGTAGGGGTTAAAAACCACCTACCTCACTTCCAAGTTAACCGAAATTGCTTAGTTCTTCTCTGCTTTTCTTCGTTTGTTTTCTCCTCTTTCTCTTTCTCTTTTTCTTTTCCTTCTTACTAAGTAACGATTCTTATTATCCAAGCTTAATTTTTGATTGGTTGCTTAAAGTGGTGAAATCCTTGACCCAAAGCAGGTGGGTAACTCAAACGTATTTTACCTTTTGTCTTAGGCAACCTTCATGTTTATCTTATATCATTTGGACTAAAAATTATTTATTTGGGCCTTAACAACAAATTTGATTTATTTGAGTTCTCGGCCCAACTATTATTTTCCAGCTAAATTCTGAAAAATCCGTTTTGTCCGAAATTTAACTTCATTAATTTCGAACATTACAAAAATAATCCCGTATTTATTTTACGGGTATTACATCCTCCCCCCCTTAAAAGAAATTTCGTCCCCGAAATTTAAGTTGTCTGAAACATCTCAGGGTATTTCTGTCTCATTTCGTCTTCTCGCTCCCAAGTGGCTTCTTCCAATATCTGGTTTCGCCATAAGACCTTCACGAGGGGAATATTCTTATTTCGTAATTGCTTCACCTCATACATTAGAATCTCTACCGGCTTTTCTTCGTAACTCAAGTCCGGCTTCAATTGTTGGTGAAGTCTTTTGTCTCTTAGCACATGATACGGGTCCAACACATACTTTCGCAGTGTAGACACGTGGAATACGTCATGGACTTGTGCTAACGACGTCGGTAATTCTAGCTGATATGCTACTTCACCGACTCTTTTCAAAATTTTGAAAGGTCCTATATATCTTGGACTCAACTTTCCTTTTTGTCCGAACCGTTTGACACCCTTCATAGGTGATACTTTCAAAAATACTTTATCACCTTCTTCAAATTCTAACGACCTTCGCCTCTTGTCTGCATAACTCTTCTGGCGACTTTGGGCCGTTTGCATTTTCTCCCGAATTTTCTTAACAACTTCAGTCATTTCGCGTACCATCTCGGGACCTAATAGCGCCTTCTCGCCGATTTCATCCCAATGAACTGGGGATCGACATTTACGTCCGTATAAGGCTTCGTAAGGCGCCATTCCGATCGTTGCTTGATAGCTGTTGTTATATGAAAATTCTATTAACGGGAGATATTTACTCCAACTCCCTTGAAAATCCAAGACACATGCTCTCAACATGTCTTCGAGTGTCTGGATCGTCCTTTCCGATTGTCCGTCAGTCTGGGGATGATAAGCTGAACTAAATGATAATTTAGTTCCCAGAGCTTTCTGTAAGCTTTTCCAGAACTGGGACAGAAATCTTGAATCTCGATCTGATACGATCGATATCGGAATTCCATGGAGTCTCACTATCTCTTGAATGTAGAGTTCAGCGAACTTCTCCATGGGATAGGTCTGGTGAATAGGCAAGAAATGGGCGGACTTAGTCAGTCTGTCAACAATCACCCAAATTGCATCATAACCTTTCACCGTTCTTGGCAACCCGACGACAAAATCCATTGTTATATGGTCCCACTTCCACTCGGGAATCGTCAAAGGTTGTAACATTCCTGCCGGTCTTTGATGTTCTGCTTTGATCTGCTGACAAGTCAGGCATCTATGTACAAATGCAGCAACATCCTTTTTCATTCCCGGCCACCAATAATTTAGTCGCAAATCACGATACATTTTCGTTGCACCGGGATGCACCGAATATATTGTCGTATGTGCCTCCGTCATTAAAGTTCGACGAATCTCTTCATCTTCCGGCACATATAAGCGACTTTTAAATCGTAAACTCCCGTCTTCTCGGAATTCAAATTCCGATGAGACTTCTTTATCTTGTTCTCTTTGTTTCTTCAAGTACAACTCATCTTTCTTTTGTACTTCAATGATTCGGTCTAATAGTGTTGGCTTAAGTGTCAACACTGCCAACTTTTCTTCAATCTCTCCGAAATTGATTACTTCAACTCCGAATTGGCGTAATTCAGTGTTTACAGTTTTGCGGCTCAATGCATCTGCGACTACGTTCGCTTTTCCTGGATGATAATTTATCACACAGTCGTAGTCTTTGACTAACTCGAGCCATCTTCTTTGCCTCATATTTAACTCCTTCTGGGTGAAGAAGTACTTCAAACTCTTGTGATCCGTGAAGATCTCGCATCTTTCTCCGTAAAGATAGTGTCGCCATGTTTTAAGAGCAAACACTACGGCTGCGAGTTCGAGATCATGAGTGGGGTAATTTTTCTCATATGGCTTTAATTGTCGGGAGGCATAAGCGATCACCTTCCCGTTTTGCATTAAAACACACCCCAACCCATATTTAGAGGCATCACTATAAACAGAAAAATTTCAGTACCCGAAGGTATTGCTAACACTGGAGCAGTTGTTAGCCTTTTCTTTAATTCCTGGAAACTTTGCTCACATTCATCCGTCCATTTGAACGGAACATTTTTCTTTGTCAAATTGGTGAGCGTCGAGGCGATGCTGGAAAAGTCCTTAATGAACTTTCGATAATACCCAGCTAGCCCTAGAAAACTTCTTATCTCCGTGGGAGTGGTTGGTCTTGGCCAATTTTCTATAGCTTCTATCTTGCTGGGATCTACTGAAATTCCGCTTCCCGAAATAACATGCCCCAGAAAGATTACTCGATCCAACCAAAATTCGCACTTTTTAAATTTGGCGAATAATTGTTTCTCCCGAAGAATTCCTAGGACCGCTCTCAAATGTTCCTCATGTTCTTCTTTTGTCTTGGAATAAATGAGAATATCGTCGATAAAGACGATAACACATCGGTCCAGCAATTTTTTGAATACTCGGTTCATCAAATCCATGAAGACTGCCGGAGCATTCGTCAATCCGAAAGGCATGACCAAAAATTCATAGTGGCCGTACCTCGTACTGAATGCGGTTTTTGGAATGTCCGCTTCCCGGATCTTCAGTTGATGATAACCGGAGCGCAGGTCGATCTTAGAAAATACTGTTGCTCCTTGGAGTTGATCGAATAAATCGTCAATCCTTGGCAATGGGTATTTATTCTTAATCGTGATCTTGTTGAGTTCACGATAATCGATACACATTCTCATCGACCCGTCCTTTTTCTTCACAAATAAAACCGGGGCTCCCCATGGTGAGAAACTGGGTTGAATAAAACCCTTCTGCAACAAATCTTCCAATTGCTCCTTCAATTCTCGTAATTCGTTCGGTGCTAACCGATACGGGGATTTAGAGATCGGGGCAGCTCCAGGTACAAGATCGATTGCAAATTTAATCTCCCGATCAGGGGGTAATCCCGGAAGATCCTCGGGAAATACATCGGAATATTCATTCACTATCGGAACCTCCTCAAGTTTAAGCTGGGAAGATTCCTCAGCATTCACCGCAAAAACTAGGAACGATTCGCAACCCGTATTTACGAGTCGCTGAGCTTTTAAAGCAGAAATCCGAGGGATTGAGTTTCTATTCTTTCTTCCCGAAAATTCAAACTCCTCTCCCTCTGGCGATCGAAACCTAACTACCCTTTTTGAACAATCAATAATGGCTCCGTATTTCGAAAGCCAATCCATCCCGAATATAATATCGTAATCATTCATCGGGATTACTATTAGGTTTACATCTAACTCTCTACCCTCAATTCTTACGGGACATTTCTCAACCACCAAATTTGATCGAGTTGGATCCCCATGTGGTAAAGATACCACGAAATCACATAATGAACGGGAGGGATAGATTCCTGCCCTGGCCACAAAGTTAGCCGATACAAACGAATGTGTGGCTCCCGAGTCAATCAAGATCGAAGAGGGCACGTGAAATATACTCAACGTACCCGTAACTACATTCGGGTTTGCCTCCGCCTCCTCATTAGTCAGAGTAAAAACTCTTGCAGGCACAGGTGGAGGTCGAATGAGGTTACGCGGTTGAGTCTGCACTGGAGGCTGACCTCTCGGGCAATTCCGTGCGATGTGTCCGGCCTCACCGCACCGGAAACATTGCAGAGTCTGCACCGGTCGTGGTCCGTAGCATATGCCAAAGTGATTTCGTCCACACTGTTGGCATTGGGGCGCTGGTACCGGGGGTCGGTTGGGAACATTGGCCGGTCTCTGATAAGCATTCGGGCGCCACATCTGTTGACTCGGTCGATTTCCTTTATTCTTCGGGTCCTTGCCGAAGAATTGTCGCTTTTGGCCGCTTCCTCCTTGCTGTTGCTGACTCTCTCTTTTCCTACTTGCCTCTTGGGCTTCCCTTACTACTCCTTCCGCTTGTTCTGCGATCAACGCTCGCTCCGTCGCCTGACGGAACTCTAATTGGCGTACTCCCGCCACACTTAAATCTCGATAAAATTCGGGCTTCAGCCCTCGAAGAAATCTCGTCACCTTTAGAGTATTGGTTGCCACGAGATGAGGTGCAAAACGAGATAATTCTTCAAATTTGCGGATGTATTCCGCAACTGGCATTCGCCCTTGTTTCAGGTTCATGAATTCATACATTCGCTGCTCCTGATCGTGAGCAGTGAAGTACTTATCATAAAACAGTTCCCTGAAGCGTTCCCATGTCATCGTCGCCGGATCTTCTAACACCTTTATGGTGTTCCACCAAAAACGCGCGCTTCCCCGAAATAGGGAAACGGCACACAACACCTTCTCATTGTTCGGCACACGACTGTATATAAATAAGTCTTCTATTGTGTCGATCCAGTCCTCAGCTGCCGCAGGATTAGTAGCTTCGGCGAAAACTGGTGGATTTAACTTACGAAATCGCTCCCCTATGATCTCTACGCGATCAGGCTGTGGGGATGGACGGTGCTCAGATGAGCTCTGGTGATTTATCAGATCATGAATTTGGTCTGACTGTCTTTGGATAAGTTCAGTCAGCCTATTTATCGTGTCATGCTCACGAGTCGGGGGTGGGGATTCAGATTCGCCCCTCCGACTGGACTCTCCAACGAACACGTTCCTCGGTCTTCCTCTTGGCATTTTCCAAATACTAGATAATTCATGTAACAAATATACATGAGATCACATAATCATATCAAAGTATTACAGTTAACTTACAGGCGAGGCTGGTTCTCCCGGCTTTTGAGTGGCAGTACATGGACAGTCTTCAGAATCTAAAGCCTAAGCTCTGATACCACCTGTGGCGACCCTACTTCCTAATTAAGTTAATTGGCGGATTTCCCCGCAACAGAACACGCGGAAGACCCGATAAAATTTTCTTTCTTTTTTTTTTTTTTTTTTTAATTTAAATAACCTACATAGAATTATATCGGGTTTACAAAAATATCTACTATTAATACTTTGGGCCGAAGCCCCAAAATTTCAAACCCAATATCAAACACTATGCCACTCCACAGGTCGCGTCCCATGTACTGCGCCACCCTCAAAAGTCCGTGGAGTCACCGCCGCCAGCTCGCCATGAATCTCAACCCTGACACTAGTCGGTGTCGGGTTCATTCTTACCTACAAACAAAAATAGGATAGAACCCTGAGCTATTGCCCAGTAGGTGATTACATAACATGCAATACGTGCGTGCACTCCACCCAATCCCGGTTCCTCACAATATAATATAATGCACACTCGACAAATCTCATCTATCAATTCTCAATTCTCAACAGGGCCCTAGGTCAGACTCGGCACCCACGCGCGCAATGGCAAAGTACACCATCAACCATGCGGTAGCCCACACCGGCCGCGCCGGGTCGCTCCTTCCGCACACAATCTCAACCCGACGGCTTTTTCCCCGAATGTTATACCACAAGTTCGGGTAGACAGGAATCTCACATCTGTCTGCCGTCCCTGAGCCAAATAATATCCGGTGGTTTACACCTCGGGTGGCTCAATCCCGAGTAGATGGGTGTCGCAAACCCCCTCTCCCACCAAGTGCATAATCGAGTCTGAACCTGACTGCCAAAATCGGCAACTCTACCCTTCTCACATTGATAATATCATCGATCACATCATCTCTCACCCTATCGTGAATATGCATATGGCATGATTATGTAAAACATCAAATCACATATAGCACATATTATTTCCTTCAAATAATATCCCCAAAATACTCTCGTATCTTAAAATAAGGGTTGACCCGAAAGTTCTAGTCAAAGTATGAATATACTTTGATTTAAAGATAAAATGAACTTAAAATAATTTTATTCAAAGATGTGGGCTATTACCCGAATTTAACCTTTTAAATTCGGCGAAATTTAAATATTTCGCTTAGATATCGAAAGTCTACCCGAATTTGAAATATTAAATTCGGCGAAATAAAATGCCCGAATTTAACCTTTTAAATTCGGCGAAAATTTTAAATATTTCGCTTAGATATCGAAATTCTGCCCGAATTTGAAATATTAAATTCGGCGAAATATAATGCCCGAATTTAACCTTTTAAATTCGGCGAAATTTAAATCTTGGCCCGCGGCCCTCTTTACTCACTCACCACCTCATTAATCTTTTCGGCCCGCGAGCTCCTTTTTCAGCCCGCGAAATTTCTTTCCTCTCTCACGCTTCACGAACCTTTTTGGCCCGCGAATCCGTTCCAGATGTCACATAAACATGTAATAACTTTACAGAACTCATATTGAGTTCGAACTTCACATAATTCATCAAAAACGTCAAATAACATATCAAAATACCCGAAATTCATAAATTCGGATGACCTTTCATCCAAATTCGTTTAACTATAAAAATCAACATAAGAAATGTTTGTAGGGGTTAAAAACCACCTACCTCACTTCCAAGTTAACCGAAATTGCTTAGTTCTTCTCTGCTTTTCTTCGTTTGTTTTCTCCTCTTTCTCTTTCTCTTTTTCTTTTCCTTCTTACTAAGTAACGATTCTTATTATCCAAGCTTAATTTTTGATTGGTTGCTTAAAGTGGTGAAATCCTTGACCCAAAGCAGGTGGGTAACTCAAACGTATTTTACCTTTTGTCTTAGGCAACCTTCATGTTTATCTTATATCATTTGGACTAAAAATTATTTATTTGGGCCTTAACAACAAATTTGATTTATTTGAGTTCTCGGCCCAACTATTATTTTCCAGCTAAATTCTGAAAAATCCGTTTTGTCCGAAATTTAACTTCATTAATTTCGAACATTACAAAAATAATCCCGTATTTATTTTACGGGTATTACACTCGATTTTTCTGAAGTCCTGCAATATTTATGTTTGGAAAATAACTTCCCACTCCCACTCATTCCATCATGTCTCTTCCACTATCTCACATCTTCCGAAAGGTGTATCCACGTTCTATGACGTTTTTCACACTTCAATATTTTATAACTTACTCTTCTTATCCAAGTATCCCTTATTTATTAAATGGTCCTCCTTGGGATTATTTCTCGAAAGCTCCTTTCCTTTTAAAAACTGCTTTCCTCTATTCTTTTGGAATCGGAGTATTTACTCCTTTCTTTTCTCTTTCCTATCTCGTTATGCAGTCTTCCTTATATTTCAATTATATTTCCCGAGAATTATCACCATCTCGTAACTATTTCTCTTTACGTCGTTATCCTTCGTTTATTCAGTATTATTTTCTTGGAATGAGATCTCTTCTTCTCGTTAAATCATACATTCTTCTGTTGTCTGATGGATATTTTACCTATACCTGAAGATAATGAGGGTAACAATAGCGCCCACCCCCTTAAATAGTCTAAGAAAAAGAATTTTCTATAGACATTAATGAGGTTGTAAAAATATCCGAGTGTCATCTTCCCGTTTCTTCACTTGAAAGGTTCTCTGATCATCCCGTTCTCATCTTTTCCCATAATTAAATCTGAACAGATAACTTCCCACTATCCACGACTGCTTCGTGCTTTCTCACGTACTTTCTCTTTAAAAACATACGCAATCCGAGTAATAAGCTGACATGGATTCTCCTACACCTTTGATTTAATTTATGATCCGCCGGCTAATCTTATTTTCCAAACCTCATATATGAATAAGAACTCTCTTGTATCGGTCATTATTTTCTCTGAATATTTTCCTTTATCTTCCTCTTTTCCTTGGTTTTCGCCATGTCGTCTAATTTCTACAAAAATAAAGGTAAAGCTAAGTTAGAACGATATTCTTTGAGTTCGAGTGAAAATCATCCTTCTTTTTTTAATATTCCTCTTGGGCCTTTCTATCCCGGAGGAGTGGATCCAACATCTGCCTTTTTAGATGTTCTTGAATTTCCTAAAGGAAAAAATGACTATAATTCTCGACAAGCTTTTTTGGAGTGGGCTACCCGGGCTGAGGCGATTCGGGGAAAAGCTGGACTTCCTTGGTATCGAACCAAAGTATCCACCTAAAATTCATTCTTATGACCTAGATATTTAGATATGGCTGGAATTTCTTCCAATTATGAAGTGAGATGTCCGAAACCTTTAGAAGTAGCTTCTTTGCCTCCAGCAGGGTTTCTCACTTTTTATCTTGACCAACTAGAAATGGGGCTCGGGTTTCCTCTTCCTCTTTTCTTTTTAGATCTTTATGAGATCTTGAAAATATCGCCTGGCCAGATACTTCCTCGTTCATGTAGTATGATCATGGCTTTAGCTACTGTGGCTCTTCGGTTTCGCATTCCTCATACTATTAGCCTTATCCTCAGTTTCTTCGAAATTATTGAAAGTGACGATGAACAATTTGCCTTTATTCCTTCAGCTTCTCCTAACATTTTCCATGATCACCTTCCTACTAATGAAGATTGGATGAACAAATTCAACTACGTGAGGCCTCTGCCACCTCATGATGATCCTCGCTTTATATATCTTCCTTGGTCAGATCATTGTAACGTATTTCCTGATTCTCCTGAAGTTCTTCAAGAATTGCTTGATTTAAGAAAAGGGAAAACTTTCCTGATTCGAGAACTCTTGTATGATCGAATTCCTCTCCGGTGCGAGCCGTTCCTTAGGAATCGTATTCCCTGCAAGATCCCAGGTATATTTTTCATTATTTATATGATTTATGTATATATATATATATTGATTCACCCTATCTTTGTCATTCTCTTTTAGCTAGAGGAATGGATTTTGATTCAGTGTTAGCCTTCCGGGAGTCTTCTTTGAAGCCCTTAGATGATGAACGAAGGCTTCCTCATTCTGATTTCCAAGGAACGTCTTCCCAAGGGATTCATTCAAAACGAGTGAACCCTTTATTTACTCCTCATGCGAATGTCTTATCAATTCCTTCACAGGAACTTCATCCTGCTTTTGTTTTCGAAAGTCAGGGTGCTTCGTCGTATACTTTCATGAATAGTTTTCCTACTCAAGAAGAATGGAATCATATGCAAAAACTCTCGGATAAGGAATTCTGGGATTTTTGGGCTCTCACTCATAGTCAGGTAGTACGTCTTTTTCGCTAATTTTCACGATTCCCAAGAGATTCTGATGATTTGTTCTGTTTTTTTCTACAGGCTTATTCTTTATCGTGTGAGGGCACTCGTCGTTGCAGACTCCAAGAGGAAAACTAGATTTGAATCGATCTCAACATGTTGAGGTTACCATAAAATTACTCAAAGAAGCGCAAGAATCCCGTCATTTAAAGAGACAACTTAATTTGGTTGATGTGGAGAACAAGAGAATTCGATCAGAGCTTCATTCCGAGCGTGCAAGCCGTTTCGAAATAAGGAAACGATCACCAATGGTCTGGTACCAGTGAAAGAGTTTTGGAAGCGGCTAATATATATTTTGATCATGGTTTTCGCGGATGTCTCTCTCAATTATGAGCCAATGGATTCCCGGAGGATAAATATCCCCTTGCTTTCCTCAACATCGACGTAGCACAGAAGCTGCCTCTATATATGATCTACATGATGATCTTAAGATGATTAATAAGGGAGGACAGGATTCTTCAGAATCAGAAGAAGACGAAGGTGTGGCCATGGAAGATCAAGATGTCCGAAGAAATTCCATCTGAATGTGCTTGTGTTTTGTTATAGTTACTTTTTCCCATTTTCTTTTGCTTTTTCCTTCTCTTCTTTTCTTTTGCTTTCGTAGTTTTCGGATGTCTTGTATGAATGTTTCCTGAAAGACTCATTCTCAGCTTATTTGTTTACTAAAATATTTCTTATCTTTCAGTAACTATCGAAGTGTTTTTTGAATTTTGAACTATTGCTCAAAACTCGCGCTTATACAATTTAAATTCATCAAATCTCTTCACAGCATAACAAGTCAATCAAATGTCATTTCTCCACTTTCTTCGGCTCATTCCTTGAGATGAAATTTTATTATCGATCCATCATATTCCTCCTTGATTTGTCGTGTTTTTTTTCAGCCCTTGATTATTCTTAAATCCTAAGGCTCATCTTATTGCTCCTTACCGTCTATATATACTAACCCTAAATTCCTTCTATATTTATTCCTTCACATATATCCTAATTGAACTCAAATTTATCAAAATGAATTCATTCCGCAGCTTGAGCCGTTAGTGGTGAAGGAAGGGCCGAGTTCGAGTCAGCCCCGGCCGTTTCCGATGAAGTCCAACTTTTGGGGGAATCGCCTGCAGATCCCATTCAAGGAACTCTTCGCCTGAAATCCGTAGATCCCGATATGGTTAAGTGCAACGTTCATCCTCCCGAAAAAGGGGGTGATGAGAAAACTTATATGAAAGAATTACGGAGATGGGCGGCCCAAACGGAGATCAAGACAAATCTCCCATGGTATCTTGATAAAGCATCGATACTCAGTCCTACCCAGCTTACCAATTTTGCTCGGAAAGCTAACATCCCAGAAAGCTACACTGTGAAGCTTCCTGATCCGATGGAAGTTGCTTCTTCCCCTCCCCACGGATTTCTTACCATTTATACTGACCAGGTAGAAATGGGTCTGAGGTTTCCTCTTCCTACACTTCTTCTTGACTTATGCGATAGTTTAGGCATCTGCCCTGGACAAATAGTGCCTAATTCCTGTAGTTTGATTTTGGCTTTATTGGTTGTCGCTCATCGCTTGCAATTTACTCATCCTCTCGAGTTAATTACCAGTTTCTTCAAGATCGGAGAGAGAGATAATGGGAAATTCTCTTTTATCCATGTGCATTCCCCTGATATCCTTCAGGATAACTTCGCTGCTACGAAGGGTTGGATGAGCAGATTCTTCTTTGCCCCTCCTTCTTCTTCGCATCAAGACCCCGTTTTTCTACATTTCTTTGGAGTAAGCAATGTCAATCTCTTTTCCTTAATTTCCCGAGGTTATTGAAATATTTCTTAATTGATTGGGAGATAATCATTTTTCTGTACGAGAATTGGTGTTGGAGGATCCTCCTTTGGAAGTGCTTTCGCTTCCGAGACCTTCACCTTCTCGAGTTCTGGGTAAAATTATCCAAATTTTTAGTCTCTCTTTTTTATAGGGATGTTTCATTTTTTGTTTGGACAGGTATGGATATCGCATTTGTCATAGCTTATCGAACTCGTGGGTCTTCTTCTAAAGGGAAGGCTCCAGCATTACCAGCTCTACCTTCTCATAGCTCTCCTCCGGCTAAGCGGTCGTTATGCCAATTCCATGATAGTGTTTCCTCTAAGAGGGCTAAGCCTCCTTCGGGAAGTATAATATCTTTCACTTGGTCCTAAAGCGCTGGTTCCCTCTTCTCGAGATACTCTCCCACCTTCTTTTATGGAAGGAAATATGGGGGGGGGGGGTGCTGCTCACGCCTTTGTGCATAATTTTCCGACTCAAGGGGATAAGGATCTTTTGAAGAAGCTTCCGGATAAAGAATTTTGGGATCGCTGATCTCTGTCATTGGGTCATGTATGATCCTCATCCTTCTTTATGTAATTCTTCTCTCTCATTTTTTCCGAATATCTTCCAGACTTTATCATTATCCAGCGAAGCTATTCGCCGCCATCATTCTCAGCGAGACGTTGCTAGCTCTTCCCGTTCTTGCAATGTCAAGTTGGAACTTTCGCTCAATGCTGCTAATCAGTAAATTATCCAATTGAAAAAATTGCTTGAAGAGTCCTGAGCCCGCAACAAAGAAGTGGAAGCAGAGCTCTTGACGGAACGGAAAGATCGTGTCAAAATGGAGGACGAGTTCCTCAAGAATTATGTGCTTGCTGAGCAAATTTCTGCGGCGGCCAACCTCTACTTCAATCGAGGGTTTCGAGGCTGCCTTTGTTAGCTTCGTGCTAATGGTTTTCTTGACGAAGAATGTCCATTCGCCTTTCTCGATATGGAGCAAGCTCTTCGAGATGTGTCTATCGTGGAAGTTCCGGAGAATGAGGTGACGCGATCGGGTCAGGGAGAAGTGGGGCAACCTGGGCTAGAAGGAGAGGATGAAGTGAATAAGGAGGTTAATGCTGTTCAGGCCGGGGGAAGTGGTTCCAAATGAAGATCATGTAGTAGGATGCTTTTGTTATAAGATCTTCAGGGTTTTCCTTGTTTTTTCCTTTTGTCTTTTGCTTATCTATGGATATTATCTTCCCGAGAGTGTTTCTCGGTGCTTTTTCATTAATCAACAGCTTGCTTCTATTGACCAATCTTCATTTCTTCAATAGAATATCTATTCCTCCTTCTTAAGGAACATATTTTTTCCAAAACACATGTGAATTATAGATTTTCATCGAAGCACATATGTGTCTTCTCATCCTTTTCAAGGATATTTATTTTCTTCCCATTCTAGGGATTTCATTCTAAAGAGATTTTTTCTTTTTAGGCACATGTGGATTTTTCATCTCCTTCTCGATCTGTACATTTTTTGTTCCAAGGATTCTATTCCTTTCCTCAAAAGATTCGTTTTTCCGACCATATGTGGATCTCAACCACATATGGATTTTCTTGAATTTGCCTTTATATATCCTTCAAGGATATTTTTTTTAGAGCCTCATCTTCCATGACCACATTCAGACTTTCATTAGCCTGTATGTGGATTTTTCATCTCGTAAAAAGAAAAAAGAACAAGAACAAGTTCATTCAAAACGCAGAACATAACAAGGGAAAGGAAACGAAATAAAAGTACCTCTAGGAATAATATTTCTTCAATTTCCTGGCATTCCAGGGTCGATTGAGTTGTCTTCCCTCCTTATCTTCCAGATAATAGAAGCATTTCCAGATATCTTGATGACTCGATACGGTCCTTCGAACTTGGGTACGAGCTTCTTTCTTCCGTCTTGATTTAGAATTTCCTTTAGCACCAAATCTCATATTTTAAACCTTTTAAGATCACTCGGCGATTATATGCTCGAGCGATCCATTTCTGATAAGCAACCAATCTTAAATTAGCTTGGTGCCTTCCTTCTTCTATTAAGTCTAGTTCTCCTGCCCTGATTTCGTCTTTTTCATCTGAGTATGAAAGGATGCGTGCACTCTCTTTCCCAATTGGACCGCCTCGCTTCCAAATACCAGGCTAAACAGAGTTTCTTTCGTTCCTTCCCGTGGGGTAGTTCTATATGACCACAAGATACTTTGGAGTTCGCTGAACCAGGCCTTCTTTAACCCTTCTAATCGAACTTTTAACGCTTGTACTATGGTGCGATTGATGACTTCCACTTGACCATTGCTTTGGGGATAAGCAACCGAAGTAAAGATTTGTTGAATACCATATTGCTCGCACCATTCTTTTAGTTTTCCTCTACTGAATTGTCGTCTATTATCAGAGATTAGCCTTCTTGGAATTCCAAATCGGCATATAAAACTCTTCCAAAGGAATGTTATAACAGCAGCTTCCGTGATCCTAACTAGGGCTTCAGCTTCGACCCATTTAGAGAAATAATCCACGGCCACTACAAGGAATTTTCTTTGCACAACATTACCCGTAAAAGGTCCTACTATATCTAAACCCCACTGATCGAAGGTACATTATGCATTGACTGCCCTCATCATTTCAGCTGGAACCTTTTGCAACTAAGCATGTTTTTGACGAGGCTACTACGTACTATCATTATCGAATCTTCTTTCATTGTGGCCCAAAAGAATCCTGCTAACAAGGCTTTACGAACCAACATCCTATTTCCTATATGGCTTCCGCGTATTCCCTCATGAATATCTCGAAGGATCTCTCCTCCTTCTTCCTTTGTTAAACACCATAACAAAGGACCTGCATAGGATCGTTTAAATAGTATTCCATCTATTACGACGAATCTCATGGATTTGTGCCGTATAGACTTGGCCAGTATTTTATTTTCGGGCAACAGTTGTTGTTCCAGATAGCGATATATATCATACCTCCAGTCTTCTCTAGCTACTTCTGTCTGGGATTCTTCATTCTGTTCGATTTGCGAAATAACTTCAATTATTAAATTCTCTTCCATTGATTCCTCAGCACTAGCCCATTTGGCTATCGATCTGCCTTCTCATTCTCTGTTCGAGGGATTAACACAAATTTGAGTTCTTCGAAACTTTCCTTTACCTTCTTAACAGCTTTCACATATTTTTCCAAGTTTTCACCTCTGATTGCGAAATTCCCTTCTAGTTGTTCTATCACTAACTATGAATCAGAATGGATGATTAATCGGGATATCCCCATTCTTCTAGCAGCTCTTAAACCTATCAATAGAGCTTCATATTCCATTTCATTGTTGGATGCGCGAAATCCCAACTTGATAGCTAAATTAGTCTCTTCACCCCAAGGAGAAATCAGTAACATCCCTACTCCATTTCTTGTCTTACATGATAATCCATCTACAAACATCTTCCATATTTCATTGGCATCCGTTTCAACAGTTTCTGCCAAGCCAACGCTTGTGCTTTAATCGCAGTTCAGGGATGGAATTGAATATCATATTCTCCTAACTCTGTAGCCCATTTAATCGCTCTTCCTGAAACGCCTGGTCGAGTGAATATTCTTCCCAGGGGGCTGTTCGTTAAAACTTCGATAGGGTGTGATAGAAAATACGGGCGTAATCTTCGTGTCGTGACCACCAGAGCTAGTAATAACTTCTCATAATTTGGATACCTTCTTTCTGCTCCCTTTAAGACATGGCTAACAAAGTAAATTGGTTTTTGTGTTCGATCCTCTTCTCGTACTAATACTGAACTGACTGCTCTTGGAGTAGCCGAGAGGTACACGATCAACTTTTCTCCCATATGGGATTTATTCAATACTGGAAGTTCTTTGAGATATTCCTTTAATTCATGGAAGGCTTTTTCGCATCCGGAGTTCCATTCGAAGTTTGCTACTTTTCTTAATACTTTGAAGAAAGGTAGGCTTCTTTCACCCAGATCGAGCTACGAAACGGGCTAGAGATGCTATCCTTCCGATTAATCTCTGTACTTCGTGAATATTCCTAGGAGAAGTCATATACAAAATAGCTTTGACCTTCTCGGGATTTGCCTCGATACCTCGCTGTGTGACCATATCTCCCAAGAATTTACCCAACGTACTCCGAAGGTGCATTTTACTGGATTCATTTTGAGATGATATCTACGGGCTGTTGAAAGAGTTTCCCATACGTACGTAGGAAAAAGTCATGCTTCTTGGATTTTATCAAAATATCATCTACATAGACTTCCATATTCCTTCCTATTTAGTTTTTAAATATCTTGTCCATGAGTCGTTGATATGTGGCTCCCGCATTCTTTAATCCAAAAGGCATAACATTATAACAGAAAGTACCATCAGAAGTAATAAAACTAACCTTATCTTGATCTTCTCGAGCCAGAGCAATTTGATTATATCCTTGAAAAGCATCCATGAAGCAAAGCAGTTCATATCCTGAAGTTGAATCTACCAGCTGATCAATTATGGGTAAGGGGTAACAATCCTTGGGGCAAGCTTTATTCAAATCTCGAAAATCTACACACACCCGCCACTTCCCAGAGGACTTGGGTACCAAGACTACATTGGAAAGCCACGTCAGGAATTAAATTTCTCGTATATGCCTAGGTTTTAATAATTCTTCTATCTCCTTTCGTACTATAGCATCCTTTTCTGGTCCCAAATGTCTTTTCTTTTGGAATACTGGCCGAATTTCCTTGGAGACGTTCAATCTATGTTCCATCACTTCTCGGTCGACTCCAATTAGGTCTCTCGACGACCAAGCGAATATGTCTCGTTCTGCTTTAATAGCTCATTAACTTTCTTTTTGTTTCTTCAGGGAGGTCTCGGGCGATTTTTACTGTCCCGGATGGTGGCCTGATTATTATTTCCTCTATTTCTTTTCCTGTTTCTTGCATATCCATAGTTTCCACCGAATAGAATGTATCTTCTCTTCTTATTCGTGGATTGTCTCCTTTTTCACTCCTCATTGACTTCAATTCGACTCGCACCTCTTCCACATAGCATTTTCAAGACACCTTTTGATCTCCTCGAACTTCCCCAACTTGATTTCCTATCGGAAATTTTATTTTCTGATGCAGTGCAGAGGCTAGAGCCATGAACGCACTTAAAGCGGGTCTTTCCAAGATGATGTTAAAGGAACTGGGGGCATTTACTACCAGGAAAGGTACGATAGGGTTTTTTTTCATTTTTCCATTTCCAAGTGTGAGTGGAAGGTTCATCATACCTTTAGCCTCTACAGCATGGCCCGTAAATCTGAAAAGAGCTGTTCTCACTTGTTCCATCTGATATTTGCCGAGATTCATTTGATCCAAAGTATCTAGAAATAAGATGTTAGCTGAGCTTCCATTATCTACAAAAACCCTTCATATATCATTGGTAGCCACTTCTGCTCGAATGACCAATGCGTCTTCATGACTTTATTCTTTTCCATGAAAGTTATCAGGTCCAAAGCAAATGGTGGGGCCTATCCGTCTTCTTTCTTTACTGATCTCATAACATTCTAATTTTCGAACGCTTGCTTTTCTAGCTCTATTAGAGTCTCCTCCACCTGGTCCTCCAGAAATAATATTGATCCTCCGTGCAGGGGCAGCATGTTTTTCGGGGGAGTGTCTCAAATCTCGTTCTCTTATGCTCCGAATTCTTTTGTGTTCCTCACTCTCATCGTGTCCTTGTCTCTTTCGATTTTCTCTTTCATTTATATATTGTTCTTTCCTTGGAAATATGTTGTTCCTTCTATCCGTTCGATTTATCCTCAAGTTCTTCCGAGAGGTCTCCGAAGAGAATTGGTCTACTAATTTTGCTCGAATCTCTGGATTTACTGCTACTAAACGTTCTAACTCATCATTCAAATGAAAACATTCTTCAGTTGTATGTCCATATTCATGATGGAAGTCGCAATAAGTGTCTGACACATGTTTTTTAGGTCATTTATTGGCAGTAAAGGGCCTTCTAAGGAGATTCTCACACATTTCTAGTGCCGTTATTTTATTGACTTTCCACCGCGTATGATTCGAGCGAGGCATCGTGGGGACAGATGCAGGGAAGCCGAAATCTCTAGAAGGGCGCCTTGGTTCCCGATTCTCGAGAAGAAGGTTTTTTCCTTTTCTTTTTTCTTCTTGTCGGCATCCTTGAGCTTCTTCTACTCTTATATATTTTTCAACCCGCACAGTCAGTTCTTCCATAGAGGATGGATACTTTTTTGCCAAAGATCTATACAGATCCCCATCTCTAAGTCCTTGTTGAAAGGCACACACGAGCAGTTCTGGACTAATATTAGGGGCTTCTATCATTGCTTGACTAAAGCGTTTGAAGTAGTCTCGCAAGGTTTCTTGATTTTCTTGTCTTATGTGTAGTATTTTTGCGGCTGAAGAAGGGCGTCTTCTACTAGTAGAAAATTGTCTTAAAAAAACTTTAGCGGAATCCTGGAAACCTCAAATTTCTCCCGGGGGTAACAAAGTAAACCATCTCAGTGCTCCTTTGATAAGTGTGGTGGCGAACACTCGATATTTAATAGCATCATCAAGTTGGTACAGAGCGGCACTTCCTTCAAAATCGGCCAGATGGTCTTCAGGAGGCAATATGCCGTCATATTTTCCTATTTCTGGGAGTTGGAAGTGAGAAGGTAATGGTACAGCTATTACTTCGGCTGAGAAAGGAGAACCACGAGGAATGAGGGGAGGTTCCTGGGGAATCAATAAATTCCTTAAAGCTTTGATCTCCTCCCTCGTCATCTCAATCTCGGCTGCTTGTTTTTCTCTCTGTTCCTGGCGATTTTTTCCGGATATTTTTGAAATTCTTCCTTTAAAGTTTTCTCCTTTGGTTCTCCTTGTCTTCTCTCACTTCTCGATCCTTCTTCATGGTCTCTTGAAGAGTTTAATGAATTATCATTACAGCTAGATCCTTGCTGCTCTTCTCGAGAATACATAGGTCCCTTCCTTTTAGGTCTTTCCGCCATTAAGACAGCAACATCGATTCTTAATTTTCTAACCTCTCAAAGCTCTGGGCATCTTGCCAAGGCTGAATCCACGGTTGCTTTCATCATCCTGGCGAGATTGTCCGTACTCAACACGTCATCCTCGGGCGAAACTGGATCAGATCCGACAATCACCATCTAAATTTCTCTTACGAAGAATATCTTCCCACACACGGCGCCAACTTGATGCTGTCAGAATTATGCTGACCTACCACGGGATGACGAAATGACCTTCCTCCTGCTTCGAAGGAGAATTGGAGTCTTGTTTCCTGCAATATGGAAAAGAGAGATTGGGGGGGATTCTTAACCCTCTTGCTTAAGTCAAGAGGGGGTGCTCTCTTTAATGGAGTTCAGCCTTAGAGAACATTCTTCATAGATAGGATTTTATTATTATGTTTGTATCACGTACCTCGATTTTTCTGAAGTCCTGCAATATTTATGTCTGGAAAATAACTTCCCACTCCCACTCATTCCATCATGTCTCTTCCACTATCTCACATCTTCCGAAAGGTGTATCCACGTTCTATGACGTTTTTCACACTTCAATATTTTATAACTTACTCTTCTTATCCAAGTATCCCTTATTTATTAAATGGTCCTCCTTCTTGGGATTATTTCTCGAAAGCTCATTTCCTTTTAAAAAGTGCTTTCCTCTCTTCTTTTGGAATCAGACTGTTTCCTCCTTTCTTTTCTCTTTCCTATCTCGTTATACAGTCTTCCTTTCAATTATATTTCCCGAAAATATATCACCATCTCGTAACTGTTTCTCTTTACCTCGATATCCTTTGTTTATTCAGTATTATTTTCTTGGAATGAGATATCTTCTTCTCGTTAAATCATACATTCTTCTATTGTCTGATGAATATTTTACCTATACCTGAAGATAATGAGGGTAACAATTACCAAACCTGAGCTCCCACGTTGCCTACGAACTCCATCTCCTTGTCACAAAGACGAGATCTTCTTGCCAAAGACGCCCCATTTTGATCCATCGCCATGACGATCTCCCAAACTCAATCATCATGAGGTGGAGTAGTACTAATAAAAATGGGAATACCACAAAGAAAGTGCAAGATTGATCAGAAACACCAAAATCATAAGCGTCGTTGAAGAATCAAGCAAACCTCGACCTTTAAAGGCGGAGTTGTCGCCTCTCCAAATTTCAAAGAGAAGTTCTCAATCCCAGGAAAGGTTTAACAAAAGTAGGGGGATTGTGCCACTAGGGAGAGATAGAACACAAAAAGAGAAGATACTCCTAGATCGGGCAAGCAACTTGAAATACCTTCTAGCAATCCAAGACAAGCTTCAAGTGAAGATGATGCTGGAAAGAGAAGGTCAAGAAAGGGTGAGCTTGAGGATCTCCAAAGGAAGAGATCACAAGACAAGATAAAGTAGGAGATTATCAGGACTCATGAAGACACAGTAAGCCTCACAAAGATCATACACGCTGAATTGAAGATTGAATACAAAGGGGGTAATTGTTAGATATAATTTCTTGTGTTCAACAATTATTACTATCTTTGTGTTTTTTACTTAGATAGATTCTTTTTATTAAGAGGCTTAGTGTAATTGGGCTAGTTAGGACCCAAGTATTATATACCAAAATATGTGGTATAAATACTAAAACCCTATAACACACTAGTGTGTCTTGTGTGTATTGTGTGAATCTTATCCATTTTGAGAAGGAAGTGTTGTTCCCGACGCCCCTCAAGAACACACCCCCCACACAATTCAATTCTCCCAATATTTCATGATAAAACTCATAATCTTTAGTTGGATATCTGTAAAGTAGATATTTTCATGCCTTCTTCTCGAAGTATTGTTATACTCGTTGCGCAAAAGCAGTGCAGATCTTTTTCAAGTCCAGCTGTTGTTAAACAAGGCAATCAATTACAAGAAATTTCGTTGCAAAATCTTGTTATTCCATGTCGCCACTTGGCTCACGCCCACTCGCATACGATATCATGAGATTCACCACTTTTGCGACTTCCTCTCATAGCATTTCGTATTTTCTTCATTTCTTCTGTCTAAACTCACTTTACATGTATAGTTCATTTCAACTGCTATTTTACTCTTTTATTTATAATTATTTAATTTGAGTAATTATTATTTTATTCCTCATTGTTTTATATCCTCACAAATTAAAATTTTCTTTTTATATATTTAAAACAATATTTCATCTATTAAACATCTTAAATTACAAATAAATCAAAATATAAAGTAATATTATATATATAAGCACACGCCAAGTGCACATAAAATATTAGTTATTATTATGGTTGTAAGCTTATAATTCAACTATGCTCATGGATAACCTAATCTGTTCTATTTTATTAAGCTTGAGGGCCTCGTAAAAATGTTCAATTTCATCTCAGTTTGGTCGATATGGTAAATCATATTTCATTTGCAACTAATAATTGGTAAAAAAGAAAAAGACATATTTACCCACGATAAAAAAACTGCAGCATTAGTTTGGCACTTGACTCATTTACCTTTCGTAACTAAATAATACTAAAAAAAACCCCACGATTTCACAACACTAAGTCGGAACTGCTCATTATCATTTATTTATTTTCTTTTACCGGAAATGATAGCTTTTTTTTTCATTTTTACGTCAAAATGATTTACACGGCTAAATAGCCGACGAGCTTTCTGTTACAAAATTCAAGATAGCAACGCTCACGGAGCCAAACGAAACCCAGGCAAAAGAATCAAACCTACCAAAGAAAGAGGGAGACTCAAAACAAAAGGCATAACCATACTTGAACCGCAATGTTATTGCATTGGCCTGAAGCACCCAATTATAATCTGAAGATCCCAGAGCTCAAAACAGAAATCCATCCCAGCAGCATTCATGGAACTCTGCCCACTCGAAGCTTGCAAGTTCAACTACATTTTTGTCGTCTCTCTATTCGTTTTTAAAGAGCCAAAGCTTACGGGTCTTCCACAACATCCATAATATATAATGTTGACATTTTTGGTCTATATGCTTTGAAGAGTTTTGATGATCTATGTAATTAGGGCTACAACTTAAGCAATTCGATTCGGATGTATTAAAATGTATAAGTATATGATAATATTCGACTATGCATGTTTTATAGGCTACATAATTAAAGAATGTCGAATATTTGATCTGTATGTGATTATGTGCTTAACTGTAAAACTATGCGATCACATGTTATAGATGTCTCACATGCTAGGGAATATCTGGTTGCAGATACACTGTGCTATTTATGGTAAATCTTGTGAGATATCATGTTGAGCTATATATGGAAGGTATGCTGTCTAAATATGGAATGTGTTATATCCGTTTGAATTTATCTATTCTGGGAAGAAATCATGTTGATAATCTTTGCATGCATCATACTTGGTCTTATATGGAAAAATCGATTAAGACTTCTCATTGCTGAAATTAAGGAACCATAAAAGGAAAAGATCATAATTGATTGATTTTTATATGATGCTAACTGGATATCACATATGGAAAGTGCTGTTATGGAAAATACCATCCTGAATAGAAGTATATGCCTTGATTTCGAATATGTGCTTTAAATGGAATAAAATCATGCTATTATGAGCTTGTGCCCGTTGTGATATTATATGAATGGCATGATTTGATTGGCATATTAATTGCTCAATAATTACATGGATTATGTGCTTATTTGAGATATTATCTCGTGATTGACTTTCTATGTAAGATTGGTTCAAAGGGTCTATATATACAGCACGACACTTAGAATGTCGAGCTAAGAAGTGAGAAAAAGCAGAAGAGACGAGTTTTAGAGAATGAACTTATACTTGCGAAAACCTTCTGCTGTTGAGCGGCCATTAGTGATAACCTTCTGCCGACTGCACCTACACTTGTGATATCTTTCTGCAGTCTGAGTTTACACCTGCAAACTGGCCGAGTGATTCCATATCCCTCCACCATATATTCTGTCTTCGGACATGCCGTCTTCGGACGTGAGGTACACGAAGGAGGCAAGGTCGACGCTTACGCGCACGTGAGGGAACGACTGTGTTCCGTGGGCTCTTCGGTAGCGAGCGAAACTCGGCGTGCGGTAACCCAGTGTGTCTAGTGTTCGACTTGTTTCGGTTTGTGTATTGGGCATAATCAATCAGTTTTGTAACCGACTAAGGTAACATTAAAGTGATTGATTAACTCTTGACGAACAAACCTCAAGGAGAGGACTAAACCCCGATTGGGGATATAACCTCTATAAAAATCCCGTCTCACGTTACTTTCAATTCTTTATATTTTTCGTGAGATATATCTGATACACATCCGACGCAACTAGGAGATAACCGACAAACATTCTTTGAAAAGTATTAACTTAGCAAAGAAATGTTTCTAGGATATCACATCCAAAGCGATTGAAAGAGAAGAAGCTAAATTTTTATAAGCCTAATTCACCCCACCTCTTAGACGTATTTTTGACTTCATTTGGTATCAGAGCCAGGTACTCAAACGATAGGCCTAACACGCCTGAGTAAAAGATCTAATGGCTTCTTCGAGTTTTGATGTGTTTGTAGAGGGACAATTCCATTCTAGGCCACCACTCTTCAATGGAACGAACTACGCTATATGGAAGAATCGCATGAAGGAATTCCTTCTGGCGGTTGACTATGATATATGGGATATCATTACGACCGGGCCATATATTCCTGTAAACAAGGATGGAACTTCAAGGAAAGCTACTGACTACGATATACCAAACAAGCGTGGAATTTCACTAAATGCTCAGGCGAAAAACATGATCGCTTGTTCACTGACGAGAGAAGAATACAATCGGATAAGTTCATGTATATCCACTAAAGACATGTGAGAGATGATGCAAGTCACTCACGAAGGAACCACTCGAGTGATACAAGAAAGAATAGCGCTCCTAACTCATCAATACGAGTTGTTCACTATGGAAGTTGATGAAACTATAAGTCAAATCTATGCAAGATTCATGATCATCATCAATAAGATGTTTTCTCTTGGCAAGATCATTCCCGACAATGAGAAAGTTCGAAAAATCTTGAGATCACTTCCGAGAGAATGGAATCCCAAAGTTACCGCTATCTATGAGGCCAAGGATTTAGATGCGCTATCTGTCTCCGAACTAATCGGATCTCTCACTTCATATGAGATGATTCAACTATCGATAAAAGAAAAGCCGCAAGCTAGGAATCAACAAATCATTGCCTATAACACTGAACAAGAAAGTGATTCCGATGAAGACATCGAAGAAGAAGAAGATATGATGAAGGAATTTTCCATGTTGAACAAAAGATTTGAGAAGTTCCGACAAAGAAGAAGATTCAAAGGGAACTCCAAATTCCAGCAGAAGAACAAGGGAATATCCTCATCCGGGAATAATGTCCCGAAATGCTCCAGGTGTAATAAGCCAGGTCATTTTGCTTCAAACTGCCCATTACCAAGCGATGATAAAAAGACAAAGAAGCAGAAGGCCATGGTGATAAACTGGGAAGATTTTGAGAATGAACAAACGGAGGAAGAAAACCTTGCGTACGTGGCCGACGATGATCATGTATCTTCTTCATCTACTATTAAGAAAATCAATATTCTTAATAAATTATATGCGAGTATGGAAGAATCTCCTGATAACGCTTCATCAGTTTTTGAAGTAGATGAGAGTAAGGAAGAGTTATGTGAGATAATTCAAAATGCTCATGAGAAGATCAAGTCGCTAACGAAAAAGTTGGTTAAACAGCGAGATGACTTAGCTAAAGAAAAACATCGTGCTGATCTAGAAATCTCACGCTTGAAAGCAGAGATAGTTTCTTCTAAGAAAGAAAAAGTTCAATACGATTGCATGGAACTTGAAAAGAAAACATCGATATATCTAGAGATATCACTGCACTTAGACATTCCTTAGAAGAAAAAGAGCGTACCATTGATAGACTTCTCGAAGGGAAGCAAAACCTATATATGTTACTGAATATGCCTACAAATACTGGAAAATCAGGGATAGGATATTCCAGCAAGAAAAACAGGTGGTACCTTGATAACGGGTGTTCCCACCATATGACAGGTGATATCAGTAAATTCGTGTCGTTGAAAGCATATGACGGAGGATATGTTTCATATGCTGACAACACCAAAGCTAGGATCATTGGAGTTGGAACTGTCGGTAACAATTTACATACTACTATAGACGATGTATGGCTAGTTAAAGATTTAGAACATAATTTAATAAGCATAAGTCAGTTGTGCGATAAGGATTATATCGTAACTTTTGTAAATGATAAATGTGTAACTAAAAAGGATGATGATGTTATATTTAGTGGATCTAGGTATGGCAATATCTACTGCATCACTCTTAATGATATCACTAACCAAAATGTCAAGTGCCTAGAAGTTACACAGGATATCACATGGTTATGACATAGACGCTTGGGACACGCCAATATGGAGCTGATATCTCATATAACCAGCAAAGAACTGGTAAGAGGTGTTCCCGACATGAAATTTATCAAGGACAGAACGTGTAAGGCAAGCCAAATGGGTAAGCAGACTAAGACGTCATTTAATGTAAAAAATGTGATATCTACTTCTAGACCTCTGGAACTACTTCATCTCGACCTTTTTTGTCCGATCCAGACAATGTCTCTGCGAGGTAAAAGATATGCATTTGTTATTGTAGATGACTATTCTAGGTATACATGGGTGATATTTCTTGCGCATAAGAGTGAAGCATTAGATAACTTTGCACCGCTAGTGAAGAGACTTGAAAATGAAAAAGAAATGAGCGTATACAAGATACGTAGTGATAACGGTCTAGAATTTGATAGTAAATCATTTGCATCTTTTTGTGATCAGTATGGGTATATTCAGAACTTCTCTGCTCCTATAACACCCCAACAGAACGACGTAGTTGAGCGGAAAAATAGAGTGTTACAGGAGATGGCTAGATCAATGCTACATGAGTATGATATTCCTAAACAGTTCTGGGCGGAAGCTGTTAGTACAACCTGCTACGTGTCTAATCGTGTTTTCCTTAGATAATTATTGAAGAAAACATCCTATTAACTTTGGAACGGTAGAACTCCAAATATAGGATATTTTCATGTGTTTGGCTGTAAGTGTTTTATTTTAAATGATAGAGATAAAAAGGAAAATTTGACTCTAAGGTAGATGAAGGGATATTTCTTGGTTACAGTCTTCATTCCAAAGCTTATCGTGTCTATAACAAAAGGAAGAAGACTGTTCAAGAATCTATACATGTAACCTTTGATGAGATTCCTACCGTAGATGCTACTAATGAGGAAGGTATAGATTTCCTAGTGCAGAGATACAAGTTCATGAAGAAACGAAAGAGGATATTCCAGAAGACGAACATCATCGCAGAAAGTTCAAGCATGCTTCCAGTCATCCAACAGATCAAGTCATAGGGAATATCAGCTCTGGAATCAAAACGCGGACAGCTGCACGAAATAAAGATACAGAGAAATCCCATGATGCGTTGCTCTCAATGGTAGAACCAAGGACCATCCATGAAACACTTGATGACAAATCATGGATTACTGCTATGGAGGACGAATTATCACAATTCGAAAAGAGTCAAGTTTGGACGCTTGTAGGACGAAAAATCCATTAAAGGAACAAAATGGGTGTTTCACAACAAACTCAATGAAAACGGTAAAGTGACCAGAAATAAAGCAAAGTTAGTTGCAAAAGGTTATTCCCAAGAGGAAGGTATAGATTTTGAAGATTCCTTTGCTCGAGTAGCTAGATTAAAATCTATACGTGTTTTACTTGCATATGCACGTTTTAAAAGATTTAAACTTTTTCAAATGGACGTAAAAAATGCCTTCTTAAATGGTTTTATAAATGAGTAAGTTTATGTCGAACAACCTCCTGGTTTCATAAAAGAAGGATTTTTAAATCATGTTTTCAAATTAAATAAAGCATTATACGGTTTAAAGCAAGCCAAGCCCCTAGGGCATGGTATGAAAAATTGAGTAAATTCTTGATAGACATGGAATTTACTACTAGAACTATTGATAACACCATGTTTATTAAGTATGAATGTGGTCACATGCTGTTAGTACAAATTTACGTTGATGATATAATTTTTGGAAGTACTAACAACCTTCTTTGTGAGGAATTTTCTAAGTCCATGCAGAAGGAATTCGAAATGAGTCTAATGGGTGAGTTGAACTACTTCCTTGGGTTGCAAGTAAAGCAACTTGACTCGGGAACCTTCATATCTCAGACGAAGTACAACAAGGAATTGCTAGTCAAATTTGGAATGAGTGATTCCAATGTGCTTTCAACTCCCATGCATCAGACCACCATGATAGCGATGAATCATGGACTCAGGTTGATCAAACTCAATATCGAGGTATGATTGGAAGTCTTCTTTATTTAACTGCAAGTAGACCTGATATCATGTTTGTTGTTGGCATGTGCTCGAGATATCAATCGAATCTTAAGGAATCTCACTTGACAGTTGTCATACGAATACTTAGATATATAAAAGACAATGTTAATTTTGGTCTTTGGTATTCCAATACCAATGAATTCCCATTATTGGGATATTCTGATGCCGACTATGCTGGCTGTAGGGAAGATAGGAAAAGTACCAGTGGTACATGTCAGCTTGGGAATTCCTTAGTAACTTGGTCTAGTATAGGAGTGAGCATGTAACCCGTCGGACCGCCCCACCCAATCGACCCAACCCAACCTAGACCGCAAGTATCGGGTTGATGAGTTGATGTGTTGGTTTGGACTTTAAATAATAAAACCGCATATTTTGCAATCGGGTTTGGTTTTTTATTTTTAAAACCGCACCTAACATCATTTAGTAATATTATACTTTTATTATGTTTTATTTAATTGTTCATAAGTCAATAGATGAAAATAAGATAGGGTGTCGTAACTTCTAATAGTAAGTAAGTTGGAAGACCATAAGTATCAATGTAATAATACGAATTGAAAAGGCTCAGTTAGATTAAAATACTAGTATGCACTAAATTATAAATTAATGGTTTTTTTCTTGTGTTAATTTGATTCTTAAATATTTTTTATTTTTTATTCTTGAATAGAGAATGTGAGTTCATATTCGTGTTAACTTTTGTTTCCGAAGTATTACTTGTTACTTTTAACGACTGTATATTACGTGATAACAAATTTTATTATAAGTTCATATCATTGTTTACAAAATTAGTGCACCCTATTGTTTATTAACTTTTTTCTATTAAAATATTAATAAACTTGTGTGCACTAATTTTGTAAATTTTTTTCTATTTTACTTGTTACTTTTTAGTACTCATAAAAGTTTATTAACTTTTTATTCTTGATTTTTATTTTTACATCGTCTATACTGAAGAATATTATATTTTCGTTATGATTAAAAAACCCGCAAAAATCGCCCCAACCCAACCGCACCCAAGAAAACCGCGGAGCATCGGGTTGAAAGTTTTATGATCGGGTTTGGGGTACATTATTAGAAACCGCAATACATCGGGTAGGGTTATAATTTGAATAAAAACCGCCCTAACCGCCCCAAGCTCACCCCTAGTCTCGTAGAAAGCAAAATGTTGTCGCCCTTTCCACAACCGAAGCTGAATATATGGCTTTAGGAAATTGTTGTCAACAAGTTCTTTGGATGAAACAAACCCTTAGTGATTTTGGGTTAAGTTATGATAATTCCTATTCTTTGCGATAGTACTAGCTCTATAAGTATTACTAAGAATCCGGTACATCATTCTCGTACTAAGCTTATAGAGGTTAAACACCACTTTATACGAGATCATGCTCAGAAAGGGAATATCAGCGTGGAATTCGTAGGAACAAATGATCAGCTTGTTGATATCTTCACGAAGCCCTTAATCGAGACCAGATTATGCGACATCCGTGATGACTGGGCATCACTGAGCTAAATAAGGCTAGATAACTTGCCGAAATTATGCCAGTTACTCTAAAAATTCGAAGATTCCGAGTCTAGAATTATTGTTGATAGAAATTTGCATTAATTTCAGTTTTTAGAATTCTTCCTAAGATCTCATTCTTTAGAATAATTTATGAGATCTCATCTTATTTCAGCTCTTAGAATATATTAGGAAAAGACATATGCGATTTTTCTTCAAACAACTTTCTATAAACTTTCCTTTCATATCAGAGATCACGTCAAATCATTCTGATAGTTCTGATTCCCTGATTCAAGGTTCATTTCATTTTGAAATTCAAATCTCGAAATTTGATATCTTCCATATTTCTGATTCCTAAGTCTTATTTATCATTTTCGATAGAAATCCTTGAGTTGGTTATTCTTTGAAAGATATCTTAAGATCTTGTTCTTATTTGGCATCTAAACTCATTGGGAAAGTAGTATCTCAAAGAGTCCTTGCTTAGTTCTTAAGATAAGCTCGCCTTCATTCTTCAAATCAATCGGGATTATTTTTTCCATAAAACTTCTGAGTTATTGGCGGTTCATTTTTTTCTAATTCAAATTCTCTTGGAACCGTTCAAGACGCATTCCACTATTTCCTAGGTGATCACTTCGTTCCTCACTTTATTTTGGCTTAAATTTCCATTTTTGAAACTTCATAGCTCTAAATTGCTTGTAAGAACGCTGAAGCAGATGTGAAGGGTACCTATGCTGGTGAGTTGATATAACCAAGCTTCTGAGAACTCTAACAAGGGAATTCCATATGAAATGATGATAGTGATTCCAACCATTAGAACGTTTTCTGACATGATATTCCATCCATAGTTCCATCTCTAAGTTTTCAAAATTTTCCGCACTAAGCTTCTATTTTCAGCTTTAAAATTCTTGGCATCCCTCTTTTTGATGCTGAAGGGGGAGAATAAGGTAATTAATGAGGAGTCGTGCGTGGAGTCGAATAGTCGTCTATTGGGAGAGTAAGGTAATAACTGACGAATCATGCGTGGAGTTGAATGGTCGTCTATTGGATTGGTACGTTGAAATCCATTTTTATTTCGATGATATATCGTATGGATTGCCCTATTATGATACTTATTCGTGCTTACTAATTGCCTACGTCATATTCTGATAAGTATTTGCTGCCTGAATCATGATTGGAAAATGCACACTTAGGCAGGGGGAGCACATGAACTAGTAATTTTGAAACTCATCTATTATATATCTATGCATGTTACATGTGATATCTGCACTTAGACATGGGGAGTAAATTCCATCTATGATATATCTATGCATGTTACATGTGATATCTGCACTTGGACAGGGGGAGTAAACTCCATCTATGATATATCTATGCATGTTACATGTGATATCTGCACTTAGATAGGGGGAGTAAACTCCATCTATATGTATCTATGCATGTTACATGAGATATCTGCATTTAGGCAGGAGGATCATATATACTTTGATTTTGAGTTTCTGAAAAATAATATGCTCTGATTAGATCATGAGGTACCTAGACATATGCGTTAGAAATTGCATGATTGAATATGCTTACATGCTTCCGTGATGCATTAATTACATATCGTCATCAAAAAGGGGGAGAATGTTGACCTTTTTGGTCTATATACTGTGAAGAGTTTTGATGATCTATGTAATTGGGGCTATAACTTGAGCAATTCGATTCAGATGTATTAAAATGTCTAAGTATATGATAATATTCGCTATGCATATTTTATAGGCTACATCATTGAAGAATGTCGAATATTTGATCTGCATGTGATTATGTGCTTAACTGGTAAAACTATGCGATCACATGTTATAGATATCTCACATGCTAGGGAATATCTGGTTGCAGATACACTGTGCTATTTATGGTAAATCTTGTGAGATATCATGTTGAGCTATATATGGAAGGTATGCTGTCTAAATATGAAATGTGTTATATCCGTTTGAATTTATCTATTCTGGGAAGAAATCATGTTGATAATCTTTGCATGCATCATACTTGGTCTTATATGGAAAAATCGATTAAGACTTCTCATTGCTGAAATTAAGGAACCATAAAAGGAAAAGATCATAATTGATTGATTTTTATATGATGCTAACTGGATATCACATATGGAAAGTGCTGTTATGGAAAATATCATCCCGAATAGAAGTATATGCCTTGATTTCAAATATGTGCTTTTAAATGGAATAAAATCATGCTATTATGAGCTTGTGACCGTTGTGATATTATATGAATAGCATTGATTTGATTGGCATATTAATTGCTCGATAATTACATGGATTATGTGCTTATTTGGAATATTATCTCGTGATTGATTTTCTATGTAAGTGTTGGTTGAAAGTGTCTATATATACAGCACAACACTTAGAATGTCGAGCTAAGAAGTGAGAAAAAGCAGAAGAGACGAGTTTTAGAGATTGAGCTTATAATTGCAAAACCTTCTGCTGTTGAGCGGCCATTAGTGATAACCTTCTGCCGACTGCACCTACACTTGCGATATCTTTCCGCAGTCTGAGTTTACACCTGCAAATTTCATCATTGGCAGAGTGATTCCATATCCCTCCACCATATATTCTGTCTTCGGACATGCTGTCTTCGGACATGTTGTCTTCTGATACACATCTGACGCAATTAGGAGATAACCGACAAAACATTCTTTGATAAGTATTAAGTTAGCAAAGAAACGTTTCTAGGATATCACATCCAAAGCGATTGAAAGAGAAGAAGTTAAATTTTTATAAGCCTAATTCACCCCCCGCGTATTTTTGACTTCATATAAACTGACAGTCCACCCGGTGTTGGAAGACCTCTCTCTTAGGCCCCGCACCTAGAGATTCCCACCAATCTTTAGAGCAACCCACCCCACTCTTAATGAAATTCCAAGAGATTGGTGCTAGGTTCCAGACTCTACAAGAACAAGGACGTTGGAAAAAAAAAACATGCTCCAAAGATTCTTCCCTTTCACCACATGATGAACAAATCGTGTCAATATTCATCCCTCGTTTTTCAGATTGAGTTTAGTGGGAAGAACATCATGAACGCACTTCCATAGAAAGTGTTTCATTTTATTCTATGCCTGCAGCTTCCACAAAGAGAGCCACACTTTTTTCATTTTAGCCCCACGATCACTGCTCTTCAGCCTCATCATATCTTTTAAGCTCATCCCCAGCTAGCATCGTATAGGCAGAATGGATTGAAAATTGTCCTTTCTTGTCCTTGGTCCAGTACAGCTTAAGTCCAATATTTTGAGAAGGTGACATATCCTCTAGAAGCTTGAATGATGATCCATCTCCAGCTTTGAGAATAGCAGCGACAGTCACCACATGTTTTGCCTTAAGCCAGCATTTCTAAAGCCATGAGGCGGAGGCCAGGGCTGATGCTATGAAGGTTGGAGTTGAGATAGTATTTTGCTTCGAGGAGTTTGGCCACTTGAAGGTTTGGATTGGTGAGAATTCTCCATGATCGTTTAGCAAGCAGTGCATCATTGAATTTTTGAATCTCATGGAAACCTAAACCTCCATCTTCTTTGGCAAGTGACAGCTACTCCATGTTTTCCAATGGAGCTTTTGTCCACCATGTTCTTTCAATCCCCACGAGAAGTTGGCTGCCATCCTGGTCAGTTCCTTACATAAATACATAGGAAGTCTAAATTTAGCAAGACATCACAAAAATAGGAAGGGAATTGATCACCACCTTAATAAGGATTTCTTTCCCTGGCCCATGAAATTGAGATTTCCAGTTGGTGATCTTGTTCCTCACAGCATCTGCAACATACTTGAAGGTCTCGTGTTTGTATCTTCCAAATAAATAGTGATATTTCAAGGTATCTGGCCTTTTTCTCCTCATTAATTCCTTCAAAGATCCTCCAATGGCATCCTTCATTTCAGGTTTTGTATTCTTGCTGAAGAAGATGGAGGATTTTCCCATGTTCACAGCTTCTCCTGAGACCTTGCTAAAGAGGTCAAGAATGTTTCTAATGAAACTTGCTTGTACAATATTGGCCTCCCCAAACAGGAGAGAGTCATATGTAAAAAAGAGGTGAGAAAAAGCCATCCCATCTTTGCAGATCTTCAGACCTTTGTATCTCCCATCAAGGACAACTTATTGGATAAAATTTGAAAGGCCTTTAAACACAATAAGAAAGAGAGATAGAAGTGGGTCTTTGTCGAATGCCTCGAATAGAGACAATATAGCCATTACATGTACCATTGAGAATGACGTAGTACTAATGCAGACCATAATCCCCTCAATGAATTGTGGGTCAAAACCCAACTTATGCACGACTCTGATGAGGAAAGATCATTCAACTCGATCATATGCCTTAGCCAGATCAAGTTTTAAGGCCATGAATCTTCTATTTCCTCTTCTCAAAGAAATCAAGTAATGGATACACTCATGAGCCATGATGACATTATCAAGGATATGTCTACCTTGGATGAAGGCTGATTGGCTAGGGTGATGATGCTCTCAAGGCAGGGTTTAAATCTTTCAGTGAAGAGTTTAGAGATGATTTTATATGTGACATTGCAAAGGCTTATGGGTCTGAAGTTCGTGATACATTCAAGGTCTCTGACCTTAGGGATGAGAGTGATGATGGTCTAATTCATGCTCTTAAGAAGTTTGCTATGACGTAGGAAATTGTTAACAGAGTGATAAATATCAAGGTAATCAATGGGCCAGAATATTTGGAAGGAGAGTGGTGTCATACCATCGGTCCCGGTGCTTTATTGCCTTCCTAAGTGACTCCAAGGAAGCGGGACATGTGAGCTGTTAGTTCATGTAATGGGAAATAAATAAAGGTATCCCTTCAAGTGCTTCATCCAAATATGATTGACCGTAGAGGTGAACAACTATTGGTAGTAATCACAAATTTCACCAATAATGATATTCATTGTTGTGCAAAGATTCCCAACACTTCATGTTTGATATATATATATATATATATTATTGTGTTCAACAATTATAATTATCTTTGTTAGTTCTTTACAAATTAGAACAATTCAAGGACCTTGGGTTAATAATGGAAATTTGGGATTACAGTATAATATACAAAAATATGTTATATATATACGAAACCTTAATGTAGTGTGTGTAGGTTTGTGAAGCATAATAGAAAACCCATTTGAGAGAAAGAGGAGATATCGCTCTCTAGCACACCATCAACGCATGTTAAATTGACGAATCAATCGTTGTAAATCCCTTAATCTTATAAATTGGATATAGGAATCTGGTTCTTTTAATTGGACTTTCAAATTCTTTCATCTACTAAATAATCTCTTATATGTCAAAATTTTCAGATTAAAAGTGGCATCCACATCAACAAACACGTACCCTACAATTGATGCAAATAAAAGAGAATAACTCTGAGATGGACCTTACAAAATTCAAGCGTCCAGATGAAGTTATATTTTTCATCCTCCGTTGTCATCATGTCCTCCATTCACTCTAACAGCGAAGGTCCCCGAAGACTATCTTCGAAAATTCTGAGGCACGACGAGGCAGTCCAAACCGACAACGCAGCTGTCTTTCAAAGCCATGATCCGCAATAGGATCGTGAAGCTGACAAAGACCATACTTCGAAGAGTGTTGCGTCTACCCATGAAGCTCACGTATAATCCCATGCCCTACGAAGCAAAATTGATTCAAGACCTCAAACAGATAGGCTATGAACTTCCACTGACGCACCACTCAACCTACCAATTGGGCGGGATCCTGCATCCCTCGAGGACATTATTTGGGCTCGTCAACAAGTGTTTGTCGCCTAAACATGTGGGATTCGACAGATGCAACATTAATGTCCTTCTAATCTTCCACAACACCGTCTTCAACAAGGAGATGGATGTGGTCAGCTTATATGGAATGACCTTGTGGACCAACTCCACATGATGGATAATACCGATAAGCCCAATGTCATTTCATACCTTCGGTGGTTCAGGCTTCTCATTGAGTAGTTCATGGAGGAACACCCGGTGATCGCAAGGCGGCCTAAAGCACCAAGCTACCCGATACCCAAGCTAAAATTCTTTCACAAGGCCAAGGACAATCCGAGAGGACCACAACCAACACCAATAGTATTCCCGGAAGCTCTGCTACGCCTCCCAAAACCAACGGACCCGATCGTCACGCCTATCACCGAGCTCACAGCGTTTCCGCTCCTATAGGTCAGCCCAACCCAGCTAAACCTAACCCTAAGCCGAGTGAAAGTGAGGGTCGAGAGCCATCACCAACTATGGAGTCATATGAAGCCACAGAGTCGGAGGACGACGATCGTCACACTTACGATGTGTCTGGTATAAGGCGCGAGGACTGCCAAAAGCAGCACCACAATCAATATGTTGCGTCCACCATGCCTTCCACGGTTGCCACCCCATCACTTACAGTCCGGGCTGAGCCAATAGGTACAAGAGTTGATTCGTTCGACTCCCGAGTAGAAGTCGTCGCGCATTGAGTCCAACGCGTACGCACAACCCAATCGACCACTCATCTAACTCCCAAAAGATAGATGTTCCAATAACTTCACAAGGGTACACGCATACGCTATCACCGCCTCACTCAAAGACAAGAGATATTGAAAAAGGTGGTCCACAACTCCTGACCACCGCCCCTACTTTGATCACAATAGGTCAAGTGTCCACTATGCCCATGCCTTTTTCCCATTTTAGGACACATAGACCTCTCTCTATATCTCACTGACCTAGACAGAGCCTCCATAGACGCGTCCATTCCAAACGTGCTTTGAGGATTGGAGAGAAGTTCCTCCGCTGCAACATCGAATACGACAACGGAAACGGGCCATCCACTCGAGTCCATAACGAGTGTGATGCCAAGGGGAAGTCTAAGTGAGCCCGGATTGGTGATTCCCACTGCAGGTCTCAGTGCCCCTGCAACAACGATCATAGTGACACTAGCCACATTGGTGTCACAAGGACCGATCGAAAATCCTACCCAAGTAAGTGCAGGCCACTCATCGTTTCCCTAAGCGTTAAAATGGCCATCGATGCATTGACCCTACATTCGAAGAAAATATATTTGGGAAAGTGCGTACGAAGATAGAAACTGCCTTATGAAACAAAGGAAAGGCTCCGTGACAATCGAACCACCTCCTCCACCACCACCACCACCTTCCCCACCTACCACCTCACCCTAATCGTACACCATGCCTGTGACCCAACTATACGACATCCTACTCTTCCGCCTTCTCTCCATCGAGAACCCTACAACAGAAGAGCAAATCTACTCCAGCGCATCCGCGACCATCCTGAACCCCACCGACCACAACCTGATGCTATAACTCCTCACGCCCAAAATCCCGACACGACGACGCGGGGGATTCGAATCGTCCTGAAGGAGAGAAGAGGCAGAAGACAAACATGGGTGGACGTGGACGAGGCTAATGAAAGGGTCAAGGCACGTCTACATCACAAATACCCCCCACCTACAACATCTTCATCTAAACAACTCACCTTACCAATCAGCCACCGTTCACACACCACCACCATCCACTTCCGCACAAACCACCACTCAACCTACTACACCACCACCACAAGACCCCAAAAAAGGCCCAATATAACCAACAGAGGCTCCACAACAATCCACTTCATGGGACTTCAACCCCCACCCTTACCCCGAGGAGTACATCTTAGAGGAGAAGTGAAGAACAGAGCCGACACTGAGGAAATCATCTGCAAACGCTTAGAGAATGTCAGATTCTTCTTAAGGAAGACGGTGGCAGACCTTTTCCTCATAGATCTCGAAGAGAAAGATGAAGGGGTAGACCACAAAAGAGATCTCCCAGAACTCATCTTGCTCTCGCATCAACTATCAGAGCTAGAAGCAAGGAGTCTAAAGAAGGTAGAGACTGCCTGGGAGAATAAGAGGATCAAGGCCTCCTATCTAGAAGACTACTATCCGAAGATCTGGAGAGCGGATCATAAAATAGGAAAGGTCAACCAACTTAAAATTCGAGGTATGTCTCACCGTAAAGGAGCAGATGGGGGCTTCCAACATATATACATGCTCACCAATTTCGCCAATGTCCCAAGAGGACTAATGAAGGAGCAGTGCATGCTACAGAAGACGAAGCCCCCATCTTCGATCTCGTAGAGGTGGACAACACCATCGGAAGGTTCCCGAGTGCCATCTCATCAAAATGACAAACAAGAGTCGAGAAAGGCTTACAGAGGCCGACCTTCTATTCTTCCCTCTCGGAAAGGTCTACCAGATGTTCTACATGTTCCGAAAATTCATCCTGAATACCTTCAAATGCAGAGCAGGGTACGAATGACTCAAGCGGTACATGTTGGGGTTGGTCAAATTCTACACCGCCCAAGACTTTCAAATACCGTTGGAAAAAAATGAAAAAAGTCAACTTGATAGAACCACTCAACTGCAGTAAAGAAATAGAATATCACGGAGAAAACAACATCTTCCTGGAGCTATAGCTTGCGGTCACCTACTTTCAACTTAGTATGCGCCAGATGCAAGCATTCATGGTCAGAAGTCGCAAAGTTCTTTCACGGAACTTTGAAGATAATTCGTGATAAACTGAAGAAACGCCTCGAGACACTGGAGCATGGCAGACTCTCCAAAGATCTAAGAGTAGGTGAACCTCCTCTGATTGAACATATCTTAGACGAAATCAAGATAGGCTGGATCTAATGAACAACATCAGACACTACGAGGTCATTCTAGGATTTTGTCAATCCTTCTTTGCCAACACAAGCCAAAACAAAGCACAAAATGGAAGTAAAGAAAATGGGAGCAATACTACAACGAAAGTACAAGATTGATAAGAAACGCTATATCCACAAGTGTCGTCGAATCAAGCGAAATCCACGTACTTTAAAGACCGAAGTTCCTCTCGTGTACGCCTCTCCAAAATTCAAATCGAATTCCCCAATCCATACACAAGGTTGAACTAAAATAGGGGGAGTTTTGCCACTATCAAAGCGAGAGATGAAACACTAAAAGAGGAGATTCTCCAACATAGTTTATACACAAATGAAAATTCTCCAAGATCCGCCAAAGCAACTTTAAACACCTTTCGACATTTGCGAGATGAGCTTCAAGAAGAGATTAATAAGAAGATCTGATGCCGAGAAAATAAGATCAAGAGATGGTGAGCTTGAAGATTTCCAAAATAAGGGAGATCACAAGGCAAGACAAAGGACAATATTATAGGACTCATAAAATCACATTGTTCCCTACAAAGATAATTGGTGCTGAATCGAATTTTTCGGCGAAAATGGCATTCAGGGTCACACGATGTTGATAATAGTATTCGGGTTGCTACTATTAGGCTTTCGATCTGAAAACTGATCGATCGATTCATTAGATTTCGCATATTAAGATTAATCGGAAATCCCCTTTGGTTGTTCTTCGTGATATTCGACAAAATTCTCAAAAATTCGACATGTTTTGGTGTTTTTGTGGTTAATCGAGTGTTTTTCGATGAAGATATAAGTGTTTCGATCAATAACCAAGGCCTAATTTGAACAATTTTAGGGATCGAAAATTTTGTTTTCGGTGAGTTTCTGATAGTTCGTCAAAATTTACGATACACTAGATACCGAAATAATTTTCGATACTTGAGTTCGAAAATTATGCGCCATTTCTTTTTTCGCAACATACACTTCGAGAAATTTTTTGCATCCTCCATATCGAAACCAAGGTTTGTTAGACACATATCAAAAATCTTTTTCGATGATAACCGTATTGAAAAACATCGACCACATATACTACATATCGAAAAACTTACTTGCCATTACATATTGGAAATAAGTTTTGCGCAAGCACATAAGGATATCGAACTTATAAGCGGAATAGAACATATCAATAAGTCCCAATTCAGCATATCGAAAAACCTCTCATCAAATATCGAATATCAATTAATAAGCTCATATCGAAAATTATTAATTAGTATTATTTTTTGATAATTCATTATTTTTTATATATATAATATTTTTGATACACATATCGAAAAATATTTATTAACAAAATTATTTGAAAAGTTTGGAAAATTTTCGAAGTCTTCGACATCACGTCAAAATTTTTCGGTACACACCCAAAAGTTTTCGACACCTAAAATTTTCGAAAGTTTACAATATTCCTTGATATACCAAACTTCTCGGCCCTGAAAATTTTTTAAGCTAATTTTTTTTCCATATAGTTTTCGATATATACCCCCTGTCAAATTATAGAAAAAAATTTTGTAAAATTTTTTAAGTCTTCGATATCACTTTAAAACTTTTCGGTACACACCAAAAAGTTTTCGATACCTAAAACTTTTGAAACTTCACAATGTTTCTTGATATACCAAAGTTTTCGACACTGAAAATTTTTAAAGACATTTTTTTAAATCATATTGTTTTCGACACATACCCCTGGCACATTATAGAAAAAGTCTTGCAAAACAAAGTATTCGACACATATTTAAAACTTTTCGGTATACACCAAAAAGTTTTCGATACTTAAAATTTTTTATACTTCATGATATTTCCCGACACACCAAAACTTTTCGGTACTGAATCTTGAAAAGGAAAAATTTTCGATAAACATTTTCAAATCCACAAAACCCGTCAACGATCACATATCCAACGCAAAATTAAAACTAAAACTATTTATTAATTCTATTCCTGAAACTTCAGAGATGAACTTTAACGAGAGTAATTTTATTGAAAAAAATTTCCTTTTGCAAAAGGAATTTAAAACCATGCGACGTGAACGTAGACATGAGCGTAAGGTTAGCTAGTGCACTTGAAACAATCTCTAGTCTTGAATCCAGATTAGCTATTTCAGAAAGTAACGTTGGTGTACTAACTACGAGCCTAAATTCTTCTAAGCTAAAACGAACTCAACTTATAAGCCAAAATAAGACTCTAAGTGAGTTAGATTGCAGATTAGCCAATAATTACAAATTGCATAGTTAGGAGTTTAGAAGACCGGAGTAGTCATACATGCCATTTAGATAACATGCGTGCGAAAATCCCCAATCTCGAATCTCAGATAGAAAAACTAAAAGCTAATTAGTGAACTAACAAATAGTTTCAAAAGTTGTGAACTTGAACACAAGAATTTGACTGATTTTGAGCAATTTGCGGGGTAGTTGTAATCTTCTATTTGAGGAACTCCGTAAATTGTACTAAAATTAAACATTTAGAAGAGATTATTGCGAAAAAGGGTCAAACGAACCAAAATTCCTCTAAAGACTTAGCGTTCAGTGGAGGAAATAATCTCCCTTCTCAAAAACCTACATCTTTTTTGGAAATTCCAGAGGTTATCATTAAAGTAGCAAAGTTAAACGCATCTCTCGAATAAAAAAGAGTATGTTTCCAAGCGGAAAAGTAAAAGCTTTTGGAAGAAATTTCTATACTAAAAACTCTTCGTCCTTAATTGTCTTAAATAATCTTTCCAAAGAAATATCCTCTTTTGAACAGGATAAGGCAACACAAACACACGCGTCTATTTCTAAAATGGAAAAGCTTTTTACTAATAAATCTAAGTCAACGGTGACTAAAGCTTAAAATGCAAATATGCATTCCTAAGTCACCTTCGACTGAAGATGAAGTGATAAGTAAACGCAAAGTACTTACAATTGTAAAGACACAAACAAAAATTAGTAGGGAGAAAGGAAAATCTACATACTTTTCAAAAATTAAGGACGAAAAATTTAAAGATTTTCCTTCTCCTACTTCTATTAAAAATGAAGCTTTTAAAGAAAAAGTTCCAAGTCAAGCAAGTGAACTCCTCTAAGCTTAAAAACTTTCTCATTCTTCTAAGAATGATAGAAATGGATTTGCTTATCCATTTAAAAATGTTCATCGTTTTAGTAAGCAAAATTCCACCAAAATTCATCATCATGATGTGAATCGTGTGAGTTCTTCATGCAAGAAGAACATATCATCTACTAATGATGCTTATAATTCTATATGTTCTTATTCATCATGAAATATCTATTTAATATTAAGTCTGAGAACAGCTTATGCGACTGACTTCAGAGAAAATTTTTAAATCTTCTCCGAGACACACATTCACAACGCTGAAAAATTTGCTCATAAACGGATTCCTAAGTCTACGACTAAGTTGATAATCCCAAACAAAACAGGGTACTTAATAAACATTTATTGGATGATTTATGATCAAATATAAATTTGACATCATCTATGCCTAAATTGTTTTCTGCTAACAAGGGAGACCCAAATTCAAATGGGTACCAAAGTCCCGAAAATGTTTTGCATATTCTAAGCGTGGTTGGTATCTCGAATAGTTGTTCCACACCCATGACTGGTATGCATCGTGAACAACTTCCCAGCATGTATGGTGTCTCGGTTTGCTCCACATACATGACTGGTACGCGATGCGAGCAACCACACCCGTCCCTCAAGTATAGAAATTTAACGTAGTGACTCCACATACATGACAAAGGGAAGAGCCGTCGAGCGACTACAACTACACTTCAACGAGGTACATTCTAATTATGTGTATGTTAAAAGAAACTCTTTTATATTTTACATTGCGTATATATTTTAAATATGCATTTTCTAGACTTTAAGAGATTTTAAAATTCAAAATGCATATTATGCACGGAAATAATTAATACCATTTTTTCTAGTTTTTAAATGAGCTTAATTTGAGGGGAAGTTACTCTTTTATTTTGTGGAGGAGTTAACCTTATACTTTTTTAGGGGGAGCAAACTTTTAATGGCATAAATTGAGGGAAAGAGATTCGTAATTTTTTCAATCTGACTAAGCATCTTTTGAGGAGGAGCAATTTTCGGTACCAACTTATCGAAAACCCCATCCCCCACCATATCGAAAACCTTCCATTCGCGAACCTCTCGTACCGAAAACCTTCTCCATTTCCAAACCTCACACCTGCAACCTTATATATATATACAATATAATAAATTACATATATTACTAATATATATAATATAAAATACAGAAAATAAAAAAACAGATAGAAAATGGGAGAATAAAAACTAAAGATGGAGAAAAAGAGAAAGAGAAAAAGAAAATCGCCTCTCATGATCACACTTCATGGATACTTCCTCCGACATACGTAAGACGGACTTTAAGGAAGAATATCGAGCTTACAACGGTCTACTCTTTTCATAAGGCAACGATGGCTGATAGTGCTAACTCGTTCGCTTCAATCGACCTGCTCCAGAGTTGCTGATAAAAATGAAGCATCACTCATCACTTTCTACCGGATGAATCAATACTTCGTTCCCATGATTCAGTCAAACCCAATTGAATCTAACCCCACATTACGGAGAACCAGTCAAAATTTTGCAACAATAGCCACCTCACCTACGTTACCCGAACCCAACGATACATATGCCTTCGGTGATGATTTGGAACCTTTTGAAGCTACATAAACCCGTATCTCACAAATTATTCTAACCAAACCCCATAGGTACATGTGTTATTCTAATTAACTCACGGGTAGAAGTCGTCACATTAGGTACAATGGCGTGTGCACATCCAAGCCTTACCCATTATTCTGTCTCACAAAAGAAAGGTTTTTCAAAAATCACGGGGAGCCACACATACTATCACCACATCACTCAGAAGCGGGAGATACTGAATTAAGTGATAATTAGCCCCACACGACACTTCTTTGTGCACATCGAGTCTAGTGTGTCCTCATTTCCTATATTTTTTAATATTTTCTAGGACACATACACTTTTAAAACACATAGTCTTTGTGATCAAGTTATAACTTCCGTATACATGTCATTCTTAGACATGCTTCGAGGATTGGAAAGAAGTCATGTCGTTGCAAAAACAAAACAACAACAATATCATGCCATCGTCTACGAGCAAAGATCATAGATAAATTTAACGGGATGTCTACGTGGCCACGATTTCTTACACGACAGATCGAATTAGTGGCTCCGTCAGGTTATTACCAAACCTGAGTTCCTACGACGCCCACCAATCATATCCTCTTGTCCCGACGATGCAATCATCTTGCCAAACCAACTCCCCATTTGACACATCGCCATGACGATCTCTCCAATGCGATCTTCATGAGGGGTGTAATAACAAAGAAATAAGTAAAGAAAATGGGAGCAAAACCACGACGAAAGTGCAAGATTAATAAGAAACACTAAATCCACAAGTGTCGTCAAATCTAGCGAACACCACGTGCTTTAAAGATCGAAGGTGCCGCTCATGTACTTCTTTCCTTAATTCAAACCGAATTCTCCAATCCTAACAAAAGGTTAAACAAAAGTAGGCGGAGTTTCGCCACTAGCAAGGGGAGAGATGGAACACAAAAGAGAAGATTCTCCAACATAGTTTATACACAAAGGGAAATTCTCCAAGATCCGGCAAAGCAACTTCAAACACCTTCCGAAATTTGTAAGACGAGATTCAAGAAGATATTAATAAGAAGATCCGATGCCGAGAAGAGAAGATCAAGTCATACTAAGCTCGAAGATTATCAAGAGAAGGAGAAGGAGGAGACTATTAGGAGCCTAGAAATCGCATTATGCCCGACAAAGATAATCCATGCTGAATTGAAGATTGAACAGAAAGGGACAGATTATTAGATATATATATTATTGTGGTCAATAATTATAATTATCTTTGTTATTTATTTACAAATTAGAATAGGTCAAAGACCTTGGGTCTATTTGTAATAAGGGCAACTTAGGGTTATGCGTAATATACCAAAATATGTGTTATATATACTAAACCCTAATGCAGTGTGTAGGTGTGTGAAGCACAATAGAAAATGCATTTGAGTGAAAGAGGAACCGCCGACTCTAACACACCATCCACGCATGCTAAATCGCTGAATCAATCGTTGTAAATTCCTTAATCTTATAGGTTGCATATAGGAATCTAGTTCTTTCACTATCTTTCAATGTCAAGAGAGCATTTGCCTTCCTTCTTTGAATAATCGAAACATGGAAAAACTTGGTATTTTTATTCCCCCTCCTTGAGTCATTAAACCCTTGATTTTTGTTTCCAAAATATTTCTTCCTGTTGGTAAGCCATGTGAAGCTCAGTTTTAAGATATTTCCACCTCTCCCAGTCTCTTGCTCCCCATCATCTATGAGCTTAGACATGTTAGCATTAATATGTTGAATTGCGTTTCCAGAATCGATCTCCAAGGTTCTACACCATTTCAGCAACTCCACTCTGCAGATTTTAAACTTTCGTGTAAGTTGGTAATGAGGATTTCCAATTATGGGGGTTGACCAAGCATGTGCTATCACTTTAGAATTTAAGGGTTATCGATCCATCTGAGGTCAAAATTAAAACGTTGTTTAGGACATGTATCCATTTGGAAGAACTGAAAATTCGGTCTAGTCTCTCATCCACACAGTCCTCCCCAATTCGGTTATTAGTCCAAGTGAATCTTCTTCGTCCAAGTGAATCTTCTTCGATAAATCCCAACTCACTCATTCCCATCTCACCAAGGACGAGTTGAACATATGCATACTTGCTTCACCTTTGACTACTCCACCTTGCTTTTCATTCTGGGATATAATTTCATTGAAATTCCCCTATGCACCAATGACTACCTCTTACTTCTTGGATCAGATAATGGAATTCTTCTTTTCTTTCATCGGCACAGTTGCTACTATGCACAAAGATGAGGAGCTGGTCTTGAATGCATTGTATCCTGCAGCATATTTCCATACATAAATTGGTAGATGTAATAGTGACCACTATAACTTCATGGCTCTTGCCCACAAGAGAACCCTCTTTGCTGCCCACCAGATCAAATAAATGCCATTTATCCTGAAATTTCAGTTGTTTGCAGACCATCCCAACAAATTTCCTTTTCCTTTTAATCTCACTTAGGAAGACAAGTGACTCTTTAATATGTGAAATTGTAGAGGGCCCTCCCAGAGCTCTACAACTCCACATAATAACACTCATTTTGGCTGGTGGATTCAGTCTTTACTTGTACACCTTAAAAATTGCTATGCGATTATCCTCCTCCTTTTTCGTAGAGGTATTTGTTTGGTCCTCATCTACGAAAGCATTCTTTTTGTCATCTCTGCTTCTTTCCAGTCCAACAACCCCTTACTGCTCACATTGAGAGATATCTAATTGCATGAATCTCCCTGTGTTCGGGTCTTCTATTTCCTTTCTTTCAGGTCTTGGTCTTTGAGGGGTTTATGTCGATTTCCTTCGTGGGGCTTCTTGTTTTCGGCGGTTCATCACTTGTCCTGCCCCCGTCTTCCATCCTCTTATCCCAGTGAGACTGAGAGTTAATAGCATATACCACTTTCATTGTTGTATCTCCAGCCAATTGGGAGCCACTATGTGAATTCTACTTATCAACTATCCTCTTGACTTATTTTGGTCCATGTATATCCGCTAATTATCCCCTCCTCATTGTTTTTATCTTGATTGAATGTGCATCCTTGGTCTAGAGGTTGGGACTCTGGGACAACCTCATCCTCTTGAGGAACTAGCATCTTCTTGGTCCTCTAAGCTCTTTGAGCTTGATTTGCTTGTGTGAGGGACCATCTTTACTATTTATAGCTTCCGCATATCCATTCCCCCAAACTGCCCAGGAATTAGCTTTCCTTCCTTTGCTGCTTTGGAACACCCCAGACTTGAGCCCATATTTCAACGAAGTGGAAATCTTGCCTCTTGGTATTGTTTCATCGTCCCAATGTTTAAGAATGATGTATTGTTTATCAAAAGTACACTGCATGCCTTCCAGAATTGCTATATTGTCTTCTCGAGAGTTAAGATAAAGTGGAATGTTAGTTCCCAGTTCCACCACCGAAACTTTTCCTTGGTCGGCCATATCGAATGCAAAATATTTTTCAATCCCAGAAATCTAACACGCTTTTCACCGAATACCTTGCCTACAATGCTTCGATCACATACCGCTTTGCTATACATAATATCTTTTTCTTCCACAAGTATCCAGCTTTTTCATCATCTGTTGGTGTGATATTTTCCATGAGCCCCGCAGTGTCCTCTGTCATGTAAGAGCTTGACATACCTTCCATTCTGATTTCTATTCCAGTAGCTCGACCAACTCCTGCAAGACAGGAAAGGAAAACAGAAGAAAAAAGGTTAATGTTAGAATAAGAGTGAATACTGGTTTTGGTTTATGTTTGCCGTGGTTTGTGTGTGTGTGTGTGTGTGGGGGGGGGGCCGGGGGGGGGGTTTATAGGGGTTTAGAGTTTTCTCCTTGTTGGATTTTTGGTGTAGGGATAATAAGTGTCATAGTGTGGGTTGTGAGGGTTGGAACTGCGAGTAAAAAGTCTCCGCCAAGAAAGGAAGAGGAGAGGATGCTCTACTCGATAGAGAGAGAAGCTTGAATTGCTCACTATCATTTCAAATAGTACCTTCTACAGGAACATACTCTAATAGATGAACATACATACACAGACTCGAATGGACGCTGATAGGAAACAAAATAGCAATTTGTGGCTGATATGATCCTCGACCGAGGCCGTCATGTCCACGACCACAGTTGCTTTGTTTTTCAGATCATGGAGTTGAGGCATATTCCGATTCAAAATTTGCTTTTTCGTTCTTCTTTATGTTGGTGTTGGATCGTAGATTTTGTGTTTTCTGTCCGAGAACAACCTCATTTATCGCTGACTAATTTTATTTATTTTGTTCTCTTCTAAAGTTGCATCATTGCTCCTTCTGACGCTGTTGAAACCAAATTAGGAATGATATATATGGGCTTGTTGCCCCACTTTATACATATTACTCGCTTGATCATAGTTGATAGTGTCCAAATGTATTTTATTTTAAGTCTTAGTCTTATACTTTAACTTTACGGGAAATATCTCTAAATTGTAGAAATTAGTGATTTACTTATTGTAATGGGCTTTTAGGAGCCCAAAGTATCTTATACCATAATCCAATGGTATAAATACTAAAATCGTACACTTAAACAATTAAGAATCATATTATCAAAACTTGAGCCGCTACAGTACCTTAAACGTGATCCAAAAACACACTTACACACACTTAAGGTTTTAGCGCGTTATCCATTGATTCTTCATCAATCTTGTTGCTAGTTAGATGTTTTGAGACCTGCAAGTGGTATCAAAGCCTAGCGTGACAGATTGAAACATGTTTTCACGTTTGGATTTGAAAAAATTTTGCTGGGTTTATCGAGTTTTTAAGTTCGAAGTTCATCAAAGTGTTTTTCAACATTTTCGAGCGATTCTTAGCCCATTTGGTTATTTTTTGATCTTGTTTAGTGTAATAGGACTTTTTCGAGAATATTTGTGAAAAAAACCCAGAAATTTTCATCAAGTTTGAGTAGTTTTTGAGCAATTTTAAGTTCAGAAAGTTTTCGCAAAGGTATTCGTACTCACTGCGAAAACTAATGCGAAAACCATTGCGAAAACATGTTTTCCCAGTGTCAGTAGCAAAATCATAATTTACGCTGCGAAAACCCATATTTTCGCAACACACGTTTATTATGCTAAGAAAACCTAAGTTTTCACAACGATCGTTACTCTCCGAAATCCCGGGTTTTCGGATCTCACTGCGAAAACCTATTTTCGCACCTACAGTAACTCACATCCGAAAACTTCAGTTTTCGCAATTTACGTTTCGAAAACCTCAGCGCACCTCACTGCAGAAACCGGTATTCGCAACAACGTAAATAGTCAAGGGCATTTCTGTAATTTCACACCTTTCATAACACGTTTTCCTAATAGACTTTTCGTAACAAGTTTTTTGCAAACACACTACGAAAACTTCAATTTTTACATAAGTGATTTTCGCAACCCGGTTCTCACAAAAACGATTTTCGCATTAAAATTCTTTCCAAATCTAACCTTGATAAACTCTCAAACTTCAAAAAATCCAAAGTTCTCTTATTCCAACTCCAACAGTTTCAATCACTTCACGTCTAAACGATAACCACCTATCTCTTGAAAATGGACAACATAGCCATGGGTAGTGACCTTAGGCCACGCTTGCTCCGACATGTTGAATTTTCCGTATAGAGAAACAGATTCCCGCACTTCATCAAATCTAAGGATCTTGGGAAATACATACTCGCCTCACTCAAGGAAGGATCCGCCCAATTTTTTACGACCATTCCGGGTGATGCAACCACCAACCCTCCAGTGCTTCCAAACCGGGTGCTCAAGACACCATCAATGTACACTGACACTGAGGTGCTAAGAGCAAAAGCTGATCTCCACGTTGTGAACTATCTTCTGCAGGCCATCCCAAATGATATCAAGTGACAGTTCGATGCTCTTTCCACCGGGAAAGAGATGTGGGATGAAATTCACAAGATGATGCAAGGCACAGAAGTTGGAGCCCTAGCCAAGATTGAAAACATTCTTGAAGCCTATGACACGTTCAAGGCAAAGACCGGGGTGGAACTTAGAGACACATATCAGAGGTCTGTCACTCAAGCGAACGACTTGAAGAAAATAAACGTTCACAGAACTAACATGAAAGTAAACATCTGATTCCTGACATCCTTGCTCCCCGAATGGAAGAGGATTGCTACCTTGATCAGAAAAAACAAGGAGATCCACGTGCTCGACATCCACGGCATCTATGAAAGCCTTGCACAACATGCTGATGACATCAACGTGATAGAGAGCAACAGGAAGGGAAAGGAAGTGGCCGATCCACTTGCCTTAGTAACCGACATCAGCACGAAGAGGAGCACGAAATCCTCCAAAGGAAAGCCGGTGAAGCTCCTTAGCTCCTTGGAGGACGATAGCTCTGGCTCTGACTTTGATCCTGAATTTAGAGACTTTGAGAAACATATGGCCTTCATGACGAAGCTCGTGAAAAAGAAATTCTTCCAAAATAAATTGACATCATCTGCTAACATACAAAGGACTTCCTCAAATTCCAAACAACCACAAGCAGCTCCTCCACACATCGAGCCCAAGAATGCCTCCGAACCAACAAAGTGCTACAATTGTGGCAAGATTGGGAGTTGGGCTAGGTTTTCTACTTCCCTAAGAAGAGAGATGAGGAATACTACGCTAAGAAGCTACAACTAATAAGGCAAAATAAGGCGGGTTTGGTCTTGATGGCTGAGCAAGACCACTGGCTCGAGGACACCTTAGACAGTGATCCTGAGAACGTAGCTCTAATGGCATTTGTTGAGGAAGCCGAGCAGGAAGTGGAGGAGAAGGAGCTCGAAGCTTCGGAAAATGAAGAGGGATCATTCAATGGGAATGAGGTAGAAACTATTGACCTTAACGTACTTTCAGAGCTTAAAAGAAAGTATAAAGCGTTCCGTAAAGAACAAAATTACGTTAAGTCCTTAGAGAGCAAGTTAGCTAATGAAACTATATTTGCTACTGCTCAAGAGAAGGTCATTGTCTTAGAAAACTGCTTAGCTAAATCTGGGGCTACAGTCTGTGCTTTGACCGAACGAGTCAATGAAACTGAGCAAGTTAAAGATAACTCTATAGATCACAAAAAGACTATAGAGAATTAGAGGCAAGATTAGAAAATAACCATCAAAGCTTGCTCAGAAACTTAAGAGATTAACATACTCTTAGTTGTCAGCTAGAAGTTGCACAAGAAAGAGTATCAAGTCATGATATACAAATAGAGAAGCTCAAAATTTAAGTTCTCAAACTCACTAATTTGAAAACTTGTGAAAGCGAGCGAAAAACCAAAACTAGCGAGTACAACCTTGCAAATGAGGAAAGTAGGCAATTAAACTCTAAGATTAAAAGTTTAGAGAATATTCTTACGAAGAGAGGACAAGCCGATCAAACCATTTTCCTAAATAAGCCCAAGGACACAAGATTTTATAATCCACGAGAAGGCATATGTTTAGGAAAAGGCCCCTACCTCTTTACGACATTAAATATTTAGTTCTAAACATACCTAATCTAATGCCCTTAAAGAGAGCATCAAATGTAGATGCTCTCGAGGAAGAAAAGAGAAGTGTGAAGCTAAAGCAAGAGCTGAAGTTCGGTTTGATTATGCTGGATTGAATGATAGTTACAAAACGAGGGAAATCTCTTCATCTTCGGACCGTCTACAGGAACTCAAAAGAAGGATGCTAATTTCTTCTCTAAAAACAAGTTACCCTTATCTAGTGTTCCTGTTTTTACATCTATTTTGAATTCATGTAAAAAGACTTCCTCATGTTTCAGACCGTGTTGCTGCTTTCTCTTCTTTATTTTCAAAATCTGGCATGTAAAGACTATTATGCATATTAATACCTATGATTGATGTTCTGATTCAAATGTCAGTATTTCCAATCATATGAATGCATCTCTTAAGAAAACTAGAAATAAAGTACCGTCTCCTACTAAGTTAAATTCCAAATTTGACCAAAAGGTTGATCGTACTCCTAAAGTGTCAAAGCACACTAAATCTAAGGCCAAAGCCAAGGTTTTAGACATTAAACAGATCCGGGTTACCAAAAGGGAACTCATATCAAGCAGGAAGCTTTGCTACCCCTAGAAATAAAAATGATATGGGTTCTTAAGTCTAAAGTAAAGACAAGTAATACATCTGAAACAAACTTAGTACTCAATCATCAAAGAATGCGTTCAAAGTAACTTCTCCAAACAAGGGAGGACCCATTCTTAACGGGATACCTAAAACTCTGTAATTTGTTTGCAGATCCATCATGTGTGGTACCTTGATTCTGGTTGTTCCACACACATGACTGGAAGACGAGAGCCGCTGAGCAACTACATTGAACGCTTCGGTGGTCAAGTGCGTTTCAGGAACAGTCACCCCATGCCATTCTTCTACGCGGCGATCTCATCCATGACAATTTAATAATCAAGGATGTATCCTTCGTTGACGGCCTAAGCCACAATCTCTTCAGCATCGGACAATTTGTGATAAAAGATATTGTCAATTACCATGCTGAAGGATGTAACATTAGTGATGAGAACGGAAAGGAGCTTCTTACTGGATCACGACCATCAAATCTCTCCACTATAAATCTTAGGACCGTTAGACCTTCAACTGCAATCTATCTGTTATCAAAGTCTTCCCTACTTCAAAGCAATCTTTGGCATCAACGACTATCCTACTTAACCTTTATAATGTTAAACCAACTACACTCAGACAAGCTAGTCACATGACTACGGCGTTAAAGTATCACAAGGAGCATTTACGCTCTGCGTGTGAAATGGGGAAGATGAAGAAGTCATCACACAAACAAAATAGGTCGCCTCAACCTTTCGAACACTAGAACTACTACACATGGATCTATGTGGACCAATGAGAATTGAGAGCATCAGTCGACGTAAGTACGTCCTCGTGATTGTAGATGACTTCTCACACTATATATGGACAAGATTTCTACACACAAAGTTCGAGACACCTTACTTCATCACTGCTTTGGTGAAGACAACTTAGAATTTGCTGGGATGTAACATTCGAGTAATCCGCACAGATAACGGCACTGAGTTCAAGAACAAGATGCTCAGTGATTTCTACCAAAAACTCGGGATTACCCAACAATTCTTAGCTGCTAAGATTCCAGAACAAAATGGAGTAGTGGAAAGACGAAATATAACTTTAGTGGAAGTAGCCCACACGATGGTGATCCACGCACAACTTCCCCACTTCCTTTGGGCCGAAGCAGTCAACACAACCTACTACACCCAAAACAGGACAAGCATTCAAATAAGATTTGGAAAGAATCCTTACGAATTGATCAATAATTGAATACCCAACACATGGTATCTTTGAGTCTTCGGATACAAGTGTTTCGTTGCAAATGATAGTGAAGACCGACGCAAGTTTGACCCTAAAGCACACGAAGCAGTGTTCGTAGGATATTCCACAACCTCAGAAGTGTATAGAGTCTACTTCAAACACAAAAGAATTGTCATGGAAAGCACCAACGTCACTTTTGATGAAATGCCAACGATGGCTTCTGTACAAATCAGTCCAGAACCCCGACTTATAAGAGTGTTTACTGAAGATCAACACAGTTCTACACCCGTGGAAGGGACATCCTCATCAAAGCCACTGAGAGACGAGTATCTGGACGCATTATTTGAACACTTCTACATCACTCCTCGCCAGCATATAGTCCCTCCACAAACCATTCCCAACAGTGATGCATCGGAACCACAAGTAGAACAACCGGGCGTGGCCGACGACACTCCTCAAATTCAACCACTAGACAATCAAATATACAACGAGAATGAAGAAAACAACAATCATGAGGAAGAATAAGTAGACCCCCTAATAGATATCTCCACTTCGCATGAATAGAGATCGTAGATCCACAACATGAAGAAAATTTCGTACAACCTCTCCTACACGAGAGAAAGTGGACTCGAGCTCATCCTACATCTCAGATTACTAGAGACCCAAACTAAGGAGTGAACACACGATCTTCAAATACTCATGAAGGTCTATTGACATGCTTTCTAAGTCAGAATGAACCAAGGAAAATTGCCGATGCATTGTCAGATCCGAACTGGATAACGGCAATGCAAGAGGAATCAATCAGTTCGAGGACTAAAACAGATGAAGAGGGTGTCATTATCAGGAATAAGGCTTGATTAGTTGCCAAGGGTTACAACAAACAAGAAGGCGTCGACTACGACGAGACCTTTGCCCCTGTTGCACGGATCGAAGCCATAAGAGTCTTTCTTGCATATGCTGCCCACAAAAAATCCATTGTTTATCACATGGATGTCAAAACAGCTTTCCTAAACGAAGTCTTGAAGGAAGAAGTTTATGTGTCCCTGCCTGAAGGGTTTGAGAGTGAATCTCACCATGACCACGTCTATTACATAGACAAAGCTCTTTATGGACTAAAAAAGGCTCCTCGAGCTTGGTACGATGTCCTATCTGACTGTTTGGTCAAGTCAGGTTTCACAAAAGGAAAGATCGACACCACACTCTTCATCCGACGAAAAGGGTCAGACATTCTCCTGGTTCAAGCCTACGTTGATGATATTATCTTCGGGTCTACCAATCCAAAGTTGTGCGAGCAATTTGAAGACCTCATGAAGACTAAGTTCGAGATGAGCATGATGGGAGAGCTCAACTTTTTCCTCGGATTACAGGGCAAACAACTCTCGGATGGAATCTTCATCAGCCAATCCAAATACATCCACAACATCTTGAAAAGGTATGAAATGGGAAATTTCACGACAAAAAACACGCTGATATCCACCACGTTTCACCTTGACTCAGACCCTTCTGAGAAACCAGTCAACCAAACCACGTATCGGGGAATCATCGGCTCCCTACTCTAAGAAATTTTTCAACTACGCTAACTACATTTTCGAACAAACGCATTGAAAATTTTCCAACTACGCAAACGAACGTTATCAACACTTAGGAAAATTTTCAACTACGCTAACAATGTTTTCGCAAAAACACTTTGAGAATTTTCCAACTACGCAAACGAACGTTTTCGCATCAACACTTAAGAAAATTTTCAACTACGCTAACAACGTTTTCGCACAAATACTTTGAAAATTTTCCAACTACGCAAACGAACGTTTTCGCATCAACACTTGAGAAAATTTTCCACTATGCTAACAACGTTTTCGCACAAAAACTTCGAAATTTTTTCAATATGCAAACGACGTTTTCTTCAACTACGCAAACAACGTTTCCGCATTAAAACTACAAGCTAAACATTCAATCCTGGGACTTAGGAAATATTTAATACAAACAAATTCCAAACATCTAAAGTTATAAATCTACATTTTATCGAAAAAACCATAAAACTGGACATTTCTCTTTGATCATTGACTAATCGTTTTTATTTTATTTGTCCATATTTAAGAAGGATGGTCTCTTCATCAAATTCAATATACCCTCTGGACCAATGGATAAAAATCAAAATAACTTCAGGCTCGACCTTTCAACGTTCAAATAACTTTAGGATGGTCGTAATGGCCATCCTGAAAGGGCACCCGCTCTGGCCGATCTTCTTCTTTACAACAGTCCCCGAGGTCTACCTATAACAACTTTGGGGGACACTGAGGCAGTCCACTTCATAGAACTCTCTAAAGTTGAAGGACACAATCCACACTACAACCGTGGTACTCACAAAAACTATTTTCAGAAGAGTTCTCGGGTTGCCCATGAGCAAAGAGTACGAGCCTTCGCCCACCAACGCCGAACTACTACAAGACTTCAAGCGCGCCGGCTACGTCACTAAGCTAAAAAAGTGCTTCCACTACCAATTGGGTGGTATCCCTCACCCATGGAGGACGTTTTTTGGGCTCGTCAACAAATGCATGTTACCCAAACACATCGAGTTCGACATAAGGGAACGTCATTGTTGCGTAAATCTATCACGGGATCATTTTCAGCCGCAACGTTGACTATGCTCAGGTCATATGGAACGACCTTCTGGACCAGGTCATATGGAACGTCCATGTTGTTCCTTTATCTCCGGTGGCTTCCACTGCTGGTCAAATACTTCCTTACAAGCCATCCGGAGATACCACCACTGCACGACGCACGAAGCTATCCACCGCCAATACTCAGGTACTTCCAGAAGGCGAAGGAGACTTCATGAGAGCCTCTCTATCCACCAAGGCTGATACCAAAGGCTCTGTTGTGTCACGCAAACCCGAAGGAGTCCGCCATCATCACCTACCTTCGGGCCCACAAGATTACTGCTCCTACGACTCCGGCAGACCCAGTCAAGCCCAACCCCAGAGCACCCCGAGTACAAGCGAGGGTCGTGAGCGTTCCTTGACCGTGGAATCCTTTGAAGCCACAGAATTGGAGGATGAACAACTCCCAATCACAAACATTCGGCAACAAATAAGAACGAAGAGAATCCATGAATCACCAGCTTCATCGCTGATGCCCTCCACGGCTGACCCATTACCCACTACAAGCCGGACTAGCCCCATAGGATCAGGAGTCGATGTGTTCGACTCCCGAGTAGAATTAGCCACATCTAGTCCAATGGTGCACTCACTAACCATACTCGACCATTCATTCGTCTCCCAACATACGGATGTCTCACTTCATACACAAGGGGACCCGCATATGCTATCACCACCTCATTCGAAGGTGGGAGATATTGATACAGGTGGTTCTCAGCCCCGGACCACCGCCCTCTCCTTGTTCACATTAGGTCATGTGCCCACTTGACCTATATTTTCCCACCCTTTAGGACACATACACCTATCACATTAGGTCTTTGTGGCTTAACTGGAACCTCCATAGACGCATCCATTATGTATGTTCTTCGAGGATTGGAGGGAAGTCCCACCGCTGCAACATCAACTCCAACAGCAGTAAGGGCCGCTCGAACCTCATACGAGCGAGATGTCAACGGAAAGCCTAAGTGGCTCCGGTACAGTGATTACCTCCGCAAGTCTATCTGAACCTGCTACAACAACCGTAGTGACACGTCTCCCAATAGTGTCACAAGGATCGGTTGGAAGTCCTGCCAAAGTAAGTGCAGGCCACACATCGATAACGTTTTCCGATGTTGTGACAACTGAACACTTAGTGGCTCCGGTAGGTTATCTCAGCCGTATGTCACGAAGGACACCTTGTCTCAAACCGTTCAAGAGACTGTCAAGAAGGCCGATACAATTGTCCATTCTCTCGAAGAGAGTCGTTTGGGACGAATGAGCTCGATGATCGAACATGCCTTACGGGACAAGGGCAAAGCTCCTATGAAGGACGTCCCCCCACCACCACCTCCGCCACCATCACCACCACCTCCACCATCATCACAACCACTACCATCAACTTCCGCACCACCTTCATCCTTCGACCCACCATCATCATCCCAACCACAACAGGACACCACCCTCATAAATCCATTTACCGTACCCATCGACTACTTACCCAATGTCCTAGTCTCCTGACACCTCGAACTACCTACCCGCACCCCCGCCAAACAACGTCTCTTTGAGCTACTCGTCGATCGCTCAGAAGATCTACCACCACCAACCTGCCACGAAGAATCCTCCTGATCCAAGCAAAGACATGACGATCTCGACGGTCAGGATTATCCTGAGGGGGAGAAACGGCAGAAGACAACAATGTGTCGTGGCATGAGAATATTCCCGTTCGCCTTATCAAATCATGAGTGCTTTGGGGAGAGACATTTGTTGATAATTCCAAATAATGTCCTCCATGGGTGAGGGATCCCATTGTTCTGAAAGTTGGCCAGTGGTCAGCGGTGTCTTGTATCCCATCCGAAGCATGTCTTCTACTATATCCGCATCTTTCGATAAAAGGGTAATAGACTTCATGATGCGATAGATCGAGGACCATGGCCATAAGATTTTTGTCGATGATGACGTGCTTCTGGTTTATCTTGGTTGTGTAGGTCACGTCATCACCGCCAATGTGGCTCTTCATGCATCCCCAGAACTGCTGGAGATATACCATCTGAACTATTGCAGTCAAGGTGAGGGCTGGCCATAAGGGGTGTCCTTTGAGTATGGAAATAATGACTTTTTCGGGACATCGGAAGGTGGGTAGATCCAATTGATAGTTGTTGTCGTGAATAGTTAGCGAACCTTCAGAATGATAGATGTATGAGTATTATTGATGAGCCATTTCTGAAAAAAAAATGAATAAGAATTATTAGATTGGAATATTCAAATGCAAATTAGATTAAGCAACTTTTACTGTTGAAAATTTTTTGTCGAGGCGGAAACAGTGTTTCTGTGTATAACGAACGACTTAGAAAAATTTTGAAAATTTTTCCAAGTGTTTAAAGTGTATACAGTTTGCGGCGTGTCTTTATTCCTGTGAAAATTTATTCGAACGCTAAGTTTTGCGATCGAATAAAAACTTAACGAAAACTCTAGGTTTTCGCTGCTGAGTTTTGCAATCGAATAAAAATGTATCAAAAACTAAAGTTTTTCGCTGACTAGTTTTGCGATCAAATAAAATTTTGTCGAAAAACTTAACATAATTTTTCGCCGCGTAGTTTTGCGATCGAATAAAATTCGAAAAACTTAAAGTTTTCGCCGCATAATTTTGCGATCGAATAAAATTTTATCGAAAAACATAAGTTTTCGCCGCTAAGTTTTACGATCGAATAAAAACATATCGAAAACATAAGGTTTTTGCCGCTGAGTTTTGCGATCGGATAATACTGAACGAAAACTAAAGTTATTCGATGGTCTTGATTGCGATAAGATGATTTTCGACCTAAAATTTTTGAAATCAAACAGTAAATTCTTAAAAATGCGAATGACGATTCTCGGTAAAACATGAGTTAATCTGGACTCGTAATGGCCAAAAATCAGTTGCGAATCCAAATATGATGCATTTAATCAAAATGGTCGAATCTAAGCAAAGAAAATTGGATTTCTTCGAAAAATCGCGAAGTTGAGAAATATCTTCGAATGATTTGAAAAACTGTCGCGATTTGTGATTTTCGGAACAAAAAGATTAACTGAAACTGAATTTTACCTTCAAATTAGGCGAGTTTTTAACAGAAAATCCGAGGAAGATTAAGATTTTCGAAATCGCCGTTTGAAGCTTTTGAGAATGCGAAGAGTTTTTTGATCGTTAATGCTAGCCTGAGTAAGAGGTCTTCGATCGAAAAAAGTATGTAAATACTTTTCGATTAGGTAAAGTTAAAGTGTTTTGGGCCGTGAAAAATCGTTTTGGGCTTTCCTTAAAATCGAGTCTTAAAATTGTTAGGTCATATTTCATTAACTAACAATCAATCTAAGCATGAATTCTAGATACTCGAATAAGAAATCTCGAGAAATACCTTCGGTCGAATATCGAGTTTGAAGATGGAGAGAGAGAAACGATTAGAGAGTGGAAGTTTTTTATTGTATTTCTCTCTCTAGAATGTGAATTCAATACTTTTGCAATTTTTCTGAAGTTCTTGTATATTGATTTTTGTTGTGTATATGGTATATATACCTCTATACATTTTATATTTACAAGCTAGTCCTGCACTAACAAAAATATGAGCTACGCCCCTAATTACAAGGATAACTAATTAAAAATGCATAACTTCTGTTTCTTCAATTTCCCCCTTTGTGCTTGTTCTTTTTTAAGTTTCGTTTATCCTTGTCTGGCGTAGAACGATCTTCTCAATCCAAATGATGTCTCGTAGTGTCGGACATCATTCCTCAGCTCCAGTCATTCGTTTATAGCATATAGAAGCTCATTTAGGAGCGATGACTTTTCTTCTCCAAGGTCCTCAAAGATCATTTCTTCAGTGATCTCCGCCAACCTCTTTTCGATGTTCTTCCTCACGAGCTTCAACGTCCCGTTACAGAATTTTTGAACTTCAGACTTCATCATCGCTCTCGTCTTTTCAATAATTGGATTCGGATCAGTGATGACGAGGCCTTCCTCCATGTTAACCTTCTTCATATTATTCTCTACACCAATTTGAAGGTCGTGTGCAGTGTGGAACTTGATCTGCCGCACCATGAATCTCTTTAACCCCTCGAGTCCTTCCTTCTTGATGTAACCAGTGGGCGTCTACTATTTTCTTTTGTACATCAGAAACAGACGATACACTTCGTCTGGTGGAAGGAATGACATATAGCTTTCTTTTATCTCCTCTCGAGTATGGTCGTTGTCCGCTCGCTTGATGTGGTATATTCGGGTTGGATAACTTCCAATCGTGTACGATACTACGCCCACGAGTTGAAGGATAGGTGGCTTGTCCCTAAATTTCTTCTAAGTTGATCCGTTGGGATGCAACTTCGATCCGGACCAAGGTAGTTCAACAAGAAGATGTGCTCCATCTTCTTCCTTCCTAGTGAGAGATGCCCTGTAAATTCAGCTCATTTAGCTTCTTGTTGCGATTTGGAGCCCCCAAATCTGCTTCCTTAAATCTTCAATAAACGGAACTTCAATCCGTACATTCTCCCAAGGCATCTCGACTCTGACAGTCCCCTTTGATAAGCGAGGAGGGGAGTCGACTCGATGCCTGATCATCTGTGGCAGTTCGTGGAGTGCGGAGTTGTAGTTCTCGCTTTCTTGAAGTTCTTTGTCTTCAAGCAGCACCAAATCTACCGAAGCTTGTTGTAAGAAGTATCTGACGTTGGAAAGTCTGGCTTGAACTGCTTCCTCTGGTTCCCACTGCGTCAACCACTTCTTGTTTTAGATGTAATCATCTACGATCGCATGTGGATCGTAGATGACTGCTTCCAGTTGATTTTGGAGGAGGTTGGAGGTCGGGACTGGATTCGGACTTATGGGAGTGGGAGGTAGTGTTTGTGTGTGGGATGTGGTAGATGTAGTGGCTGTTTATTGGCGGGTAGTGGGTTGTGTGGTTGGTGGGTTGGTGGATGAACCTCCAGCTTCCCGAGTCGTTGTTTGCTTTTCTCGACTCTGACCACAATCGCTTCTTGTGGTCCTTTGCCGTTTCTCCCTCTCATGACGATCCGATCATCGGGATCGTCATGTCTTTACTTCGTGCTGGAGCTTTCTTCACGGAAACGTGTTTGGGCGGGCGGCTCGTTCATCTACTAGCCATTTGTAGAGACCCTCCTCAACTAGGGTCCTGGTCTCGAGGGCTAGTAGGTGAGAGATGAGGATGTCGTGAAGCTGGGTGATAAGGATGGTGTATGGTTTGATGAGAGAAGGTTATTGGGATGGAGTGGTTGAGGTGGGTTGTATGGGGGTGTGTATGGTAGTGGTTAGTGGTGGTGAGGATAGAGGTGTGGTGTGGACTTCGGACGGAACTGCCTCTGAGACGGTGCTTTCCTGGTATCCCGTCGGGAAGTCTCAATAGCTTGTAGTATCATGTCCATGAGTCGGTCTTCAAGAGAAGAGATGGCTGTGGAGAGGGCTTCTTGCAGTCGTTGCTCCGTCACGATCATGGGTGGAATGGGGCCAGGGAGGCGCTCTATATCACAACATCGGAGCCGCCTGGGAGAGGACTTCTGATGCCGGAACGTCCAAGGATATCCGTTAACAACCCAGAAGTCACCACTTCGGTGGGTTGGCCCATTGTTTGCTCCGAAGATGTCGGGGGTCAAACATTGCTTCCACCCAATCCTTGAGATCATACGGAATGTATCATCTCTATAGGTGTTGAAACAGATTCAATGTGAATCTGTGTGGTTGTCTGAACCGATGGTGGTGAAGGAGATGGCATCGAAGCCATTTATATAGAAGGAGATGCAGAAGGGGCAGAGATCTGCTGTCGGCGTGAGCCCATTCATTGTAGTCTGCATTCCTCATCAGACTTGGTGGCCTCAGGAGATTTGGCTTGTTGAGGGACACATTCGGGCTCAACAGCCGGTGTTTCTGTCTCCTGAGTCGCGGCTTCGGGCTCGTGTGTCACCACCAAGGATTCTCGTTGGAAGGGCACCGAGCCTGATCGGCTGACCGTACCATTGCCTCTGTGGTGGAATTTTTTTGGCAATAGTCGTGGTAGGCCTCGTCGGTGGGATTAGCCAGGCTTAGCAACTCCGGTGGGATCATAATCGGTTGAAGTGCTAGATCGGCTGCCTTCGGGTTATGAAAGAACCGCAGCCTTGGCGGTATATAACATCCAATGGGTGGCAGACGTGGGATCTCCGGATGTACTTCCATGAGGTGGGAGATCAGCATCGGGAACCATCGGACATACGGGAGAAACTTCGCCTTCGACTTTGTCTCCCTCTGACGCACTTGGTCCGCTAAGTCGTTCCATCTGAGCTAAGCCACGTCGTATTTTTCCTAGAAGACGACTCCGTGGAAGATTCGGAGGATCTTCCCGTTCGTCTTGTCGAAACCGAAGTGCTTCGGGGAGAGGCATTTGTTGATGATGCCGAACAGTGTTCTCCATGGATGTTGGATCCCACTGTTTTGGAAATTGGCCAATTTTGTCAGCGGTGGCTTATATGCCCTCCGAAACATATCCTCCACGATCACTGCATTTGTTTGTAGTTGGTCGTAGACGTCGTGATGCGGTAGATCGAGCATCATGGCCAATTGATTGTCGTTGTGTATTGCACGTCATCTCCGATGACGTAGCTCTTCATACATCCCCAAAATTGCTGGAGGTAGACCATTTGTACAAAAGCTGTCATCGTTAGAGCTGGCCATAGAGGATCTCCTTTGAGGATGGGGATTATCACTTCATCCGGACACCGGAAGGTGGCGAAGTCCAATTGTTAGTTGTTGTCGTGGACCCTCATCCAACTTTCAGAAGAGTAGATGATGGAGTACTCTTGATGTGCTATTTCTGAAAAGAAGAAAAAAAATTAATTAGATTGAAATATTCATATGCAAATTAAGTAAATGTGTATAGCAAAATGACTTAGAAAAATTGGAGAAATTTTTCTAAGTGTTAGTTTTTTACCAAAACACATAGGCCAAGAAAAAATTTGAAAAATTTGCTAAGTCTTTTCAGCGTGTTTTTATTCTAGCGTGAATTTATTCGATCGTTGAGTTTTGCGATCGAATAAAAACTTATCGAAAAATTCAAGATTTTCGCCGCTGATTGTTACGAACGAATAAAAATTTGTCGAAAACAAAAGTTTTTCGGTGAGTAATTTTGCGATCGAATAAAATGTTGTCGAAAAACTTAAGTTTTTCGCCGCGTGTTTTGAGATCGAATAAAAATGTATCGAAAAACTTAACGTTTTCGCCGCTTATTTTTGCGATCGAATAAAATTTAATCGAAAACTAAAGTTTTCGCCGCGAAGTTTTATGATCGAAGAAAAAATATATCGAAAACATAAGGTTTTCGCCGCTGAGTTTTGTGATCGAATAAAACTTAACGAAAACTAAAGTTCTTCGATGACACTGTTTGCGATAAGAACATTTTCGATCGAAAAAGTTTGAAATTAAACAGTAAACACTTAAAAACACAAATGACGATTTTTGGGTAAATCATGAGTTAATCTGGACTCGAAATGATCAGAAATCAGTTGCGAATCCAAATATCATGTTTTAATCAGAATGGTCGAGTTTAAACATGTTAATTTTGAGTGTTTAAGACGTTTCAATCGAAATATTTGCGAAGTAAAAATTTTCGTCCAATGATTGAGAAACTGTCGCGATTCGTGCGTTTCTGAATGGAAAGATGATCCGAAACGGGTTTCTACATTCATGTTCGGCGAGTTTTGACAGAAAATTGATCAAGATTGAAGAGTTTTTTTTTATCAAATCGCCGAAGAGTTTTGAGAGAACGAAAAGTTTTTCGACTGTTTGTGGTTGCGTGAGAATGAGTTTTTCGATCGAAAAAGTGATATTAATACTTTTTGATCCGGGAAGGTTAAAAGGGCTTTGGGTCGAAGAAATATTTTGGGCTTTCGTTAAAAATCATATCTGATTTAACGAAAAAAAATTAATCTTTTACTTGCGTACCCAAAAAATAAATTTCATAAGACTCCATGTATTTCTGAAATAAATGCAATTATCTCCCAATTGTGATGATATTCAACACTTGACTCCATGGATGAGCTCAAAATATTGTGTGATACTTAAAATAAATATTAGAAGTCGTGTTTGCAAGTAAATCATTTAGGTGATAAGAAAACAAATTCATGTAAACTCCCCCTCAACAAATACACATTTAACTTTTTCGGCATTTTAGGACATAGTTAACACAATTTTGCATATGAAAATTTACTATATAAGCACAAGTAACGTATTCAATCAATTTAGCATAGTCATGAAAATTTTGCGTTTTTAAAAAAAAATTCGCATTTTATCAATTCTGAACCAATGCATGTATTTAATGCATTTAATATGTGCGTAGATAATTTAAAAAAAAAAGTATTTTTCATGAATATATTTTTATATAAAAAAAATTTTGGGTCAGATTATCCATTTTGAACATTATCATGCAAAAATTTCTCATGACATATAAAATAATAATTTGCCATCAAATCATGTAAATAAACTAATATTCTAAGATCATAGTCTGAATCATTTTTACAACGCTTACTAGTTTCGCTCATAGTACTCAATTTATTTTTATCATGGAAATATTTAGTATATATATCACTCATATCAACACGACAAAATTATATCAATCAAGTTGTTATCGTAACGTATTTAATCAACTTACCAAGTGAAAGTCCATCAATTTGAATCAAAGCGACTTTGAAGGGATTATTTTTAGGCTCTGACTAAAAGGGTAGGATATTTTTGGGATTAGTGAGCTTAAAAGTTCTTCAATTCTAGGGGCCTTTTTTGAAATTCATGTCTGCTCCTTTTTCTTTTCTTTTCTTCTGCACTTGTTCAAGATGAGTCTCGTCTGTTTTACGAAGCTTTGAGAGATGAGATCTTCTTTTGTTATTGGGCCGAGACCGTGTTCCTTTTGAAGTTTCACAGTTATGGAATTCGAACCCAATGCCGTGCTCCTCTTCTCGTTTTCTCGATAATTGATCTGGATTATCGTTGGAGAAGTTCACTTCAAGGTGCTTCTCTCCTAGGAGTATAAGAGATTATCTAGGAGAAGTTCACAACGAGGTCCATGTTTCTCTTTTATAAAGATTGAGAAATTCATCATGTGCATCTCTTTTCTCTCCCCGTCTTTTTCTTGATTGAGCAACCGCGAAACTTATGAATAAGGTTCAAGGCTAAATCAAGTTTCAAGCGAAAATGAATGTCGGAGAAGGCTCAAAGGGGATCTCTAGAGAAAATAGTAAATGATTGATAATTTGGGCTAAGTGAGAGATTTCTTAATATTGCCCTTATTATTTTCATAACAAACTAACAAAAAAGCAAGAATGAGGCTACGGAGTACAAATCAAGAGATAGACTTTTGCAGTATGATCCATAAAAAAAAATTGAGGCTCAAATCCTCACATATAGCAGATGGCTTTGCGTCTAGTGAAATAAAGAAGCGCTTTGAATAAAAGAATGTCACATGAATTTTTAAGCAAAGAACTAAACATATATCAAAGAAATATTTTTGTACGTACATCAAAATAGTCAAAATTATCGTCATCCCCCATTTTTTTCTGTTATTATTATTATATATATACTATTTTATTTTGATTTATCTTTTTGGATATATAAAAAATTTGAAAAATAGAATCACACAAGATATAGTAAGAACTATCATACATAAGCAGGATTCGCCACTGTTCTCTAAAATTTCCGAACCCAGATAAACTCATGATTTACCCAGAAATCGAAGATTATGTTTTACGTATTTACTGTTTGATTTGAAAGATTTCGATCGAAAAAGTTTGTGTCGCAAACAGTGTCATCGAAGAACTTTAGTTTTCGTTAAAATTTTATTCGATCGCAAAACTCATGTCGAAAACCTTTTGTTTTCGACATAGTTTTATTCGATCGCAAAACCACGCGGCGAAAACTTATTTTTTCGATTATATTTTATTCGATCGCAAAAGTCAGCGGCGAAAACTTTAAGTTTCTCGATATTCTTTTATTCGATCGCAAAACTACGCGGCGAAAAACTTAAGTTTTTCGACAATTGTTTATTCGTTCAAAAACTAATTCAGCGAAAAACTATTGTTTTCGATAACATTTTATTCGATCGTAAAAGTCATCAGCGAAATCTTGAGTTATTCGACACATTTTTATTTGATCGCAAAATTTATCAATCGAATAAACTGTTACTCGAATAATAATACGCTGAAAAGGACTTAGAAAATTTTTCAAGACTTAGAAAATTTTCGATTGCAAATTGTAAAGATCGAATAAATTGTGACTCGAATAAAAACACACTTCTAAGACTTAGTTAATTCTACAAATTTTTCATATTTTCACTAAGTCTTCCGCGATAAGTCTTTAAACATACAATTTTCCTCTACATTCATTCTTAATCAAAGTCATTCATTCATGAAACTTTATCAACTAATGAACCTAATATTATTTTTGCAGATATGGCAACTCCCAGCTACCCTCATATTTACTCCTCTGGAAGTTATATGTCAGTCCAAGACAACAACTTCCAACTGGATTTAACAACGTTTCGGTGTCCGGATGACGTCATAATATCCATCCTCAAAGGACACCCTTTATGGCCAGCTTTCACCATGACGGCCACCGTACCAATGGTCTATCTCCAGCAATTCTGGGGATGCATGCAGAGTTTCGTCAACGGCGACAATGTGGACTATATGACAAAACTCAACACAAGACACATCGCCCTGACGAAAAATCTAATGGCCATGGTGCTCGATCTCCCACACTACGATGAATACGACCGACTTCCAACGGATGCGGAGATCGTAGAAGACATGCTCCAGATGGGATACAAACCGCCGCTAACTAAACTGGCCAACTTTCAAAATAGCGGGATTCCTCATCCGTGGAAGACACTGTTCGGCATCATCAACAAATGCCTCTCCCCAAAACACTCCGGCTTCGACAAGGCGAATGGAAACATCCTTCGCATTTTTCACGGAGTGGTCTTCTCCAAAAGATATGACGTGGCCCTGCTGATTTGGAACGATCTCGCCGACCAGATGTGTCAGAGGGAGACAAAGTCGAAGGCCAGATCTCTTCCATATGTACGGTGGTTCCCGGTAATGATCTCGCATTTCATGGAAGTCTATCCAGAGATCTCGAGACTACCACCAATTGCGGACTACACTCCGCCTCGCCTTCGTTTCTTCCACAACCCGAAGGCCGCCGATCTAGCACTCAATCAATGCTGATCCCATTGGAGCTGCTCCGTTTAGCTGATCCAACTGAAGAGGCATACCAACATTACTGCCAGAATGGTACGTGCCATGGATCCAGCCACGACGCCTTCTCACAGGGAATGCTTGGTGACAACAACGGAGCCCGAAGTCACGCCTCAGGAGATTGAACCCGAAGGTGTCCCACAAGATATCTCTCCTGAGGCAACCGACTCTGATGAAGCACATAGACTCCAACGAAGGGGCTCTCGCCGACAACAACTTTTGGCCTCGTCTGTAGTGCCTTCACTCATACCAACTTCGGAGCCAACTCATCCATCACCAAGCGATCAGCCTACTGAACAGATTCAAATTGAATCTGTCTCAACACCAATAGAGGTGATACCTATTGTATCATCTCAAGGATTGGGTGGAAGCCCTATTGGACCCCCGATATCTTCGGAGCCAACAATAGGCCAATCCTCTGAAGTGGTGACTTCAGGGTTGTTAATGGATGTCCTTAGACATACCGGACCCTCAAGACCTACTATAGGCGGCACATCGGAAATCTACTCCGTTGTTGTGACAGTGGAGCGCTTCCCTGGCCCCACTCCACCGATGTTCGTGACGGAGCACAGACTACAAGAACCGCTCTCCTCAGCCCTATCTTCTCTAGAAGCTCGTCTGATGGACCGAATGCTCCATGCTCTCGAGACTTCCCGAAGAGACACCGGGAAAACACCAGTCTCAGAAGCTGCTCCCACCGACACACAAACCACACCCGTCTCCTCACCACTTCCTACCACCACTCTACACACCCACTACAACCAATCCTCACCACCCCAACTCCCTCACCCTCACTTATCAATCCATACACCATCCCGATCACTCAGCTTCATGATATCCTCATCTCACGCCTTCTCGCCCTAGAGACAAGATCTCCCGCAGAAGAAAGTCTCTACAAAAGATTAATAGATAAACCAGAGCCGCCAGCACAAACATCGTGCAGTGAAGAAAGCTCCGCACTAAGCGTAGACATGACGATCCCGATGATCCGGATCGTCATGAGGGGGAGAAACGGCCGTGGATTGAGTCAGACAAAGACTCAAGAAGCTGGAGGATCGTCCTCACACCCACTAACCACACAATCTCAAACCCGCCAACAAACAACCACACCTCCCACCATATCCCAAACACTAACACTCTCTCCTACAAATCCAAATCCGATCCCAACCTCAAACCTCCCCCAAGTCTATCAAGAAGCAGTTGCCTACGATCCACATCTGATCGTAGATAACTACATCCTAAACGAGAAGTGGACGACGGAATGGGAACCAGAGCAAGCTGCTCAAGCTCGACTCTCCAACGTCAGATACTTCCTACAACAAGCTTCAGTGGACTTGGTATTGCTTGAAGAAGAAGAACTTCAAGAAGGCGAGAACTACAATTCTGCCCTCCCTGAGCTACGCTAAATGATAAGGCTCAGAGTCGACTCTCCTCTCCGTCTATCAAAAGGGACAGTTAGAGTCGCGATGCCATGGGAGAACGTCAGAATTGACGAGATAAGAAAGGAAATTTGGAGGGCTCCAAACAAGATCAAGAAGCCCAATGAACTTAATCTGAGGGGCATCTCACATTGGGAAGATAGGAAGAAAATGGAGCATATCTTCATGATGGATCTACTTCGGTGATAGGAAGAAAATGAATTTCCCTATTATGAATTATCAACCTATCAATTCAGGATGTCTTGATCTACAAATCAACGATGTATCTACTTCGGTTCTTCAAGTGATCCTTCAAGTGGAGTACGGACTCGAGCTCATCCTATCGACCAAATAATCGGTGATCGTTCAAGTGGAGTACGGACTTGGACATCTACTCAACGCGGATTATTCATGTGCTTCTTAAGCCAAAACAAACCACTTAAGCTAGCTGAATCCCTTAAAGACACGGATTGGGTGATCGCAATCCAAGATGAACTCAACCAATTCGACCGTCTACGAGTTTGGACACTAGTTCCTCGACCACATGGCAAAACAATTATAGGAACTAGATGGGTTATCAAAATAAGAAGAACGAGAACAATGAAATTATCAAGAATAAAGCACGACTCGTAGCAAAAGGGTACAATCAACAAGAAGGTATTCACTACGACGAGACGTATGGTCCGGTTGCACGTATTGAAGCTATTCGGTTATTTCTAGCATACGCGGCTCATAAAGACTTCAAAGTCTATCAAATGGATGTCAAAACCGCCTTTCTCAATGGCGTATTAAAGGATGAAGTCTACGTCGCTCAACCAGAAGGGTTCGTTCACGAAAATCATCCTGATTATGTCTATCGATTGGATAAGGCTCTCTCGGACTAAAACAAGCGCCTCGTGCTTGGTATGATGTTCTGAGCGAATTTCTAGTAAAGTTCAACTTTATTAGAGGAACAATCGATACGACACTTTTCATCAAAAAGCAAGGAAAGGACTTGGTTGTTCAAGTATACGTCGATGACATCATCTTCTGCTCGACTAATGAACGCCTCTGTCAGAAATTTGGTGATCTAATGAAGACCAAATTCGAGATGAGCTTAATGGGACAACTCCAATTCTTTCTGGGATTACATGTTAAGCAACTCGAAGATGGAATATTCATCAGTCAAACCAAGTATATCCGAGATATTCTGAAGAGATTTAATTAAGACAAGAGCACACCTATGAATACTTCCATGTCAACAAACTGCAAATTGGATGCTGATCATTCTGGCAAGGCAGTCAACATCACAACCTATCGGAGTATTATCGGATCTCTTCTCTTTGATGTCAAGTCGACCCAACATCATGTTCGCCACTTGCATCTGTGGTCATTTTCAAGCTGACCAGAAGGAGTCCCACATGCACGCGGTCAAGCGAATTCTACGCTATCTCAAAGGAACTCCCGACTTAAGGCTATGGTATCCTAAAGACACTGACTTTAGATTAATTGGCTATACTGACGCTGATTATGCAGGTTGTCGAATGGACAGAAAAAGTACATCTGGCGGAGCACAAGTAGGCGATAAGTTGGTCTGCTGGTCCTCAAAGAAATAGAATTGCGTGTCAACATCGACGGCCGAGGCGGAGTACATCGCGGCTGCCAGCTGTTGCTCCCAAGTTCTATGGATACGGGCGCAACTACGCGACTACGGGTTTGAATTTAATAACATTCCCATTTATAGTGATTCTCAAAGTGCTATTTCCATTACTTGCAATCATGTTCATCATTCACGCACGAAACACATAGATATTCGCTATCATTTTATAAAAGATCATGTAGAAAAGGGCACTATAGATATGTATTTTGTTAAAACAAAGCTTTAACTTGCCGACTTATTCACTAAGGCATTGGATGAAAAATGATTTCAATTCCCTATTGCTAAGTAAGGCATGTTGAATCTCAATCTTACTTGAGATGTGTTTTACATGCTCTATTATGCTTCATCCAATGAATAATGAGGGATGACTATATTTCTGCCTATTTTGAAATTACTCACAAAAATATTTCTTTGATATATGTTTAGTTCTTTGCTTAAAAATTTATGTGACATTCCTTTATTCAAAGAGCTTCTTCTTTTTCACTAGACACAAAGCCACATCATATATGTGAGAATTTGAGCCTCAATTTTTTTGAGTAGGTCACACTTGAAAAACCTATCTCTTGATTTGTACTACGTAGCCTCATTCTTTCTTTTGTGCTAGTTTCTCATGAAAATGATAAGTCAAAATTAGGAAAATCCTCACTTGGCCCAAATTATCAATCCTTTACTTTTTCCTCTAGTAATCCCCCTTTGAGCCTTCTCCGACATTATTTTTCTTTTGAAACCCGATCAAGCCTTCAACTTTATTCCTAAGTTTCGGGGTTGCTCAATCTAGAAAAAGAGGGGGAGAAAAGAAGATGCACATGATGAATCTTTTCCAATCGTTATAGAAGAGAAACACGGATCTCGCTGTGAACTTCTCCTAGATAATCTCGTATACTCCTAGAAGAGAAGCATCTCGAAGTGAACTTATGCAACGATAATCTAGATCTTATATCGAGAAAACGAGAAGAGGAGCACGGCCATGGGTTCGAATTCCATAACTATGAAACCTTCGAAAGGAACACGGTCTCGGCCCAACAACAAAAGAAGATCTCATCTCTCAAAGCTTCGTAAAGAATAAGAGACTCATCTTGAGCAAGTGCAGAAGAAAAAGCAAAGAAAAAGGAGCAGAAATAAATTTCACAAGGGCCCTTGGAATCGAAGAATTTTTAAGCTCACTAATCCCAAAAAAAAAAATATAGTACCCTTTTAGTCAGAGCCTAAAAATAATCCCTTCAAAGTCCCTTTGATTCAAATTGATAGACTTTCACTGGGTAAGTTGATTAAATACGTTACGATAACAAATTAACTGATATAATTTTGTCGTGCTGATATGAATGATATATCTACTATATATTTCCATGATAAAAATAAATTGAGTGCTATGAGCGAAACTAGTGAGAGTTGTCAAAATAATTCATACTATGATCTTCGCATATTAGTTTAGTTACATGAATTGACAGCAAATTATTATTTTATATGTCATGAAAAAAATTTTGCGTGATAATGTTCACAATGGACAATCTGACCCCAATGATAAAAATATATTTTGAAAATTATTTTTGAAAATATTTTCGCACATTTGAAATGCATTAAATACATGCATTGGTTCAGACTTGATAAAATGCGAAATGTTTTCTTGAAATACGCAAAATTTTCATGAATCTATGTTGAATTGATTAAATGAGTTACTTGTGCTTATAGAAATAAATTCTCATATGCAAAATTATTTTATCGATGTGCTAAAATGCCGAAAAAAGTTAAATGTGCAACCACGACTTCTAATATTTTTTTTAAGTATCACAGAATATTTCGAGCTCATCCGAGGAGTCAAGAATACAGGGCGCGTTATGCACTTTATTTTTGGGTTCACAAGTAATTGTAAAATTTTTCGTTTAATAAGACCTGAATTATAACGAAAGCCCATAAAAATTTTTTTTCGGCCCAAAGCCCTTTAAACCTTACTGATCGAAATGTATTAATATAACTTTTTCGATCAAAAGACTCATTCTCTCGCAACATCATACAGTCGAATAACTTTTCGGATTCCAAAATCTCTTCGGCGATTTCTTAAAAACTCTTCAATCTTCATCGATTTTCTGTCAATACACGCCGAATTGGAAGGTTGAAACCCGTTTCGGATCATCTTTCTGTTAAAAAACGCAGGATTCGCAACAATTTCCCAAAATCATTTGACGAAAAATTTACATCGAAATTTTTTCGACTGAAACGTCTTAAACTCTTAAAACTAACGTGTTTAAACTCGACCATTTGGATTAAAAGCATGATATATTGATTCGCAACTGATTTCTGATCGTTCCGATCCAGATTAAGTCATGGTTTACCCATAAATCGTCATTTGTGTTTTTAAGTGTTTACTGTTTGAAGAAACATAGAAGCTGTGCTTTGTTGATTACTTATCCTTGTAATTAGGGGCGTAAGCTCGTATTTTTGTTAGTGTAGGACTAGTTTGTAAATATACCATGTATACAGGTATATATACCATGTACACAACTAAAATCAATACACAAGTCATTTCAGAAAAATTAACATGTATTGAATTCACAATCTAGAGTGAGAAGGCAATCGAAAACTTTCACTCTCTAATCGTTTCTCTCTCGCAATCTTCAAACTCGATATTCGACCGAAGGTAATTCTCGAGATTTCTCATTCGAATATCTAGAATTCATGCTTAGATTGATTGATAATTGATGAAATAGGACCTAACAATTGGTATCAGAGCAAATCGTGATCGCTTTTGGATTAAATTTGCTCTTCTAAGATCAAAATAATTTTCTAGATTTTTTCGATCGAAAAACTTACGTGAAATGTATTTTGATCAATGTGCTTAATTTTGCGAATTTTGTTGACGATCTTGTTGTTAAAGTGATAGATTATATGTTATGAACGAATTACGTACTGATTTCAATCGTTTAGAACATCAGATTATTTCAGATTTTTTATTTTGATCGATATGTGTGTTTGCGATTGAGTTTTGAATACGATTTGATTTTCTTCATAATTGATATATTTTGCTGTAAAACGTGGTTAAGCTTGTGTTTGTTCATATTCAGAACTTATATTCGAGTGATTTTCCAGAATCTCAGTATCTAACTTGAGTTTTTCAGTTGAATCTGGATTTTTCACTGTTCCATTGAACTTTGAAGAGACATTAGAATTGTGCTTTGTTATTTTGTTATCCTTGTAATTAAGGGCGTAATTAGTAGTTTTGATAGTGTAGGACTAAATAGTAAATATACCATGTAAATAGCTATAAATACAATGTACAGTATCAAAATAGAAAACAAGTTCATTTTCAGAAAAACACAAGCATTGAATTCACATTCTAATGGAGAGAATAGTTATCGAGAAACACTCTCTCTCAAGATCTTCAAAGAAGATATTCGACCGAACGTATTTTGTAAGATTTATCATTCGAATATCTTGAATTCGTGCTTAGATCGATCGGTAATTGATATATAAGGACCTAATAATTGGTATCAGAGCCGATCGTGATTGCCTTTGGATTGAATTCACTATTCTAAGATTAAAATAATTTTCCAGATTTTTCGATCGAAAAACTTATGTGAAATGAATTTTGATCAATGTGCTTAATGTTTGCGAATTTTGTAGATGATCATGCTGATTATGTGATAGATTATATGTTAGGAATGATTTACGTACTGATGTCAATCTCTTAGAACGTCATATTAATTACGATTTTCGATTTAGATTGATTTGCGTTTGCAATCAAGTTTTGATTCCGATCTGATTTTCTTAATATTCGATATATTTTGCTGTAAAACGTGGTTGATCTTGTGTTTGTTCATACTAAGAACTAAGAAACGAGTGATTATCCAGAATTTCAGCACCTAACTTGAACATCTCGGTTGAATCAGGAAGTTGTTAAAAGACATTAGAATTGTGCTTTGTTATTGTGTTATCCTTGTAATTAGGGGCGTAGTTAGTAATTTTGATAGTGTAGGACCAAATAGTAAATATACCATGTAAATAGGTATAAATACAATGTACACTATTGAAAAATAATAATCAAGTTCATTTTTCGGAAAAATCACAAGCATTGAATTCACATTCTAAGAGAGAGAGAAAAGCAATCGAAAAACGCTCTCTCTCAAGATCTTCAAAGAAGATATTCGACCGAAGGTAATTTGTAAGATTTATCATTCGAATATCTAGAATTCATGCTTAGATTGATCGTTAGTTGATAGATGAGGACCTAACAATTGGTATCAGAGCAGATCGTGATCGCTTTTGGATTGAATTCGCGATTCTAAGATCAAAATAATTTTTCAGATTTTTCGATCGAAAAACTCACGTGAAATAGATTTCGATCAATGTGCTTAATTTTTGCGAATTTTGTTGATGATCTTGCTGATTAAGTGATAGATTATATGTTAGGAATGATTTACGTACTGATTTCAATCACTTAGAACGTCATATTGATTCAGATTTTCGATTTAGATTAATATTTGAGTTTGCGAGTAAGTTTTGATTACGAACTTATTTTCTTCATAATCGATATATTTTGCTGTAAAATGTGGTTAATCTTGTGTTTGTTCAAATTCAGAACTAAGAAACGAGTGATTATCTAGAATTTCAGCTCCTAACATGAACCTTTTGGTTTAATCTGGATTTTTCACTGTTACATTGAACTTGAATGTTGTTCTTCAATCGTTTTTCGATCGAAAAACTTGGCTCGAAAATTATTTTTCGAATAAGTTTGCAGCCGAGAAATTTTTCGATGACAACCACTGTTCTCGTGTGTTCTACTCAAATATAAGACTCGAAAAATATTATTTTGGATAATTAGTTTTTCGATTCATATATAAATATCTTTTTCGAGCGTAATAAAACACATTTCAATAGAATAATTCACACTCGAAAAACGTTTAGTAAACAATAAGAGTCAAACATCACGAATTGTTTTTTGATCACTTTTAGTTTTTCGATTAGAAATTTTTTCGATAAAGGTTTTTGTGATCAACAATTATTCGACAAACTATTTTTCGACATGATATTTACTCTGCAAAACTCTTACGTAACAAAACAATTGCTCTTTAACAAACAAAAAAGAAAATAGGTAAGGAAGGGAAATTGCTTAAAATATGTAACAAACAATTTCTCTTTTACTAATGAAGAATGAGCGGAAGAGCACAAAGGAATTAGAAGAAAGACTAGCCCTTAGTTAAATATGTTTTCAAACGCAATTAGAACAATTCACTTAGATATTCTCTTATCTAATTCTAAAGAAACCATAACTAGTCTTGAATCTAGGATAGCTACCTCTGAAATAAAAATAAATGATCGTAGTAAGCCTCTTTGCAATTATCAGAGAGATTTAGAAATTTCTATAAATAATTTTAAGGAAATCTCTGATGAACGTAAAAAGCTTTACTCTAGGAAATCTCAGACTATATTTCTAAATCAACCTCTTGATATAGAATTTTATAATCCTAAAGATGGCTTAAGCTTTAACAATCCCTGTAACTTGAAAAAGGTCAATGTCAAACAATTATATGATATCAAGTATATGGGATTTGGATTAACATCTCTAATGGCCTTTACTAACTCCTATGAAATAAATGCCTTAGAAGAATCTAAACGAAAAGTTACTAATAGGACTGATATCCCCTTTGACTACACCGAATTGAATAATAGTTACAAGACACGAGAAATTAACCTGTCTAGTGACTATAATTCAATATATCCTTTAAAAGATCTTCCTAAAGTTCAGGAAGAAAATAATGATCATTTTCAAAATTCTACTTTCTGTTATATTCCTGTTAGTATTAAAAAATAGCTGATTTAAACGCTTCCTTAGAAACAGAAAGAAATAATTTTAAAGCTGAAAAGAATGAGCTTTTATTGAAGATTTCTAATCTCAAAACTTCCTCGGTTTTAAAATTTTGTCCTGATTTTACATTGAAAGAAAAATCATTAAATAAGGACAAGATCAAATCTAAGAAAACAGATCCCCTTATTTTACAAAAATTTTAAAAGAAGATAAATCTTCTTTAAAAAGTGTAAAGGGAGGTAAAGAATTCTTAAATGCTTCAAAAAGGAAAAAAATGTTTTCTAACTCTTTTTCTACTCCATCCACAGGTAGAGTAGAAAAAGAGGTGAAACATGATAAGGAAAGAGTGTCTAGGATAGAATTTCAGAAAAAAAAAATAGAAAGGATTTATTTTCAAAATTTTCTTCTGTATCAAAAACTATGGACACTCGTAAGAAGATAGCCGTTTCTGATTTTAATGTTGTTGCTTCCACTTATGTGTTAAAGCCTATTAATTTTCAAAGCACATTTTTTGAAATCGGCTCTACTTCTAGAAACAAAAACCATCATTCTAAGACAAATGCAAATCTTAAGTCTCGTAGGAAACAAGATCCGACTATAAAGAAAGCTTATAGCTCGATACATTCTTGTCCTCATTTAATGTATCTGGTCAAAGTACACTCAGCCAAACACCTTAAGAGACTAGCTAGAGAAAAGATTTTCTCATGCACTAAGATTAATAAGACATTTGGCCGCGCTGAAATTAAATTCCCATGTAAGGTTCAACCTCAATGGGTTCCCAAGACACCATCTAGGCCAACGCAACCCCAAAAGGCCAAGTTGCATACGACTGCAAGAAGCCCTCCCCACAGCCATCTCTTCTCTTGAAGACCGACTGATAGACAGGATTGCTCCAAGCTATTAAGACTTCCCGACGGGATACGGAGAAAGCACCAGTCTCAGAGGCAGTTTGTCCGAAGCCCACACCACACCTGTATCCTCACCACCACTAACCACCACAATACACACCCCCATACAACCCACCCTAACCACTCCAACCCAGTCACCTTCCCTCATCAACCCATACACCATCCCAATCACCCAACTTCACGACATCCTCATCTCTCGACTACTAGCCTTAGAGACCAGGACCCCAGCTGAGGAGAGACTCTACAAATGACTAAAACGACTAGTTGATGAACCTGAGCCGCCCGCCCAAACACGGTGCTGACTGCTCCCGCACGAAGCAAAGACATGATGATCCCGATGATCCAGGTCGTCATGAGGGGGAGAAACGGCAAATGACCACACGAAGCGGCCGTGGTCAGAGTCGAGAAAAACAAACAACGACTCGAGAAGCTGGATGATTATCCACCAACCCACTACCCACGAACAAACAACCACTACATCCACCACATCCCACACACAAACGCTACCTCCCATTCCCATTAGTCCAAATCCAATCCCGACCTCAAACCTCCTCCAAAATCAACCGGAAGCAGTCGTCTACGATCCACATGCGATCGTAGATGATTACATCTTAAACGAGAAGTGGCTGATGCAATGGGAACCAGAGGAAGCTGTTCAAGCCAGACTTTCCAACGTCAGATACTCTTACAACAAGCTTCGGTAGATTTGGTGCTGCTTGAAGACGAAGAACTTCAAGAGGCCGAGAACTACAACTCCACACTCCCCGAATTACCAGAGATGATCAGGCATCGAGTTGACTCGTCCTGGCTTATCAAAGGGGACTCTCAGAGTCGAGACGCCTTGGGAGAAAGTGATAGGTCCTATTATATCCAACATGATTAAGTTCGGTGAAGAATTCGATAGAAAAAGTAAAACTTACGAAGAACACGTTTGAATTTGGCGCGGAAGCTTGAGGGCGTTCTTCACGTTGTAAAGCTCAGTTTTCTATTAAAATGAATTCTTAACCCTAATACATCACATTAGGGTTCCTTATATACCATATAAGTTTGGTATATTTGCTAAGTAGTCCTAATCTATGGCTTAATTACAATTAAGCCCAAACTACTACTTATACTACAAGACTAAGATAACATTTATATTTGAACACAATAAAAATGTCCTAACAATCTCCCCCTTTGTGTTCAATCTTGGCTTGAGCGTAGGTTATCTTTTCTTATTTTGAAAAGATTCCTCGAGTCCTAACAATCTCCCCTTTATGAGATTATTTGTGTAATCTCCTCCTTTATCTTTTCTTCTGGTCTCTTTCTTATTTGCAGATCTTCAAGCTCACCATGTCTTGTAATACTCTTCTCGGCACCGGATCTTTCTTCTAATTTTTTTTTGAAGTTGCTTGCCGAATTTTTGAAGAATTTCCTCTTTTGTGTTCCATCTCTCCCTTTGATAGCGACGAAACTCCCCTATTTTAGTTCAACCTTGTGTTGGGATCGGGGAATCCGATTTGAAATTTTGAGAGACGTACACGAGCGGCAACTTCGGTCATTGAAGCTCGTGGTGTTTGCTTGATTCAACGACGCTTAAAAATTTAGTATTTCCGATTAATCTTGCACTTTCGTTGTTGTATTGCTCTCATTTCTTTAGTACTACTCCCCCTCATGACGATCGAGTGGGGAGATCGTCATGGCGATGTATCAAAATGGGGCATCGTCGTTTGGCCAGAAGATTGTATCGTCGTGACAAGGAGATGGAGTTTGTAGACTTCGTAGGAAATCAAATTTAAAAATAACCCGACGGAGCCACGAAGGCGTTCCGCCGATATAAAACCGGGGCCACATAGGCTTCCCGTTGACATCGTTCTAGGAGCGTTGCTCGTAGAAGATGGCCTAATACCGTTGTTGTTGTGATGTTGCAACGACAGGACTTCCTTTCGATCATCGAAGCATGTCTGAGAATGACATGTCTACGAAAGTTCTAACTTGATCACAAAGACCAAGTATATAAAAAGTGTATGTGTCCTAGAAAATTATAAAAATTTAGGAAATGAGGACACACTAGACACGATGTGATCAATTAAAGTGAGGTACGGGGCAAATTACCACTTATTTCAATATCTCCCACTTACAAGTGAAGTAGTGATAGTAGACGTGGCTCCCCGTGAGAAAATGAAACATCGGTCTTTTAGGAGACGATGAGTGGGTAAGGCTCGGATGTGCATGCGCCGTTGGACCTAATGAGGCGTCTTCTACCCGGGAGCTAAAAAAATTAGCACCTGTACCTATGGGGGTTAGTCCGAAATATTTGTGAGATAAGGGATTTATGTACCTTCAAAAATTTCCAAGTCATCATCGAAATCATCTTACTTGTTGTTCGCATGATGTAAGATAGGTGGTACGTTGGATCGCCACAAATGATCGAACGCGTTTCGGGGTTAGGATCAAGTCGGTTTAGACTGAAACATAGGAATTAGAATCTATGCTTCCGGGATACGTGATAAGTGCTGCTTTATTAGAATCAGCAAGTCCGACCAAGTTGTTGAAAATGAGCATTTGGATCGTCATGAAGATTGTCACCTTTGCCTTTTTGGAAATATTTGTCCGTTGTAAGTTCGAGATTCTTCCTTGAAGTCCGTCGATAGTTGTCGGAGGAAATATCCATGAAGCTTAATAAAGATGAGAGGAGATTTTCTTTTCTCTCTGTTTTTTTTTTATTTTCTTCCTCTTTTTTTTTTATTTTCTTCGCTTGTTTTTTACGTTGTATATATGTCTATTTATAAGAAATATATAATAGTATAATACATTGTATATATATATATATGTGGTGTGTGGGTGAGAGTTTGTAGGGTCGGAGTCGAGAAGTGGAGATATCGAGAAAAAATTTTGGATGAGGTGTATCGAAAAAAATTTCGAGTGAAGTGTATCGAAAAATATTTTCGAATGAGGTGTATCGAAAAAAAATTCGGATGAGGTTTGCGATAAAATTTCTCGATATAGTGGAGAAAATTTCTCGATAAAAAATTTTAAGATAACGTTCCATGAGAAAAGTTTCACGAGAAAGTTGTACGAAAAAAAAATTTCGATAAAGTTTTCACATTATATCTCGAGAAAGTTTGTCGATAAAAATATGTCGAGAAAGTGTAAAAAACATTTCGGTAAACATTGTCGGTAGAATTTTCAAAAATTCAATATTCAAAACAATATCTATATTTTTATTTCTCCCTCTCAAATAATGCTTTCGAAATGAAGTTTCTCCCCCTAGAAAGTTGCGTAGTAAGATTGAAAAATGTTACGAATCTCTTTCCCTTAATGCATTTGTTTAAAGTTTTAACTCCCCTCAAAAATTAAAATTGTTGCTCCCTCTTGAAGGAAATAAGAGTAGGTCCTCTTATATTAAAAAAATATTTTTCATTTCCGTGTGTAATATGCATTTTGAATTTTAAAATCTCTATATGTCTTGAATTCAAAACAATATGCATTTTGGTAATAAAATTTGTCCATCGTATAGTCCAAAATTAATTCAAAATATATATGATATATACTCGAGATATAAGAAAATAAAAAATATTATTCAAATTGCTCTTTTCAAAATCTCGTCAAAAACAAAATGCACTCGCCACCACTGGGATTCCAAATATGGACCTCATATCACTTGTAGTAACGATATTCCGCGAAAGCACTCGGGCTAAGGCGGTTAGTTGTATATATGTTATATTTGTATAATTTTGAATTGTTGGTAACATAAGCGTACGAGTGTTATAAATAAACTCACCATACCTCGATTATAGTTGTATAAGATCTTGTCCGGAGGTTGATCGTTGTCGGAGACCACTCGTGCTGATAACGTGTTATAAAATTATTATAACTAGACAAGAACAGAAAATATAAACACTGGAATTGTAGAGAGAGTATTACTGTTGTTTTCGATATGATTCAATACAAATACATCAGTATATTTATAGTAGAAAATTTTCTACTATTTCATCTTACATTTACAACATTAAATACATCTTATCTCATCTCATCAACAATCAACTAATTTTGAAGTTTAATAAACCTAATTTTATCAACATAAAAAACATCAACATATTATTATTTCATAATAGTCCTGATTTAATTTTAAATGAAAAATCATTAATCGAGGACAAGCCCAAATTTAAGAATAATTCTCCCTTTGGTTTACAAAATATTTCAAAAGAAAAAACTTCTCTAAAAAGCGTCAAGGGAGAAAAAGCATCTCTAAATGTTTCGAAAGCAAAAAAGTGTATTACTAATTCTTTTTCTACTACATCCACAGGTAGAGTACTTAAAGAGATGAAGCATGCTAAGGAGTGGGTGTCTAGCTTAGAAATAAAGAAGAAAGATATTGATGGAAATAACTTGTTTTCAAAATTTTCTTATGTACCTAAAAATAAAGACACTCGTCATAAAAAGAGAGCCATTTCTACCTATCATTTTGTCGCTTCAACCTATGCTTTAAAATCTAGTAATTCTAAAAGCACAATTGAAATCGGCTCCACTTCCAAAATAAAATCAATCATTCTAAGACAAATGCGAGTCTTAAGTCTCGTAGGGGACAAGATCCAGCTATTAAGCAAGCTTATAGCTCGATTCAATCTTCTCACCTAAGATATCAAGTTCAAGCTCACTCGGCCAAACACCTTAGAAGACTAGCTAGATAAAAAATATTCTCATCGACTAAGACTGACATGATATTTACCCGAGCTGAAATTAATTTACCATGTAAGGTTCACCCACACTGGATTCTAAAACACTATCTAGGACAACACAAGGCAAAAGGCTCAGTTGCCTAAAGAGGTAACACATAAACAAACTATCTCTAAGTTGGTTTGGGTACCTAAAACTACTCCTAACAATGGTTTAGGAACCATAAGTAACGAACTTTGACCACTAAATCTGCTAATTCGAGAGGACCCATTTATATGTGGGTACCTAAGTCTCTCTAAACTTTTCTATTCAGATCCATCATGTGTGGTATCTAAATTCAGGTTGCTCCACACACATGACTTGGAAATCAAGAACCGTTGAGTAACTATCAAGACCGCTACAACGGTAAAGTCAGATTCGGCAACAACTATTCAACTCCAATTATAGGACTGGAGATATCATTATGGAGAATCTGACAATAAAAGATGTCTCATACGTCAAATGTCTCAAACACAACATTTTCAGCATAGGACAATCATGCGGTAAAGGCTTTCAAGTGGTATTTCTACCTCATTAGTGCATACTCCTAAACAGTCAGAATCATAAACTTCTTACAGGAGCTCAAAGATCTAATCTCTACACAAGAAATCTGACAACGGGACGCCCTTCGACTGTTGTTTGCATCATCTCTCATACGACAATTCAGAGAAACATCTTATGGCATCAACGTATGTCTCATCTTAATCTCATGGCTCTTCACAAGCTTTCTGCTAAAAAGTTGGTCAATGGTCTGCTAACCATCTCACTTCAACAAGAGCATCATTGTTCGGCTTGTCAAATGGGAAAAATGAAGCGAGTGTCGTATAAACACGAGCACGTAGCCTCCACATCTGGAGACTTGATAATAAATTTTGTGAGTACAACTCAAAATCTCCTGCAACAGAAAATCCAAGTAATTAGGCCTGACAATGGGGCTGAGTTCAAGAATCAGCACCTCAGTACTTTCTATCAGTCTCTTAGCATCTATCAACAATTTTCAGCCGATAAGACACCTCAACAAAATGGCATCGTAGAACGGAAAACCCGGACTCTGGTTAAAGCTTCACAGACTATGTTTATACATTCCGATCTCCCTCACTTTTTATGGGCTGAAGTAGTGAGGACATCTTGCTTTAAGCAAAATCGGACGACTATTCACAAGCGCTTTGAGAAGACGCTGTACAAGATAATAAATCAAAGGATTCTTAATATCTCATTCTTGAAGGTCTTCGGGTGCAAGTGCTTTGTGACGAATGATGGAGAGCATTGAAGCAAGCTCGATCCTAAAGCATTTGAAGCCGTCTTTATTGGATATTCTTCAACCTCTAAAGCGTACCGCGTTTATATTAAGTCTTCTCACATAATAATGGAAAGTTACAACGTCACTTTTCACGAAGTGACTGACTTGGTTTGTGAACACGACTGTTCAGAACCCGGGTTTATAGGCGTGTTGGCACAAAGTCAACCAATTTCGACAACGTTTGCCTCATCGTCATGAGAAGCTATTCCCACTGATTTGGAGGACTTGGATGGACTCTCTATTTGAACATTTTTATCGGAACAAGTCTCAATCGCCTGTTTCATCATAATCTATGCCAAGCAGCGCACCTTCTCCTTCTACAGTGGAACCCAAATGAGATTCCTGACCAGCAAGGTCCAACCGATGCTCTTGACTCTCAGGATTCTGAATCACCAACCAGTGTTGCATCTCCTACGGATGCATATGAGGAAATTTCATCAATTTCATTTTCTGAAATGGATTTCCCTTCGACGGATTTTCAGTCTCTCAATTCAGGATATGTCGAACTACTTATCGACGATGGTTCTGCATCGGCTCTGCCTCATGAGCGCAAGAGGACACGAGCTCATCATCTCGATCAAATAATTTGTGATCCTTCGAGCGGAGTACGCACTTGGACATCTTCTCAAAGGGGACTTTTCACATGCTTTTAAGCCAAAACGAACCAATCGAGGTAGTTGAAGCCCTTCAAGACACGAATTGGGTGATCACAATGCAAGACGAACTCAACCAATTCAAGCGTCTACAAGTTTGGACCCTAGTTCGTCGACCGCACGACAAGACAATTATAGGAACCAAATGGGTCTTCAAGAATAAAAAGAACGAGAACGGTGAAATTATCAGGAACAAAGCCCGACTTGTAGCCAAAGGGTACAACCAACCGAAAGGCATTGACTACGATGAGACGTATGCTCCTGTTGCTCGAATAGAAACTATCCGACTCTTTTTGGCGTACGCGGCTCATAAAGACTTCAAGGTCTATCAAATGGACGTAAACACCGTCTTTCTCAATGGCGTGTTAAAAGAGGAAGTTTATGCCGCTCAAACCGAACGGTTCGTGAACGAAGAGAACTCTGATCATGTATATTTATTGGACAAAGATCTATACGGACTAAAACAAGCCCCTCGAGCTTGGTATGACGTCCCAAGCGAATTTTTTGTAAAGTCAGACTTTGTACGAGGAACAATCGATACTACATTGTTCATAAAAAAGTAAGGCAAGGACTTTATGGTCGTCAAAGTCTACGTCGACGACATTTTCTTCGGCTCGACAAATTAACGACTCTGTCAGAAATTTGGTGATCTGATGAAGACCAAATTCGAGATGAGCTTAATGGGCGAACTTCAATTCTTCTTTGGACTACAAGTCAAGCAGCTCGAAGATGTAATTTTCATCAGTCAAACAAAGTATATAAGAGATATTCTGAAGAGATTTAATCAAGACAAGAGCATATCAATGAGTACTCCCATGTCAACAAGCTATAAATTGGATGTTGATCCTTCTCGCAAGGCAGTCAACATCACGACTTATCGGAGTATCATTGACTCTCTTCTCAACCGACGTCAAGCCGACCGACATAATGTTCGCCACATGCCTCTGCGCTCGATTTAAAGCCTACCCGAAGGAGTCTCTCATGCACGCGGTGAAGCTAATCCTACGCTATCTCAAAGGGACTGTCACCTTTGGATTATGGTATCCAAAAGGCACAAATTTCAAGTTAATTGGCTATACTGACGCTGACTATGCAGGTTGTCAAATGGACAGGAAAAACACGTCAGACGGAGCACAATTCTTGGGCGATAAGTTGGTCTGTTGGTCCTCAAATAAGCAAAATTGCGTATCGACTTCGACGGCAAAGGCGGAATACGTCGCGGCTACCAGTTGCTGCTCATAAGTTTTGTAAATGTGGACGCAACTGCGCGAGTATGGGTTTGAATTTAATAACATTCCCATTTATAGTGATTCTCAAAGTCCTATTGCCATTACTTGCAATCTTGTTCATCACTCACGCACGAAACACATAGATATTCGCTATCATTTTATAAAAGATCATGTATAAAAAGGCACTATATATGTGTATTTTGTTAAGACGGAGTTACAACTTGCTGACTTATTCACTAAGGCATTGGATGAAAAACGATTCCAATTCCTTATCGCTAAGTTATGCATGTTGAATCTCAATCTTACTTGAAATGTGCTTCACATGCTCTATTATGTTTCCGTGTGGTATATTCTATGTGCTTCTTGATAGTCTTTGTTATATCTTGCGTGATTTTATTTTGTTTCAATATCGCATTTGGTTCTAATTTTAAAAAAAAAATATAACAACAAAACTAAAGACAAGATAATAATATTTTTTTAAGTCTCATTACTTACGATTTTCATTCATTGTTTTGAACACAACATTAAACAAAAACAACGCATAACGCGGAATGACGATGGCTTTGTTCATTTTGATTTACTCACAAGAACATTTCAGTGTTACATGTTTGGTTATTTGCTTAAAATTCAAGTCACATTCTTTTGTCGAAAGAGCTAAGTATGTTTCACTAGACACAAAGCCACATCATATATGTGAGAGTTTGAGCCTCAAATCTTTCAAAGGATTTATCCTTGAGTGTGTCACACTTCAAATGCTTGTCTCTTGATTTGTGCTTCATGGCCTCATTCTCGCTTTGTGTTACGCATTGATATGATAAGGGCAATTAGGATATTCCTCACTTGGCAAAATTATATTATATAATCATTTAGTATTTACTCTAGTAATCCCTTTTGAGCCTTCTCCAATATCTTTTTTTTTTTCACTTGAAACTCGATCAAGCCTTCAACCTTATTTTATAAGTTTCGGGGGCAGCTCAAATAAAAAAAGGAGGTGGAAGACGCACACGAGGAATGCGCAACGCACAAGTAATCAGTACCAAAAGAACATGTACTTCGTCTTGTAAAAGAGGAGCATGGTTCTTGCTGTGAACTTCTCTTTCGATAATCTCGTATACTCGTCAGAACATCTAGAAGAGGAACACCTCGAAGTAAACTTCTCCAACGATAATCTTGGTCTTTTATCGAGACAACGAGAAGAGGATCACGGCCTTGGGTTTGAATTCAATAACTGTGAACCTTTCCAAAGATAATCTTTAAATCCTTCTATGACTGAAAGAAGAGGAGCTAGGTATCGGCCCAAGAAAAACATAAGAAGAACTTCTCCTTAGATAATCTCTCAGCATCGTAAAGAAGAGGAGCTCAGGTTGAACAAGTGCAGAAAAAAAGAAAAGTAAACAGCACATAAATGAATGTTAAAAGGGCCCCCGTAATGGAAGGATTTTAAGCTCATTAATTCTAAATTATTATCCTACCGTCCTAAGTCAAAGCCTAATATAATAATCCCTTCAAAGTCCTTTTGATTCAAATTGATGGACTTTTGCTCGGTGATTTGATTAAATGCGCCACGATAACAGGTTTAATTGATAAAAAATTTGTTGTGTTAATATGAATGATATATATATATATACTAATAATTCCAATGATAAAAATAAATTGAGCGCTATGAGCGAACCATACGAGAGTTTTCGAAATGACTCATGCTATGATCTTAATTAGTTTAATGACATGATTTGACGGGAAATTATTATTCTATGTGTAATGTTAAATTTTTGCGTGATAATGACCAAAGTGACATATTCTGACTGCAAAATATATACGCACATTTTTAAATGCACTAGCACATGCATTAATATGGAATTGTCAAATAAGAAATTTTACGAGCATACATGTTAACGCAAATTTTCGTATACATGATTAAGGGATTATGCATCTATGCTGAATTGGTTAAATGCGTTATTCTTACTTGTGTCACATATTGTTAAATTTTCATATGCATGTTATGGTGAATGTGTGTATCCATGCAAAATTGACAAATATTATATGCACACTCGTTGTGGGAGCTTACATGATATTTGCTATTATCTCCTAAATGATTTCCTTGCAATAACGACTTCTAATTTTTTCTCTAAGTCAAGTGTTGAATTTCATCCGAGGAGTCAAGTGTTGAATGTCATCAAAATTGGGATTTAATTACATTTATTTCAGCAAGTGTGAAAGAGTAAATTTTCTTCGCTGAAAAGTATCGAAAACCTAATAGGCCTGGTCTAACGAAAGCCCAAATTAGCTTTTCTCGGCCCAAAACTACTTAGATAATTTTTGCAGTCGAAAAATTCTTTTACACGCAAAACCTCAGACGAAATTTTTTTTCAATTCTCTGAAAAATTTTCAAAAGGCGAATCCCAGAATCTTCAAAAATTTCGTTATTTCTTCTGCAAAATCGCTGCTTTTGAAGGTAGAATCCATATACTGTTAGTGTTTTAGTTTAATTAAATCACATATTGCATCAGTATTTCAAGATTTTTCGAGTGTATTTCGACTTGCGGTTTCTCGACACTCCTTATTTAAAAAATTTGTTCTTTCGTGATGCAATTTAGCCTTAAACATGTTGATAAACTGGTTTTTGAACATTTTGACTCAAGATTGAGTCCCGATTCTCAAAAAATCATCATTTGCAGTTACAATTTCGACTGTTCACATTTGTGAAACATTTAGGGTCGAAAACATTTTTATCGCAAAATGTTGTTTTCAAAATTTTTATTCGAAAATATTTTTTTATCGCAAAACTAATTAGCGTCGAAGACGTTATTTTCGATAGAATTTTATTCGATCGCAAAACATAGCGCCTAAAACTTTATTTTTCGATAGAATTTTATTCGATCGCAAAACTTAGCGCCGAAAACTTTAATTTTCGATAGAATTTTATTCGATCGCAAAACTTAGCGCTGATGACTTTATTATTCAATAGAATTTTATTCGATCGCAAAACTTAGCGCCGAAAACTTTATTTTTCGATAGAATTTTATTCGATCGAAAAACTTAGCGCTGAAAACTTTATTTTTCGATAGAATTTTATTCGATCGCTAAACTTTGGGAAGAAAATTTTATTTTTCGATAGAATTTTATTCGATCGCAAAACTTAGCGTCGAAGACTTTATTTTTCGATAGAATTTTATTCGATCGCAAAACATAGTATCGAACATTGTTATCTTCGATAACTTCTTATTCGATCGAAAAATTAAGCGACAAATATATATCCTTCGAAAAATTGTGCGCAGTACAGTTTGAAAATCTTTAAACACATCATCACCGTTGCTTATGCTTGAATTGACCTTTATGAACTAATGATCTTTATTCATTTTTTAGAGATGGCACATCAAGAATATGCCCATATATATCCTTCTGTGCTTTGGCTACAAGTCCACGACAACAACTATCAACTGGACTTGACGACCTTCAGATGCACTGATGACATCATCATCTCAATACTAAAAGGGCACTTGCTTTGGCCAGCTCTCACATTGACAGCCTAAGTTCAAATGGTATATCTCTAACAATTCTGGGGATGTCTGAGTAGCCATCTCGTGGGCGACGACAAAACTTACACAACCAAAGTCAACCACAAAAATGTCGTCAACAAGGATTTACTTCGAATTGTCCTTCATCTCCCACACCGTGAAGTCTACGATCATTTACCCTCTAATGCGGAGTTTATTGCAGATATGCTTCAGATGGGATATAAGCCCCCCCTTGTCAAGCTCGCAAACTTCCAAAACAGCGGAATCCCACATCCTTGGAAGACTTTGTTCGAGATCATCAACAAATGTCTCTCGCCAAAGCATTCGGGGTTCGACAAGGCTAACGGGAACATCCTCATGATCTTCCATGGGATCGTCTTCTCCACGAAATACAATGGGATCTTACATGGGATCATCTGGAATGACTTGGCCGACCAGATGCTTCAACAGGAGAGTAAGACAAAGGCTAAATTCCTCCCTTATGTCCGATGGCGTCCATTAATGATTGAGCATCTAATGGATATTCATCCTAAAATTCCCCATCTACCACCAGTTGGAGGATACACACCACCAAGGTTGCGTTACTTCCACAATCCAAAGGCATCGGACCTGAAGCTACAATCGATGCTCATTCCCTTGGAACACCTTAGCCTGGCAGACCCTACAAACGAAGCCTATCAAGTCTACTGCCGGGACTATCATATCATTGAGGCCATGGTTCGGTCCATCCCCACCGACCATGCCATGATGCCATTATGTCAAGAACCCATCTTGGAGGCACATGAGCCCGAAGCTGCGGCTCAGGAGCTTGAAGTAGCGGCCTGGGACCCCGAGGTTGAAGCACATGTGCCAACACCTCCCATGGATACCTCGCCTGAAGAAACATAATCAGATGGGGAATACAGACTCTTTCGAAGGGACTCCAGACGACGAAGATCACAAGTCAAGTTTGCATCCCCGCCTACTACGACAGCTCCTGCCTTGCCCCCTCGAGATGTCTCAACAAACACTGTGATTACTTCAACGATCGAATCTGAGCAACAGCCAGTCTTGACGTCTACATAGGTTCACACCGAGCCTGTCACAACATCCATAGAGATGATTCTTATAGTTTCATCTCCAAGATTGGACGGAAGTCCCGTTGCTCCACCGACGTCATATGAAGCAACAACGGGCCAACCCACCGAAGTGGTGCCTTTTGGGTTGACAACGGGCGACTTAAGTAAACCCGGTCTCATAAGTCCTATCATAGGCGGCTCGTTAGAAATCGACTCTGACGTTGCGACAGTGGAATGCCTACCTGGCTCCATTCCGGAGGTGTCATCATTTGTGACGGAAGAACGCTTCCAAGAAGCTAGCTCTCTCTACCGCGCTCACATCTTTTGAAGATCATTTAATGGAGAGAGTACAACAAGCCATTGAGACTTCCCGATGAGATACCGAGAAAACAATAGTCTCAGAGGCCACTTTTTTCGAACCTATCCGTTCACCACCACGAACAACCACCATCACCCCAACTCCATCTCCCACCCTTATAAATCCATACACCATCCCAATCACCCAACTTCATGATATCATCATCTCTCGTCTCTTAGTCATCAGAGAGAGGACCCCAGCAGAGGAGAATCTCTATCGACGACTAGTCGATGACCCCGACCCGCCTGCTCGGACGAGCTGCCGCGAACAGATCTCTCGCATCGAACGGCGACATGACGATCCTAACGATCAGGATCGCCCTGAGGGGTAGAAGTGGCAGAAGACAACAAATCGCAGCCGCAAACAAGGACGAGACAAGACTCCATCAACTCGTGAAGCTATAGGCCCGTCAACAAACCAACCAACATCATCCACACAAAGACTTATCACCCGCTCACAAACGACCACCACGCCCCGCACCCACATACCACTTAACGTACCATACTTGACACCTCCGCCTCCCAAAAGTCCCAACCCAATTCCAACCTCAGACTCGACGGTCAAAGATCAACCAGAAGCCGCAACAGTCAACTATGATCCCACACCGTTGTAGATGACTACATCGTAAGCGAGAAATGTTTGACGTACTGGGAACCAGAGGAAGCTGCTCAAGCTCGACTATCCAATGTCATAAATTTTCTGCAATAGGCTTCAGCTGATCTAGTTCTGCTCGAAGTCGACGAGCATTAAGAAGGTGAGAACTACAATGCCGAACTCCCAGATCCACCAGAAATGCTATAACATCGAGCGGACACCCCTCCACGTTTATCTAAGGGAACTGTCCGAATCGAGACACAGTGGGAAAATGTTCGGATCGAAGTGCCCTTCGTCGATGATGTACGAAAGCAGATCTGGCGAGCACCGAACAAAATCTGGAAGCTGAACGAGCTAAAGCTTCGGGGGATTACTCATTGGGAAGAGCGGAAGAAGATATAACACATGTTCATGCTCACCCATTTTGGTCCAGATCGAAGTGACATCCCAAGAGATCAACTCAGAAGACACTTCAGAGACAAGCCACCGATCTTCCAACTCTTGGGAGTCTCACACACAATAGGTTCTTATACAACTCTGATATACACGATCGAGCACTCAAATCGCACTCGAGAAGATATAAACGAGGTCTACCCCACCTTCCACCGGACGAGGTCTACCGTCTATTCCAGATGTACAAGGAAAAGTTCCAGATGCCTGCAGGGTACATCAAGAAGGAAGGGCTCGAGGTCTTAAAGAGGTTCACGGTGTGTCAGATCAAGTATCACACCCTACACGACCTTCAGATTGCATTGGAGAACAATATGAAGAAGGTTAACATGGACTCTCTGCTCATGAAAGGTTTCCCGCTCAACGACTTTTCGGAAAACTACATCTTCAACAAGCCAGGCCTCGCCATAACTTATCGCAACCCAGTCGTTGGAAAGACGAGAGTGATGATGAAGTCTGAAGTGCACATGTTCTGCGATGAGACGTTGAAGCTAATAAAGAAAAACATTGAAAGGAGATTGGGAGAGATTGACTGGACTACCATCTTTGAGGACCTTAGAAAAGAAGAAGCCCCGCTCATGAGTGAGCTTCTCATAGCTATTGAGGAAAGGATAGAGCAGAGGGATATTGTGCGTCATTATGAGACAGCATTGGGATTGCGGAAGTCATTTTACGCCCGACAAAGATTAACAGAGCTGAAGAGCAAACAAGCACAAAGAGGGAGATTGAAGAAGGCATTTTAATTGTGCTGTTTTATTAGTTATCCTTGTAAATAGGGGCATGATTTGTATATTCAATAGTGTAGGACTTAATTGTATTATGCCAAGAAGATAGATATAAATACCAATATACACTATTGAATTGATAAGAGAAAGTTAAAATGAAAAATCCGAAAGGCTTGCAATTTAATTTCTAGAGAGAGAAACACACAAACAATTTCTCACGCTAAAAGTTTTTCTCTTGTGTTCTTCATTGGAGATATTCGACCGAGGTAACAAATCTCATATTTCCATTCGAATATCTAGAATTCATGCATAGAATTTACTGTAGTTGCTAATCTAGGACCTTACATTTTATCTGTTATTTACTCGACTATAGTTTTACGTCACGATTTCGATTGTTACATTTTTTTTCCGAATATTATGTTTCTATTCATGCTTTCATGCCTTTGATTTTGGGCTTTTAGTTGCTCTGGATTAGGACTCTTGGAAGCTTAATTTGAGTGTTTTCAAGTTTGGTTTCTGGTATCAAATTAGGTTTGTAAATTTCGTATTTTTGGTACGCTTTATACATGTTATTAGTACATTATATGCAATTTTTTAGTACACTATGTGCATAATAATGGTGCAACGTGATAGTTAATTGGTACAATATCGGTAGTATTATGGTATGACGAGTCTCTTTAATTTTGTATAAGATTTATGATTGTAATTACACTACGTCGATGGGGGATATCATATATGACCGAGATGTGCATGTCTTGTCGTCGTCGGAAGATCTAAATTCCTCCTTAGTTGACAAAGATATATCAAGTGCAAAATACGTTGCATATATGTTATGACATATTTTTTTTGCCATATCTTGCATATCGATATATTCGTTTGTGGTTATTTTGATTACGAGCATGGTTTTTGTGTTGTTGCAATGTTGGATGCGTTCTGAAAACAAATAGTGTTAGGGTTGAAATGTTATGAAGAGAATTTAAAGTTGTGCTTTGTAATTTTATTATCTTTGTAATTAGGGGCGTAATTAGTAGTTTTGATAGTATAGGACCAAATAGTAAATATACCATGTAAATAGGTATAAATACAATGTACACTATCAAAATAATATACAAGTTCATTTTCAGAAAATCACGAGCATTGAATTCATATTCTAAGAGAGAGAATACGATCGATAATCTCGGAAATCTAACAACCTCTCTCAAGATCTTCAACGCGGATATTCGACCGAACGTAATTCGTAAGATTTCTTATTCGAATAACGAGAATTCATGCTTTGATTGCTTGTAGTTGATAAAATAGGACCTAACAATTGGTATCAGAGCAGATCGTGATTGATTTCAGATTGAATTCGCGATTTAAGATCAAAATAATTTTCCAGATTTTTCGATCGAAAAACTTACGTGACTTGTATTTTGATAATTATGCTTGATGTTTGCGAATTTTGTTGATGATTTTGCTGATTAAGTGATAGATTTTATGTTAGGAATGATTTACGTACTGATTCAATCGCTTAGAACGTCATATTAATTCAGATTTTCGATTTAGATTGATATTTGTGTTTGCGATTAAGTTTTGATTTCGATTTGATTTTCGTAATATTTGATATATTTTGCTGTAAAACGTGGTTAATCTTGTGTTTGCTCATCTTAAGAACGAAGAAACGAGTGATTATCTAGAATTTCATCACCTAACTTGAACATCTCGGTTGAATCTGGAATTTTCACTGTTACATTAAAATTTGTTGTTCTTCGATAGAATTTTCGATCGAAAAACTTGACTCGAAAATTAATTTTTGAATAAGTTTGCAGGCGAGAAATTTTTCGATGACAAACACTGTTCTCGTGTGTTTTGCTCAAATATAAGACTTGAAAAACATTATTTCGATAATTAGTTTTTCGATTCATATATAAATATATTTTTCGAGCGTAATAAAGCGTATTTGTTTTCGACGGATAATGTTTTCGCTAAATAAATATATAATTTTGACTCAAAAAACTTGTAATAGTAAAACAAGTTTTTGATCTCAAGATTTTCGATCATCTAAATTTTCGAGTAAAACTTGAGGGAAAACATATTTCAATCTAATAATTCACACTCGAAAAACTTTGAGTCAAACTTAACAAAACTTTTCGATCACTATTAATTTTTCGATTACAAATTTTTCGATAAACGTTTTTGAGATCAACAATTATTCGACAAACTATTTTTTGACGGAAAATTTACTCTGCAAAACTCTTACATTCGAAAAATAATTTTCGATAAATACAACGAAAAACCTATACAATCGAAAATCTTTTTCGATCATAGGTTCGAATTTTTTTAATCGAAAACTTTATTTTTCGAAAAACTTTTCGGTCACTGCTCAAACACACAATTTTACACTATTTTGAAAGAAATCAAATTTCGTAATTTTCAAAACTTACGAAAAATATTTGTCTCCGAATTATCTTCTACGATACTCAAAATTTCGATCATAAAATCAAAATTATTTAGGAAAATTTTGAAGTATCAATTCTCATATCAAATATTTTTAAAAATCAAAATAATTTCCTTTTAACAACCGAAAAATAGGTACGAAAGGGAAATTGTTTAAAGTACGAATCAAACATTACTAACGAAGTTTGTCACTTGTGAAGCACTTTTCATTACAATTCCAAACTTTCACGAAGATCCAACCAATCAACTACAAATGGATGCTTACTCGCTCGGAAACGACGTCCGTCCTCCAATTCTTCGAAGAGGCGAATACACCGTATGGAGAAGCCGATTCATGAACTTCCTCGAAACAAAAGAGCAAGCTACAAATTTGATAGCTTCTCTTCAAGAAGGTCCCGCTCAATTTTGGCTCATCCAAGAAGGCGATGCCACCAATAATCCTCCCATACCCGACTCACGAAGACTCAAAATTCCTAGTGAATACACCGAGGGGGAGCGATTAAGAGCAAAAGCAGATTTAGGAGCCAAAACTTTCCTAATGCAAGGAATTCCTAACGACATCTATATGCAGATAGATAGTCTATCTAGTGCAAAAGTTATGTGGGACGAGCTCCACAAGATGATGCAACGGACCGAAGTTGGAGTCAAAGCCAAGAAAGCAAATATTCTAATCGCTTACGACTCATTCAAAGCCAAGGCAGAGGAAACCGTTTATGAACTATATCAACGCTATCTAACTCTTCTTAATGAGATGAGGAAGATAAATATCTTCAAGACCAGCATAGAGGTCAACATCCGATTTCTTTCTTCTCTTCAACCGGAGTGGAAGAAAATATCCATGCAAATCCGTCAAAATAAGGATTGGGACGAAATGGATATCCACGCCGTCTTTGATAATCTCGCCCAACACGAGGAAAATATCAGCGAGATACAAAAAGAACTTAAGGGCAAGAAGATCGACGATTCTATAGCTTTTGTTTCTGAAAGAAAAACAAGTCGATCTCGCAAAGATAAAAGCATCAAGTTTCCAAGTTCTTCAGAAGATGAAGACGAATCTGAATCGGACTCCGAACCCGATATGAAGGAGTTCAAGAAACAGTTGGCTCTCATCTCTAAAATGATGAGCAAAATGTTCTACAAAAAGAAATCCTCTTCTTCGGAAAATAGATTTCGGACATCAAGCTCAAAGCACAAGGAAAGACCGGCCGAGTACTCATAATCTAAAAACGCAAAAGAACCACAAAAGTGCCATAATTGTGGTAAGATAGGGCACTTTTCCAGAGAATGCAAACTTCCCAATAAAAAGGACGCCAACTACTACTCCAAAAAATTCCAACTCACTAAATAAAAAGGGGCTGGAGTAGCACTGATGGCCGAACAAGAGCATTGGCTGGAAGACACCACATATTCTGACGATGAAAATCTCGCTCTCATGGCATACCTCGAAGACGCCTCAAATGATAACTCTTCAAGAAGGCCTGACGACGACGACGATAAATTATCCTCTTCATCACAAGAGGTAACAATGTCTCAATCCACATTATTAAACATGTTAGAATCATTACAGATTAAGTACTCTAACATGGAAAATTAGCGGAAAAGAACTAAGGAATTAGAAGAGAGACTAACTCTTAGTGAAAAAAATTTCCAAAAGCAATTAGATAAGAAAATTCATCTAGAAATTCTCTTATCTAACGCTAAGGAAAAAATATCTAGTCTTGAATTAACCATAGTTACCTCTAAGACTAAAGTCAATGACCTTAATACGACTCTTATCGATTGTCAGAGAGGTTTAGAAATTTGTAAGAATAATTTCAAAGAAAGCTCTGACGAACGTAAGAAACTTTACTCAAGGATTAAAACATTAGATGATCTTCTAACGAAAAGGGTTCAAACGGGTCAAACTATTTTTCTAAATCAACCTCTTGATATAGAATTTTATAATCCTAAAGAAGGCTTAGGTTTTAACAATCCCTGTAACTTGAAAAAGGTAAATGTTAAACAATTATATGATATCAAGTACATGGGATTAGGATTAACTTCCCTAATGGCCTTTACTAATTCTTCAACAAATAAACGCCTTAGAAGAAACTAAACGAAAAGCCACAAATAGGACTGACATTCCCTATGACTACACCGACTTGAATAATAGTTACAAAACAGGGGATCTCAACCTGTCTAGCGATTTTAATTCATTATATCCTCTAGAAGACTTTTCTAAAAATAAGGAAGAAAATACTGATCATTTTAAAAATTCCACTTTCTGTTATGTTCCAGCTATTATTAGGAAAATAGCTGATTTAAACGCTTCTTTAGAAACAGAAAGAAAGAATTTCAGAGCTGAAAAGAATGAGCTGGTTAAATTCGGGCATTTTATTTCGCCGAATTTAATATTTCAAATTCGGGCAGAATTTCGATATCTAAGCGAAATATTTAAATTTCGCCGAATTTAAAAGGTTAAATTCGGGCATTTTATTTCGCCGAATTTAATATTTCAAATTCGGGCAGAATTTCGATATCTAAGCGAAATATTTAAATTTCGCCGAATTTAAAAGGTTAAATTCGGGCATTTTATTTCGCCGAATTTAATATTTCAAATTCGGGCAGAATTTCGATATCTAAGCGAAATATTTAAATTTCGCCGAATTTAAAATGTTAAATTCGGGCATTTTATTTCGCCGAATTTAATATTTCAAATTCGGGCAGAATTTCGATATCTAAGCGAAATATTTAAATTTCGCCGAATTTAAAAGGTTAAATTCGGGCATTATATTTCGCCGAATTTAATATTTCAAATTCGGGCAGAATTTCGATATCTAAGCGAAATATTTAAATTTCGCCGAATTTAAAAGGTTAAATTCGGGTAATAGCCCACATCTTTGAATAAAATTATTTTAAGTTCATTTTATCTTTAAATCAAAGTATATTCATACTTTGACTAGAACTTTCGGGTCAACCCTTATTTTAAGATACGAGAGTATTTTGGGAATATTATTTGAAGGAAATAATATGTGCTATATGTGATTTGATGTTTTACATAATCATGCCATGTGCATATTCACGATAGGGTGAGAGATGATGTGATCGATGATATTATCAATGTGAGAAGGGTAGAGTTGCCGATTTTGGCAGTCAGGTTCAGACTCGATTATGCACTTGGTGGGAGAGGGGGTTTGCGACACCCATCTACTCGGGATTGAGCCACCCGAGGTGTAAACCACCGGATATTATTTGGCTCAGGGACGGCAGACAGATGTGAGATTCCTGTCTACCCGAACTTGTGGTATAACATTCGGGGAAAAAGCCGTCGGGTTGAGATTGTGTGCGGAAGGAGCGACCCGGCGCGGCCGGTGTGGGCTACCGCATGGTTGATGGTGTACTTTGCCATTGCGCGCGTGGGTGCCGAGTCTGACCTAGGGCCCTGTTGAGAATTGAGAATTGATAGATGAGATTTGTCGAGTGTGCATTATATTATATTGTGAGGAACCGGGATTGGGTGGAGTGCACGCACGTATTGCATGTTATGTAATCACCTACTGGGCAATAGCTCAGGGTTCTATCCTATTTTTGTTTGTAGGTAAGAATGAACCCGACACCGCCTAGTGTCAGGGTTGAGATTCATGGCGAGCTGGCGGCGGTGACTCCACGGACTTTTGAGGGTGGCGCAGTACATGGGACGCGACCTGTGGAGTGGCATAGTGTTTGATATTGGGTTTGAAATTTTGGGGCTTCGGCCCAAAGTATTAATAGTAGATATTTTTGTAAACCCGATATAATACTATGTAGGTTATTTAAAAAAAAAAAAGAAAAGAAAATTTTATCGGGTCTTCCGCGTGTTCTGTTGCGGGGAAATCCGCCAATTAACTTAATTAGGAAGTAGGGTCGCCACAGGTGGTATCAGAGCTTAGGCTTTAGATTCTGAAGACTGTCCATGTACTGCCACTCAAAAGCCGGGAGAACCAGCCTCGCCTGTAAGTTAAGTGTAATACTTTGATATGATTATGTGATCTCATGTATATTTGTTACATGAATTATCTAGTATTTGGAAAATGCCAAGAGGAAGACCGAGGAACGTGTTCGTTGGAGAGTCCAGTCGGAGGGGCGAATCTGAATCCCCACCCCCGACTCGTGAGCATGACACGATAAATAGGCTGACTGAACTTATCCAAAGACAGTCAGACCAAATTCATGATTTGATAAATCACCAGAGCTCATCTGAGCACCGTCCATCCCCACAGCCTGATCGCGTAGAGATCATAGGGGAGCGATTTCGTAAGTTAAATCCACCAGTTTTCGCCGAAGCTACTAATCCTGCGGCAGCTGAGGACTGGATCGACACAATAGAAGACTTATTTATATACAGTCGTGTGCCGAACAATGAGAAGGTGTTGTGTGCCGTTTCCCTATTTCGGGGAAGCGCGCGTTTTTGGTGGAACACCATAAAGGTGTTAGAAGATCCAGCGACGATGACATGGGAACGCTTCAGGGAATTGTTTTATGATAAGTACTTCACTGCTCACGATCAGGAGCAGCGAATGTATGAATTCATGAACCTGAAACAAGGGCGAATGCCAGTTGCGGAATACATCCGCAAATTTGAAGAATTATCTCGTTTTGCACCTCATCTCGTGGCAACCAATACTCTAAAGGTGACGAGATTTCTTCGAGGGCTGAAGCCCGAATTTTATCGAGATTTAAGTGTGGCGGGAGTACGCCAATTAGAGTTCCGTCAGGCGACGGAGCGAGCGTTGATCGCAGAACAAGCGGAAGGAGTAGTAAGGGAAGCCCAAGAGGCAACTAGGAAAAGAGAGAGTCAGCAACAGCAAGGAGGAAGCGGCCAAAAGCGACAATTCTTCGGCAAGGACCCGAAGAATAAAGGAAATCGACCGAGTCAACAGATGTGGCGCCCGAATACTTATCAGAGACCGGCCAATGTTCCCAACCGACCCCCGGTACCAGCGCCCCAATGCCAACAGTGTGGACGAAATCACTTTGGCATATGCTACGGACCACGACCGGTGCAGACTCTGCAATGTTTCCGGTGCGGTGAGGCCGGACACATCGCACGGAATTGCCCGAGAGGTCAGCCTCCAGTGCAGACTCAACCGCGTAACCTCATTCGACCTCCACCTGTGCCTGCAAGAGTTTTTACTCTGACTAATGAGGAGGCGGAGGCAAACCCGAATGTAGTTACGGGTACGTTGAGTATATTTCACGTGCCCTCTTCGATCTTGATTGACTCGGGAGCCACACATTCGTTTGTATCGGCTAACTTTGTGCCAGGGCAGGAATCTATCCCTCCCGTTCATTATGTGATTTCGTGGTATCTTTACCACATGGGGATCCAACTCGATCAAATTTGGTGGTTGAGAAATGTCCCGTAAGAATTGAGGGTAGAGAGTTAGATGTGAACCTAATAGTAATCCCGATGAATGATTACGATATTATATTCGGGATGGATTGGCTTTCGAAATACGGAGCCATTATTGATTGTTCAAAAAGGGTAGTTAGGTTTCGATCGCCAGAGGGAGAGGAGTTTGAATTTTCGGGAAGAAAGAATAGAAACTCAATCCCTCGGATTTCTGCTTTAAAAGCTCAGCGACTCGTAAATACGGGTTGCGAATCGTTCCTAGTTTTTGCGGTGAATGCTGAGGAATCTTCCCAGCTTAAACTTGAGGAGGTTCCGATAGTGAACGAATATTCCGATGTATTTCCCGAGGATCTTCCGGGATTACCCCCAGATCGGGAGATTAAATTTGCAATCGATCTTGTACCTGGAGCTGCCCCGATCTCTAAATCCCCGTATCGGTTAGCACCGAACGAATTACGAGAATTGAAGGAGCAATTGGAAGATTTGTTGCAGAAGGGTTTTATTCAACCCAGTTTCTCACCATGGGGAGCCCCGGTTTTATTTGTGAAGAAAAAGGACGGGTCGATGAGAATGTGTATCGATTATCGTGAACTCAACAAGATCACGATTAAGAATAAATACCATTGCCAAGGATTGACGATTTATTCGATCAACTCCAAGGAGCAACAGTATTTTCTAAGATCGACCTGCGCTCCGGTTATCATCAGCTGAAGATCCGGGAAGCGGACATTCCAAAAACCGCATTCAGTACGAGGTACGGCCACTATGAATTTTTGGTCATGCCTTTCGGATTGACGAATGCTCCGGCAGCCTTCATGGATTTGATGAACCGAGTATTCAAAAAATTGCTGGACCGATGTGTTATCGTCTTTATCGACGATATTCTCATTTATTCCAAGACAAAAGAAGAACATGAGGAACATTTGAGAGCGGTCCTAGGAATTCTTCGGGAGAAACAATTATTCGCCAAATTTAAAAAGTGCGAATTTTGGTTGGATCGAGTAATCTTTCTGGGGCATGTTATTTCGGGAAGCGGAATTTCAGTAGATCCCAGCAAGATAGAAGCTATAGAAAATTGGCCAAGACCAACCACTCCCACGGAGATAAGAAGTTTTCTCGGACTAGCTGGGTATTATCGAAAGTTCATTAAGGACTTTTCCAGCATCGCCTCGACGCTCACCAATTTGACAAAGAAAAATGTTCCGTTCAAATGGACGGATGAATGTGAGCAAAGTTTCCAGGAATTAAAGAAAAGGCTAACAACTGCTCCAGTGTTAGCAATACCTTCGGGTACTGGAAATTTTTCTGTTTATAGTGATGCCTCTAAATATGGGTTGGGGTGTGTTTTAATGCAAAACGGGAAGGTGATCGCTTATGCCTCCCGACAATTAAAGCCATATGAGAAAAATTACCCCACTCATGATCTCGAACTCGCAGCCGTAGTGTTTGCTCTTAAAACATGGCGACACTATCTTTACGGAGAAAGATGAGATCTTCACGGATCACAAGAGTTTGAAGTACTTCTTCACCCAGAAGGAGTTAAATATGAGGCAAAGAAGATGGCTCGAGTTAGTCAAAGACTACGACTGTGTGATAAATTATCATCCAGGAAAAGCGAACGTAGTCGCAGATGCATTGAGCCGCAAAACTGTAAACACTGAATTACGCCAATTCGGAGTTGAAGTAATCAATTTCGGAGAGATTGAAGAAAAGTTGGCAGTGTTGACACTTAAGCCAACACTATTAGACCGAATCATTGAAGTACAAAAGAAAGATGAGTTGTACTTGAAGAAACAAAGAGAACAAGATAAAGAAGTCTCATCGGAATTTGAATTCCGAGAAGACGGGAGTTTACGATTTAAAAGTCGCTTATATGTGCCGGAAGATGAAGAGATTCGTCGAACTTTAATGACGGAGGCACATACGACAATATATTCGGTGCATCCCGGTGCAACGAAAATGTATCTTGATTTGCGACTAAATTATTGGTGGCCGGGAATGAAAAAGGATGTTGCTGCATTTGTACATAGATGCCTGACTTGTCAGCAGATCAAAGCAGAACATCAAAGACCGGCAGGAATGTTACAACCTTTGACGATTCCCGAGTGGAAGTGGGACCATATAACAATGGATTTTGTCGTCGGGTTGCCAAGAACGGTGAAAGGTTATGATGCAATTTGGGTGATTGTTGACAGACTGACTAAGTCCGCCCATTTCTTGCCTATTCACCAGACCTATCCCATGGAGAAGTTCGCTGAACTCTACATTCAAGAGATAGTGAGACTCCATGGAATTCCGATATCGATCGTATCAGATCGAGATTCAAGATTTCTGTCCCAGTTCTGGAAAAGCTTACAGAAAGCTCTGGGAACTAAATTATCATTTAGTTCAGCTTATCATCCCCAGACTGACGGACAATCGGAAAGGACGATCCATACACTCGAAGACATGTTGAGAGCATGTGTCTTGGATTTTCAAGGGAGTTGGAGTAAATATCTCCCGTTAATAGAATTTTCATATAACAACAGCTATCAAGCAACGATCGGAATGGCGCCTTACGAAGCCTTATACGGACGTAAATGTCGATCCCCAGTTCATTGGAATGAAATCGGCGAGAAGGCGCTATTAGGTCCCGAGATGGTACGCGAAATGATTGAAGTTGTTAAGAAAATTCGGGAGAAAATGCAAACGGCCCAAAGTCGCCAGAAGAGTTATGCAGACAAGAGACGAAGGTCGTTAGAATTTGAAGAAGGTGATAAAGTATTTTTGAAAGTATCACCTATGAAGGGTGTCAAACGGTTCGGACAAAAAGGAAAGTTGAGTCCGAGATATATAGGACCTTCCAAAATTTTGAAAAGAGTCGGTGAAGTAGCATATCAGCTAGAATTACCGACGTCGTTAGCACAAGTCCATGACGTATTCCACGTGTCTACACTGCGAAAGTATGTGTTGGACCCGTATCATGTGCTAAGAGACAAAAGACTTCACCAACAATTGAAGCCGGACTTGAGTTACGAAGAAAAGCCGGTAGAGATTCTAATGTATGAGGTGAAGCAATTACGAAATAAGAATATTCCCCTCGTGAAGGTCTTATGGCGAAACCAGATATTGGAAGAAGCCACTTGGGAGCGAGAAGACGAAATGAGAGAGAAATACCCTGAGTTGTTTCAGACAACTTAAATTTCGGGGACGAAATTTCTTTTAGGGGGGGAGGATGTAATACCCGTAAAATTAATACGGGAATAATGCGCAATTAGCGTGAAAATTATTCTGTAATTTTCGGAAAATTATGAAGTTAATTTTCGGACAAAGCGAATTTTCGGGAAATTGAACCGAAAATAAGAAAAATACTCTTTGAGTAAAATAAATAGATATGGGCCCAAATTAATTTAAAGTAGGCCCAATAAGAGATTTCCTTAAGAGAAAGGAAACGTAACTTTCCTTTTAAAGGTTTATCTCAAAAGGTGATAAGGACAAACGAAAATATCAAACGAAAGGAAACAAACGAAGAAAAGCAGAGAAGAACTAAGCAATTTCGGCTAACTTGGAAGTGAGGTAGGTGTTTTTTTTTAACCCCTACAAACATTTCTTATGTTGATTTTTATAGTTAAACGAATTTGGATGAAAGGTCATCCGAATTTATGAATTTCGGGTATTTTGATATGTTATTTGACGTTTTTGATGAATTATGTGAAGTTCGAACTCAATATGAGTTCTGTAAAGTTATTACATGTTTGATTTAAATTTCGCCGAATTTAAAAGGTTAAATTCGGGCATTTTATTTCGCCGAATTTAATATTTCAAATTCGGGCAGAATTTCGATATCTAAGCGAAATATTTAAATTTCGCCGAATTTAAAAGGTTAAATTCGGGCATTTTATTTCGCCGAATTTAATATTTCAAATTCGGGCAGAATTTCGATATCTAAGCGAAATATTTAAATTTCGCCGAATTTAAAAGGTTAAATTCGGGCATTTTATTTCGCCGAATTTAATATTTCAAATTCGGGCAGAATTTCGATATCTAAGCGAAATATTTAAATTTCGCCGAATTTAAAAGGTTAAATTCGGGCATTTTATTTCGCCGAATTTAATATTTCAAATTCGGGCAGAATTTCGATATCTAAGCGAAATATTTAAATTTCGCCGAATTTAAAAGGTTAAATTCGGGCATTATATTTCGCCGAATTTAATATTTCAAATTCGGGCAGAATTTCGATATCTAAGCGAAATATTTAAATTTCGCCGAATTTAAAAGGTTAAATTCGGGTAATAGCCCACATCTTTGAATAAAATTATTTTAAGTTCATTTTATCTTTAAATCAAAGTATATTCATACTTTGACTAGAACTTTCGTGTCAACCCTTATTTTAAGATACGAGAGTATTTTGGGAATATTATTTGAAGGAAATAATATGTGCTATATGTGATTTGATGTTTTACATAATCATGCCATGTGCATATTCACGATAGGGTGAGAGATGATGTGATCGATGATATTATCAATGTGAGAAGGGTAGAGTTGCCGATTTTGGCAGTCAGGTTCAGACTCGATTATGCACTTGGTGGGAGAGGGGGTTTGCGACACCCATCTACTCGGGATTGAGCCACCCGAGGTGTAAACCACCGGATATTATTTGGCTCAGGGACGGCAGACAGATGTGAGATTCCTGTCTACCCGAACTTGTGGTATAACATTCGGGGAAAAAGCCGTCGGGTTGAGATTGTGTGCGGAAGGAGCGACCCGGCGCGGCCGGTGTGGGCTACCGCATGGTTGATGGTGTACTTTGCCATTGCGCGCGTGGGTGCCGAGTCTGACCTAGGGCCCTGTTGAGAATTGAGAATTGATAGATGAGATTTGTCGAGTGTGCATTATATTATATTGTGAGGAACCGGGATTGGGTGGAGTGCACGCACGTATTGCATGTTATGTAATCACCTACTGGGCAATAGCTCAGGGTTCTATCCTATTTTTGTTTGTAGGTAAGAATGAACCCGACACCGCCTAGTGTCAGGGTTGAGATTCATGGCGAGCTGGCGGCGGTGACTCCACGGACTTTTGAGGGTGGCGCAGTACATGGGACGCGACCTGTGGAGTGGCATAGTGTTTGATATTGGGTTTGAAATTTTGGGGCTTCGGCCCAAAGTATTAATAGTAGATATTTTTGTAAACCCGATATAATACTATGTAGGTTATTTAAATTAAAAAGAAAATTTTATCGGGTCTTCCGCGTGTTCTGTTGCGGGGAAATCCGCCAATTAACTTAATTAGGAAGTAGGGTCGCCACATGCATGCAAAGGAAAGAGTGCCAAGGATATAATTTCAGAAGAAAAATGATAGAAATGTCTTATTTTCAAAATTTTCTTCTGTATAAAAACTATGGACACTCGCAAGAAGACAGTTGTTTCAAACTTTAATGTTGTTGCTTCCACTTATGTGTTAAAACCTATTAATTCTGAAAGCACAAATTTTGAAATTGGCTCTACTTCAAAAATTATAAACAATCATTCTAAGACAAATGCAACTCTTAGGTCTCGTAGGAAACATGATCCAACACTTAAGAAAGCTTATAGCTTGATACATTCTTGTCCTCACCTAAGGTACCCAGTCCACGTACATTCAGCTAAACATCTTATGAAACTAGCTAGAGAAAAGATTTTCTCAAGCAATAAGACAAATCAGACATTTGCTCGTGCTGAAATTAACCTCCCATGTAAGGTTCAACCTCATTGGGTTCCTAAAACACCACCTAGGCCAACACAAGCCAATAAGGCCAAGTTGTCTAAAGAAGTACTACTTAAATCAACTACTTCTAAGTTGGTTTGGGTACCTAAGCATTCCAATAATTTAGGAACCAAAGAAGACCAAACCTTACTTATCAAATCTGCTAATCCAAAAGGACCCATTCAAAAGTGGGTACCTAAATCTCCCTAACCTCTTTCTATGCAAATCCATAATGTGTGGTATTTAGATTCTGGTTGCTCCACACACATGACGGGAAAACAAGAACTGTTGAGCAACTAGTTACCAAGACCGTTACAACGGAAAAGTCCGATTTGGCAACAATGATTCAGCTCAAATACTCGGCTTTGGAGACATTCTACTGCCGAATCTGACGATTAAAGATGTCTCTTAGGTCCAAGGTCTTAAACACAACCTATTCAGCATGGGACAATTCTGCGACAAAGGATTTCAAGTGGTATTTCTAGCTTATCAGTGCAGCATTTTAAATAGTCAGAATCAAGAACTTCTAACAGGATCACGAAGATCAAATCTCTACACTATCAATCTGACAACAGTTCGACCTTCGACAACTGTTTGCCTCATCTCTTAAACTACAAACAAGAGGAACAACTTATGGCATCAACGCTTGTCTCATCTAAATCACAAAGCTCTTCACAAACTCTTTGTTAAAATGTTGGTCAACGGTCTACCAACAATCTCTCCTCATCAAGAGCATCACTGTTCGACTTGTCAAATGGGAAAAATGAAGCGAGCATCACACAAACTCAAGCAAGTTGCTTCTACATCTCGACCTTTGGAATTACTTCACATGGACCTTGCAGACCAATGCGTACACAAAGTATCAACGGTCGTAAATATGTGTTAGTAATTGTCGACGATTATTCTCGCTACACATGGACAAGATATCTCCGAACTAAAGATGAGACTGGAGACTTGAGAATAAGCTTTGTGAATACAACTCAGAATATCCTGCAAAAGAAAATCCAAGTAATCAGAACGGACAACGGGACTGAATTCAAGAATCAGCGTCTCAACAACTTTTATCAATCACTTAGAATTATTCAACAATTCTCAGCCGCAAAAACGCCTCAATAAAATGGTGTCGTAGAAGGGAAGAACCGGACTTTAGTTGAAGCTGCAAGAACAATGCTCATATACTCCGGTCTCCCTCACTTTCTATGCGCTGAAGCAGTGAGTACGACATGTTTTACTCAACATAGGACAATTATTCACAAACGCTTCGAAAAGACGCCATATGAGAAAATTAATCAAAGAATACCGAATATCTCATTTTTCAAAGTATTTGGATGCAAATGTTTTGTGGCCAACGATCGGGAGCATCGAAGAAAGTTCGATCCCAAAGCCTTTGAAGCCATATTTGTCGGATATTCCTCGACTTCCAAATCATATCGCGTCTACCACAAGTCTTCTCGTACAATTCTTGAAAGCTACAACGTCACCTTTCAAGAAATGATGGATTTGGCTTCTGAACAAAATAGTTCATAACCCGAGCTTATAGGCGTGTTGTCACAAGGTCAACAACTCTCGACAACTTCTACCTCAAAGTCAAGAGAAGCAATTCCCGCCGACTTGGAAGATTTAGATTCACTGTTTGAACATTTTTATCAGAACGAGTTTCAAATGACTGCTTCCTCTCACTCAATACCAAGCAATGCTCCTTCTCCATCTATGGAAGAATTTCCAATTGATACTCTCACTCCTTAGACTCCAACAAATGTTCAAGAATCTCCTAATTCTGAATCTTCAACTAGTGTTGTAGCTCCTACAAATACAGATGAGGAAATTCATTCCAATTCAACCTCATAATTGAATTTCCCAACTACGAATGATTAACCCATCAATTCAAGTTGTCTCGATCTACAAACCAACGAAGAATCGACTTCAGTTATTCCTCCTGAACGCAAGTGGACTCGAGCTCATCCTATCAACCAAATCATCGCTGATCCTTCATGTGGAGTACGCACTAGGACGTCCACTCAAAGCGGCTTATTCACATGCTTCTTAAGCCAAAACGAACCAATTAAAGTAGCCGAAGCTCTTAAAGACCCGGATTGGGTAATCGCAATGCAAGATGAACTCAACCAATTAGAGTGTCTACAAGTTTGGACGTTAGTTCCTCGACCGCAAGGCAAAATAATAATTGGTACTAAATGGGTTTTCAAGAATAAGAAGAACGAAAACGGTGAAGTTATCAGGAATAAAGCACGGCTCGTAGTCAAGGGATACAATCAACAAGAAGGAATTGATTACGACGCGACGTATGCTCCGGTGGCACGTATCGAAGCAATTCGATTATTTCTAGCATACGCGGCTCATAAAGACTTCAAAGTCTATCAAATGGATGTTAAAACCGCCTTTCTCAACGGCGTAGTAAAAGAAGAAGTCTATGTCGCTCAACCCGACGGGTTCGTGCACGAGACCCATCCTGATCATGTCTATCGATTGGACAAAGCTCTTTATACACTAAAACAAGCCCCTCGTGCTTGGTATGATGTCCTAAGCGAATTTTTAGTCAAGTCCAACTCGAAGAAGGAATCTTCATCAGTCAAAACAAACACATTGATACGACACTCTTCATCAAATAACAAGGCAAAGACCTGATGATCGTTCAAGTTTATGTTGATGACATCATCTTCGGCTCGACAAATGAACGTCTCTGTCACAAATTCGGTGAACACATGAAGACCAAATCCGAGATGAGCTTAATGGGAGAACTCCAATTCTTTCTTGGACTACAAGTAAAGCAACTCGAAGAAGGAATCTTCATCAGTCAAAACAAATATATCCGAGATATTCTAAAGAGATTTAATCAAGACAAGAGCACACCGATGAATATTCCCATCTCAACAAACTACAAATTGGATGCTGATTCGTCTGGCAAGGCAGTCAACATCACACTCTATCGGAGCATTATCGGATCTCTTCTCTACTTAACGTCTAGCCGACCCGACATCATGTTTGCCACTTGTCTCTGTGCTCGTTTTCAAGCTGACCCAAAGGAGTGCCACATGCAAGCAGTCAAGCGAATTCTACGCTATAAACAAGGAACTCCCAACTTAGGGCTATGGTATCCAAAACATACTGATTTTAGATTAATTAGCTATACTGACGCTGATTATGCAGGGCGTCGAATGGACAGAAAAAACACGTCTGGCGGAGCACAATTTTTAGGCGAAAAGTTGGTCTGCTGGTCCTCAAAGAAACAAAATTGTGTGCCAACATCCACGGCCGAGGCGGAATACGTCGTGGCTGCCAGCTGTTGCTCGCAAATTCTATGGATGTGGACACAACTACGCGATTACGGGTTTGATTTTAATAACATTTCCATTTACAGTGATTCTCAAAGTGCTATAGCCATTACTTGCAATCGTGTTCATCATTCACGCACAAACACATAGATATTCGTTATCATTTTATAAAAGATAATGTAGAAAAAGGCACTATAGATATGTATTTTGTAAAAACGGGGCTACAACTTGCCGATTTATTCACTAAGGCATTGGATGAAAAACGTTTCTAATTCCTTATTGCTAAATTAGGCATGTTGAATCTCAATCTTACTTGACATGTGCTTTACATGCTCTACTATGTTTCTATTTGATACCCTATGTGCTTCTCGATATTCCTTGATTATCTTGCATGAAACTATCTTTCAAATTTTTTTTAATAGAATACATAGGGTAATAATAAAAAAAATGGGGGATGACGATAACTTTGCCTATTTTGAATTACTCGCAAAAGTATTTCTTCGATATATATGCTTAATTCTTTGCCTAAAAAGTCATGTCACATTCTTTTATTCAAAGAGCTTCGTTTGTTTCACTAGACACAAAGCCACATCATACATGTGAGAATTTGAACCTCAATGTTTAAAATGTATGCTAAATTGTTTAAAATGTGTTACTTGTCCTTAAATAGTAAATTTTCATATGCCAAATTGTACTAAATATGTGCTTAAAATGCCGAAAAATTAAATCGTGCAAATGTTGAGAGGGAGTTTTATATGAGAATTTGTTATTATCTCCTATATGATTTACTTATAAAACATGACTCTAACATTTTTTCTAAGCATCACAGAAAATTTAGATCTCATCCGAGGAGTCAAATGTTGAATTTCATCAACATTAGGAGAAAATTTCATCTCTTTCAGAAATACAGGGAGTATTATGCAATTTAATTTTTGGGTTAATCCATAAAAGATAAATTTTTGTTTAATCAGACCTGAATTTTAACTAAAGCCCAAATTTTTTTTAACGGCCCAATGTATTTTTACTTTACCCAATCGTAAAGTATTAATACTACTTTATCGATCGAAAAACTCACTCACACGCAACTCATTTCCATCTAAAAACTTTTCGACTTCTGAAAAATACGCTTCGAACTTCGGCGATATTCAACAAAATCTTAACAATATCAGTGGTTTTCTTCCTTAAGTCGCTCGCTTCGAAGGTGGAAACACGTTTCGAATCATTTTCCGTTAAAAAACATACGATTCCCAAGCAGTTTCACGAAAATATTTGAAGAAATTTCATATTCATACTTTTTCGACTAAAACCGATTTTAAACTCTCAAATCAACATGTTTAAACTCGACCTTTTGGGTTAAAATCATGATATTTGGATTCGCAATTTTTTTCTGAACGTTCCGAACCAAGATTAACTCATGATTTACCCAAAAATCAAAATTTACGTTTTTCGCGTTTACTGTTTGATTTGAAAATTTTTCGATCGCAAAAGTTTGTATCGCAAAGAGTGTCGTCGAAGAACTTTAGTTTTCGTTAAGTTTTATTCGATCGCAAAACTCAGCGTGGAAAACCTTTTGTTTTCGATATATTTTAATTTGATCGAAAAAATACGCGGCGAAAACTAAATTTTTCGATTATATTTTATTCGATCCCAAAAGTCAGCGGCGAAAACTTTAAGTTTTTCGGTATTATTTTATTCGAAAAATTACGTGGCGAAAAACTTATGTTTTTCGACAATTTTTATTCGATCGAAAACTTACATAGCAAAAAACTATTGTTTTCGATAACATTTTATTCTATCGTAAAAGTCATTGGCGAAAACTTGAGTTATTCGACACATTTTATTCGATCGCAAAATTTAACTATCGAATAAATTGTTACTCGAATAAAACCACGCTGAAAAAGACTTAAGAAATTTTTTTAAGACTTAGAAAATTTTCGATCGCAAAATTTAACGATCGAATAAATTGTTACTCGAATAAAAATACGCTTCTAAGACTTAGTCAATTTTAGAAATTTTTCAAAATTTTTCACTTAGTCTTTCGAACATAAACCTTAGTACATACGATTTTCTCTAAATTCATTCTTAATCCCGTTTATTTGCATATGAAAATTTATCGAACTTTATGTTATTCTTTACAGATATGGAAACTCCAAATTATTCTCATATACATCCTTCATCAAGCTTCATTCTAGTTCATGACAACAATTATCAACTGGATCTAACGACATTCCGGTGCCCGGATGAAGTCATCATCTCCATCCTTAAAAGACACCCACTATGGCTAGCTTTAACAATGACGGCCTTTGTACCGATGGTCTACCTACAACAATTCTGGGGACTTATGGAGAGCCATGTAGTCGGAAACGACGTGGAATATACAACACAAATAAACAGAAGATCAACGTTCTGAACCGCAATCTGATGGCCATGGTGCTCGATCTTCCGCACTACGAAACCTATGATCAACTTCCAACAGACGTGAAGATCGTAGCGGATATGCTCCGGAAGGGATACAAGCCCCCACTGCCCAAATTGGCGAGTTTCCAGAACAATGGAATTCCCCAACCGTGGAAGACATTGTTCGGCATTATCAACAAATGTCTCTCCCCAAAACACTCCGGCTTCGACAAGGCGAAAGGGAACATTCTTCGCATCTTTCACGGAGTGATCTTCTCAAAGAAGTATGACGTGGCCCGCCTAATTTGGAATGATCTAGCGGACCAGATACGTCAATGGGAGACCAAGTCGAAGGCCAAGTTTCTCCCCTATGTACGGTGGTTCCCGGTGCTGATCTCACACTTCATGAAAATCCATCCAGAGATCCCGAGACTACCATCAGTTGGGGAATACACTCCGCTACGCCTTTGATTTTTTCACAACCCGAAGGCCGCCGATCTAGCACTCCAACCAATGTTGATCCCATTGGAGCTGCTCCGACTAGCTGATCCAACGGAAGAGGCATACAAAGTCTACTGTCAAAACAACTCCATCACGGAGGAGATGGTACGAGCCTTGGATCCAGCACCGGCACCTTCTCAAAGGGAATCACTGGTGGAAACAATGGAGCCCGAAGCCATGGCTCAGGAGATTGAGACACCGGCCGTCGAGCCCGAAGGTGTTCCTCGAGATGTTTCTCCTGATGCCACTGACTCGGATGAAGCATACAGACTCCAAACAAGGGGCTCTCACCGACTGCACCTCTCGGCCCCGTCTGTATCGCCTTCAATCATACCGGCTTCTTTGCAAACACCTCCACCACCAACTGATCAGTCAACCGCGCAGATTCCAATTAAATCTGTCTCAACACCCACAGAGGTGATACCTATTGTATCATCTCAAGGATTGGGTGGAAGCCTTATTGGACCCCCGACATCTTCGGAGCCAACAATAGGCCAACCCATCGAAGTGGTGACCTCAGGGTTGACAACGGATGTCCCAGGACGTTCCGAACAATCTAGACCTACTCAAGACGGCACATCGGAAATCTATTCTAATGTTGTGACAGTGGAGCGCGTTCCTGGCCCCACTCCACCACTGTTCGTGACGGAGCAATGATTACAAGACGTACTTTCCACAGCTCCGAAGCTTTACTTCCCGAAGAGATACCGGGAAAACACCAGTCTCCGAAGCTGCTCCGACCGACACCCAAACCACCCTCGTCTCCTCACCACCTCTCATCACCACCATCCACACCCCAATACAACCCATCCTCCCCACCTCAACTCCATCACCTTTGCTAATAAACCCCTATACCATCCCGATCACCCAGCTTCACGATATACTCATCTCCCGCCTCCTCGCCTTAGAGACCAGGACTCCCGCTGAGGAGAGTCTCTACAAAAGGCTGGTAGATGAACCAGAGCCGCCAGCACAAACAAGGTGCCGAGAAGAAAGCTCTCGTACCAAGCGTAGACATGACGATCCCGATGATCCAGATCGTCATGAGGGGGAGAAACGGCAACGAACCACACGGAGCGGCCGTGGAGTGAGTCAAGAACAAACAAAGACTCATGAAGCTGGAGGATCGTCCTCAAACCCACCAACCACACAACCTACAACCCGCCAACAAACAACCAGACCACCAACCATATCCCAAACACTACCTCTCTCTCCTACAAATCCAAATTCAATCCCGACCTCCAACCTCCCCCCCCCCAAGCCCAACCAGAGGGAACCATAGGAAGCTGCTCAAGCTCGACTCTCCAATGTTTTATGGATGACTATATCCTAAACTTTTTATGGATGACTATATCCTAAACGTTTTATGAATGACGCAATGGGAACCAGAGGAAGCTGCTCAAGCTCGACTCTCCAACGTCAGATACTTCTTACAACAAGCTTCGGTGGACTTGGTGCTGCTTGAAGAAGAAGAACTTCAAGAAGGCGAGAACTACAGTTCTGCTCTCCCAGAGCTACCCGAAATGATCAGGCTCAGAGTCGACTCTCCTCCCCGCTTATCAAAAGGGACAGTTAGAGTCGAGACACCATGGGCGAATGTCAGAATTGAAGACGTTAAAAAGCAGATATGGAGGGCTCCAAACAAAATAAAGAAGTTCAACGTACTCAATCTACGGGGCATCTCACATTGGGAAGACAAGAAGAAAATGGAGCATATCTCCATGCTCAACTATCTTGGACCCGATCGGAGTGGCATCCCAACTGATCAACTGAAGAAAAATTTCAGGGACACGCCACCTATTCTCCAACTCATCGGACTCTCGCACACGATCGGAAGATACCCAACCCCTATCTTCATTATTGAGCGAGCGGACAACAACCGCACTCGGGAAGAGATAGATGAAAGCTATCTCCCTTTCCTTCCACCGGATGAGGTCTACCATCTGTATCAGATGTACAGGAGAAAATACCAGACGTACTCCGGATATATCAAGACTGAAGGACTCGAGGGACTGAAGAGATTCATGGTGCGGCAGATCAAGTATCACACCGCACACGACCTTCACATCGCTTTAGAGAACAATAAGAAGAAGGTCAACATGGAGTCTCCGCTCATGAAGGGCTTCCCACTCAAAAAAATTTTCCGAGAACTACATCTTGAAGAAACCTGGTCTCGCCATAACCTATCGGAATCCAGTCATTGGAAAGACGATGGCTATGATGAAGTCAGAGATCAACAAGTTCTGTGACGGGACACTAAAATTAGTGAGGAAGAACATCTAGAAAAGATTGGGAGAGATCACCGAAGAGACGATCTTCGAAGATCTTTGTGAAGAAGAGGCCCCACTCTTAAACGAGCATCTGGATGCGATAAATGAGAGATTGGAGCTGAGGAATGTTGTTCGACGATACAAGACACCATGGGATTGCGAAAATCATTTTACGCCCGACAAGGATAAAAAGAGCTGAAACAAAGACAAGCACAAAGGGGGAGATTGAAGAGAATTTAAAGTTGTGCTTTGTAATTTTATTATCCTTGTAATTAGGGGCGTAATTAGTAGTTTTGATATTGTAGGACCCAATAGTAAATATACCATGTAAATAGGTATAAATACAATGTACACTATCAAAATAATATACAAGTTCATTTTCAGAAAATCACGAGCATTGAATTTATATTCTAAGAGAGAGAATACGATCGAGAATCTCGGGAATCTAACAACCTCTCTCAAGATCTTCAACGCGGATATTCGACCAAACGTAATTCGTAAGATTTCTTATTCGAATACTGAGAATTCATGCTTAGATTGCTTGTAGTGATAAAATAGGACCTAACATGTTATTTATTATTTCTGCAGTTTGAATATATTAACAATGTTAAACAATTTTTGTAAATTGGTCTACTAGGTAAAGTAAACACCAACTAGATGGTACTCTAAACGTATTAAAATAGTATTAGTAGCTGCAAAAAGGTGATAAAAATACAGAAAAAATCAGCAGTATCAATATATGACATTTTTAAAGGTATATGGAACAAATTCAGACACGTATTGAATGATGTAATACTTATCTTAATACAACAAGCTATGTAAATATGGTACAATATATATGCCTCCTGAGTGTCCTTTGATTCTTATAACTCTTGGGTTAATTTATTATTAAATAAATTGTAGTAGGTTTTTAGCCTCGACGTAAATATAAGATAGTTTAGGTCATGGGCCTTAATATACCAACACATGTGGTATATACGGCCCCATTTACCCTTTTAGGGTTTTTATCAAAAGAAATTCTAAGGAAGCCAGCTTGTATCTTCTCTAAAAGGAAACATACACCAAAAGGTTCTTTCAGTCTATAAGCTTAAAATCTATCTTTTGATTCTTGTTTGGTAGAAAACGGACTCACAAGTGGTATTAGAGCCTAGCGTGGATCGATCAAAACGATTTGAATCCAGTTTCGTTCGATTTCAATATGATTTAAAAGAGTTTTTGGATAAACTTCATGTTCAATTTTTTTTGCTAATTTGGGTGATTTTGAATTGTTTTTACTGCTTTTATCCCCTTAAGAACTTGATAAACCGTTTATGAGTGATTTTCTACTCTTCTGCATAGATTTTAGTCAAGTTTGAGTTAGATTTGAGCCAAAATCGAGTATGAAACTCGTATTTTCCGCTACAGTTTTGATTTTCGGGCAGATGAATGTAACAGTGTCTGGAAATTTGGCTCATCTCTCCGAAAATTCTTCAACACGTCGAAAATCAGCCTATATTTAGTTAATTTTCGGCCAACTAAGATCCGAAATTCGCCTGATTTTGAAATTCTCGGCGAATTTCAAAATTCGACCAGGATTACCCGATTTTCAACTTTCGTCCAGATACCTGATTTTTTACTTTTGGCAGATACCCGATTTTTAAAAATCGGCCAGCCTTACCCTATTTCAAAATTCATCTAATTTAATCGAATTGTTTTTGCCCGAAAGACATCCAAAAATTATCGATTCTCGGACTGGTTTACGCACGCGACAGAGCATGTATTGTCCAAATTTCATACTCACCCGATTATCAACGTGTGTTAAATGAATTTCGACTGAATTACCGAAAGTCAACAAAAAAAATTTCACAATTCTCGTCGATTAACCAATATAAATTACTCGTTGCCCGAGAATTAGTTAACAATTTTCCAAGAAACTTCTAAGTCCAAAACCCAACAAATTTTCACTTTAAAGACTTTGAAAAATCTTATCTACTTTGGTCAAAATCGCTCACTAAAACTTTTCGATACCTAGAATATAATTGTTCGAAACTGACCTTCCTTTTCACATATCTCTTTTCACGTTATGATCCTTACCAAACAACATGAATGAGCTAAAAAGAAAATTTGACAATAATTACACCTTACTAAACAAACAACGGGAAGATATAGCTATTCTTATGGAATCACTAGCCTTTTCAGAATCTAAAGCAAAAAACTTAGAAGAAAAGGTAGAGAATAGCGAAAGACAGGTTACTGACGTTAGAAAAACTTTGAAGGAAAGCGAAGAAGAACGTGTAAAAATATATTCTCAATATGAATTGATTATTAAAGAACGCGTTTGAGTTTATAAAAAGGTAAAACAATTGGAGGATCTTCTTACAAAAAGAGGTCAAACAGATCAAACTATCTTTCTCAACCAACCGAAAGATGTAGAATTCTACAATCCTCGCAGAGGTTTGGGGTTCCAAAGTAAAATGAACTCACAGAAAGATGAAATGTTTTCTCTGTACGACATTAAACACTTTGGCTTAAGCCATAAAAAGCTTATGCCTTTTGTTGAATCGACAGAGGTGATCGAATCAGAAGAACGGAAAACGAGAAATAAAAATCGGGCCGAAATTGCATTTAGTTATGCGGAGCTGAACGATAGTTACAAAACTAGAAACACTTCGCTAACTACGGACTTCATTTCGCCCTTTGGACCCGAAAATCAGGAAAGTACATCCAAACAGGCCAAACCCATCTATTCCTCCATTTATATTCCAGCGATAATTCGCAAAATAGGCGATCTAACTACGTCTCAGGAATCTAAAAGGAAAGCCAATTCGGAACAAAGGACTATTGTTTTAAGCAAAATTTTTACTCTTCAACTTTCCTGATGTATACAGACCTTCCACCTCTTATTCTATTTCCAAAACACCTACGTTCTCATAACAATCAGTTCCGGAAAAATGCTTCCACTTTGCAAAGAAGAAAACATTTATCTTCCCCTCTTCATGATGGTGTATCTCCGATGCAATACAAGCAATCTCACAAATCAAAGAGAAAGAGATAAACCTCACCCGAAAATCAAAACAAAGACAAGCGTAATAAATTGTTAAAACATAAACAAATGTGGATTCCAAAATCTCTGCTGCATCCAATAGGCCATAATCGAGTCTGGGTTCCTAAGTCAGTCATTCAGCAAGCTGACTTAGAACTCAACATAACAACAAAAAGGTTGAATCACTCACCTGCAATTAAAGAAGGACCCGTCCTCATACGGGTACCTAAGCTTGCTTAACTTGTTTTGCAGGTTCGTCATGTATGGTACTTAGACTCAGGTTGCTCCTCACATATGACAATAAAGAGTTGTTGAGCAACTTTTCCGAGGACTATCTCGTGAAGGTCTACTTCGGGAATGGTGACTCTGCTCCTATGCTAGGAACATATGACCTCATTCATGACAGACTCACCATCAAAGGAGTTTCGTTCGTTGAATGTCTAAGCTACTACCTATTCAGCATCGGACGCTTCTGTGACAGAGGATTTAAGGTTCTTTTTTAATCTGAAAAATGTATCATCATCAATGATAAAGGTTCAGAGTTGCTCACTGGCCACAAAAAGACGAACATATACTCCATTGATCTGAAGACTACTCGACCAACGTGCCTCATCTCTCGAGCCTCTCTAAATTAGAACGACCTTTGGCACCAGCGCCTCTCACATATCAACTTCAAGGATCTAAACAAGCTCCTCACGGACAACCTCGTCAAAAGGCTTTCCTCGTTTAGGTACCACAAAGAGCATCTTTGCTCGGCGTGCGAAATGGGAAAGATGAAGAAATCGACCCACCACACCAAACACACGACATCAAATTGCTGAGCTCTTCAGAAGAAGAAGATGAGTCAAAATCGGATTGTGAGCCCGATATGAAAGAGTTCGAGAAACTATTGGCTCTCATAACTAAAATGATAAGCAAAAAGTTCTACAAAAAGAAATCCTCCTCATCTGCTAATTGACTTCGGACATCAAGCTCTAAGCACAAGGAAAGACCGACCGAGTCGTTAGAATACAAAAATGCCAAAGAGCCACAAAATGCTACAATTGTGTAGGGCACTTCGCCAGAGAATGCGATATTCCGAAGAAGAAAGATGACAACTACTACTCCAAGTAATTTCAATTAACTAAACAAAAGGAAGATGGAGTAGCTCTAATGACTGAACAAGAGCACTGGCTAGAAGACACAACTGATTCTGACAACGACAATCTAGCTCTCATAGCGTTTCTTGACGATGTCTCAGACGAAAGCTCAACGAGGAGGTCTGAGGACGACAAAGCATTAACCTCATCTCAAGAGGTAGCTACACCTGCATCAACATTATTAATCATGTTAGAATCTCTACAAATTAAATATGCTAACATGAACAATTAGCGAAAAAGTACAAAGGAGTTAGAGGAGAGACTAGCACTTAGCGAAAATAATTTCCAAAAGCAATTAGATAAAACAGTTCACTTAGAAATTCTATTATCTAATGCTAAGGAAACCATAACTAGTTTTGAATCACGTTAGCTACTTCTGAGACAAAAATAAACGACCTTAGTAAAACTCTCAGCGATAGTCAGAGAGATGTAGAAATATCTATAAATAATTATAAGGAAATCTCTGACGAACGTAAGAAGCTTTACTCTAAGATTAAGACTTTAGACGATCTTCTAACAAAAAGAGGACAAACTGATCAGACTATTTTTCTAAATCAACGACATGATATAGAATTTTATAATCCTGTTGAAGGCTTAGGTTTTAACAATCCTTCCAACTTGAAAAAGGTAAATGTAAAACAGTTATATGATATCAAGTACATGGGTTTATGATTAACTTCTTTAATGGCTTTTACTAACTCTTCAGAAATAAATGCCTTAGAAGAATCCAAATGAAAAGTCACCACTAGGACTGACATCCCCTTTGACTACACTGATTTGAATACTAGTTACAAGACACGGGAAATAAACATGTCTAACGATTATAATTAATTATATCCTTTAGAAGATATTCCTAAATTCGAAGAAGAAAATTTTGATCATTCTATAAATTCTACTTTCTGTTATATTCCTGCTATTATTAAGAAAATAGCTGATTTGAACTCCTCCCTAGAAACAAAAAGAAAGAATTTTGAAGCATAAAAGAATGCGCTTTTATTGGAGATTCTAATCTAAAAAATTCATTAGTTTTGACTAACATTTTAAATCTTGTTCGGATTCAATTTTGAAAGATAAATCATTAATCGATGACAAGACCAAATTTAAGAAAATATTTCTAAAGAAGAAAAATTTTCTTTAAAAAGCGTAAACGTGGGAAACGAGTCATTAAATGCTTCAAAGGCGAAAAAGATTTTACTAACTCTTTTTGTACTCCATCCATAGGTACAGTAGTTAAAGAGATGAAGCATGCAAAGGTGAGAGTGTCTAGCATTGAGTTTAAGAAAAAAAATGATAGAAATGACTTATTTTCTAAACTTTCTTCGTTATCAAAAAGTAAGGACACTCGTAAGAACACAGCCGTTTCTAATATTCATGTTGTTGCTTCAACTTATGCTTTAAAATCTTGAAACCAAAAATTTTGAAACTGACTCTACTTCCAAAAACAAACACATTCATTCTAAGACAAATATGAGTCTTAAGTCTCGTACGAGACAAGTACGGCTATTAAGCAAGCTTATAGCTCGATTCATTCTTGCCCTCATCTAAGGTACCTAGTTCAAGTACACTCGGCTAAACACCTTAGGAGACTAGCTAGAGTAAAGATTTTCTCATGCACTAAGACTGATAAGACATTTGTCCGAGCTGAAATTAATCTACCATGTAAGGTCACGCTCATGAGGTTTCAAAAACACCATCTAGGCCAACGCAAGCCAAAAAGGCTCAGTTGCCTAAAGAGGTACCACCTAAACCAACTAATTCTAAGTTGGTTTGGGTACCTAGGCATAACATTGGTTTAGGAACCATATTTGAACAAACTTTAACAACTAAATCTGCTAATATGAGAGGACCTATTTATAAGTGGGTACTTAAGTCTCTCTAAATCTTTCTATGCAGATCCATCATGTGTGGTATCTAGATTCTGGTTGCTCCACAAACATGACGGGAAATCAAGAACTGTTGAGCATTTACCAAGACCGATACAACGGTAAAGTCAGATTCGGTAACAACGATTCAGCTCCAATTCTAGGATTAAGACACTAGATGATCTTTTAACAAAAGGGGGACAAACGGATCAGACCATTTTTCTAAATCAGCCACATGATATATAATTTTATAATCTTGTTAAAGGATTCGGTTTTAATAATCCTTGTAACTTGAAAAATGTTAACATAAAACAATTAGATGATATCAAGTACATGGGTTTAGGATTAACTTCTTTAATGGCTTTTACTAACGCTTCAGAAATAAATGCCTTAGAAGAATCCAAAAGAAAAGTCAAAACTAGGACTGACATTCCCTTTGATTGCACTGATTTGAATAATAGTTACAAGACACGGGAAATAAACCTGTCTAGTGACTATATTTCATTATATCTTATAGAAAATATTTCTAAAGTTGAGGAAGAAAATAATGATCATTCTAAAAATTCTACTTTCTGTTATATTCTTGCTATTATTAAAAAAAATAGATGATTTTAATTCCTCCTTAGAAACAGAAAGAAAGAATTTTGAAGCAAAAAAAAATGCCCTTTTATTGGAGATTTCAAATCTCAAAATTTCCTCAGTTTTGACTAACATTTTAAAATCTTGTCCTGATTTATTTTTGAAAAAAAATCATTAATCGAAGACAAGATCAAATTTAAGAAAACTTCTTCCGTTATTTTACGAAATATTTCAAAAGAAGAAAAATATCTTTAAAAAGTTTCAAGAGAGAAAAAGGGTCTTTAAATGATTCGAAAGAAAAAAGTCGATTACTAGTTCTTTTTCTACTATAGCCACATGTAAATTAGTTAAAGAGACGAAGCATACTAAGTACAGAGTGCCTAGCCTAGAAATTAAGAAGAAAAATATTGATGACTTATTTTCAAAATTTTCTTCTGTACCAAAAATTAAGGACACTCGTAAAAGAGAGCCGTTTCTAATTTTCATGTTGTTGCTTCAACTTATACTTAAAATCTATTAACTTTTAAAGCACAAATTTTGAAATCGGCTCAACTTCCAAAAACAAAAACATTCATTCCAAGACAAATGCGAGTCTTATGTGTCGTAGGAGACAAGATCCAACTATTAAGCAAGCTTATAGCTCGATTCACTCTTGTTCTTACCTAAGGTACCCAGTCCAATTAGGCTCGGCTAAACACCTTAGGAGACTAGCTAGAGAAAAGATATTCTCCTCAACTAAGACTGATAAGTCATTTGTCCGAGCTGGTATTAATTTACAATGTAAGGTTCACCCTCAATGGATTCCTAAAACACCATATAGGCCAACACAAGCCAAAAAGGCTCAGTTGACTAAAGAGGTACCATCAAAACCAACGACCACTAAGTTGGGTTGGGTACCTAAAAAAGACATTGGTTTAGGAACCAAAAGTAATTTTTCACTACTAAATCAGGAACTGTTGAGAAACTATCAAGATCGATCCAACGATAAAGTCAGATTCGACAACAATGATTCAGCTCAAATTCTATGCTTTGGAGATATCATGCTGAAGAACCTGACAATAAAAGATGTCTCTTACGTCAAAGGTCTCAAACAAATCATGTTCAGCATATGACAGTTATGCGATAAAGGTTTTCAACTGGTATTTCTAGCTGATGAGTGCAGAATTCTAAATAGTCAGAATCATGAACTTCTTAAAGGATCTCGAAGATCAAATCTCTACACCATTTAATCTGACAACTGTACGACTTTCGACGGCTGTATGCATCATTTCTCAGACGACAATTAAGAGGAACAGTTTGTGGCATCAACGAATGCCTCATCTAAATCTCAAAGCTCTCCATAAGCTTTCTACTAAAAGTTGGTCAACGGTCTACCAACTACTTCACTTGAACAAGAGCATCAATGTTCGGCTTGTCAAATGGGAAAAATGAAGCGAGCGTCACACAAACTCAAGCAAGTAGCTTCCACATCTCGACCTTTAGAATTACTACACATGGACCATTGTGGACAAATGCGAATGCAAAGTATCAACGGTCGTAAGTATGTGCTCGTAATTATCGACGACTATTATCGCTACACTTGGACAAGATTTTTACGAACTAAAGATGAGACTGGAGACTTGATAATAAGTTTTGTGAATACAACTCAGAATCTCCTGCAACAAAAGATCCAAGTAATCAGGACTGACAATGAGACTGAATTCAAGAATCAACGTCTCAAGACTTATTATCAGTCACTTGGAATCATTCAACAATTTTCAGCCGCTAAAACGCCTCAACAAAATGGCGTCGTAGAACAAAAGCACCGGACTTTGGTTGAAGCCGCAAGAACAATGCTTATACATTCCGGTCTTCCTCACTTTCTACGGGATTGCTTGCTTTATGCAAAATCAGACAATCATTCACAAACGCTTTGAAAAGACGTCGTACGAGATAATAAATCAAAGGATTCCGAATATCTCTTTCTTTAAAGTATTCGGGTACAAATGCTTCGTGGCCAACGATCGAGAGCATCGAAGCAAGTTCGACCCAAAAGCATTTGAAGCCGTCTTTGTTGGATATTCATCAACTTCAAAAGCATACCGCGTCTATATCAAGTCTTCTCGTTCAATTTTGGAAAGCTACAACGTCACTTTTCACGAAGTAACCGAATTGGCTTATGAACAAGACCGTTCAGAATCCGGACTTAAAGGCGTGTTGGCACAAAGTCAACAATTTCCGACAACATCTGCCTCACCGTCAGAAGAAGCAATTCCGATCGATTTGGAATATTTTGATTTCTATTTGAACATTTTTATTGGAATGAGTCTCAAAAGCCTGCTTTGACCCATTCTATCCCAAACAGCGCACCTTCCCCTTCTACGGCGGAAATTACAATTGAGATTCTCAACCCTCAAACTCCAACAAATGTTCCAGATTCTCCTAATTCATAATCACCAACTAGTGTTGCAGCTCCTACTAATATTGATGCGGAAATTCCATCGAATTCAACTTCAGAAATGAATTTCCCTATTCCGAATGATCAGCCCATCAATTCAGGATGTCTCGATCTACATATCAATGATGGATGTACTTTGGTTCTTCCTCATTAACGCAAATGGACTCGAGCTCATCATGTCGATCAAATAGTTGGTGATCCTTCAAGTGGAGTACGAACTATGACATCTAGACAAAGCGGAATATTCACGTGCTTCCTATGCCAAAACGAACCACTCAAGGTAGCCGAAGCCCTTAAAGACACGGATAGGGTGATCGCAATGCAAGATGAACTCAACCAATTCGAGCGTCTACGAGTTTGGACACTAGTTTCTCGACCGCATGGCAAAACAATTATATGAACTAAATGGGTCTTCAAAAATAAGAAAAACGAGAATGGTGATATTATCAGAAACAAAGCGCGACTCGTAGCCAAGGGGTACAATCGACAAGAAGGCATCGACTACGAAGAGACGTATGTCCATGTTACTCGTATCGAAGCTATCCGACTCTTTTTGGCGTACGCGGCTCATAAAGAGTTCAAGATCTATCAAATGGACGTAAACACCGTCTTTCTCAACGGCGTGTTAAAGGAGAAAGTCTCTGCCGCTCAACCGAAGGGTTCGCAAATGAAGAGCACCCTAATCGTGTTTATCGATTGGACAAAGCTCTCTACGGACTAAAACAAGCCCCTCGAGCTTGGTATGACGTCCTAAGCGAATTTATAGTAAAGTCAGACTTTGTATGAGGAACAATCGGTACGACACTGTTCATAAAAAAGCAAGGCAAGGACTTTATGGTCGTCAAAGTCTATGTCAACGACATCTTCTTCGGCTCGACAAATCAACTACTCTGTCACAATTTGGTGATCTGATGAAGACCAAATCCGAGATGAGCTAAATCGGCGAACTTCAATTCTTCCTTGGACTACAAGTCAAGCAGCTCGAAGATGGAATTTTCATTAGTCAAACAAAGTTTATAAGAGATATTCTGAAGAGATTTCATCAAGACAAGAGCATATCTATGAGTACCCCCATGTCAACAAGCTGTAAATTGGATGATGATCCTTCTGGCAAGCAGTCAACATCACGACTTATCGGAGTATCATTGGCTCTCTTCTCTACCGACGTCAAGCCGACCGACATAATGTTATTCACTTGCCTCTGCGCTCGGTTTCAAGCGGACCCGAAGGAGTCTCACATGTACGCGGTCAAGCGAATCATACGCTATCTCAAAGGGACTGCCACCTTAGGGTTATGGTATCCAAAAGGCACAGATTTCAAGTTAATTGGCTATACTGACGGTGACTATGCAGGTTGTCAAATGGACAGGAAAAGCACGTCAGGCGGAGCATAATTCTTGGGCGATAAGTTCGTTTGTTGGTCCTCAAAGAAGCAAAATTGCGTATCGACTTCGACAGCAAAGGCGGAGTACATCGCGACTGCTAGTTGCTGCTCATAAGTTTTGTTGATGCGGACGCAACTTTACGACCATGGGTTTGAATTCACTAACATTCCCATTTATAGTGATTCTGAAAGTGCTATTGCCATTACTTGCAATCTTGTTCATCACTCACGCACGAAACACATAGATATTCGCTATCATTTTATAAAAGATCATGTAGAAAAAGGCACTATAAATGTTTACTTTGTTAACACGGAGTTACAACTTGCTGACTTATTCACCAAGGCAGTGGATGAAAAACGATTCAAATTCTTTATCGCTAAGTTAGGCATGTTGAATCTCAATCTTGCTTGAAATGTGCTTCACATGCTCTATTATGTTTCCGTGTGGTATATTCTATGTGCTTCTTGATAGTCTTTGTTATATCTTGCGTGATTTTATTTTGTTTCAATATAGTATTTGGTTCTATTTTAAAAAAAAACTATAACAACAAAACTAAAGACAAGATAATAATATTTTTGTAAGTCTCATTACTTACAATTTTCATTCATTGTTTAGAACACAACATTAAACAAAAACAACGCATAACGGGGAATGACGATGACTTTGTTCATTTTGATTTACTCACGAGAACATTTATGTGTTACATGTTTGGTTATTTGCTTAAAATTCAAGTCACATTGTCTAAAGAGCTTAGTATGTTTCACTAGACACAAAGCCACATCATATATGTGAGAATTTGAGCCCCAATATTCTTTGAAAGGATTTATCCTTGAGTGTGTCACACTTCAAATGCTTGTCTCTTGATTTGTGCTTCGTGGCCTCATTCTCGCTTTGTGTTACATCATGAATATGATAAGGGCAATTAGGATATCCCTCACTTAGCCAAATTATAATATATATATAATCCTATATTATTTACTGTAGTAATCCCCTTTGAGCCTTCTCCAATATGTACACGAAGAAAAGGAGGGGGAGAAAAGGAGGCGGAAGACGCACACGAAGAATGCTCAATGCACAAGTAATCAGTAACAAAAGAACATGTACTTCTTGTAAAAGAGGAGCATGGTTCTTGCTGTGAACTTCTCTTTCGATAATCTCGTATACTCGTCAGAACATCTAGAAGAGGAGCACCTCGAAGTGAACTTCTCCAACGATAATCTGGTCTTATATCGAGACAACGAGAAGAGGAGCACGACCTTGGGTTTGGTTCCATAACTGTGAACCTTTCCAAAGATAATCTTTAAATGCTTCTATGACTGAAAGAAGAAGAGCACGGTATCGGCCCGAGAAATACATAAGAAGAACTTCTCCTTAGATAATCTCTCAGCATCGTAAAAGAGGAGCTTCAGCTTGAACAAGTGCAGAAGAAAAGAAAAGTAAAAGGAACATAAATGAATGTTAAAAGGGCCCCTGTAATGGAAGGATTTTAAGCTCACTAATTCCAAATTATTATCCTACCGTCCTGAGTCAAAGCCTAATATAATAATCCCTTCAAAGTCCATTTGAATAAAATTGATGAACTTTTGCTCGGTGAGTTGATTAAATGCGCCACGATAACAAGTTAATTGATAAAAAATTTGTTGTGTTAATACGAGTGATATATATATATATATACTAATAATCCCCATGATAAAAATAAATTGAGCGCTATGAGCGAACCATTGGAGAGTTGTCGAACAGACACAAGTTATGATCTTAGGATATTAATTTTGGTGACATGATTTAATGACAAATTATTATTGTGTGTGTCATGTTAAATATTTGCGTGATAATGACCAAAGTGACATATTCTGACTCCAAAATATATACGCACATTTTTAAATGCATTAGCACATCACATGCATTGATATGGAATTGTCAAATAAGAAATTTAACGAGCATACATGTTAATGCAGATTTTCATATACATGATTAAGGGATCATGCATCTATGCTGAATTGGTGAAATGCGTTATTCTTACTTGTGTCACATATTGTTTAATTTTCATTTGCATATTGTGGTGAATGTGTATATCCATGCAAAATTGACTAATATTATATGCACACTCGTTGAGGGGGAGCTTACATGTATATTTGCTATTATCTCCTAAATGATTTCCTTGCAATTACGACTTCTAATGTTTTTCTCTAAGTCAAGTGTTGAATTTCATCAAAATTTGGAGTTAATTGCATTTATTTCAGAAACTTAGGGGGAGTTCTGTTTTAATTTCTTTCAGAATTTGAGGGTGAAAGAGTAAATTTTCTTCGCTGAAAAGTATCGAAAACCTAATAGGCCTGGTCTAACGAAAGCCCAAATTAGCTTTCTCGGCCCAAAACTACTTAGATAATTTTTGCTGTCGAAAAATTATTTTACACGCAAAACCTCAGACGAAAATCTTTTTCGATTCTCTAAAAAATTTCAAAAGGCGAATCCCAAAATCTTCAAAAATTTCGTTGTTTCTTCTGCAAAATCACCGTTTTTTGAAGGTAGAATCCATATAATGTTTGTGTTTTAGTTTAATTGAATCAAATATTGCATCACTATTTCAAGATTTTCGAGTATATTTCGACTTGCTGTTTCTCGACACTCCATATTTAAAAAATATCTTCTTTCTTGCTGCAATTTAACCTTAAACATGTTGATAAACTGCGTAATACATTGGGTTTGGAAGTGGTTTTTGAACATTTTGAGTCAATATTGAGTCCCGATTATGAAACATTTAGGATCGTAAACATTTTTATCGCAAAAAGAGGTTTTCAAAAATTTTATTCGAAAATATTTTTTTATCGAAAAACTTATTAGCTTCGAAGACGTTATTTTCGATAGAATTTTATTCGATCGCAAAAGCGCCGAAAACTTTATTTTTCGATAGAATTTTATTCGATCACAAAACTTAGCGCTGAAGACTTTATTATTCAATGAAATTTTATTCGATAGCAAAACTTAGCGCCGAAAACTTTATTTTTCGATAGAACTTTATTCGATCGCAAAACTTAGTGCTGAAAACTTAATTTTTCTATAGAATTTTATTCGATCGCAAAACTTAGCGACGGAAACTTTATTTTTCGATAGAATTTTATTCGATCGCATAACTTAACGGCGAAGACTTTATTTTTCGATAGAATTTTATTCGATCGCAAAACATAGCGTCGAAAATGGTTATCTTCGATAACTTCTTATTCGATCGAAAAATTAAGCAACCAATATAATTTTCACTGAAGTCTTATTCGAATAAATTCCTGCTCGAATGAAAAATATTTTCCCAAGTAAAAAATGTTTGTGCGCACTACAGTTTGAAATTCTTTAAACACATCATCACCATTGCTTATGCTTGAATTGACCTTTATGAACTAATAATCTTTATTCATTTTTCAAAGATGGCACATCAAGAATATGCCCATATATATCCTTCCGAGCTCTGTCTACAAGTCCACGACAACAACTATCAACTGGACTTGACGACCTTCAGATGTCCTGATGACATCATCATCTCAATACTAAAAGGGCACTTGTTTTGGCCAGCTCTCACATTGACAGCCTCAGTTCAAATGGTATACCTCCAACAATTCTGGGGATGTCTGAGTAGCCATCTTGTGGGCGACGACAAAATATACACAACCAAAGTCAACCACAAAAATGTCGTCGTCAACAAGGATCTACATCGGAATGGTCCTTTATCTCCCACATCATGAAGTCTACGATCATTTACCCTCTGATGCTGAGTTCATTGCATATATGCTTCAGATGGGATACAAGCCTCCGCTTGTCAAGCTCGCAAACTTCCAAAACAGTGGAATCCCACATCCTTGGAAGACTTTGTTCGAGATCATCAACAAATGTCTCTCCCCAAAGCATTCGGGGTTCGACAAGGCAAACGGGAACATCATCAGGATCTTCCATGGGATAATCTGGAATGACTTGGCCGACCAGATGCGTCAACGGGAAACTAAGACAAAGGCTAAATTCCTCCCTTACGTCCGATGGCTTCCATTAATGATTGAGCATCTAATGGAGGTTCATCCTAAAATTCCCCATCTACCACCAGTTGGAGGATACACACCACCAAGGTTGAGTTGCTTCTACAACCCAAAGGCATCGGACCTGGAGCTACAATCGATGCTCATTCCCTTGGAACACCTTAGCCTAGCAGACTCTACAGAAGAAGCCTATCAAGTCTAATTCCGGGACTATCACATCATTGAAGCCATGGTTCGGTCCATCCCCACCGACCCTGCCCCGATGTCATTAAGTCAAGAACCCATCGTGGAGGCACATGAGCCCGAAGCTGAGGCTCAGGAGCCTGAAGTAGCGGCGTGGGATCCCGAGGTTGAAGCATATGTGCCAACACCACCCATGGCTACCTCGCCCGAAGGAACATAATCAAATGAGGAATGCAGACTCATTTGAAGGGACTCCAGACGACGAAGATCACAAGTCAAGTCTGCATCCCCGCCTACTACGACAGCTCCTGCCTTGCCCCCTCGAGATGTCTCAACAAATGCTGTGATTACTTTAACGATCGAATCTGAGCAACAGCCCGTCTTGACGTCTACATAGGTTCACACCGAGCCTGTCATAACATCCATAGAGATGATTCTTAGAGTTTCATCTCCAAGTTTGGACGGAAGGCCCGTTGCTCCACCGACATCATCTGAAGCAACAACGGGTCAACCCACGGAAGTGGTGCCTTTTGGGTTGACAACGGGCGACTTAAGTTGTTCCAGTCTCATAAGTCATATCATAGGCGGCTCATTAGAAATCGACTCTGACGTTGCGACAGTGGAACGCGTACCTGGCTCCATTCCGGAGGTGTCATCATTTGTGACGGAAGAACGCTTACAAGAAGCTAGCTCTCTCTACCGCACTCACATCTTTCGAAGATAATTTAATGGGGAGAGTACGACAAGCCATCGAGACTTCCCGACAAACCAAAAGTCTCAGAGGCCACTTTTTCCGAACCTATCCCTTCACCACCACGAACCACCACCATCACCCCAACTCCATCTCCAACCCTTATAAATCCATACACCATCCCAAACACCCAGCTTCATGATATCCTCATCTCTCGTCTCTTAGTCATCAAAGAGAGGACCCCAACAGAGAAGAATCTCTACGACGACTAGTTGATGACCTCGACCCACCTGTTCGGACGAGCTCCCGCGACAGAGCTCTCGCTCCAAACGGCGACATCACGATCCTGACGATCATGATCGCCCTGAGGGGGGAGAAGTGGCAGAAGACAACACATCGCAGCCCCGGACAAGGACGAGACAAGACTCCATCAACTCGTGATGCTAGAGGCTCGTCAACGAACCCACCAACACCATCCACAGAAAGACTTAACACCCGCTCACAAACGACCACCACGCCCCGCACCCACATACCACTTAACGTACAATACTTGACACCTCCGCCTCGCAAAAGTCCCAACCCAATTACAACCTCAGATTCGACGCTCAAAGATCAACCAGAAGCCGCAACAGTCAACTACGATCCCACACCATTGTAAATGACTACATCCTAAGCGAGAAATGGTTGACGCATTGGGAACCAGAGAAAGCTGCTCAAACTCGACTATCCAATGTCATATATTTTCTGCAACAGGCTCTGATCTAGTTCTGCTCAAAGTCAAAGAGCTTCAAGAAGGCGAGAAGTACAATGTCGAACTCCCAGATCCACCAAAACTGCTATAACATCGAGCGGACACCCCTCCACGTTTATCTAAGGGGACCGTCCGAATCGAGACACAATGGAAAAATGTTCGGATCGAAGTGCCCTTCCTTAAAGATGTACGGAAGCAGATCTGGCGAGCACCAAACAAAATCAAGAAGCTGAACGTGATAAAGCTTCGAGGGATTTCTCATTGGGAAGAGCGGAAGAAGATAGTACACCTGTTTATGCTCACCCATTTCGGTCCAGATCGAAGTGACATCCCAAGAGATCAACTCAGAAGAGACTTCAGAGACAAGCCACCGATCTTCCAACTCTTGGGAGTCTCACACAGAATAGGTCATTATCCAACTTTGATATACACGATCGAGCATGCAAATTGCACTCGAGAAGATATAAACGAGAGCTGTCTACCCCACCTTCCACCGGACGAGGTCTACCGTCTATTCCAGATGTACAAGGAAAAGTTCCAGATGCCTGCAGGGTACATCAAGAAGGAAGGGCTCGAGGTCTTAAAGAGGTTCACGGTGTGTCAGATCAAGTATCACACCGCACACGACCTTCAATTGCATTGGAGAACAATATGAAGAAGGTCAACATGGACCTTCTGCTCATGAAAGGTTTCCCGCTCAACTACTTTCCGGAGAACTACATCTTCAACAAGTCAGGCCTCGCCATCACTTATCGCAACCAATTCATTTGAAAGACGAGAGTGATGATGAAGTCTGAAGTGCACAAGTTCTGCGATGGGACGTTGAAGCTAATAAAGAAAAACATTGAAAGGAGATTGGGAGAGATTGACGGGACTACCATCTTTGATGATTTTCGAAAAGAAGAAGCCCCGCTCCTGAGTGAGCTTCTCAGAGCTATTGAGGAAATGATAGAGCTGAGGGATGTTGTACGTCCTCGTAGATGATTATTCTCGCTACACTTGGACAAGATTTCTCCGAACTAAAGATGAGACTGGAGAATTGATAATAAGCTTTGTGAATACAACTCAGAATCTCTTGCAAAAGAAGACCCAAGTAATCCGGATTGACAATGGGACTGAAATTCAAGAATCTGTATCTCAACAATTACTAGTAGTTACTTGGAACTATTCAACAATTTTCAGCCGCTAAAACGTCTCAACAAAATAGTGTCGTAGAACGGAAGAACAGGACTTTAGTTGAAGCTGCAAGAACAATGCTACTACATTCCGGCTTCCTCATTTTATGGCCAATGATCGAGAGCATCGAAGCAAGTTCGACCCTAACGCATTTGAATCCGTCTTTGTTGGATATTCATCCACTTCTAAACCATACCGCGTCTATATCAAGTCTTCTTGTACAATTTTAGAAAGCTACAACGTCACTTTTCAAGAAGTGACCGATTTGGCTTCTGAAAAAAACAGTTTAGAAGTCGGGCTTATAGGTGTGTTGCCAAAAAGTCAACAAATTCTGACAACGTCTTCCTCAACGTCAGAAGAAGCAATTCCCGCCGATTTCGAAGATTTGAATTTTCTATTTGAACATTTTTACCGGAACGAGTATCAAATGCCTGCTTCGTCTCATTTTATACCAACCAGTGCACCTCCTCCTTCTACGGTGGAAATTACAATTGAGAATCCGAACCCTCAAACTCCAACAAATGTTCCAGATTCTCCAAATTCTGAATCATCAACTAGTGTTGCAGCTCCTACTAATCCCGATGCGGGAATTCCGTCCAATTCAACTTCAGAAATGAATTTCCCTATTACGAATGATCAATCTATCAATTCAGGATGTCTCGACCTACAAATCAACGATGAATCTACTTCGGTTCTTCCTCATGAACGTAAGTGGACTCGAGCTCATCCTATCGACAAACTAATCGGTGATCCTTCAAGTGGAGTACGCACTATGACATCTACACAAAGTGGACTATTCACGTGCTTCTTAAGCCAAAACGAATCACTTAAGGTAGTCGAAGCCCCTAAAGACAATGATTGGGTAATAGCAATGCAAGATGAACTCGACCAATTCGAGCATCCACGAGTTTGGACACTAGTTCCTCGACCACATGGCAAAACAATTATAGGAACTAAATGGGTTTTAAAAAATAAGAAGAACGAGAACGGTGAAACTATCAGGAATAAAGCACGACTCATAGTCAAGGTGTACAATCAACAAGAAGGTATTGACTACGACGAGACGTATGCTCCGGTTGCTCGTAGCGAAGCTATTCAATTATTTCTAGCATACGCGGCTCATAAAGACTTCAAAGTCTATCAAATGGACGTCAAAACCGCCTTTCTCAACGGCCTGTTAAAGGAAGAAGTCTACGTCGCTCAACCCGAAGGGTTCGTGCACGAAAATCACCCTGATTATGTCTATCGATTGGATAAAGCTCTCTGCGGACTAAAACAAGCCCCTCGTGCTTGGTATGATGTTCTGAGCGAATTTCTAGTAAAGTCCAAATTTATAAGAGGAACAATCGATACGACTCTTTTAATCAAGGCAAGGACTTGATGACCGCTTAAGTTTACGTCGATGACATCATCTTCGGCTCGACAAATGAACAAATCTGTCAGAACTTTGGTGATCTAATGAAAACCAAATTCAAGATGAGCTTAATGGGCGAACTTCAATTCTCTCTTGGATTACGAGTCAAAGCAACTCGAAGATAAAATATTCATCATTCAAACCAAGTATATCCGAGATATTTTGAAGAGATTCAATCAAGACAAGAGCACACCTATGAATACTCCCATGTGAACAAACTGCAAATTGGATGATGATCCTTATAGCAAGGCAGTCAACAACACAACCTATCGGGGGATTATTGGATCTCTTCTCTACTTAACGTCCAGCCGACCTGACATCATGTTCGCCACTTGTCTCTGTGCTTGTTTTCAAGCTGACCCGAAGGAGTCCCACATGCACGCGGTCAAGCGAATTCTACGTTATCTAAAAGGAACTCCCAACTTAGGGTTATGGTATCCTAAAGATACTAATTTTAGATTAATTGGCTATACTGACGCTGATTATGCAGGTTGTTGAATGGACAAAAAAAGCACGTCTGGCGGAGAACAATTTCTAGGTGATAAGTTGGTCTGCTGGTCCTCAAAGAAACAGAATTGCGTGTCATCATCGACGGCCGAGGCAGAGTACATCGCGGCTGCCAGTTGTTGCTTACAAGTTCTATGGATGCGGACACAACTATGCGACTGCGAGTTTGAATTTAATAACATTTCCATTATTGTGATTCTCAAAGTGTTATGGTCATTACTTCCAATCATGTTCATCATTCACGCATGAAACACATAGATATTCGCTATCATTTTATAAAAGATCATGTAGAAAAATGCACTATGGATATGTATTTTGTTAAAACGGAGCTTCAACTTGCCGATATATTCACTTAGGCATTGGATGAAAAATGATTCCAATTCCTTATTGCTATGTTAGACATGTTGAATCTCAATCTTACTTGAAATGTGCTTCACATGCTCTATTATGCTTCTTTATGATATTCTATGTGCTTCTTGATAGTTCTTGCTATATCTTGTGTGACTTTATCCTTCAAATTTTTTTTATATATATACATAAAAATAACTAAAAATAAAATAGTATACATATAGTAATAACATAAAATAAAATAAAAATGGGGGATGACGATAATTTTGTCTATTTTGATTTACTCACAAAATTATTTCTTTGATATATGTCTAGCTCTTTGCTTAAAAATTCATGTGATATTTTATTATTCAAGGAGCTTCGTTTGTTTCACTAGACAAAAAGTCACATCATATATGTGAGAATTTGAGCCTCAATAATTTTTATTCTTGAATGTGTCACACTTCAAATAACTGTCCTTTCATTTGTCATTCGTAGCCTCATACTTGCTTTATGTTAGTTCGTCGTGAAAATGATAAGGGCAATTAGGAAAATCCTCATTGGACCCATATTATCAATTATTTACTATTTTCTCTAGAGATCTTTTCCCCCTTTGAGCCTTCTCAGACATTCTTTTTATTTTGAAACCCGATTTAGCCTTCAACCTTATTCATAAGTTTCGAGGTTGCTCAATCAAGAAAAAGTGGGGGAGAGAAAAAGAAATGCACATGATGAACTTCTTCCGATCATTTTTCTCGCTGTGAACTTCTCCTAGATAATCTTGTATACTCCTAGAAGAGAAGCACCTCCAAGTGAACTTCTCCAACGATAACCTAGAGTTTTTATCTAGAAAACGAGAAGAGGAGCACGGCCTTGGGTTCAAATTCCATAACTGTGAAACCTTCAAAAGGAACACGGTCTCGACCCAAAAACAAAAGAAAATCTCAAAGCTTCATAAAGAGGAAGAAACTCATCTTGAACAAGTGCAGAAGAAAAGCAAAGAAAAAGGAACATAAATGAATTTCAAAAGGGCCCCTGGAATTGAAGAATTTTTAAGCTCACTAATCCCAAAAATATCCTACCCTTTTAGTCATAGCCTAAAAATAATCCCTTCAATAATCCCTTTGATTCAACTTGATGGACTTTCACTTGGTAAGTTGATTAAATATGCTATGATAAAAAATTAATTGCTATAATGTTGTCATGTTGATATGAGTGATATATATACTAAATATTCTCATGATAAAAATAAATTGAGTGCTATGAACGAAACTAGTGAGAGCTGTCAAAATGATTCAGAGTATGATCTTCGAATATTAGTTTAGTTACATGATTTGACGGCAAATTTGAATTCTATATGTCATGAGAAATTTTTGCGTGATAATATTCAGAATGGACAATCTGACCCCCAACACAAATTTTTTTTAACTATGCTGAATTGATAAAATGCGAAATTTTTGAAAAACGCAAAAATCTCATGAATCTATGTTGAATTGATTAAATGTGTTACTTGTGTTTACATGATAAATTTTCATATGCAAAATTGTATTAACTATGTGCTAAATTGCCGAAAAGTTAAACGTGCATTTGTTGAGGGGGAGTTTACATGAAAACTTGTTCTTATCTCCTAAATGATTTACTTGCAATCACGACTTCTAATTTTTAGTATCACATAATATTTCAAACTCATCCGAGGAGTCTAAGTGTTGAATTTCATCACAATCGGGAGATAATTGCATTTATTTCAGAAAAACAGGGAGCTTTATGAATTTTTTTGGGTTCACAAGTAAACATTAATTTTTTTTCTCGTTATATCAGACCTGATTTTTAACGAAAGCCCAAAATTTTTTTTTTCTGGCCCAGAGCCCTTTAGACCTTACCTGATCGAAAAGTATTAATATAACTTTTTCGATCGAAAAACTCATTCTTACGCAACCAAATACAGTCGAAAATTTTTTCGTATTCTACAAACTGTTCGGCGATTTCAAAAATCTCTTCAATCTTCACCAATTTTCTTTCAAAACTCGCCAAATTTGAAGGTAGAAACCTGTTTCGGATCATCATTCCGTTCACAAATGCACGAATTGCGACAATTTTTCAAAATCATTCGACGAAAATTTTAACTTCGTGAATTTTTCGACTGAAACATCTTAAAAACTCAAATTTAACTCATGATTTATCCAGAAATCGAAATTTGCATTTTTAAGCGTTTATTGTTTGATTTCAAACTTTTTCGATCGAAAATGTTCTTATCGCAAATAGTGTCATCGAAGAACTTTAGCTTTCGTTAAGTGTTACTCGATCGCAAAACTCAGCGGCGAAAACCTTATGTTTTTGATATGTTTTAGATTCGATCGTAAAACCTCGCGGCGAAAACTTTAGTTTTCGATTATATTTTATTCGATCGCGAAAATAAGCGGCGAAAACCTGAAGTCTTTCGATACATTTTTATTCGATCGCAAAACTATGCGGCGAAAAACATAAGTTTTTCGACAACATCTTATCTGATTGCAAAATTACTCAGCGAAAAACTTTAGTTTTCGATAATTTTATTCGATCGAAATAACTCAGTGGCGAAATTCTTGTATTTTCAATAAGTTTTTTTTCGATCGCAATACTTAACGTTCGAATAAATTCACGCTCGAATAACACGCTGATAAGACATGGAAATTTTTTCAAATTTTCTTTTGCTAAGTCTTTCGATAATATACTCTAACACTTAGAAAAATTTCTCTAAATTTTTCTAAGTCATTTTAGCCATCCACATTTACTTCGTAAAATTTGCATATGATTATTTCAATCTAATGAATTTTATTTCTTATTTTCAGAAATGGCTCATCAAGAGTACTCCTACATCTACTCTTCTGACACTTGGCTGACGGTCCACGACAACAACTACCAATTGGACCTCGCCACTTTCCGGTGTCCGGATGAAGTAATAACTTCCATCCTCAAGGGACACCACTATGCCCCGCTCTGACCATGACAGCCTCCGTCCAAATGGTCTATCTCCAGCAGTTGTGGGGATGCATGAAGAGCTACATCGTCGGCGATGACGTGCGATACACAATAAAGATAAACCAAAAGCACGTCATCACTGACCACATTGGGCAATACATGCCGCGTTATCTTCATATAAGATCGTTGGAAGTAATTTCTCAGATAGCAACTCACAAGTCTGTTGGATATACTCAATTATCGATCGTAACCAAACACATTCTCGGCTAGCTTCATGAATAGCGAGAATTTCCGCATGGTTAGATGTAGTAGCTGTTAAAGTTTGTTTCACTGACCGCCATGAAATAGCGGTTCCACCATATGTAAACAAATAACCTGTTTGCGATCGAGCATTATATGGGTCAGACAAATATCCAGCATCTGCGTACCCAATTAAATTTGCTTTCGACTCATTAGAATAGAACAATCTCATATCAGCTGTTCCTTTAAGGTATCGAAAAATCCGTTTAACTCCATTTCAGTGTCTACGAGTCGACGATGAACTATATCTCGCCAATAGATTTACAACGAACGCAATATGAGGTCGCGTATGACTCGTAACATACATTAGTGCTCCAATAGCACTAAGATATGGTACTTCAGGACCAAGTAGTTCTTTATAATTTTCACGTGGTCTGAACAGATCTTTATTCACGTCTAAAGATCTAACAATCATTGAAGTATCCAGTGGATGAGATTCCTCCATGTAAAATCTTTTCAATACCTTTTTTGTATAAGTTTCATGATGTACAAATATTCCACTCTTTAAATATTCAATATGCAGTCCAAGACAAAATTTTGTTTTTTCGAGATCTTTCATTTCAAACTCCCTTTTCAAACAATCAATAACTTTGGTTAACTCTCCAGGAGTTCCAATTATATTGATATCATCAACATAGACTGCTATAATGACAAACTCATTTTTACATCTTTTTAGAAATATGTATGGACAAGTTTGATCATTCTGATACCCTTCTTTCACTAGATATTTTACTTAGGCAATTATACCACATTCGCCAAGATTGGTTTAGTCCATAAAGCGATTTATTCAACTTAACTGAGTACTCGTTTCTGGGCCCTGAATTTTTAGGCAACTGAAATCCCTCGGGAAGCTTCATATATATGCCACTATCAAGCATTCCATATAAATAAGCAGTGACAACATCAATAAGACGCATATTGAGTCTTTTTCGTACTGCCAGACTTACAATATAACGAAAAGTAGTTGCATCCACCACAGGAGAACACGTCTCCTCATAATAAATACCAGTTCATTGCGAAAAACCTTCTGCAACAAGCCGTGATTTGTATCTTACAATTTTGCCATTTTCATTCCTCTTTCTAATGAAAACCCATTTATATTTAACCGACTTTACATTTTAATTCCTGGTATACGGACTACAGGTTCGAAAACTTTTCGTTTCTCAAGTGATTTTAATTATGCATCGATCACATCTTTCAATTTTGGCAAATCATTTCTTTGTGTGCATTCTTGTACACACTTTGGTTCATGATCCTCATTCTTATTAATCTCATTAATTTCATGTAGCGCTACATTAAATGAGAATTTATCGTCAACGTTAACTTCGTCTCGGTACCATCTAATTCTATTTCGGGCATAGTTATTCGGGATGTCTTCATTATCATTATTTTCTGAACGTTCATGTACATGAGTTTAATTCTCATTATCTTTTATGCCCATCGACTCTTCTCTAGTCGATAAATCCTGGGTTGGACCATTCTCATTATTATTTGCTCCTTTTCTTTTCCGATAATTTTTATCTTTCGAACCCGAGGGCCTACCACACTTTAGCTGTGGCTTAGACTCACTACTATGTTTTGCAGTAGCATTAATAGCTGGTATATGTGACTTCGTCACTCTGTTAAGGTCAATAAAACCTTCTGGCAGTTGATTAGCTAAACTCTGTAAATGAATTATCTTTTGAACTTCTAGTTCACATTCTTTAGTTCGAGGATCATAATGATTTAGCGATAATTCATTCCAATTAACATTTCTCTCCAGCTATTTCTTTTCTCCCCTTAATGTCGGAAAATTCAATTCATCAAAATGACAGTCGACAAATCTAACCGTAAATAAATCTCCAGGTAGAGGTTCCAAATACTTTATTATCGATGGAGATTCATATCCGACATATATTCCCAACCACCTTTGAGGTTCCATCTTTGTTCGTTGTAGTGGAGCAACTGGAACATATACTGCATATCCAAATATTCCTAGATGGGAAATATCTGGTTCCTGATCATGAACCATTTGTAATGGGGAGACATCATTATAACTTGTTGGCCTGATGCGAATTAGTGTTGCTGCATGCAATATGGCATGTCCCCAGCAAGGCGAGAGAAGATTCGACTTCATCAATATCTTGCAATTAATTGCAAGTGCTTAATCAACGATTCTGTAAGACGGTTTTGCGTATGTACAGGTGGCACTAGATGCTCAACATCACCTCCGATAGACATACAATAATCATTAAATGCCTCATCAACAATCAACTAATTTTTACAACGTTTAAAAACCTAATTTTATCAACATAAAAAACATCCACATATTATTATTTCATAATAGTCCGGATTTAATTTTAAAAGAAAAATCATTAATCGAGGACAAGCCCAAATTTAAGAATAATTCTCCCTTTGTTTTACAAAATATTTCAAAAGAAAAAAATTCTCTAAAAAGCGTCAAGGGAGATAAAGTATCTTTAAATGTTTCGAAAGCAAAAAAGTATATTACTAACTCTTTTTCTACTACATCCACAGGTCGAATAGTTAAAGAGATGAAGCATGCTAAGGAGTGGGTGTATAGCTTAGAAATAAAGAAGAAAATTATTGATGGAAATAACTTGTTTTAAAAATTTTCTTATGTACCTAAAAATAAAGACACTTGTCGTAAAAAGAAAGTCATTTCTACCTTTCATGTTGTCGCTTCAACCTATGCTTTAAAATCTAGTAATTCTAAAAGCACAATTGAAATCGGCTCCACTTCCAAAAATAAAATCAATCATTCTAAGACAAATGCGAGTCTCAAGTCTCGTAGGAGACAAGGTCCAGCTATTAAGCAAGCTTATAGCTCGATTCAATCTTGCTCTCACATAAGATATCAAGTCCAAGTTCACTCAGCCAAACACCTTAGAAGACTAGTTAGAGAGAAGATATTCTCCTCGACTAAGACTGACATGACATTTACCCGAGCTGAAATTAATTTACCATGTAAGGTTCACCCGCAGAGGATTCTAAAACACTGCCTAGGACAATACAAGCCAGAAAGCTCAGTTGCCTAAAGACGTAACACCTAAACCAACTATCTCTAAGTTGGTTTGGGTATCGAAAACTACTCCTAACAATGGTTTAGGACCCATAAGTGAATGAACTTTGACCACTAAATCTATTAATCCGAGATGACCCATTTATAAGTGGATACCTAAGTCTCTCTAAACTTTTTTATGCAGATCCATCATGTGTGGTATCTAGATTCATGTTGCTCCACACACATGACGGGAAAGGGAAATCAAGAACTGTTGAGCAACTATCAAGACCGCTACAACAGTAAAGTCAGATTCGACAACAACTATTCAACTCCAAATATAGGCCTTGGAGATAATATCCTGGAGAATCTGACAATAAAAGGTGTCTCATACGTCAAAGGACTCAACACACAACATGATCAGCATAGGACAATTCTGCTATATAGGCTTTCAAGTGGTATTTCTACCTGATTACTGCAGACTCCTAAACAGTCAGAATCATAAACTTCTTATAGGAGCTCAAAGATCTAATCTCTACATAATAAATCTAACAACGGGACGACCTTCGACTGTTGTTTGCCTCATCTCTCAGACGACAATTCAGAGGAACATCTTATTGCATCAACGTATGTCTCATCTTAATCTCAAGGCTCTTCACGGGCTTTCTGCTAAAAAGTTGGTCAATGGTATGCCAACCATCTCACTTCAACAAGAGCATCATTGTTCGGCTTGTCAAATGGGAAAAATGAAGCTAGTGTTGTTTAAACACGAGCAAGTAGCCTCCACATCTGGAGACTTGATAATAAATTTTGTGAATGCAACTCAAAATCTCCTGCAACAGGAAATCCAAGTAATTAGGACTCACAATGGGACTGAGTTCAAGAATCAGCACCTCGGTACTTTCTATCAGTCTCTTGGCATCTACCAACAATTTTCAGCTGATAAGACGCCTCAATAAAATGACGTCGTAGCGCGGAAAAACCGAACTCTGGTTAAAGCTGCACGGACTATGCTTATACATTCCGATCTCCCTCACTTTCTATGGGCTGAAGCAGTGAGTTCATCTTGCTTTACGCAAAATAGGACGACTATTTACATGCGCTTTGAGAAGACGCCGTACAAGATAATAAATCAAAGGATTCTGAATATCTCATTCTTCAAGGTCTTTGGGTGCAAGTGCTTTGTGGCGAACGATCGAGAGCATCGAAGCAAGCTCGATCCTAAAGCATTTGAAGCCGTCTTTATTGGATATTCTTCAACCTCTAAAGGTACCGCGTTTATATCAAGTCTTCTCAAATAATAACGAAAAGTTACAACGTCACTTTTCACGAAGTGACACACTTAGTTTTTGAACACGACAGTTCAGAACCCGGGCTTATAGGCGTGTTGGCAGAAAGTCAACCAATTTCGACAATATTTGCCTCAACGTCAGGAGAAGCTATTCCCACTGATTTTGAGGACTTGGACAGACTCTCTCTTTGAACATTTTTATCGGAACAAGTCTCAATCGCTTGTTTCATCACAATCTATGCCAAGCGGCGTACCTTTTCCTTCTACGGTGGAACTCCCAAATGGAATTCCCGACAAGCAAGGTCCAACCGATGCTCTAGACTCTCAGGATTCTGAATCACCAACCAGTGTTGCAGCTCCTACGGATGCAGATGAGGAAATTTCATCAATTTCATCTTCTAAAATGGATTTCCCTTCCACGGATACTCAGTCTCTCAATTCAGGTTGTGTCGAACTACTTATCGACGATTGTTCTGCATCGGCTCTGCCTCATGAGCGCAAGTGGACACGAGCTCATCCTGTCGATTAAATAATTGGTGATCCTTCGAGCGGAGTACGCGTTAGGACATCTTCTCAAAGCGGACATTTCATGTGCTTTTTAAGCCAAAACGAACCAATCGAGGTAGTTGAAGCCCTTCAAGACACGAATTGGGTGATCGCAATGCAAGACGAACTCAACGAATTCGAGCATCAACAAGTTTGGACCCTAGTTTCTCGACCGCACGACAAGATAATTATAGGAACCAAATGGGTCTTCAAGAATAAAAAGAACGAGAACGGTGAAATTATCAGGAAGAAAGCGCGACTTGTATAAGCCGCACTTCTCAACCCAGATCTGGATCCAGATCGACATAACTCACTTCCAAAAGATAAAATACACCTAAGGGACGTCTCAAGACCCATAGGAATCAATCTAAACGATTCCTAGGTGCTAAAGTGAAGATTCGAAGCTCATTTTATCGAAGATCTAGCACAAAGGACGCTGGATCTGCGTGGGCTCGTAAAATAGGGAAGATCTATGTATTCTCTGTGCTTTATTTTGTATATGATTCGTAGATCTCTCTTAAGCATGAGTAGCTAAGCTTCTTATGTGCTCGGGATGAGATGAACGCTGGGTAGAGTTGTCGTTTGGGCGTTATAACACTTGTAAACACGTGACATTGTTTATTTATCGTTTACGACATTGTTTCTTCGATTCAATATGTCTATGTGTTGTTTTGAAGGTCACATTGATATGTCTATGTATTGGTGTGACGTTTGGTATACCGTTGAGGGCGAAAGCTAAAGAACGGTTAGTCCTTTCGTAAACGTTAGGAGTCGACTATAGGGCGAAAGCAAATAGTCGACCCTCGCTATAGGTAAACCAATATAAATCCTCGCGACCGTTTAGGGCGACAACAAATTCGGGAGTGAAAAGAAATTACTGCGATTTAGTCATTATCCGCGTGGATACGGTGGTTTACGGCCTAGTCGACAATACCTAACGGGATTCGAAATCCCGAGCACATTCTTCTCCACTTGAAAAGTTACTTTTAAATCTTCGGTCGTGTCTTAAGTTCTTTCATCGTGTTAGTTTGAGTTGTCGTGATCTAGTTCAAACATAAAAAAAATCACAAACTATTTGTTAGGCTAAATATCGAATTGATAGGTAATTACTAGTAATCAATGTTATTCCTCGTGTTCGATACTCGGATACTCACTAAGCTATTCTACAAACGATAGGTACACTGCCTATCGCGCGTGGTGCTAGTTTAACGTATTCGTTTTAATTATTACTTGACGTATATGCACGAATCTCTATACCATATTTAAGAGCACACGCCATCGCGATCAAGTTTTTGGCGCAGTTGCCGGGGATTAGATTGATATTAGGAAAACCCGAGTTCGGTAATTTAGCCATTTACTTATTTGTTATTTAATTCTAGTTAAGCAACGTTTCTTATCTGCAACTGTCTTTTGGTTTGTGTTTCGTTACCTAGCTAACGTGGTTTGTTGACTTTTTTTCATGTACACTTATACGGTGAATGACCCGAAGCTATCCATCGTATCCACTTGTTGAAGGATCTCCAAATTTTGAGCGTACATTGCGACGAAGTCTGAGAGAAGAAACTTCCGAAAGTCATTCGTCCGACGAATCAATTCGACACCGCAAGCACCTCTCACCCAGAGACGTCAGTCGGTAGTTCAGGAACACCAAAGGAGATGGCAGATCAAGAAGCTAATAACGAGGAGCAATCACTGCAAGATTTGCTCAAGAACGATACACTCGGTGGTACGGAGTCGGCAATTGTCATACCAACGATCGCAATCAACAATTTTGGGCTGAAGAACTCATGGCTTCAAATGATATTCCAGACGGCTCAATTTGAGGGCAACTCCGAAGATGATCCGTACAAACACATCAAAGCATTCTTGGCGATTACGGACATCATCAAAATCAATGGGGTGTCGAATGATGCAATCAAGCTTATGTTGTTTCCATTCTCTCTCAAAGATAAGGCAAAGGAGTGGTTGGAGCTATTACCACCGAAATCTATCACTACTTGGGACGAGCTGCGCGGGGCCTTTCTTGGCTACTTTTTCCCGCTATCGAAGTTTCTCAGGTTAAAGACTGAAATTTCACTCTTTCATCAGAAAGACACGGAGAATCTTTATGAAGTATGGGAGAGGTACAAAGCATTGTTGAAGAAATGCCCGCAGCATGGAATGATGAAGGCAGCAATCATCAATAGATTCCACGAGGCACTCAACGATCAAACGGCTCATATGCTAGACGGTGCCGTAAACGGAGGACTTGTGAAGCTTAGTGCCACTGAAGCCTGGAATTTAATCGAAGAATATACGAGAAATAGCTTCATGCGAGGCAACACAAGAATGAGGGCGCCTGGAATGTTCGAAGTGAGCAACGATACAGCGATGAATGCTAAGTTTGATGCTCTTCAACAGCAAATGGCCATGACGCAAACTCAACTTCAGGCGGTGTTAAATGCTCTTATACCAAAGGCTGCTCAACCGCAAGCCGTCAACGCTGTGATAACCCCGATGGCCGCAGCACCACCTCAACAAATACCATACATACCTCACTGCGGTAATTGTGGTGCAGCTCACGAGACTTCGGAATGTCAAGCCATATCACCCTTAGAGCATGTTGACTACATGGGCAATTACCAAGGTCAGAGGAGTTTTCAACCTCAAGCACACCCCAACATGTCCTACGATAATCAAGGCCAGCAGATGCAGAGGCAGTCCGGATTCCAGCAAGGGCCACCACCGGGATTTCAATCTGGAGGATCGAGCAACCATTATCAAAATACAGCTCAAGGGTCGGAATCTAATGACATGAAGGAGATGAAGGGTATGATGGAGATTCTCCTCTCGAACTTTAACAAGACCACTTAAGCCCATGAGAGTTGATTAACGAAGATGGAAGAACATTTCCAAACCATCGATTTACGAGCTCAAAACACGGATGCTTCAGTACGGAAACTGGAGCAACAAATGGGTCAAATAGCGAAACAATTGGCGGAACGACCTCAAGGTTCGCTCCCGAGCTATACTGAGACGAATCCAAGCGAACATTGCAAGGCCGTCACCTTAAAGAATGGGAAGGAATTGCACGAACGAGAGCAACTCACGATGAAGCAACCCACAGAACAGGTTGATATCGAGGTCCACAAAGAGCAACACGTTGAGAAAATCGAAGATGAGAAACTCGAAAAGGCTGAAGCTGAAATAGGAACGGAGAAGGAGACCCCTCGACCACTGGTGAAGCCATATCAACCGAAGATCCCATATCCGGCTAGGTTGAAGAAGGATCGAGACGAGGAGCAATTTGGAAAATTTATGGGTATGTGTAAACAAATGCATATAAACTTACCGTTTGTTGAATCTATTACGCAGATGCCTCGTTTCACGAAGTTCCTCAAGGACTTGCTCACCAACCGAATGAAGCTCGAAGACGTTTCTACTGTGTGCCTACGAGGAGAGTGTTCAGCCATTTTACAAAGTAAAATGCCGAAGAAGCTTAAGGATCCAGGGAGTTTTACTATTCCTTGTCTTATAGGAGATGTTGTTGTTGAACGTGCATTAGCCGACCTAGGAGCTAGTATAAATTTGATGCCTTATTCTATGTTTAAGAGATTAGGTTTAGGCGAGCCAAAACCCACTAGGATGAGCCTCCAATTGGCTGATAGATCCTTAAAATACCCTCGCGGTGTTATCGAGGATGTCATAGTGAAAGTGGACAAGTTCATAATTCCCGCCGATTTCGTCATTTTGGATATGGAGGAAGATGAAAATATTCCTCTTATCTTAGGTCGACCATTCTTGGCCACTGGTGAAACCATGATAGATGTTAGAAATTGTACTTTGACCTTGACGGTTGATGGCGAGAAAGTGACTTTCAACATGGCAGATTCTATGAAAAGTCCTAGCTCACTTGACGATAAGTGTTATTACTTGGATATCTTTGAACATGATTTCATCTTTTCTGTGCAAGGTCTGTCGCAGGTTTTTGGGGGGGGCGATACACAATCATTCATGATGGTGGCCACCGATGAGTGCGAAGGAGATTATGACGAGCTTGTGACGGAAGTCTACGAAAGTAAAGAGGAGGACAAAGAAAAGAGCTCGATCGAAGAGCCACCTGTCCTAGAGTTGAAACAATTGGCCGAACATCTTGAATATGCATTTCTAGAAGGCAAGTCGAAGCTACCAGTGATAATTTCATCAAGTCTCGACGGCAGGCAAAAAGACCAGTTGTTGAAGGTGCCGCGAGAGCACAAAAAGGCCTTAGCATGGAAGATATCCGACATTCGGAGGATTAGCCCAAGCTTTTGCACACATAAGATTCTCATGGAGGATGACTTCAAACCTGTCGTCCAACGGTAAAGGAGGCTAAACCCCAACATGAAGGATGTCGTGAAGAAGGAGGTCATTAAGCTACTGGATGCCGGAGTGATCTACCCGATCTCAGATAGTGCATGGGTGAGTCCCGTCCAAGTGGTTCCAAAGAAGGGAGGCATGACGGTCGTTCCCAATGAAAAGAACGAGTTGATTCCGACGAGAACCGTAACTGGATGGCGTGTGTGCATCGACTACAGAAAATTGAACGATGCCACGAGAAAGGATCATTTTCCTTTACCCTTTATTGATCAAATGCTTGAAAAGTTATCAGGACATGCATTTACTGTTTTCTTGATGGCCTGTCAGGTTACTTGCAGATTCCAATAGCTCCGGAGGACCAAGAGAAGACGACATTCACCTGTCCATTTGGTACGTTTGCTTATCGACGGATGCTATTTGGTCTTTGCAATGTCCCAGCCACGTTTCAGCGATGCATGATGGCGATTTTCGACGAATTGGTGGGCGAAATCATGGAAGTGTTCATGGATGATTTCTCAGTTTTTGGTACCTCTTTCGATGCTTGTCTAATTAATCTTAAATGTATGTTAGCACGCTGTGATGAGACTAATCTAGCACTTAATTGGGAAAAATGTCATTTCATGGTTCGAGAGGGTATAGTATTGGGACACAAGATTTCTTCTAAAGGAATCGAAGTGGATCGGGCTAAGGTAGAGACGATAGAAAAACTACATGTTCCCTCGAACGTGAAATCTGTTAGGAGTTTCATAGGTCATGCAGGATTTTATCGAAGATTCATTAAAGACTTTTCGAAAATTGCACGACCTATGTCTAAGCTGCTAGAAAAAGATGCTCCATTTGACTTTAATGACGAATGCGTTAATGCTTTCAATTTGCTTAAGGAAAAGTTGATATCTGCACCTATTATGGTTGCTCCCGATTGGGGGTTACCCTTTGAACTTATGTGCGATGCTAGTGACTACGCAGTTGGAGCTGTACTGGGACAGCGGAAGGATAAACACTTTCGGCCGATCTACTATGCGAGTAAGACATTGGACTCAGCCCAATGCAACTACACTACCACCGAAAAGGAGCTTCTCGCTATCGTATTCGCCTTCGACAAATTCAGGTCATATCTTATTTTGACTAAAGTTGTTTTTACTGACCATTCTGCATTGAAGTACTTGCTAGCGAAGCCAGACGCCAAGTCGCGGCTTATTCGATGGATATTGCTCCTTCAAGAATTTGATATCGAGATCCGCGACAAGAAGGGTGCCGAGAACGTGGTAGCAGATCACCTCTCTCGACTAGAGGAATTTGAGATACTGAACCCCGACAACAAAACGATCCACGACACGTTCCCAGAGGAACATCTATACGCCATAAAAGTGGTAAATGAAGAAGTCCCGTGGTTTGCAGATTTTGCTAATTATCTTGTTGCGAGGATCCTACCAAAAGAGTATACAAGTCAACAAAAGAAGAAATTCTTTTCCGACTTAAAATACTACTTTTGGGAAGATCCTTTTCTTTTCAGGAGATGTGCAGACCAAGTCATTCGACGTTGTGTTTCTTTCCCGGAAACAATAAAGATTATCGAGCATTGCCACAGCGGACCTGCCGGAGGACACTATGCAGCCAATCGCACTGCACAAAAGGTGTTAGAATGTGGATTCTACTGGCCGACGATTTTCAAGGATGCTCATAGGTACGTTGACACGTGTGATCAATGTCAACGAGCAGGTAATATCTCAAAACGCGATGAAATGCCCCAGAACTTTATTTTAGTATGCGAAGTATTTGATGTTTGGGGCATAGACTTTTTGGGCCCTTTTCCTAGTTCGTACAATAACAAGTATATTATTGTGGCTGTTGATTACGTGTCTAAGTGGGCCGAGGCCCAAGCCCTACCCACTAACGATGCGAGAGTCGTTGTTAAATTCTTACGAGCGTTGTTCTCGCGGTTCGGGACACCTAAATGCATCATTAGTGATAGGGGTACTCATTTTTGTAACACCTAATTTGGACGAACCTTAGAAAAGTATGGTGTTAAACATAGTGTCTCTACCCCCTATCATCCTCAAGCTAGTGGCCAAGTAGAGGTTGTAAATCGGGAGCTAAAACGCATCCTAGAGAAAACAATAGACGGGAACCAGCGAAAATGGGCGAGTAAATTGAATGATGCACTTTGGGCTTACAGAACGGCATACAAGACACCCATAGGTACTACACCGTATAAACTAGTTTACGAAAAGACGTGTCACCTTCCCGTCGAATTAGAACATAAAGCCTATTGGGCAATTAAGTTAGTAAATCTTGATTTGGAGCGAGCCGGTGAAAAACGTAAGCTCCCAGTCAATGAGCTTGATGAGTGGCATTTATCGGCATACGATAACGCAAGAATGTATAAAGAGCGTTCAAAGGCTTATCATGATAGAAAGATTAAGCAACGGAGAGAATTTCGAGAAGGGGATCAAGTACTCCTCTTTAATTCTCGACTTAGGCTCTTTCTCGGAAAGTTGAGATCGCGTTGGTCTGGACCATTCATTATTACTCGTGTTTTTCCGTACGGTACCGTCGAGATTTATAATGATGAACATGGAACTTTCAAGGTTAATGGCCAACGTTTGAAGCACTATTTCGGAGGCGAGAAAGCACCATGTGATAACGAGGTCATGTACCTCGACTTCAACCTAGGGTAAAGCGTGAAAAGGTACGTCCGGCTTACGACGTTAAAGAAGCGCTTCTTGGGAGGCAACCCAGGTATTTGCATTCACGTTTACTTTACTTTATAACTTAAGATTAGTTGTATTTCACGTTTATTTATCACTATTAATAATAATAATAATTATTATTATAATAATAATAATAATAATAATAAGGGAGTTGAACGATAGAGATGCGAAATGAACGTGGTGACATAACGATTACGTTGATGAACATCGTGTTACAACCCGATACATAAAAGCTTGGAAGCTAAACCTTCCTTGCTTTAGTAAGCACGATTACATAGTGATTATATGCAAGTACAATGTGTAACGACCCACGCCACACGCCACAAAAGCGGCGATTGCAACCCCGAGCAAACCCAAAAGGATGAATAACTCAAGCTTGAGCCTTTCTATACTTTCCATCCTGAAGGTTTCTTGAGGGATGTTCTCACGTTCTCCATTTTCTCCGAAATTATACATTGCGAAGCTTAAAATATATAATCGGAGAAGATTTATGTTGTGGTGCAGTAAAGCCGACAACTACACATCCTATTTATAGGCATGAGTGCAACGAAATGATAAGGCATCATTAATTTCGCAATCCGATTTTTTTCTTCAAAACGCCGTCTTTTTGATTTGTGGAAAGCGGCGCCATTATGAACAAAATCGGATTTGCCTTTTTCGTTACAAAATCATATCCATAATCCCTATAAAAGATTTTGATGTCCATGCGTTATGTCACACCTAACAATTGTTCAGCTCAAGTTAATGTCAGTACCATATTTACGTGCCCAACTATTATAGACCTACGTCAAGGTTGGCTTAACGTTGTCACGACGATAGAGCACGGTACGATGAAACTTAAGCACAACCTCTATCCAATATAAAACGGCCGTGTTTTACATGCCAACACGGCTAGAGCCAAAGAAACACGACCGTGAAAGGATTGTTTTTTTTCGATTAAAATAAAAAAAAAAAAAAAAAAAAAACCGCGCACTTTTAACACGGCCTATGTGGTAAATAGACACGGCCGTGTAAATGCTGAGAGTCTCGGTAGAAGTCAACACGGCCACGGTTTATTCTAACACGGCCGTGTTAAGATATGGCTGAAAGTTTTGAAGCCTCGGCGGATCTACACGGCCATATCCACGGCTGTGTTGATTTCCAAATTAAAAAAAAAATTTATTAAACCTTAAAAAAACAAAATTAATATAGGCGCGATTGTAACACGGCCGTGTTGTTTACCATATAAAAAAAAATTTAATTAAACCTTTTAAAAAATATATACATATGCACGATTGAAACACAGCCTCATACACGGCCGTGTTATCTACCATATATAAAAAAAATTAAAAAATTAAATTAAAAGAGGATTAAAAGAGCTCTCATACACGTCCAACAAGTCGATAACTACCTTTCCAATAGTAGTTGGGACGCCCTCTTCAGCATTGACGAAGAGGATTAAAAGAGCTCACTCTCGAGTTCCTCACCACCTTCTCCTTTAACGAACACGCCTATAGAAACGGAGTAAAATTCCGTGCATTCAATAGGGAGAGGGTGACGAATGTCGACTCTCTTTGTAAGACCTTGGGATGTGAAGTTCCAAGAATCCAAAACGCCAATGACCCCCATCCAGATGATCACTACAAGCATGTTCTCGACAAGAAAGCCGAGAGGAACGCGCGTTGGCACGCGATGATTCGCCCGTGGGGACCAAACGAAGTTGCGCCCGAGTATAAAAGTACACAATCAAAGGCCTCCTCGTTGCAAGCACCGGGACTAAGGTACATTCATCGACTCTTTTCTACCTCTGTCACCCCACGAGGAGAGTCCAACGACGTCGTCACCCTCCGGGATCTCTTCTACCTTTCCCGGATGTTCAACGGGCATAAAGTCAACCTTGGGATCGCCATGGCACTCAGCGGATGGGTCAAGGAGAACTACTTCTATCAATGGCACGAGAATTATCGCCACCACACCGACATCCCACAGCCCTTTGCCATCGAAGGTCCGATACCGGCGCCAATCGACCCCACATTCGAAAGACCTTCACACTCGGCCGACCCTTCCTCATTCGCCCCCGGAGGATCATCGGGCGTCGACCCCTACATGAGAGCTGCAGACTTCGATTACCATTTCAATGCCTTCCGCGATGATATAGCCCAGCAGCGAGCTCAGGATCGACAGTACTACGAGGAGAAACGAGCTCAGGACCGACAATATTACGAGGCGGCTCGGAATGCGGATAGGGAAGAGAATGCAGCTGTTCATCGCCGCCACGAGAAAGAGCAATGAAAGCTCCAAAAGAGGCAAGACCGTCAGGAGAAGGCGATGAAGAAGGTGCAAGACGCCTTGAAGTTGCTCGCGGAGTCACGTAAGCTCGTTAACCAAGGAGATGAATCATCGTCCAACGACGATGATTCCCACGAGTCATCGCCGGAGCCTGAATTCTAGTTTCATTTTATCTTTATGTTGTTTCCTTTGCGAACTTTACATGCTTGCATGTACTTTTCTTTAATACAGATTATCACTTGCTAAACCATTACGCTTTGGTAATATTTGTTTTGACGTCTTTTTATTTCTTTTCACTTTACCCGTCAGGAAATGTCACGAGTGAACGTCCAAACGATACTACGTGACGCAATATGTTAAACCCAATCAAACCATCAAGTGTGGGGAGGAGGACTTGCTGCTCAAACTCAAACAACACACCATGGTCATGGATTCATCAATTCAGGGAAGTTCACGCATTTAAATAAATTCATCTTTCCACTTGTTCTTTTAATTAATACGTCGGGGGCGACGTATTTCTCAAGTGTGGGGAGGGGAAATTTATATGCGTTGAGAAATGCATGTTCTTTTAGTCTTTGACAATATTATTAGCTTCTCGTCATATAGATAATCTGCATGTTAAGGAATTTTGTGAGTAATTAGGACATGCACTTCTGCTTGATTTCTTTCGACACGAATGACTTTAATGATATTATAAAAGATCCGTACTCATGACCCATTTTGTGAGATTTTTGAGCTAATTGAGCTTTTTGCTCACTTCTTTGGTTGTGCGAGTAGTGCATAGTTTATTTCTACCTTGAACTTTCTTGTGTGATTCGTGTGATACTGCTTAAGGTGTTGTTGTGTGAAAATGAGGAAGGCAATAGGAAGTAAGTCCATAGCCAAAGTTACTGACCACGACTGATCACCGTAGTAAGCCACTTTGAGCCTGAACCTGTTTATTTGCGAAACCCGGAATTATAAACCACGGACTTAAGAGACAGCGAAAGTGGAAGTCAAGTGCCCAAGTGGAAAAGCGCAGCCCGGCCATCGAAAAAAAAAAGAAAAAAAAAAGTTCTCCTTGACGATAATCTCTCGCTAAGAACTCCTCCCTCGATAATCTCTATCCCGCAAAGGGACTAAGAGAAGAGGAGCTTAGTGGCACGAGAAAAGAGGAGTAAAAAAAAATTATTATTATCATATGAAGAGAATTCGGATGGCAAGAGCTAGCCACGATGTATGCGGCGCGCTATCGTACAACGGCACAATCCCAACACTACCTCTATGACTTATTCGATAAAAAGTTGACTTCTCACTTGTGTCAGTTGAACCTAAACAAAACCCGGAGAAGACCTTCTGATTCACGACCTAGCACCGAGAGTAGTAGATTTACAATCCACTCGCAAGATTTGGGTAAGGACTAAACTTTTGCATGAATTGAGTGAATTCACCGATACATTAGCCCATACACCGAGTGATTTGAGTGAATTCCAACGAGGTACGAGTCTTGAATAATGTTGCTAAGGGAATTCGTGTTGTTACAAGTTAAGCATTAGTGTATTGTTTCGAATTTCTTGCACTATTCCATTTCATGTTTTCTATCTTAAATGAGGAGTTGCAAAGAAGCTGTCTCACATTTTTGTGTCATTTCTCAGTTCTAATTTTCTTGAGGACAAGCAAAAGCTTAAGTGTGGGGAGGTTTGATAGACGTATTTTTATACGTTTATCTCTATCATATTTAGGTCGTAACTTGGTTTATTTGAGTTATCTTGTACTTATATTTAAGATTATACCTATGTTTTGATATTGAAGGAGCATAAGATAACAATCGGGACCAATCGAGAGAATATGGGGCAAAAATGACCAAGTTTACCAGAAACACGGCCTCACTGTGTACCAACACGGCCGTGTTTACTCGAAGAAAATGATTTTAAGCCTCGGCGAACCAACACGGCTCCGACCAACCAAACAACACGGCCATGTTCATAAGCAACACGGTCACGGCAAGAACAAACACGGCCGTGCTTAATCGAAGGAAAATGATATGAAGCCTCGGCAATTTTACACGGCCTGGAGCGACACGTTACACGGCCGTGTGTGGCTCATCAGTGAGAGAGGAAGCCTCGGCATGTTAAGACGGCTTGGTTCTTTGGTGTACACGGCCGTGTCTCCGGTGTAGCATCGCGGACCCGGGCCTCAGGCTTGGTACACGGCCGTGTTTGTCGGTGGGATAAGCCGTGTTGTTAATTTCTTTCTATATAAGCCGCACTTCTCAACCCAGATCTGGATCCAGATCGACATAACTCACTTCCAAAAGATAAAATACACCTAAGGGACGTCTCAAGACCCATAGGAATCAATCTAAACGATTCTTAGGTGCTAAAGTGAAGATTCGAAGCTCATTTTATCCAAGATCTAGCACAAAGGACGCTGGATCTGCGTGGGCTCGTAAAATAGGGAAGATCTATGTATTCTCTGTGCTTTATTTTGTATATGATTCGTAGATCTCTCTTAAGCATGAGTAGCTAAGCTTCTTATGTGCTCGGGATGAGATGAACGCTGGGTAGAGTTGTCGTTTGGGCGTTATAACACTTGTGAACACGTGACATTGTTTATTTATCGTTTACGACATTGTTTCTTCAATTCAATATGTCTATGTGTTGTTTTGAAGGTCACATTGATATGTCTATGTATTGGTGTGACGTTTGGTATACCGTTGAGGGCGAAAGCTAAAGAACGGTTAGTCCTTTCGTAAACGTTAGGAGTCGACTATAGGGCGAAAGCAAATAGTCGACCCTCGCTATAGGTAAACCAATATAAATCCTCGCGACCGTTTAGGGCGACAACAAATTCGGGAGTGAAAAGAAATTACTGCGATTTAGTCATTATCCGCGTGGATACGGTGGTTTACGGCCTAGTCGACAATACCTAACGGGATTCGAAATCCCGAGCACATTCTTCTCCACTTGAAAAGTTACTTTTAAATCTTCGGTCGTGTCTTAAGTTCTTTCATCGTGTTAGTTTGAGTTGTCGTGATCTAGTTCAAACATAAAAAAAATCACAAACTATTTGTTAGGCTAAATATCGAATTGATAGGTAATTACTAGTAATCAATGTTATTCCTCGTGTTCGATACTCGGATACTCGCTAAGCTATTCTACAAACGATAGGTACACTGCCTATCGCGCGTGGTGCTAGTTTAACGTATTCGTTTTAATTATTACTTGACGTATATGCACGAATCTCTATACCATATTTAAGAGCACACGCCATCGCGATCATTCATCTACCAGCCTTTTGTAGAGACTCGCCTCAGTGGGGGTCCTGGTCTCTAAGGCGAGAAGTCGGGAGATGAATATGTCATGGAGCTGGGTGATCGGGATGATATATGGGTTTATAAGTGAAGGTGATGGTGTTTGTGTGGTGAGGGTGGGTTGGATGGGGGTGTGTATGGTGGTGGTAAGGGGTGGTAAGGAGACAGGGGTGGTTTGGGTTTCGGTCGGAGCAGCCTCGGAGACTGGTGCTTTCCCGGTATCTCATCATGCAATCTTCGAGAGAAGATATGACTGTGGAGAGTGCTTCATGTAAGCGTTGTTCCGTCACGATCATTGGTGGAGTGGGGCCAGGGAGGCGCTCCACTGTCACAACATCGGAAAAGATTTCCGATGTGCCGCCTTGAATAGGTCTTGAGATTCCGAAACGTTCGAGGACATCCGTTGTCAACCCTGAAGTCACCACTTCAATCGGTTGGCCTATTGTTGGCTGCGAAGATATCGATGGTCCAATAGGGCTTCTACCCAATCTTCAGATGATACAGTATGTATCACCTCTAAGGGTGTTGAAACAGACTCAGATTGAATCTGGGTAGTTGGCTGATCTGTTGTCGTTGGAGGAGATGTCACCGAAGCCGGTGGTATTGAAGGAGATACAGATGGGCCGAGGGTTGCTGTCGGCGAGAACCCGTTCTTTGGAGTCTGTATTCTTCATCCGATTCAGTGGCCTCAGGAGATACATCTTGAGGAACACCTTCGGGATCGACGGCCGGTAACTCTGTCTCCTGAGCCGTGGCTTCGGGCTCGGTTGTTTCCACCAGCGATTCCCTTTGAGAAGGTGTCGGAGCTTGATCCAAGGCCCGTAGCATTTCCTCCGTGATGGAGTTATTTTCACAGTAGTCTTGGTAGGCCGCGTTGGTTGGATCAGCTAGTCTGAGCAGCTCCAATGGGATCAGCATCGGTTGGAGCGCTAGGTCGGGTTGTGAATGAAGCGAAGGCGAGGCGAAATGTATTCTCTAACCGGTGGTAGTCTCGGGATCTCTGGATGAATGTCCATGAAGTGTGAGATCAACACTGGGAACCATCGTAAATAGGGGAGAGATTTGGCCTTCGAATTGGTCTCCCTTTGACGTATCTGGTCTGCTAGATCATTCCATATCAGTTGGGCCACGTCGTATTTCTTTGAGAAAACCACTCCATGGAAGATGAGAAGGATATTCCCGTTCGCCTTGTCGAAGCCGGAGTGTTTTTGGGAGAGGCATTTATTGATTATGCCGAACAACGTCCTCCACGGATGTGGGATCCCGCTGTTTTGAAAATTCGCCAGTTTGGTCAGCGGGGGTTTGTATCCCATCCGAAACATATCTTCTACGATCTCCGCGTCTATTGGAAGTTGATCAAAGTTGTCGTAGTGCGGAAGATCGAGCACCATGGCCATCAGATATTTGGTCAGGGCGACATGTCTTGTATTGATCTTCGACATGTATTCCACGCTATCGCCGTTGACAAAACTTTGCATACTTCCCCATAATTGCTGGAGGTAGACCATTGGTACGGTGGACGTCATGGTCAAAGCTGGCCATAGAGGGTGTCCTTTGAGGATGGAGATGATGACTTCATCCAGACACCGAAATGTAGTAAGGTCCAGGTGGTAGTTGTTGTCTTGGACTGACATGTAACTTCCAGAAGGGTAGATTTTTTGGTAGTTTGGAGTTGTCATATCTGTAAAGAATGAAATAAAATTCATTATTTGGGAAATTTCATATCCGAATAAATGGGATTAAAATTTGTACTTAGAGAAATTTTGAAAATTTTAAGTGTTAAGGTTTATGTACGAAAGACTTGGTAAAAAAATTCGTAAAGTTGACTAAGTCTCACAAGCGTATATTTATTCGCTCGAAAATTTTCTAAGTCTTGAAGAAAAACTTGAAAAATTTTCTAAAATCTTTTTCAGCGTGTTTTTATTCGAGTGACAATTTATTCGATCGTTAAATTTGCGATCGAATAAAAAATGTGTCGAATTTCAAGTTTTTCGCCGATGATTTTTACGATCGAATAAAATGTTATAAAAAACAATAGTCTTTCGCTGACTTAGTTTTCAATCAAAAAAAAGTTGTCGAAAAACATAAGTTTTTCGCCGCGTAGTTTTGCGATCGAATAAGAGAATATCGAAAAACTTAAAGTTTTCGCCGCGAAGTTTTACGATCGAATTAAAATATATCGAAAACAAAAGGATTTCGACGCTGAGTTTTGCGATCGAATAAAAAATAACGAAAACAAAAGTTTTTCGACGCCACTGTTTGCGATAAGAACTTTTTCGATCGAAAAATTTTCAAATCAAACAGTAAACGCGTAACACGCAAATTTTGATTGGGTAAATCATGAGTTAATCTGGGTTCGTAACGTTCAGAAAATAGTTGCGAATCCAAATATCAGGATTTTAACCCAAACAGTCGAGTTTAAACACGTTGATTTGAGAGTTTAAAATCGTTTTTAGTCGAAAAAGTATGAAAATGAAATTTCTTCAAATTTTTTCGAGAAATTGCTTGCGAATCGTGTGTTTTTGACCGGAAAGTGATTCGAAACGTGTTTCTACCTTCGAAATGTGCGAGTTTAGCAAGAAAATCACTGAGATATGATGAGGTTTTGGTGAAATCGCCGGAGTTCGAAGATTGTTTTCGGAACTCGAAAATTATTTCAAGTGAAATGAGTTGCGTGTGAGTGAGTTTTTTTTTTATCGATAAAGTGGTATTAATAGTTTACGATCAGGTGAGGTAAAAATACGTTGGGCCCTAAAAAATATTTGGGCTTTAGTTAAAATTCAGGTCTGATTAAACAAAAATTTAATCTTTTATGGATTAACCCAAAAATAAATTGCATAATACTCCCTGTATTTCTGAAAGAGATGAATATCTCTTATTGTTGATGAAATTCAACATTTGACTCCTCGGATGAGCTCGAAATTTTCTGTGATGCTTAGAAAAAAACAAATGTTAGAAGTCATGTTTTACAAGTAAATCATATAGGAGATAATAAACAAGTTCTCATATAAAACCCCCCCTCAACAATTGCACGATTTAACTTTTCGGCATTTAAGCACATATTTAGTACAATTTGGCATATGAAACTTTACTATTTAAGGACAAGTAACACATTTAAAGCAATTCAGCATGGATTCATTAAAATTTTGCGTTTTTAAAAAAAAAATTCGCATTTTATCAATTCTGAGCCAATGAATGTATTAATGCATTTAAAATGTGCGAAAGATATTTTCAATACAAAATTTCAAAAATATTTTTTTCTTGGGGTTAGATGAGACATTTTGAACATTATCACGCAAAAAATTCTCATGACATATAAAATAATAATTTGCCGTAAATTATGTAACTAAACTAATATTCTAAGATCATAGTATGAATCACTTCGACAACTCTCGCAAGTTTCGCTCATAGCACTCAATTTATCTTTATCATGGAAATATTTAGTAGATATATCACTCATATCATTACGACAAAATTATATCAATTAATTTGTTATCGTAGCATATTTAATCAACTTACCAAGTGAAGGTTCATCATTTTGAATCAAAGGGACTTTGAAGGGATTATTTTTAGGCTATGACTAAATATGGTAATTTTGGTATTAGTGAGCTTAAAAAAAAATTCTTCAATTCCATGAACCCTCATTGAAATTCATTTCTGATACTTTAGCTTCTCTTGATCAGGATGAGTCTCGTCTTCTTTACAAAACTTTGAGAGATTAGGACTTGTTTTTGGGTCGAGACCGTGTTCCTTTCGAAGGTTCCACAGTTATGGAATTCGAACCCAAGGCCATGTTTCTCTTCTCGTTTTCTCTATTTATAAGATCTAGATTATCGTTAGAGAAGTTCACTTCGAGGTGCTTCTCTTGTAGGAGTATACGAGATTATCTATGAGAAGTTCACAGCGAGATCCGTTTTTCTCTTCTATAATGATTGAGAATTTCATCACGTGCATCTCTTTTGCTCCCCTCTTTTTCTTGATTGAGTAACCCCGAATCTTGTGAATAAAGTTGAAGGCTTAATTGGGTTTGATAAAGAAAAAGAATGTCGGAGAAGGCCCAAAGGGGATTTATAGGGGAAAAATTAAAGGATTATAATTTGGGCTAAGTGAGGAATTCTAAAGTGCGCTTATCATTTTTATGACGAATTAACACAAAATTCAGAATGAAGCTACGAAGTACAAACAAATAGAATAGTCATTTGAAGTGTGACACACTCAAGAAAAAGTTATTGAGGTTCAAATTATCACATATATGATGTGGTTTTGTGTCTAGTGAAACAAACGAAGCTCTTTGAATAAAAGAATGTGACGTGAATTTTTAGGCAAAGAACTAAGCATATATATCGAAGAAATATTTTTGTGAGTAGTTCAAATTAGGCAAAATTATCGTCATCCCCCATTTTTTATTTGTACTTTATGTATACTATTAAAAAAATTTCAAAGATAGTTTTGCGCAAGATAATCAAGAAATATCGAGAAGCACATAGAGTATCAAATAGAAGCATAGTAGAGCATGTAAAGCATATGTCAAGTAAGATTGAGATTCAACATGCTGAATTTAGCAATAAGGAATTGGAATCGTTTTTCATCCAATGCCTTAGTGAATAAGTCAGCAAGTTGAAGCTCCGTTTTAACAAAATACATATCTATGGTACCTTTTTCTACATGGTTTTTTATAAAATGATAGCGAATATCTATATGTTTCGTGCGTGAATGTGAACAGGATTGCAAGTAATGGCAATAGCACTTTGAGAATCACTGTAAATGGGAATGTTATTAAATTCAAACCCGTAATCGCGTAGTTGTGCCCGCATCCATAGAACTTGCTAGCAACAGCTAGCAGCCGCAACGTACTCCGCCTCGGCCGTCGATGTTGACACACAATTTTGTTTCTTTGAGGACCAGCAGACCAATTTTTCGCCTAAAAATTGTGCTCCGCCAGACGTGCTTTTTCTGTCCATTCGCCAACCTGCATAATCAGCGTCAGTATAGCCAATTAATCTAAAATCAGTATTTTTAGGATACCATAGCCCTAAGTTGGGAGTTCCTTTGAGATAGCGTAGAATTCTCTTGACTTCATGCATGTGGGACTCCTTTGGGTCAGCTTGAAAACGAGCACAGAGACAAGTGGCGAACATGATGTCGGGTCGGCTGGACGTCAAGTAGAGAAGAGATCCGATAATGCTCTGATAGATTGTAATGTTCACTGCCTTGCCAGACGGATCAGCATCCAATTTGCAGTTTGTTGAGATGAGAGTATTCAATGGTGTGCTCTTGTCTTGATTAAATCTCTTCAGAATATCTCGGATATATTTGGTTTGACTGATGAAGATTCCATCTTCGAGTTGCTTTACTTGTAGTCCAAGAAAGAATTGGAGTTCTCTCATTAAGCTCATCTCGAATTTGGTCTTCATTAGTTCACCAAATTTCTGACAGAGACGTTCAATTGTCGAGTCGAAGATGATGTCATCAACGTAAACTTGAACGATCATCAGGTCTTTGCCTTGTCTTTTGATGAAGAGTGTCGTATTGATGGTGCCTCTTATGAAGTTGGACTTGACTAAAAAATTCGCTTAGGACATCATACCGAGCACGAGGGGCTTGTTTTAGTCCATAGAGAGCTTTGTCCAATCGATAGACATAATCAGGATGATTTTCGTGCACAAACCCGTCGGGTTGAGTGACGTAGACTTCTTAATTTAACACACCATTAAAAAAGGCGGTTATAACATCCATTTGATAGACTTTGAAGTCTTTATGAGCCGCGTATGGTAGAAATAGTCGAATTGCTTCGATACGTGCCACCGGAGCATACGTCTCGTCGTAGTCAATTCCTTCTTGTTGATTGTATCCCTTGGCTACGAGTTGTGCTTTATTCTTGATAACTTCAACATTCTCGTTCTTCTTATTCTTGAAAACCCATTTAGTTCCAATTATTGTTTTACCTGGCGGTCGAGGAACTAATGTCCAAACTCGTAGACACTCGAATTGGTTGAGTTCATCTTGCATTGCGATTACCCAATTCGGGTCTTTAAGAGCTTCGGCTACCTTAATTGGTTCATTTTGGCTTAAGAAGAATGTGAATAAGCCGCTTTGTGTGGACGTCCTAGTGCGTACTCCACTTGAAAGATCACCGATGATTTGGTTAATAGGATGAGCTCGAGTCCACTTGCATTCATGAGGAATAACCGAAGTAGATCCTTCATTGGTTTGTAGATCGAGACATCCTGAATTGATGGGAAATTCAATTCTGAAGTTGAATTGGAAGGAATTTCCTCATCTGCATTTATAGGAGCTGCTGCAGTAGTTGAAGATTCAGAATTATGAGTTTCTTGAACATTTGTTGGAGTTTGAGGATTGGGAGTCTCAATTGGAATTTCTCCCCTGGAGGGAGAAGGAGCACTGCTTGGTATCGACTGAGATGAACCAGGCATTTGAAACTCATTCCGATAGAAATGTTCAAATAGAGAATCTAAATCTTCCAGGTCGGCGGGAATTGCTTCTGTTGACTTTGAAGTAGAAGTTGTCGAAAGTTGTTGACTATATGCCAACACGCCAATAAGCCGAGTTCTGAACTGTTTTGTTCAGAAGCCAAATCGATTCCTTCTTGAAAAGTGGCGTTGTAGCTTTTCAAGATAGTACGGGAAGACTTGATATAGACGCGGTATGCTTTAGAAGTGGATGAATATCCAACGATGACGGCTCCAAATGCTTTAGGGTCGAACTTGCTTCGATGCTCTCGATCGTTGGCCACAAAACATTTGCACCCGAATACTTTAAAGAATGAGATATTCGGAATCCTTTGATTAATTATCTCATACGGCATCTTTTCAAAATGTTTGTGAATAATCATCCGATTTTGCGTAAAGCACGCGGTACTCACTGCTTCAGCCCATAGAAAGTGAGGGAGACCGGAATGGATCAACATTGTTCTTGCAGCTTCAACAAGAGTCCGATTCTTCCGTTCTACGACACCATTCTGTTGAGGCGTTTTAGCGGCTGAAAATTGTTAATTCCAATTGTCTGATAATAATTGTTGAGACGTTGATTCTTGAATTCAGTTCCGTTATCAGTCCGGATTACTTGAATTTTCTTTTGCAGGAGATTCTGAGTCGTATTCACAAAGCTTATTATCAAGTCTCCAGTCTCATGTTTTGTTCGGAGATCTTGTCCATGTGCAGTGGGAATAATCATCAACAATTACTAACAGATATTTACGACCGTTGATACTTTGTATATGCATTGGTCCATGTGAAGTAATTCCAAGGGTCGAGATGTAGAAGCAACTTGCTTGAGTTTGTGTGATGCTCGCTTCATTTTTCCCATTTGACAAGCCGAACAAGTATGCTCTTAATGTATGGAAATAGTTTGTAGACCGTGTACCAACTTTTTCATTGAGAGTTTGTGAAGAGCTTTGAGATTTAGATGAGACAATTGTTGATGCCATAAGCTGTTCCTCTTGATTGTAGTCTGTGAGATGAGGCAAACTGCTGTCGAAGGTCGAACTGTTGTCAGATTGATGGTGTATAGATTTGATCTTCGAGATCCTGTTAGAAGTTCCTGATTCTGACTATTCAAAATTCTGCACTGATCAGCTAGAAACACCACTTGAAATCCTTTATCACAGAATTGTCCTATGCTAAACAGATTGTGTTTAAGACCTTGGACGTAAGAGACATCTTTGATCGTCGGATTCTGCAGTAGAATATCTCCAAAGCCTAGTATTGGAGCTGAATCGTTGTTACCGAATCTGAGTTTTCCGGATTAGCAGATTTAAGTACCCACTTAGTAATGGGTCATCTCGGATTAGCAGATTTGAGAAGTAAGGTTTGTACATTTTTTGTTCCTAAACGATTTATGTTTTTAGGTACCCAAACCAACTTGGTATTAGTTGGTTGAAGTGGTACCTCTTTAAGCAATTTGGCCTTTTGGGCTTGCGTTGGCCTAGATGGTGTCTTGGGAACCCATTGAGGTTGAACCTTACATGGGAGGTTAATTTCAGCGCAGAAAAATGTCTTATTAATCTTAGTGCATGAGAAAATCTTTTCTCTAGCTAGTCTCTTAAAGTGTTTGGCTGAGTGTACTTTGACCGGATACCTTAAATGAGGAAAAGAATGTATCGAGTTATAAGCTTTCTTAATAGCCGGATCTTGTTTCCTACGAGACATAAGATTTGCATTTGTCTTATAATGGTGGTTTATGTTTTTAGAAGTAGAGCCGATTTCAAAATTTGTGCTTTCAAAATTAATAGGCTTTAACACATAAGAGAAAGCAACAACATTAAAGTTTGAAACAACTGTCTTCTTGCGAGTGTCCATAGTTTTTTATACAAAAGAAAATTTTAAAAATAAGACATTTATATCATTTTTCTTCTGAACTTCTATCTTAGGCACTCTTTCCTTTGCATGTTTCACCTCTTTTTCTAGAGACCTGTGGATGGAGTAGAAAAAGAGTTAGAAAAAATCTTTTTCCTCTTTGAAACATTTAAGGATTCTTTTCCTCCCTCTACGATTTTTAAAGAAGATTTATCTTCTTTTATAATACTTTGAAAAGCAATGGGAGGTGAGTTCTTAGTTGTAATTTTGTCCTTAATTAATGATTTTTCTTTCAAAATAAAATCAGGACAAATTTTTAAAGTAGATGAAGTTTTGAGATTAGAAATCTCCAGTAAAAGCTCATTCTTTTCAGTTTTGAAATTCTTTCTTTCTGTTTCTAAGGAGGCGTTTAAATCAGTTATTTTCTTAATAATAGCTGGAATATAACAGAAAGTAGAATTTTGAAAATGATCATCATTTTCTTCTTTATCTTTAGAAAAATCTTCTAGGGGATATAATGAATTATAATCACTAGACAAGTTGAGATCTCTTGTCTTACAACTATTATTCAAGTCGGTGTAGTCAAATGAAATGTCAGTTCTATTTGTGACTTTTCGTTTAGATTCTTCTAAGGCATTTATTTCTGAAGAATTAGTACATGCCATTAGAGAAGTTAAACCTAATCTCATGTACTTGGTATCATATAATTGTTTAACATTGACCTTTTTCAAGTTACAGAGATTGTTAAAACCTAAGCCTTCTTTAGGATTATAAAATTCTACATCAAGAGGTTGATTAAGAAAGATAGATTGATCCGTTTGACCCCTTTTCATTAAAAGATCATCTAAAGTTTTAATCCTTGAGTAAAGTTTCTTATGTTCGTCAGAGATTTCCTTGAAATTATTTTTAGAAATTTCTAAATCTCACTGACAATCGATAAGAGTTGTATTAAGGTCATTGACTTTAGTCTCAGAGGTAGCTATGGTTAATTCAAGACTAGATATTTTTCCTTAGGGTTAGATAAGAAAATTTCTAGATGATTTTTCTTATCTAATTGCTTTTGAAAATTGTTTTCATTAAGAGCTAGTCTCTCTTCTAATTCCATAGTTCTTTTCCGCTCATTTTTCATGTTAGAGTACTTAATCTATAATGATTCTAACATGTTTAATAATGTGGATTTAGACATTGTTACCTCTTGTGATGAAGAGGATGCTTTATCATCGTCGTCGTAGTCAGGCCTTCTTGAAGAGTTATCATTTGAGGAGTCGTCGAGGTATGCCATTAGAGCGAGATTTTTGTCTTCAGAATCTGTGGTGTCTTCCAGCCAATGCTCTTGTTCGGCCATCAGTGCTACTCCAGCCTCTTTTTGTTTAGTGAGTTGGAATTTTTTGGAGTAGTAGTTGGCGTCCTTTTTCTTGGGTAGTTTGCATTCCCTGGAGAAGTGCCCTATCTTTCCACAATTATAGCACTTTTGTGGTTCTTTGGCATTTTTAGATTCTAAGTACTCGGCCGGTCTTTCCTTGTGCTTGGAGCTTGATGTCCGAAGTCCACTTGCCGAGGAAGAGGATTTCTTTTTATAAAACTTTTTGCTCATCATTTTAGAAATGAGAGCCAACTGTTTCTTGAACTCCTTCATATCGGGTTCGGAGTCCGATTCAGATTCGTCTTCATCTTCTGAAGTACTTGGCAACTTGATGCTTTTACCTTTGCGAGATCGACTTGTTTTTCTTTCAGAAACAAGAGCTATAGAATCGTCGATATGCTTGCCCTTAAGTTCTTTTTGTATCTCGCTGATATCTTCCTCGTGTTGGGCGAGATTATCAAAGACGGCGTGGATATCCATTTCGTCCAAATCCTTATTTTGACGGATTTGCATGGATATTTTCTTCCACTCCGGTTGAAGAGAAGAAAGAAATCGAATGTTGACCTCCATGTTTGTCTTGAAGATATCTATCTTCCTCATCTCATTAAGAAGAGTTAGATAGCGTTGATAGAGTTCAAAAACGGTTTCCTCTGCCTTGGCTTTGAATGAGTCGTAAGTGATTAGAATGTTCGCTTTCTTAGCTTTGACTCCAACTTCGGTCCGTTGCATCATCTTGTGGAGCTCGTCCCACATAGCTTTTTCACTAGATAGACTATCTATTTGCATATAGATGTCATTAGGAATTCCTTGCATTAGGAAAGTTTTGGCTCCTAAGTCTGCTTTGGCTCTTAATCGCTCCCCCTCAGTGTATTCACTACGAACTTTAAGTCTTCTAGTTGCGGGAATATGAGGATTATTAATGGCATCGCCTTATTGGATTAGCCAAAATTGAGCGGGACCTTCTTGAAGAGAAGCTATCAAATTTGTAGCTTGCTCTTTCGTTTCCAAGAAGTTCATGAATCGGCTTCTCCATACGGTGTATTCGCCTCTTCGTATAATTGGAGGGCGGACGTCGTTTCCTAGTGAGTAAGCATCCATTTGTAGTTGATTGGTAGGATCTTCGTGAAAGTTTGGAATCGAAATGGTAAAAGTGCCTTACAAGTGACAAACTTCGTTAGTAATGTTTGTTTCATACTTTAAGCAATTTCCCTTTCGGTAACCTATTTTTGGTTGTTGAAGAGAAATTATTTTGATTTTGAAAAATATTTGATATGATAATTGATACTTCAAAATTTTGCTAAAGAATTTTGATTTTAAGATAAAAAATTTTGAGTATCGTAGAAGATAATTCGGAGAAAAATATTTTTCGTAGGTTTTGAAAATTAAGAATTTTGATTTCATTCAAAATAGTGTAAAATGTGTGTGTGTTTGAGCAGTGATCGAAAAGTTTTTCGAACAATAACGTTTTCGATTAAAAAAAATTAGAACCTATGATCAAAAAAGATTTTCAATTGTCTAAGTTTTTTGTTGTATTTATCGAAAATTATTTTTCGAACATAAGAGTTTTGCAGTGTAAATATCCTGTCGAAAAATAGTTTGTCGAATAATTGTTGATCTCAAAAACTTTTATCGAAGAAATTTGTAATTGAAAAATTAAGAGTGATCGAAAATTTTTTCTTGTTGTTGACTAAAAGTTTTTTGAGTGTGAAATATTCGATCGAAATAAGTTTTCGCTAAATTTTGACTCGAAAATTTAAATGATCGAAAATCTTATGATCGAAAAACTTGTTTTACTATGACAAGTTTTTCGTGTCAAAATTGGATATTTATTTTGCGAAAACACTATCCGCCGAATAAAAATACGTTTTATTACGCTAGAAAAAGATATTTATATATGAATCGAAAAACTAATTATCAAAATAATGTTTTTCGAGTCTTATATTTGAGTAAAACACACGAGAACAGTGTTTGTCATCGAAAAATTTCTCGGCTGCAAACTTATTCGAAGCCAAGTTTTTCGATCGAAAAACCGATCGAAGAACAACAAAGTTCAATGTAACAGTGAAAATTCCATATTCAACCGAGATGTTCATGTTTGGTGCTGAAATTCTGGATAATCACTCGTTTCTTAGTTCTTAATATGAGCAACGACAAGATTAACCACGTTTCACATCAAAATATATCAAATATTAAGAAAATCAAATCGAAGTCAAAACTTTAATCGCATACGCAAATATCGATCTAAATCGAAAATCTGAATTTATATGACGTTCTAAGCGATTGAAATCAGTACGTAAATCATTCCTAACAAATAATCTATCACTTAATCAGCAAGATCATCAACAAAATTCGCAAACATTAAGCACATTGATCAAAATCTATTTCACGTGAGTTTTTCGATCGAAAAATCTGGAAAATTATTTTGATTTTATAATCGCGAATTCAATCCAAAAGCGATCACAATCTGCTCTGATACCAATTGTTAGGTCTTTATCCATCAACTACTGATCGATCTAAGCACGAATTCTAGATATTCGAATGATAAATCTTACAAAATACCTTTCGGTCGAATATCTTCTTTGACGATCTTGAGAGAGAGTGTTTCTCAATTGCTTTTCTCTCTCTTAGAATATGAATTCAATGCTTGTGTTTTTTCCGAAAATAAACTTGTGTATTGATTTTGATAGTGTACATTGTATTTATGTCATTTACATCGTATATTTACTATTTGGTCTTACACTATCAAAACTACTAATTACGCCCCTAATTACAAGGATAACAAAATTACAAAGCAGAATTCTAATGTCTCTTCATTTTTCGATAGAATTTTATTCGATTGCAAAACAGCATCGAAAATTGTTATCTTCGATAACTTCTTATTCGATCGAAAAATTAATCGACAAATATAATTTTGACTGAAGTCTTATTCGAATAAATTTCTGCTCGAATAATAACGTGCCGCAAACAGTAATCACTTTCAACACTTCGTAAAATTTTTTTCAAGTCTTTTCACATCTCATACTATGACCAAATGAAAAATATTTTCCCAAGTCAAAAAATGTTTCTGCGCACTACAGTTGAAATTCTTTAAACACATCATCACCATTGCTTATGCTTGAATTGACCTTTATGAACTAATGATCTTTATTCATTTTTCAGAGATGGCACATCAAGAATACGCCCATATATATCCTTCTGAGCTCTTGCTACAAGTCCACGACAACAACTATCAACTGGACTTGACGACGTTCAGATGCCCTGATGACATCATCATCTCAATATTAAAAGGGCACTCGCTTTGGCCAGCTCTCACATCGACATCCTCAGTTCAAATGGCATATCTCCAACAATTCTGGGACGTCTGAGTAGCCATCTCCTGGGCGACGACAAAATTTACACAACCAAAGTCAACCACAAAAATGTCGTCGTCAACAAGGATCTACTTTGAATGGTCCTTCATCTCCCACATCATTAATTCTACGATCATTTACACTGATGCGGAGTTCATTCAAATATGCTTCAGATGGGATACAAGCCCCCGCTTGTCAAGCTTGCAAACTTCCAAAACCGTGGAATCACAGATCCTTGGAAGACTTTGTTCGAGATCATCAACAAATGTCTCTCCCCAAAGCATTCGGGGTTCGACAAGACAAAACGGGAACATCATCAGGATCTTCCATGGGATCGTCTTCTCCAAGAAATACAATGGGATCTTCCATGGGATCATCTGGAATAACTTGGCCGACATCAACGGGAGACTAAGACGAAGCCTAAATTCCTCCCTTACGTCCGATGGCTTCCATTAATGATTGAGCATCTAATGGAGGTTCATCCTAAAATTCCCCTCTACCACCAGCTGGAAGATACACACCACCAAGGCGCCGTTACTTCCACAACCCAAAGGCATCGGACCTGGAGCTACAATCGATGCTCATTCCCTTGGAAAACCTTAGCCTGGCAGACCCTACAAACGAAGCCTATCATGTCTACTGTCGGGACTATCACATCATTGAGGCCAAGGTTCGGTCCATCCCCACCGACCCTGCCCCGATGCCATTAAGTCAAGAACCCATCATGGAGGCACATGAGCCCGAAGCTGAGGCTCAGGAGCCTGAAGTAGCGGCCTAAGACCCCGAGGTTGAAGCACATGTGCCAACACCTCCGGCTACCTCGGATGAAGGAACATAATCAGATGAGGAATGTAGATTCATTCGAAGGGACTCCAAACGACGAAGATCACAAGTCAAGTCTGCATCCCCCCCTACTACGACAGCTCCTACCTTGCCCCCTCGAGATGTCTCAACAAACGCTGTGATTACTTCAACGATCGAATCTGAGCAACAGCCCGTCTTGACGTCTACAGAGGTTCACACCGAGCCTGCCACAACATCCATAGAGATGATTCTTATAGTTTCATCTCCAAGATTGGACGGAAGTCCCGTTGCTCCACCGACATCATCTGAAGCACCAACGGGCCAACCCACCGAAGTGGTGCCTTTTGGGTTGACAACGGGCGACTTAAGTTGTCCCGATCTCATAAGTCCTATCATAGGCGGCTCGTTAGAAATCGACTTTGACGTTGCGACAGTGGAACGCCTACCTGACTCCATTCCGGAGGTGTCATCATTCGTGACGGAAGAACGCTTACAAGAAGCTAGCTCTCTCTACCGCACTCACATCTTTCGAAGATCATTTAATGGGGAGAGTACGACAAGCCATTGAGACTTCCCGACGAGTTACCCAGAAAATAATAGTCCCATAGGCCACTTTCTCCGAACCTATCCCTTCACCATCACCTCAACTCCATCTCCCACCCTTATAAATCCATACACCATCGCAATAACCCAGCTTCATGATATCATCATCTCTCGTCTTTTAGTCATCAAAGAGAGGACCCTAACAGAGGAGAATCTCTACCAACGACTAGTCGATGACCCCGACCCGCCTGCTCGGACGAGCTGCCGCGAATAGAGCTCTCGCACAAACGGCGACATGACGATCCTGACGATCAGGATCGCCCTGAAGGGGAGAAGCGGCAAAAGACAACAAATCACAGCCGCGGACAAGGACCAGACAAGACTCCATCAACTCGTGAAGCTAGAGGCTCGTCAACAAACCCACCAACATCATCCACACAAAGATCTATCACCCGCTCACAAACGACCACCACGCCCCGTACCCACATACCACGTAACGTACCATACTTGACACCTCCGCCTCCCAAAAGTCCCAACCCAATTCCAACCTTAGACTCGACGCTCAAAGATCAACCAGAAGCCGCAACAGTCAACTACGATCCCACACCATTCTAGATGACTACATCCCAAGCGAGAAAGGATTTACGCACTGGGAACCAGAGGAAGCTGCTCAAGCTCGACTATCTAATGTCATATATTTTCTGCAACAGGCTTCAGCTGATCTAGTTCTGCTCGAAGTCGAAGAGCTTCAAGAAGGTGAGAACTACAATGCCGAACTCCCAGATCCATCAAAACTGCTATAACATCGAGCGGACACCCCTCCACGGTTATCTATGGGGACCGTCCGAATTGAGACACAATGGGAAAATGTTCGGATCGAAGTGCCCTTCCTCAAAGATGTACAGAAGCAAATCTTGCTAGCACCGAACGAAATCAAGAAGCTGAACGAGCTAAAGATCCCAGATTTCTCATTGGGAAGAACGGAAGAAGATAGAACACTTGTTCATGCTCACCCATTTCGGTCCAGATCGAAGTAACATCCCAAGAGATCAACTCAGAAGAGACTTCAGAGACAAGCCACCGATCTTCCAATTCTTGGGAGTCTCACACACAATAGGTCCTTATCCAACTCCAATATACACGATCGAGCAGGCAAATCGCACTCGAGAAGATATAAACGAGAGCTGTCTACCCCACCTTCCACCGGACGAGGTCTACCGTCTATTCCAGATGTACAAGGAAAAGTTCCAGATGCCTGCAGGGTACATCAAGAAGGAAGGGCTCGAGGTCTTAAAGAGGTTCACGGTGTGTCAGATCAAGTATCACACCACACACGACCTTCAATTGCATTGGAGAACAATATGAAGAAGGTCAACATGGACCTTCTGCTCATGAAAGGTTTCCCGCTCAACTACTTTCCGGAGAACTACATCTTCAACAAGTCAGGCCTCGCCATCACTTATCGCAACCCAGTTATTGGAAAGACGAGAGTGATGATGAAGTCTGAAGTGCACAAGTTCTGCGATGGGACGTTGAAGCTAATGATGAAAAACATTGAAAGCAGATTGGGAGAGATTGACGAGACTACCATCTTCGAGGACCTTGGAAAAGAAGAAGCCCCGCTCCTGAGTGAACTTCTCAGAGCTATTGAGGAAAGGATAGAGCTGAGGGATGTTGTACGTCAATATGAGACAGAATTGGGATTACGAAAGTCATTTTACGCCCGACAAGGATTAACAGAGTTGAAGAGCAAACAAGCACAAAGGGGGGATTGAAGAAGACATTTTAATTGTGCTCTTTTATTAGTTATCCTTATAAATAGGGGCATCATTTGTATATTCAATAGTACGACTTATATGTATTATGCCAAGAAGATAGATATAAATACCAATGTACACTATCGAATTGATAAGAGAAAGTTAAAAAGAAAAATCCGAAAGGCTTGCAATTTAATTTCTAGAGAGAGAAACATACAAATAATTTCTCCACTAAAAGTTTTTCTCTTGTGTTCTTCATTGGAGATATTCGACCGAGGTAACAAATCTCATATTTCCATTCGAATATCTAAAATTCATGCATAGGATTTACTGTAGTTGCTAATCTAGGACCTTACAATCTATCTGTTATTTGCTCGACTATAGTTTTACGTCACGATTTCGATTATTACATTTTTTTCCGAATATTATGTTTCTAATCATGCTTTCATGTCTTTGATTTTGGGCTTTTAGGTTTAATTCGAGCCATTTTAGCATTAACATTGGAATTTCTTAGTTGCTCTGGATTAGGACTCTTGGAAGCTTAATTTGAGTGTTTTCAAGTTTGGTTTCTGGTATCAAATTAGGTTTGTAAATTTCGTATTTTTGGTACGCTTTATACATGTTATTAGTACATTATGCAATTTTTTAGTACACTATGTGCATAATAATGGTGCAACGTGATAGTAAATTGGTACAATATCGATAGGATTATGGTACGACGAGTCTCTTTAATTTTGTATTAGATTTATGATTGTAATTGCACTACGTCGATGGGGGATAATGTGCATGTCTTCTCGTCGTCGGAAGATCTAAATTCTCCTTAGTTGACAAAGATATATCAAGTGCAAAATACGCGACATATTGTTATGCCATATCTTGCATACCGATTTATTCATTTGTGGTTATTTTGATTACGAGCATGGTTTTGATGGTGTTGCAATGTTGGATGCGTTCTGAAAACAAAGAGTGTTTGGGTTGAAATGTTGTTTATTATTTCTGCAATTTTGAATATATTAACAATGTTAAACAATTTATGTAAATTGTGTCTACTAGGTAAAGTAAACACCAACTAGATGGTGCGCTAAACGAATTAAAATAGTATTAGTAGCTGCAAAAAAGTTATAAAAATACAGAAAAAATCAGCAATATCGATATATGACATTTTTAAAGGTATATGGAACAAATTCAGACACGTATTGAATGATGTAATACACTTGGTATGGTTTCGATACTTATCTTGATACAACAAGCTACTTAAATATGGTACAATATATATGCCTCCTGAGTATCCTTTAATTCTTATAACTCTTGGGTTAAGTTATTATTAAGTAGACTGTAGTAGGTTTTGAGCCTCTACGTAAATATAAGATAGTTTAGGTCATGGGCCTTAATATACCAACACATGTGGTATATAAAGCCCCATTTACCCTTTTAGGGTTTTTATCAAAAGAAATTCTAAGGAAGCCAGCTTGTATCTTCTCTAAAAGGAAACATACACCAAAAGGTTCTTTCAGTCTATAAGCTTAAAATCTATCTTTTGATTCTTGTTTGGTAGAAAACGGACTCACAAGTGGTATTAGAGCTTAGCGTGGATCGATCAAAACGATTTGAATCAAGTTTCGTTCGATTTCAATATGATTTAAAAGAGTTTTTGGGTAAACTTCATTTTCGATTTTTTCTTGCTAATTTGGGCGCTTTTGAACTGTTTTTACTGCTTTTATCCCCTTAAGAAGTTAATAAACCATTTATGAGTGATTTTCTACTCTTTTGCATCGATTTTAGTCACGTTTGAGTTAGATTTGAGCCAAAATCGAGTATGAAACTCGTATTTTCTGCTACAGTTGTGATTTTCGGGTAGATGAATGTAACAGTGCCCGGAAATTTGACTCATCCCCGAAAATTCTTCAACACGTCGAAAATCAGCCTATATGTAGTTAATTTTCGGCCAACTAAGATCCGAAATTCGCCTGATTTTGAAATTCTCGGCGAGTTTCAAAATTCGACCAGGATTACTCGATTTTCAAAGTCCAGATACCCGATTTTTTTACTTTTGGCCAGATACCGGATATTTAAAAATCGGCCAGCCTTACCCGGTTTCAAAATTCATCTAATTTAACCGAATTGTTTTTTGCCGAAAGACATCCGAAAAATATTGATTCTCTGACTGATTTACGCGACAGAGCATGTATTACCCGAATTTCATACTCACCCGATTATCAACGTGTGCTAAACGTATTTCGACTGATTGACCGAAAGTCAACAAACAAAATTCACAATTCATGCCGATTAACCAATATAAATTACTCGTTGGCCGAGAATTAGTTAACAATTTTTCAAGAAACTTCTAAGTCCAAAATACAACAAATTTTCACTTTAAAGACTTTGAAAATTCTTATCTACTATGGTCAAAATCTCTCACACAAACTTTTCGATACTTAGAATATAATGGTTCGAAACTGACCTTTCTTTTCACATATCTCTTTTCACGTTATGATCCTTAGCAAACAACATGCATGAGCTAAAAAGAAAATTTGACAATAATTACGCCTTACTAAACAAACAACAGGAAGAGATAGCTATTCTTAAGGAGTCACTAGCCTTTTCAGAATCTAAATCAAAAAACATAGCAGAAAAGGTAGAGAATATCGAAAGACAGGTTAGTGACGTTAGAAAAACATTGAAGGAAAGCGAAGAAGAACGTGTAAACATATCTTCTCAATATGAATTGATCACTAAAGAATGCATTTGAGTCTATAAGAAAGTAAAACAATTGGAGGATCTTGTTACAAAAAGAGGTCAAACAAATCAAACCATCTTTCTCAACCAATCGAAAGATGTAGAATTCTACAAACCTCGCGAAGGTTTGGGGTTCCAAAGTAAAACGAACTCACAGAAATATGAAGTGTTTTCTCTTTACGACATTAAACACTTTGGCTTAAGCCAGGAAAAGCTTATGCCTTTTGTTGAATCGACAGAGGTGATCGAATCAGAAGAACGGAAAAGGAGAAACAAAAATTGGGCCCAAATTGCATTTAATTATGCGGAGTTGAGCGATAGTTATAAAACTAGAAACACTCCGCTAACTACGGACTTCATTTCACCCTTTGGAACCGAAAATCAGGAAAGTACTTCCGAACAGGCCAAACCAATCTATTCCCCCATTTATATTACAGCGATAATTCGCAAAATAGGCGATCTAACTACGTCTCAGGAATCTAAAAGGAAAGCCAATTCGGAATAAAGGACTATTGTTTTAAGCAAAATTTATACTCTTCAAAACATTCCTGATGTATACAAACCTTCCACCTCTTATTCTTTTTCCAAAACTCCTACGTGTAAATGCAAGAAAACAGATAAGAAAGCCCCTTTGTCTCTTACTAACTCCGTATTGCATGTGCCAAAGACTAAGTTCTAGAGAGACGAAGAAAATTAGGCCGGGTCCAGTGAAGGAGGCAACTCTCTATAATAAAAAGAAGAAGCTACCTTCGACTCTTGTTTCTCGTGGTTTTGACTGCTTTACTTTTTCCAAACAACCGTTTTGTAATTGCGCAGACCGTGTTTCATTGTTTTCTACTAAAGGTCTAAGTCTTGTTACGAGAAGTATGATGTACTTCCACGTTCTCATAACAATCAGTTCCGGAAAAATGCTTCCGCTTTGCAAAGAAGAAAACATTTCTATTCCCCTCTTCCTGATGGTGTATCTCCAATGCAATACAAGCAATCTCACAAATCAAAGAGAAAGAGATAGACCTCACCCGAAAATCAGAACAAAGACAAGCGTAATAAATTGTTAAAACATAGACAAATGTGGATTCCAAAATCTCTGTTGCACCTAATAAGCTATAATCGAGTCTGGGTTCCTAAGTCAGTCATTCAGCAAGCTGACTTAGAACTCAACATAACAACAAAAAGGTTGAATCACTCACATGCAATTAAAGAAGGACCCGTCCTCATACGGGTACCTAAGCTTGCTTAACTTGTTTTGCAGGTCCGTCATGTGTGGTACTTAGACTCAGGTTGCTCCTCACATATGACGAGAAATAAAGAGGTGTTGAACAACTTTTCTGAGGACTATCTCGTGAAGGTCTACTTCGGGAATGGTGACTCTGCTCCTATGCTAGGAACATGTGACCTCATTCATGACAGACTCACCATCAAATGAGTTTCGTACGTTGAAGGTCTAAGCTACTACCTATTCAGAATCGGACGCTTCTGTGACAAAGGCTTTAAGGTTCTTTTTTAATCTAACAAATGTATCATCATCAATGATAAAGGTTCAGAGCTGCTCATGGCCACAAAAAGACGAACATATACTCCATTGATCTGAAGAATACTCGACCAACGTGCCTCATCTCTCGAGCATCTCTACATTAGAACGACCTTTGGCACCAGCGTCTCTCACATATCAACTTCAAGGATCTAAACGAGCTCCCCACGGACAACCTCGTCAAAAGGCTTTCCTCATTTAGGTACCACAAAGAACATCTTTGTTCGGCGTGCGAAATGGGAAAGATGAGGAAATCGTCCCACAACACCAAACACACGACATCAACTTCCAAACCTCTTGAGCTCATTCACATGGATTTGTGTGGACCTATGCGCACTCAAACCATCAATGGGCAAAGATATGTGTTAGTAATCGTGGCCGATTTCTCACGCTTTACATGAACCAAGTTTCTCCGAACCAAAGACAAAACACCGGATCTCATCATCGACTTTGTGAACACCGCACAAAACCTTTACCAGCTGAGCGTCCAAAAAATCAGAACTGATAATGGGATGGAATTCAAGAACATAATGCTCAACGACTTCTATGCATCGCTCGGCATAACCAAACAGTTCTCATATGCGAAGACACCCCAGTAGAATGGAGTTTTCGAACGCAGGAACAGGACTATAGTTGAAGCAACCAGGACTCTTCTGATTCATTCTGGACTACCACACTTGATATGGGCTGAAGCACTAAATATAGCGTGCTTCGCTTCACAAAAGATTTATGAGAACTCCGTACGAGATGATCAACCGAAGAGTTCCAGAAGTCTCCTTTCTCAAGGTCTTCGGATGCAAGTGATATATTATCAACGACCGCAAAGATCGGGGCAAACTTGATCCAAATGCTTTCGAAAGCGTACTTGTAGGATACTCGACAAACTCCAAGCCAATCGAGTATACCTAAAAGAGAGAAGGTATGTCATGGAAAGCATCAACGTTACGTTCGACGAATTAAACCATGTGGCTTATGCAAAAATCAGTCCAGAACCCGTACTTTTACATGAGTTGACGAAAGATTAACCAAGTACCTCTACGGCGGGCACGCCTTCAAATACTTCTACTTCAAGCGATGTGGATCTTGATCTGCTATTCGAGCATGTCTATCCAAGACCACCGCCAACCACCGTATCTACTTCTTTTGCCGCCCCAAACAATGACATTTCCCCTCCTACAATGAAAAATCTCCACATCGGCAAAGATAATGTACCTCCAACTGACTCATATGTCATTGCAAGCCCAGAAGACGACACCGTTCAAACCATTGGCTCCCCGACATAAGTGTCTTCAGCAGAGTCATAACCCCAACTGGTTGAGCCTACGGAACCAAAGATCATCCCAAATTAGGCAATTCATGTGGATAACGATGACACTAGACCGTCCCAAACACAAGAAAGAAAGTGGACCCGGGCTCATCCGAACTCACAAATAATTAGGGATCCCACCACTGGTGTTTCTACTCACACTTCAACGATCAATGAGAGTCTCTATTCATGTTTCCTAAGTCAAAAGGAGCCGATCAAAGTAGATGATGCTCTTACCGATTTAGACTGAATCATTACCGTGTAGGAAGAAATTAGTCAATTTGAGAGATTCAACATCTGGAAACTTGTACCTAGACCAAAAACGAATCCCATATGTAGGGTGTAAAGAGGATCTTCAAGTACCTCAAGGGAACCTCAAACCTCGGTGTATGGTACCCTATGGATTCAGACTTCAGACTCGTTGGATACACGGATACAGACTACGTCGGATGCAAGTTGGACAGGAAACACACATTCGGGGCCGCTCAATTTCTAGGGGGTAAACTCGTAAACTGGACTTCTCAGAAGCAAAACTGCATTCAACCTCGACAGCGGAAGCAGAATATGTCGCCGCTGCGAGTTGTTGTTCGCAGATTTTGTGAATGAGAACCCAACTACGAGATTTTAATCTTTTACTCAATAATATTCCCATTTTTAGCGACTCTAAGAGTGCAATAGCGATAACTTGTAATCACGTACATCATTCACGCACAAAACACATATACGTTATGTATCACTTTATTAAGGAATATGTATAACAAGGCACCATCGAAATGCATTTCGTTAACACCGAGCTTCAACTTGCTGACCTATTCACTAAGGCATTGAATGATAAACGATTCGAATTCCTCGTGTCTAAGTTAGTCATGTTGAACCTCAATGCATGATCAATTGTGCCTCCATGAAACTTATATTGTCTATATATGTCTCCCATATTTTTTCCCTTATTCTCTATGTCGTTTTGTGTGTACAAATCGGGAGGAAGTTTTTACTACTCTATTTACGGGGGAGTGTTTGAAAAACATGCATAAATTGATGGGGAGTTTGAAATTCTTTACAATTTTCTTGGTAAAATTGTTATCAATAGTATGCCTTTGAAAATATCTGAAATTATGATTTTCAGTTAAAAAAATCCTTATATTTTCACATTCCGGGTATGTCTCAATTTTTTGCTTGCCTTAATCATTGTTTTATATTAAAAAATACAAATCTCGGCGAAAATTGAGTTACCCGAAAATCCACAGTAACCTCTTATATTTATAGATTTACACGAATTTTTCAATTCACTTTTTACCATTCAAACTCACTCGAAGTTAAAAACCTCTCGTTTTTACAAAAAATCTCGACGTTTTCGTTCCAATTCCAAAACTTTCTTCCATTTCTGGAATTATCCACCTATAATCGGTAAGAATGACTTGAAATTTGCAAGTTTTAACCTGTTTTTAACTGATATTTCAAGATTTACGCAAATTAGAATTTAATAATTTGGACGATTTTCAGATGAAATTTGAATTTCTCCCCGAAAATTCACTGCTGACACACTTTGTGTCCACCTGAATTTTGACCACCTGAATTTAGTCTACCTGAATTCTTTGAATCGGCGAATTTTGACTATAGCATACGTTTGAGTTATACCTGAAAAATCCACCCGGCTTTCATCACCCGAATTTTACTTAAAATTGGCGACGACCTTTAATACATGTTGACTCGTTGACTGAAAATAACTTCACACGAATTTTTACTTAAAATTGGCGACGACTTTTTATACATGTTGAAGTGTTGACCGAAATTACAATTTAACCGATTTCACTTCATGATTGACCAAAACTTGGCCTTTATATTGCTCGAAAAATCAACACCCGACTTTTGAATTGAATTATCAGAAATTTCAAGAATTACCGAATGATTACCTTACCCGAAAATTAGGACTTATATTAACCTTGAAAATTTTTCGATGTCCAAGATTTACCTAAGTAAAAATTGTTACAAAGGGTCAAAAATCCAACCGCACGACAAAACCCAAACATCCTCATCGCACAAATTGATCAAACCCCCGTCGTCCTAAACCATTCCATACTACGTTCTCTATTCAACATACCATCGTCCCTAAACTTCGATCCACACCCCACTGAAGAGGAACTTCAACATGACTTTCTCTTCATGGGATACAAAGTTGACGCCCACAACACCATTCATCTTCCCAAATTCACCGCCAAGGACATTCCTCAACCTTGGCGGACCCTCTTCCTAATTGTCAACAAGTGCATATCACAGCGGGCCCGACAGATGTAGCCACAACATAATGCTCATCTTCCACGGCATCGTCTTTAACAAAAAGTACGATTTCGTTCAACTCATCTGGTCGGACCTGCTCGATCAACTAGGAAGATGCGACCTCCCCTCAACTACGAAGAATGTTCTTTCGTACCTAAGGTGGCTACCACTCTTCGTCAAGTACTTCATGGACATCATCCTAGAGATCGAGAGCCGAGATCCATCTGAAGCATACCAACCACCAAACCTCGGTTCTCTCTATTCTTCCAAGACAAAATTCGACCGGGATGCGATGTCTATCCCCGAAGAACTACTAAGGCTCGACGAGCCAACCAACCCGGTCGCCATCACTTATCTCTGGGAAAACGCGCTTGAGGAAGTTCCCATAGTCCAACATATCCCAACTGGACCTACCCCATGAGCAAGCCAACTTACCAACCCCAGTATAGGTCTACGACGCGCAGCATCTCCCGCTCGCAAACAAAAGAAGAAATCAAAAGGGGATGACGTAAGCCGCCAACAGGAACGGCACACAAAACAATGAAGCGGCCAAAATCCTCTGCCCCTAAGTCCACAAACAACCTGAACTAGGTGCATGAGACGACATTGTCGTCTCCCGAGTAGAAGACACGGCATCTGGTCCGACCGTGCGAATAAATGAACTAGCCAATCAACCATCTCTCAACAAATGGTTGTTTTAATTACTCACGATGAGCCACACATGCCATCACTGCCTTGCTCGGAGGCATTCGATGTTGAAATTTGCAGTCCTTTGCCTCAGACTTGCACTTCCTTGACCACATCGAGTCTAGTGTCCTCACCATCCAACATTTTCACATTTCCTAGGACACACTCATGCTTTACTACACCTCTAGATCTTAGTGATCTGGACAGAACGCTCCTCAATGTCTTCCGGTTGGATACCAGCCAGGGACTGAGCGGAAGTCCCACAACAGCCACCATTCCTGCAGTTACTGCATTGGGCCATCGAACTACATCAGTCTCAGTTTCGATGACAACGGTGAGCCTGAGTGGCCCCAGTTTCTCAAGTCATGTGCAAACACGCGGCTTGTCAGTTCCATCTTCTGACATCGTGATGACGGAATGCCTTAGTGGCTTCGTTCCGTTATTTTCCTTGTTCGTGATAGAGCCAGACTCGTGGACTTTGCCAAAAAGCTCGATGACTCTATCATGATGAATGTCTACACGGCCCTCGAAACCTCAGCCCTAGACAAAGGCATAGCCCTTCCACTGAGACAAAAATTGATGCGTCTCCTCCATCCGCTCCGCCAACTCACACCTCAGAACTAGATCCGTGGGACGTACCAATTGAAGAACTCTACGACATCCTCCTGGCCCGAGTGCAGTCCGCCCTTTCTCTAAATGAGAGGGAGAAAGATATCAAGCTTCGACTAATGACTTCAATGTCTTGTCGCGGAGAGACGGAACACTCCAAGAGACCACGTGACGACCCAGAAATGAGGGCCATCTCGAGGGGGAGAAGGGAAGAGAATAATCTTGGAACCCCAGACGCAGCAGATCATTCCATCCACCACCACCCAAACCACTCAACCGGAGGCTTCTTCATCTAAAAAAGAAGCTGCCTCCGTAGCCCATACTACTGCTCCCTCACCAGCCACTATAAACTTCCCCTCACCTCGACCCGCCATCCAAAAAGGCCCTCCGATGCCTCTTCAAACCTCTACCTCACCAGTTCCCTCTCCACCTACCGACGAGCCGATCTTGAACGATGAAGAGCTCTACGACCAGCATGAAAAGGTGGAGCTATATACTCAATGAGAGTGGATGACTCAAGAAGTGACTCCCGAACTAGCCAAAGGGTTGATGGAAATGCCAGATTCATCCTAAACAAGACAGCCATCAGCCTGATTCAAATTCAAGAGGAGGAACTCGAGGAAGGCAAAGATTACGAAGCTGAGATCCCAGAACATCTCGAGCTCCTCCAACACAGATTCATGGACGAGGACGAACCTCCGCTCAAGTCAAACATATGAGAGGAACTGAATTTGCCTTGGAAAAATGCCACGATCGTGGCGCCATACCAAGAAGAGATTCGAAAGGGAATCTGGAGGAAAGAGGACCACCTCAAGAAGCTCAACGAGTTGGAGCTGCGAGGCATGACTCATCTCTCGGAAAAAAGAGCCAATATGTACCTGCTCAGCCTCCGATGCGGTCCCAGGAGTGCGGACGTCTCACTTCTGCTCAATCTTCTTCCCAATCTATTGAGTTCAACCGGAGGTCGGGACTATCGAATAACTGAGTGAAGCGGACCTCTGATACATCATAGCAGAAGACATCATCAAATGGTCGGAAGCTAAAAAATGCTTGGCACTCTCTAGAACCCTGAAGTCAAGTTGAACTACAACACCTTAAAGAGGGTCATGTTGCGCCATATCAAGTACACTATATCTCACGATCTTTAGATGGTGCTCGAGAGGAACTTCAAGAAGGTAAACCTCACAAATCTCTCCTTCGATCGCCCCGAGGCAGAAAGCTACGTTGAGGGCCACATCTTTGATGGAGAAGATCCATCATTGGTCGACATCAACTACAAGGGCGAGAAAAGGCTGATGAAGACTTCAGAGATCACCAAGTATCATAAGATGATTGACATAATCTCTGATCGGCTTTCGTACCGTAGATAGATACGGTCTTATTTGTACAAAGAAGACAAGGAAGATGCCAAAGCGGAAATGACACTAAGGCGGAGATTGTTAGGAATCTGTTGTAGTGTTCTTTAATTCTTATAAGTCTTGGGTCTATTTTGTAATTAAGTAGATAGTAGTAGGTTTTGAGCCTCTACGTAAATATAAGATAGTTTAGGTCATTGGCCTTAATATACCAACACATGTGGTATATAAGGCCCCATTTACCCTTATAGGGTTTTTATCAAAAGAAATCCTAAGGAAGCCACCTTGTACCTTCTCTAAAAGGAAATACACACAAACACACACTAATGTTGTTTATTCTCCAAGCTTAAAAGTTATCTTTTGATCCTTGTTTGGTAGGAAACGGACCAACACCTCCATAACGTACAATCACATGTTTCCTAATGGTACAATATACTCACTATATTTGGTACAACGTATTATGACAACCGTTTTTCATCGCACTTCGAATTAGTTTTTTATGTGAAACTATTTAACTACAGGTATATATGTTATATGTTTCAAATTTGATGATGTAACCCCTTACACTCATGGTTTCCAAGTTTCTAAATAAGAGAATGATCTTTGTTAAAACATCATACTATTGGAGCTTGAGTTTAAACTACAAATCCATGATTTTGACTGGTGACCCATAAAATATGATACGAAATGAAACTTATAACATGCTTACATATACTAAAGTATTATTGCAACGAAGCTAATTATAATGTGACGAAAAATGTTTACCCTAATAAGATGTAGCAAATACAGTCTGTATGTAGTATCATTAGCGGTTTGTGGTTGTACCTGGGACTGACAGTACGTCGTACCACATTTTAGTAGTGTATCGTACATAAATTAGTACTGATACCGTATAAAGTTTTTTTTAAGTCCACGTAATATGAAATTTACGAGTATAGATCGTGCACTAATAAGTTTGACGCCCCGTTGAGTATTGAACAAAAAATGTCTATAATAAGTTGAACATTTTCAATTTAACAAGCATCTATACTATGTTGTATGAAGTTGTCCAACATTCATCATCATCTCCTAGTGATAATTTGTGGTTTTTACGGATTATCCATGAGTGTAAGGGTTACTTCGTCAAATATGATATTACGTGAAACATATAACTGATATACATGTGAAAATATGTTTTTCCGGAAAAAAAACATAATCCTAATTGCCACGAAACTAGCTTACTCTAATAAGTTGTACCAAATATAGCGTTACACCGCACCATCACGCACCAATTGACAGTAGCTTCGTATTGCATTTTATCATACCAACACTAATATCTAAGTTGTACCTTAATAAGTATGTCTACCATAGCGATTAGTTTGTCGTACCAATGAGCCGACATTATACAGGTTGACTGATGAATTTGTTCTAGATTTTGTCAGTGGCATGTCAGATGCCATTATTTGTCAGATTGTCATATTTTGTTCCTGACAAGAGCTCACTTTTTGTAATTTTCATCTATATTTTTTACAAATATTAAGATAGCGTACCATTTAAGATGTTTGTTTTACCTTATACACACGATTATTGTACCTCTTTAAATAAAAGAAAAAACTTCAAGGAATAATAAAAATGAAAAAATGTTAAATGGTACGCTATCTTAATATCTGTAAAAATAATCGTGTGTATAAGGTAAAACAAACTTACCATCTGAACAAAATTTTATTATTCCACAGAGTGGTGCAATAAAATTTTTATTATTCCATTGTTACAGTACAAAAACTTCAAGGAATAATAAAAATGAAAAATGTTAAAATGGCAAAAGAAACGATTGCACCACCATCTGAACAAAAAAGTAAAGAAAAAAAAGTATCGTAATCATTCATTAAATAAAAGGTACAATGTATAAACTATAAAGTAATATTGTACCCTAACCATATGTGTAAAGGTAGTCATGCCCAAATTTAACCGGAACCGGCGGTTCCAACCGGCAAATCGCCGGTTCCAAACCGCCGGTTCCGGTTAGCAACCGGAACCGGCATCCGTAGGAGGCTGGTTCCGGGCGGTTTGGGATTTTCCCAAACCGCAAACCGCCGGTTTGGCGGTTCAACCGGCGGTTTAATATATATATATAAATATATATTTTTATTATAAATATTATTATAAAAATTAAAAAAAAAACATAAAAAATATAAAAAAATTATGTATCCAAATAAAAATATTATTATAAAAATTAGTCGGTGTAAAAAATAGAAAATGACAAATTTATGATCGAATTTCGTACAAGCAGATACATGTCCGACACCGATTTCATACCAAAATAATTATTTTAACTATTTTTTCTTACTTTGAATGATGTATTTAAATTTTTGTAATGGAATTTATGTTCCATAAAATTTAAGTATATGAAGTTTTGTATCGAAAAATATTGAAAAATATACCAAAAATTTATGCAACGCAGTACCAAGATAAAAAATAAAAAAATAAAAAAACCGGCGGTTGACTAACCGCCGGTTAGCCGAACCGTAACCGGGGGATAGCCAACCGGCAACCGCCCCCGGCCGGTTAGGGACGGTTGGTCCTTCCGACCAACCGTCAACCGCCGGTTTCCAACCGCCGGTTTCCAACCGCCGGTTAACCGTAACCGGCGGTTGGGCATGTCTATGTAAAGGTATCCTAACCACTCGAGAGAATGACAAAAGTAATGTTATTTTAAAATTCATGATGTTATCGAACTTGTCCACATCTTCTGCGTATGCAGCTGATCACGCCATGCTCTTCAAAAGTGATCTTTTGTATTTGTCCATGAAATTTGACATTACATGCAGTATACAAAATCTGTAGCAACCCTCTGGTTCAAAAAATGCAGGGATATATGGTAGAGCTCCTATTAAGCCAGTTCCTCGATCAGATATCAAGCATGTCTTTCGTTGCCCTTGAATAATATGCGTGCTAAGGAGATCAAGAAACCAGTGTCATGCGTATTTTGATTCCTCATCTACAAAAGCAAAAGCTAATGGCAAAATATGGCCACCAGCATCAAGAGCAGTAGCAACTAGAAGCTTGCATTCGTAGTTTGAGTGCAAGTGTGTCGCATCAACTGTAATAACAGGCCGGCAATGCTTGTATGCATCAACACACGGACCGAAAGCCCAAAATACATAATTCATCATAGAACCACCATTCTGTAAAGGTATATTGTCATATTTGACAATGGTACCTGCATATCAAATTTAAGAAACGTTGTTGAAGATATCGCGTAATTAAATATAAAGTGCAACAACTATAATAATTACATTAAATAATACCTGGATTTTTTTGTTGCACCGCTTGAAGAAAACATGGTAATTTTGGAACAGACGTTTCCCATGTGCCATATATTTCCTGCACCTCTAAATTTACTGCTCGTCGTGCTTTGCAGTTGTTAACATCAAAGCTGAACTTACTTTTAACTAGTCTACGAACCTCAGCAATAGTGATGGCAGGATCTCCCTTAATATCACTAAGTATTTCAGAGGCTATCAATCTGACGCTTAAATTCTTATGATCTAAAGATAGATTACTACTAATATAACACTTGTGCTCTTCTTCATATATAGAGACCTTCCAAACTTGTGACTTTTTCTTTAATATACCTCTAATTCTCCAATAGCAAGGTCGTATACCTTTCTCTTGTGGACAACGCACCTCCCACACTTTTCGAGTACTAGTTTTGACAATATACGGCCTTCGAGTTACGTCGATACAATGTCTTTGGACTGCCATCTGAAAAGCTTCTTTATATTCAAAGCATGCAGCTGTATCAAATAACAATCCCTTCTCAATAGCACAATTGTTGACCTTGTTCGGAATGCCAATGGAATCTGCTAATACCGGAGGCACAGATGACGTAAATAAATTTCTTGGATTCCATGACTGATGATTCTCTGTTGTAGCATCTGTAGGTGTCTCCACTTGTGGTTGACTTTCAATTGGCTGATCTTCAATGGAAACGTCCAAGTGACCACAATCTACAATAAAAAGATGTTAAAAATTAAGTTTATAATTTTAAATAAGCCAGAAAAAAATCTCACTAAAAAAATCCACCTGGAATCGCTGTCAAAGAAACTTCTTCAATATATATATTTATTCTGGTTGCATTCTGTTGCATATCAAAGACATTCGTAAGCACGTCGTCACTATCTATAATGTGGAAGAAAGACGCAAGACGATTTGTATCATCTGTTGCCATATATTGCACATATATCTTCAATAAAGTGTCATGTAATCCGCTAATTTTTCGCAAATGCGTTAACATCTCATCCAATGAAATATCACGTGAAAATACTCCACTATCTTTTGGAGCTTGATCATAAACCGTGTTATTACCGATTGTGATTAAATTGCCACCCCAATATAGCGTCACAATAACTAAATTCAACATAATATGCACTGAAACAATATAAGTAACGCACCGTCGAAACAAAATCAATTACCGAAACAAAATAAAAAACAGTCAACTATACACGGAGAAACAAACCAAATAAAAAAGATGAAGGTGCTGAGGAAGAAAACGAGATACCGGTTCACAAAAACCTTTTTTGGGATGTCCCTTTCGTCTCTGCTCACCTAGCTTTTAGGGTTTACATGCGTTGGATTATTTCTCTTTATTATTTAATTAATAAATAGAGAAAACAATATTAATTAATAAAATAAATAAAACGTAGTGATTGACGAGAATAGTGTGGCAGTGAAATTCACGTGTGAGGCTAATTCTTTTTGTGATGACGGGAATAGCTTGTGAAAATAATTGTGGTGGTAAATATAATCACTAGTAATTGTTTGGTTTATTTGAAATAACGTTAGTTAAACAATGCAATTTTAAACAATTAAGTGGTGAAAATAGAAATAAGTATAATTCAAATTTAAAAAGTTAACTAGTTTTGTTATAGTTGTACAATGTTAACTAGTTTTGTAATTAGAATTTTAAAATAACATTACTTTTGTCATTCTCTCATGCTTGTTGCTTGTCGTTCATACTAAAGACCAATTCTTAAGGAAAAAAAACAATAATAACTATAATAAATAATAATAACAATAACAAAAATAATAATAATAATAATAATAATAATAATAATACAAGAATGAAGAAAGCATGTACTTTTATTGGTGGCTAATCGCTTTCACAGGCACGCATGAGATGTGCGAGGGATAATTCACGTGCGGGCGGCATTTGAAATAATTGTGGTGGTAAATATAATTACTAGTAATTGTTTGGTTTATTTGAAATAATGTTAGTTAAACAATTTTTAAAAAATTTAGTGGTGAAAATAGAAATAAGTACAGTTCAAATTAAAAAGTTAACTAGTTTTGTTATAGTTGTACAATGTTAACTAGTTTTGTAATTAGAGTTTTAAAATAACATTACTTTTGTCATTCTCTCTAATATCTGTCTGTGATATTGGTCTTCACTAAAAGTTCATGGAAAATAAATCACATAGCAAAAAAGCATTGGAAGCGTCCATTTAAAATATCGTCACTAATTGTCCTTGACAACTTGACGGTAATTCATTAGTTGAGTACGAGAGTCCGAAGGATTTCATGGAGAAGCTTGATACCCATATTTTCGCCCATTCTCCAAAAGAGATAAAGACAGACGGATATAAATGAAAACGTAAAACTGAAGGTTTATTATTTCCTTTTTCTAAAAACTGAAGGTTTAATAATTGGAAGGCTTTATAGATCATGATTTTTTATTATTATATTTTTTTTTTACTCTTTATATATGCACTTTCGTTAAGCAAGGTGATGCCATGGATGTGAGTTGCGATCCAAGACAGTTGGATGATTAGATTCGTTTCCCCTGTGAAGTTGACTTCACCTTAAAGATGCAAAAACGCTTCCAGCCAGATAACGTCACACAACAAATCTTGCACCGTACTCTACCTTGGAGCTTTTATGTTCTGCACTGCGAGTGTGTTATTGTTTTTTTTCTTCTTCTTACTGGCATGAATCGTCAGCACATGGTAATTGAATGCATTGCAATTACCTAGGATCATTTCGTGTTTTTGTGGGAAAGACAGCTTAATTTCGTAAGTGAGAGTTCTTTATTCTGCTTCATACACACTCAAGCTCATCAAATTCACACATATATATTTATATATATATATATATGTATATATGTATATATACGTAGAACAGTTTCCAAAGAGATAAACAAAGTAACTTGTCTTAGTTATTAACAATCATGTGAGCGCCTTCACATATACTTCCATCAGTTTCTTTTTCCTTTCTTTACTTTATTTCTTTGTATTGTTATAATTTATATCCTTGAGCTTGCGCACTTGTTTCTTGAATTGAAACAGGGACAAGCTGTGTTTCGCGACTTTCGTCGACCAACTATGGCATCCCGAAGAACTGTTGCCCATAGCCAAACTTGTATATGCATTCTGTATGGAGTGGATGCAGATGCCTCGAGAGCCACACTGGAGATTCTGCTATACGATGCTCTCTAAAGATGCAGGAGGATTCTCTCGAATCGTTCAGCTCCACAAAGATCTTGCAGAGACTGTGAGATACTTTTCTCGTAATTCATTCCCATAGTATATATATATATATATATATATATGTTCTACGTTTCTTTTATTTTATTTTCCTTGATGCCTGCCTCCTTGATATTTACGAAGATAAAGTTACAATGACCTTACCTCGACTTATAGGTGTTGATTTGAAAAAAACGGCATGTCAGATATAGAAAGTTTTTAGAATTTATCTAATGCAAACAGATTTTTGCACCATATTTTCTGCTTTAACACTTCAAAAAAAAATGTGGGTATTGTGTACAGGTAGGCATCTGCTATCTGATTCTTCGAGCACTGGACAGTGTTGGTATGCTTTCTAGTTTTGAACAATTGTACTAGCTTGTTATCCCATTTAATTTGCGAAAAAAAGTTTGAGTTATGCATTTATAAACATTCTAAATCGCATGTTCGAGCGAGTATATGATGAAAAAGGGTTTTGTATATACTGCTGTCAGATTTCTCTCTCTGAGAATGTAGCACTACCATGATTGGCCACGATACTTCATCTTTCCGACAATGCACCACTGTTTACCACAATAAACATGTGTTGTAATGCTATGGTCTTTCGGAGAGAGCTCAACAACAAGGATTATTTTCGTGATTTTTTCTTTCTGGCAGAGGATGATACAACAATAGCTCCAGAGGTTAAAGTTTCCGTTCTAATGGATTTTCACAAACACATATACGACACAGAGTGGCGCTTTCCATGTGAGTTATCAAATATATATACTCGTTTGTTTATACATGCCAAAAAGATAAATGCATAGTACTCACTTATCAAGAAGACTCAAGGTAAATGAAATATGTTGGAGGCGATTAAAAGATCAAATTGGTGCTATTATTCTTTGGAGTTTAGTTTGTTGCTTCTGATCTGATTATAAATACATCCGAAAGGTGGTAAAAATCATCACAAGATTCTCATGGATGGGTTCCATCACGTTTCTTCTGCTTTCCTGGAGCTCGAACGCAGGTAGCATTTCTATTTATTTGACTAAGTTCCGTTAATAATGCATTAACGTTTATCATATGTTGATAGACCACATTTAGTAGTGTCCATGTATTAAATCAATCTTTTTCAAATGATTGCTGGATATATTATATATTATGAAGGCTAGACAAAAAGCTGTTGCTGGCTCAAAGTGCTGTGAACCTGAACTGTGGTGTTGCGAGTCTCGAGTCTTAGCATGCTACGTCCTGATAAATTCACAATGTCTTTATTACCACGTAGTGTTGATAACAGTTCGAAAACATATTTTGACAAAACTGAAGATTTTTTATTTTATTTTATTTTTTTTCTTGTGCAGCCGCCAGGAATTAATTGAGGATACTGCCAAGCAAATGGGTGCTGGAATGGCAAAATTTATGTACAAGGAGGTACCAATCATATAGGGATATTGAGCTACTGACTATTTCTCATTTCTCTACTATAACTATAAAATCATGGAACCTTTCGAGCATGATTATATGAAAATAACTGCAGTTAGTTTGCTTAGACAAATCAATGTGTATTTCTCTTTTCGGTTGCCAGATGGAAACAATTGAGGATTATGACGAATACGGTCATTGTGTGTCTGGGCTTGTTGTGGCATTGTTGTCGAAGCTATTCCATCGTCACGCAGGAGAAGATCAGGCTTCAGATACTTTATGCGATTCAGTTGGCTTATTTCTTCAGGTATTTAAATGGTGTCAAACCGAGTTTCGTAATCCCAAAAAGGAGACAATGTGGAATATAATGTTGGTCTTGACATTACCTTTCTTAGTTATTTGCTGTATTTGTATTGGTCGACGAAGAGATGAAACAGTTGTTTTCAACGATATACAAATTTGTTATTTTTTTAAATGTTATTTATTTGAGTGCTTGTGGAGGTGTGAGGAGAATTATTTTTTGATTCCTTACCCACACTGCCAAAATATTAAGTTAGATCAGTAAATATACCTGTTTTCGTTTTTGAGTCACTAAGTTTCATAATTGCAAATTTAGTTCACTAAGTAACGTATCTGATTTCTTTTGTGTCAGCGGTGAATTTTCTGGCAAAAATTGCCGAAAATCTAACGTGACCGATGACATGTCAGCAGCCACGTCATCGTCCACGTCGGATTTCCGGCTATTTTTGCCGGAAAATTCACAAGTGACCCAAAAGAAATCAGATACGTTACTTAGTGACCTAAATTTACAATAATGGAATTTAGTGACCCGAAAACGAAAACAGGTATAGTTAGTGACCTAATTTAATAATTTGGCCCTTACACGCATTTTTACTTTGTATCACACGCACACACTTTGGAGGGAGAGCATAATATTTTTTTCGTACTTGCACTCACAATTACTAGGTTTTCTACATGCATTTATATCGTACAAGCTTGTTACATAATAAGGAAGAATTAAATGCATAATCTTATCTAAATCATTGGTATCCATCTTTCGGCTATTTTAATTCACGCGTGAACATATCATACGGCTCATAATCTTGAAAATTGAAATCTTTGCATAGTTTAGTTACGTTTTGGCTGCTGCTTCCCTTTTTAATAATTTTTTTTGTGGGTCAGCATTGAGGTTATCCAACACAAACAAGAGAAGGAATCGTTCTTGCTTTTTGCTGGAGATTTAAATTCTCTGTTTTTTTCAAACACTCGTTCACAACTTAGTACATGACAAAGCTCCAAGTGGGCCATATAAGGAAAAAGCCCACATAACAATCCGAAAAAAACTAAACAAAAAAAACATTAATGTAACATAAGGCTGATTTCATTTAGCTTAGGTACTGCATATATTATACCGATTCCATATAAATGTTTTTTTTTCTCATAATGCAGAAAGGTGACATTATATATGACTATCTAGAAGATATTAATGAGACGCCAAAGCCACGTCTGCTGTGGCCTCGTCAAATTTGGAGCAAGTATGCAGACAAGCTCGAGGTGCGCTTTAACTCGGAAAATCATTCAGGCTTTTTGTTTTTTAGAAATGAAGTTTTAGTAAGCGAGATTATGAACTTCATAACCAATAAAAGTATGTATTTATTTTTGTAGAAGACTGTCATAGTTTTTTTTCTATTACAGGACTTCAAGCACGACGAAAACGCAGCGAAGGCGGTGCAGTGCCTGAACGAAATGGTCACTAATGCTCTATTTCATGCAGAAGATTGCTTGAAGTTCTTATCTTCTCTTCGAAATCCCACAATACTTCATTTGTGGGCTGCTCCCCATGTAAACTTATTTATTCGTTTCTCTGTTACTTAACAATAAGCATGAGCCTTTCGAAAATTAATCAGTACGTATATACTTTCATACAAAATGTAGAAATATGTATTCATAAATATCTCGAGTTAATGTCGCGTTACATTAGTAACTCTTCCTGCTTTTCTATTTCTCTTCTGATGCAAGGTCATGGTATATGGAGGGCTTGCTTTATGCTACAATGACATTCAGGTCCTCAGAGGTCATTGGATATTCAGACCTGGTAATAGGGGGAAAAAAACTTTTTAAACCTGATTTCGTACTTTACATGAGCTACATATTCATTTTTCTTTATGCCTTTCTCCATTTTTCTGGTTAATATGGGTATATTTCTCGAGACATTTAAATTTGAAGTCCCAATATTAGCACAAATGAAATATGATTCACGAAATATTTATCAGGTCTAGCTGCTAAACTCGTTTTGCGAACTCGAACAATGGTTGATGTATACGGTGTTTTCTATGATTTCTCATGCCTGCTGAAATCGAAGGTGCGACACGTTGTTACTACCAGTTTGACGTCTGATTTATGTGCATTTAGGTTGAAACATGTCTTAATTCTTTTTTTCTCTTTTTCATTTGCGGCATTAATCGAACTTCAAGATTGATGATAAAGACCCAAATGCTAAAAAGACCAAAGAGATCGTTGAGGCAATATTACAAATTTGCAGGGACTCTGGAACATTGGAACAAAGGTGATTGCTTTATTGATGAAGATCATATGTTTAGTTATTAATATTACACGATCATACTCTAATGGGCTGTTCGTTTTTATTTCATTCTGGGTTTTTAACCGCTGCTTCAACAGGAAACCTCTCAACATTATCCAGCGGAAGCCTCCGTACAAAACTTTAGTTAAGCCTCGAAATCTTGAATGACTTCCCTTTCATTATTAGTACTTAAGTATTTTCCTTTCTAACCACTATCAAGATAACATGCAGGTCATAATCTTCATGATACTACTAGCTGTTCTTCTAGCTTATATGCGTGCGACTTGACTTTTCAAATGCATGTGAGTTTGTTTAATTTTATTGCCATTTCCTTCTTGTCGATTGGCGATTTATCAGCTAAAGCAATCAGCGTTCGCTCTCATTTTTCAGGAATGACAGGGAAAACGGATTGGCTTATGTTGGCTGTTATGATGAATAAAACTCTCATCTGTTTACATATTATTACATCACGATCAAAAGAAAAGCACATTGGTAATATTCCAAGAAACACGAGTCACGTTAGTTATTCGAATCGCAGTCGAAGTATTTTCCTTTAGGTTTTTTCCCGTTCAAGCTCGCGTCTATTGTAATGTTTTCAAATAAATGTCTCAGCTATCATGATTAAGGCACACACTTATCAATGTTAGAATAGGAGATCTAATAATATGGTACATGTTATAAAAATAATGATAACTAGAATAATGAACATAAATATAAACTGGAACGTATAGTATAACCTTGAGTTATATATGGTTGAAGGGGGCAACTATTGTATTAGATACAGACCTGCGGCAGCAATATGGAATCGATGGAACCTGCCTAGACATACTTCTATCTTATGGTTGATCGTGCACAAGAAGTTGCTTACGAGAGAGATTGGCACAATGGGGATTAAATATCCCAGACATAAAAAAAAATAAAAATTAATTTGTGTCATCAGTGTGTAGAAACAGAGGACCGCCTGTTTTTTACATGTCTGTCCCTATACTGCTCAGGTTAAGAATATGATTGGCAGTTGGCTTCACTTGCTGATCACGGATGAATTTGATAGATGCGAAAGCTGCTTGGCTAGTTTGGGAAGAGGAAGCATAAGATGTATAACTACAGATCTCATGAATGACTGCAATGGTCTACATATTATGGAGAGAACGGAACAATCGATTACACAACAAGGGGGGTCGTGCTGCATAGAAGATCTGGTGAGGAGCCTTGTGCAGGAAATGAAGCGGCATGTGCGGGCTATGCATTTCAAAAAGTTAACCTCAACCGAAAGAAATTACATGCAAAATTTGGGAGCTGAGTAGTATAGCTATTTCTCTAACTACTATATACTTAGTTGGATTTTGTGGTGAGCTGTTTGTGATGTGGTGACACTATTAGTTTCAGTGGTAATGAAAAATCATTTTATACCAGAAAAAAAAAATGTACATTCACACCTTTATATAATATATAATAAATATAATGCATTTTGATGATTTCTATAGTCTTCCGATATAATGAAAATTCATAATTCATTATATTACTATACACTATCACATAATGATTTATGAAGATTTCTTAAAACATAATTTAATTATCCTTTTTTTTAATCTGTTTAACCTTGAATGTCAACCGTAATAAAGGAGAAAATTGAAGGTGCTCTATCCAATTGATTCCTTCATTTTATATGTGTACACGATATAATTATTAAGTGGATGTTTGAAAGGCATATGTTAATAAGTTATTTTAATATAAATTAATAAAATATTAATAAATTTATAAATTAATAGTTTTTAATTTATATAGTAAGTAAGAACTATTTTAATTAATAAGTTTTGCTGATCGCAAGTGTATTAGAGAGCTTATACTGTATATGTTTGGGTTTGGAGCTCATAATTTGCTCAAATGTTAGTCCCATATTTTTAAATTTATTCTACAAAATAAATAAATATTTCAAAAAAATGTATTAAACTCCGTAGGTTCTTCTTGACTAGATATCCTAATTATCATGTATAACGTGTTGTCAACAGCCAAAGATCATTGACATATGTGGCACGTCACATCACAACTAGGTCTCGCGTCTTGAAAATGCGTTGCACCTACTCGCCCTTGGCTTGCGTCACATCAGAACTAGAGCTCGGCTCTTGTAGGCATGGTTTTAAAACCGCGTTTTTTATCCGGATCGTAAATTTTAATGGTTTAAGGTTTAGTGGTTTAATCGGTATAAAATCGGAATAAAATGGCGTAAAACCGATGCTGCATATATAATAAAATTATATTTTATAAATAAATTAATCATATAAAACGTGTTGGGAGTTAAAAAGTAATTGTAAAATGGGATGTCAAGAATTAAAATTTATAAATTGAGGGTTAAAAATTAATTAAATAAAATGTATTGGGAGATAAAAAAAATTAATTATAACATATCAAAAATTCATTTAAAATAAAATCTAAAAATATGCACAAGTGAGAATTTGAACCCACAACCTTGGAAATGTAACTCTAAGACCATATCCCACCGATCAGCAAAATCTCGAAAAATAGAGTAAAATTACTCCAATGGTACTCCAAACTCATACCAAAACTGAGTTTTATCATTAAATCTCCTCGTAAAAACCCATTTTTGCGTCTATACCAATAAAATGCGTTTCATGTTTTTAATTTACATACTAGCCTTTTATTTATTTTAATCATTAAAGCACCCACTGTCTCCCTCGATTGTACCCTCCAAATACGTCACCAGCGAAAGCCGAGAAGATATCAGCGTGAAAGGAACCCGCCCCCGATAAGTCTCCGACGACCGAGAATAAGCCGAAGGCCGGGAAGTAATTCTTCAAGGACGGCGGCGCTTCGGCCGTCGACAGAAAGGATTTGCCTGCTTCTCGACGTACAGCTTGATTGTGGGCTCTCACTTCTTATCTTCGTCAACCTTTTCTCTGCTTTTACTTCTGAATTATCCCTCTTTTCTATATTTTGTGTCGAAATTGCCCTGCAAATATGTTATGACGTGTAAAGGCTATAGCTTCTTCATTATATTATTGTTTTCCTTTGCTCGACCGAAAATACCAAAAATAACTGCATTTTGAGTTTGAGTTTGAGTTTTATAATGAATTTTCGATTGGAGATGGTCTAAAGACTAACCACTAGACCACCACACCATATTTTACTTTCCACTTACTTATTTTCGTATTATTTTTTTTTCATTTTTTTCTTTTTTTTTTAAATTAAAGATGAACCAGACCAGAACCGGATTTCCGACTGTTTCACGATTTTTCCAGTCGGACCGGCCGATCAGGTCCGACTTTCAAAACAATGCTTGTAGGTGCGTCGCACCTACTCGCCCTTGGCTTGGGTCAATTAATAAATTAAAACCCAAAGCCCACATAAGACAAGCCTTTAAATAACTTAAGTAAGGTAATTCGTTACGAATAAAACTATATATATGTGAAATTCTCATTCATTTTACCTTAAATTTATTAACATTGTAAGAGTTAAATAAATCACTATTGTGTTATCTTAGTTGATTATAATAATGATTGAAATTCCTTGCACAATCGAAAAAAGTCGAACACTAGACATCAACTGTGTTGTTGCACGCCAAATTTCATTCCATGTATCACCCAGGGAATCTCCACTTCCCAGACTTGAATCAACTCACTATCGAAGGGCCCTCAAATTGGGAAATCCTTCCCTTTACGTGTGCACAAGCTTCGTCCTTGCCTCTAACCGAATATATGGTAGGAAGGATATCTCTCGGGGGTACGCTAGAATCTCAAGCGTAAGGTCGATGGAAGAAGAATACGAATAATACACAAGTGAAAGCTCTTACACGATTGACATGACATTCAAAATTAATTACTTTCAATATCATAATAGCAGCAATTATCCATATATAATGTCAATTAGTAATTTATCCAAGATAAAGTCAGTCAATTAATTACTTTCCATATCATAATTGCGTAATTCACATAGGAAAGATTTTAATTGATTCACACTTTTAGATCGGTCAATATTCATTTGAAAATATTGACAACATATATTCCATAGTACATGCAGTTTTCATACATAGCACAACCGTATATTCTATTACGTAATATTCAGAAATTGGTGATCACCATAATTTATCAATTTAGCACATGATCACATTTAGATTAACATTCAGCACAATTACAAACCATTTTCAACCATGCTTAGTCTAATATTATCATGTAATTAAACATGATCAAAAACGAAATTTGATTTGCTTAAGTCATAGACCTCATTTCATACAATTACATATGATCATCAAATCTTCCAAACATATTTGAACAAAAAAGTCGACATTCTCCTCTCTCCATTTTTTACGCTGACATGTAATTAATGCATCCCTTAAGCATATACACATAGTCGAACATGAAATGATTTTAGCACATAACATGTTTAAGTATTCCACGAGCACAATATACACATATTCGAACATGAAATGATTTTAGCACATAACATGTTTAAGTATTCCACGAGCACAAGTACAACATATGGTATTTCAAATTTTCAAATCAGGCATGTATGCTACCTCTGTTTAAGTGCAGATATCTCATATAACATGGTCATGTTCCAATAAAGATAACATGTATATCATGAATGGAATTCAGAAGTATCAGGTCGTATCATTTTTCTTCGACGGCTTATGTGCCGTTATTTTTCATTTAAGCTCAAGAAGCACACATATATCAAGATATATCATAACAAATCAATGGTTATAGAAAATGAACTAAAATATCATAGCAAAAGACACACTGACCCTTAAGGTCCAAATCGAAATACACTTTAGCAACCAAAAGATAAAGCAAGGGGTATAGCAAATCGGTGATCACCATGCATGTGAGATATATCATAGGAAAACATCAAAGTAAGGATTATAGAAAATCAACTGAAATATCCTAGTAAATTACATACTAACCCTTAAGGTTCCAAAATAAAACATAGCAAACGACCTCTTTACTTGGACTACGACGGACACTAGTTACCATATTTCTCCCCCTTCAGCATAAAAAAGGAGGTACGAACAATACTAACGCTGAAATAGAAGCTTAGTGCGGAAAGAGCTAGAAACTTAAACAAGAACTAAGGATGAAACAACTTGGCAGAAAACTTTCTAACGACTGAAATCACTATCAGACTTGACTGATTTGGAATAGATTTCCTCCACACCTTCGTGATCTTAAACTACTTAATCTTGTCATCATATTGTTCCTTAAATATCTTTTATCATCTTTCGTAATGCATATATGGTATCACTCCTTATCTCAACAATCACATCTCAACATCGTCCTGATCCTCCTCACTTTTTTTCTCGGAATCACTCATCTCAACCATTTTCTTTTCCTTTAAGCAACAAACCTCTTGTGTCGAGCACTTTGAACGAGTTGTCTTTCTTTAGCAGTAAACCATCTATGAGCTGCCTAATGATGTATCCCATTGTGTTCAGTGTGATCACATCCACAACGTGTTTATATCAATTTTCCCACCCTGGTGCAGTGTGATTCTTGCTCAAACATGAGAGTTATCAACATTCCATATGGAAGTACCTTGTCAGAGCTCTAAAAATCTTGATCATATCAACTAATTGGTAATAGGTTCCTTTTACTTGTTGCTTGATCCTGATTCAGTGTTCATGCCAACAATTTTTACCATTTTAGGGCTCTGAGCTTCGAAGATAGGGACTTGAGGCAGAATAAAGTGAAAAAGGCAGTTGTGGGATGCAACCTAAACGGTCTACAAGAGAATTTGGGATTTAAAAATTGAATTGCCAATAAATGGGGAATTTTAAGGAAATTATAATCATATGTGCTTTTGCGATATAAGACAAGCTTGTGTTAAGAACTAAGAGAGATATTGTCGAGATACTAATTTCTTAAAGAGTTGAGATGCTAAATAAGAGCAAGATATTAAGATAATTTTCGAAAAATAATCAGTTCAAGGATTTTCAGCAAAAATAGCAATAGATTTATGAATCTTAAAAATTTTCAGAGTGAAGAACACATCATCTGCTCTGATTTAGCTCGGTAATTCCCAGTCGACCACGTTCACGAAATATGTTACCTATAAGAGGCTCAGTAAAGATATCAGCACGCTGATCATATTTCCTATGAATTTCACAATGATAGTCCCTTTCAAAACACGATCTCGAATGAAATGATGTTTAACCACTATATGCTTAGTTCGAGAATGATGAACATGATTCTTAGTGATACTTATGGCACTATTAATATCGCATAATGTCGGGATTTTAACATAAGTTAACCCGAATCATTTTGTTTCATCCAGAGTAATTGTCGAGAATATATCCCTAGGGCCATATATTCAGTTTCAATTGTGGACATGACAACATTCTTAGGTCTTAATTAATAACCTAACCTAAGATCTAGGCATGAATTCTAGATATTCGAATATAGATTAGCGAATGTTACCTTCGGTCGAATATCTAGGTTGAAGATCACGAGAGAGAAAAGCTAAGAGTGAGAAAGTTTTTGTTTGTGTTTCTCTCTCTAGAATGTGAATTCTTAGCCTTGTGAATTTATGAAATTCTTTTGTATTGATTTCAATAGTGTACATTATATTTATACCTATATACATGGTATATTTACTAGTTAGTCCTACACTATAAAAAATACAAGTTATGCCCCTAATTACAAGGATAACTAATAAATGAATCACAATTTCTATGTCTTCTTCAAACATCATTTTACTTTTTACTAGACCAAGTTGCGAGGGAATTCCTCTATAACTGACACGTACCATTAGAGCTTTTCCTATCTTTCTTACGCCCAACTAATGAGAATTCATTGGCATTGAAAACCATAATCCAGATTAGCTTTGAGAAAATTTAGAGTACCTTTTAGATATCTAAGTATTCATTTGACTGTGGTCAAGTGAGGTTCCTTAGGATTTGATTGGATTGAACATAATCCAACCACATACGATATCAGGTATTGCCATTAAGTACAACAAACTTTTGATCATACCTCAATATTTGGTTTAATCAATTTGTGTACATGACTCGTCGTGATCGATATTGGTTGTCTGATGCATGAGAGTATTAGTTCATAGGAATCAGCCATTTCAAATTTCATCAGCATTTTCTTGGTGTATTTAATATGAGATATGAATGTTTCCATGTCCAACTGCTTGATTTGCAATCCCAGAAAATAGTTAAACTCTCTCATTAGACTCATTTTGAATTCTTGCTACATGGACTTAGAAAACTCCTCATATAGTTGAATGTTGGAACTTCCAAAACCGTTATCATCAACATTAATTTGTACTAAGAGCATGTGATTCCCTTTATATTTGATAAGCAACGTGTTATCGATGATTCCAATAGTGAGTCCCGTGTTTATAGAAAAATATTAAGTCTATCATACCATGCCCGATGAGCATGCTTCAAACCATATAAGGCTTTATTCAATTTGAAAACATGATTTGACAACTCCTCTTTTAAAAAAATCGGGGATTGTTCGACGCAACTTCTTCATTTCTAAAACAATTTAAAAAGAATTTCTTATCTCCATTTGAAAAAGTTCAAAACCTTTTAAAGCATGCATAATTAAGCAATATGCGTATCGACTCAAGCCTAGCAACGGGAGCAATGAAGTCCATATTACTCATGGGAATAACCTTTTGTAACTAACATGGTCTTGTTTCAGTTACCATTTTTGTCTAGTTTGTTGCAGAATATCTCTCCGTCTCGATAATGGAACTCGAGCTTTCCATAAGTATCCATACATGTCTCCTTTTGAATCATGGTAACTCTTCTTACATAGCAATATTCGATGACTCGTCCTTTAGAGTTTCATCAATTGTCCTTTGTTCCACTATGGATAGCAGTGCGTCATGAGATTCCCGAAGTGATATTTCCTATGACATGTTCAGTTGGATGAAAGGAAGCAAGCTTAACTTTGTTTCACTTTTAGTATATGCATGTTCTTCCTTTGGAACTTGATCGTTTATTCCATCACTAATCTGTAAATCTGTAAGAGGCAAATACATATCTTTCTCATAAGCATCATTACAGTTTTAGTAGGCATTTCATCGAATGCCACATCAACGGTCTCTTTAACAGTACTTTCTTTTTTTATATATACGAGAATGAAGATTGTTGCCAATAAATATCCTTTCATCTACCTTCGAGTCAAACTTTCCTCTCTTATCCATGCCATTCAAAATAGAGCATTTACATCCAAACACGTGGAATCTATGTTTGGGGTTCTACCGTTCCATAGCTCGTATGTGGTCTTCTTTCATATAGGCCTAAGGAAAACATGGTTTGATACATAACATGGATTACGAACAGCTTTAACTCAGAAGTGTTTGAGAATATCATATTCATTTCACATGGTTCGTGCATCTCTTGTAACACTCTATTTTTCCTCTCGACTACTCCATTTAGTTGAGGTGTTATAGGAGCTGATAAATTACAAATATACTAATGTATATCATAAAATGATGCAAATGATCTACTATTAAATTCAAGCCTCTTATTACTCCGTATTTTGCGCACATTCATCTCTTGCTCATTTTTTATGACAACTATATATTTTTTACCTCGAAGATTCAAAGTCTTAACGTGACCAAAAAAGGTCAAGATGAAGTAGTTCACAGCTCTGGAGGTGGATATCACATAACTCTTATCACATAATTGAAACTCCCCACACCGCAAGAACTCACGCACGCACCGCACACAATCTCGAATTCTTCCGATTCAACACGGTAAAATCGCTTTAATATCTACTTAGTTGGATAAACTAGGCTCTTACAAGTGGTATCGGAGCCAAACATGTTAAGATTTGAGTCAAATTTTTCGATTTATTTTCCGGATGTTCTTAAAATTTTCGAAAAATTTGACATGTTTTGGTGTTTAGATGCTTAATCGAGTGTTTAGGGTGTAGGAAATATGTGTTTCAATCATCGCCCAAGCCTAATTTGAACAATTTTGTGTTTGGGGATCGAATATTGTCTGTTCAAGTGCGCCAGTACATTCGTAAAAAAATTTCCGAACCGACTACGAAATTCTCCCAACTACGAAATTTCCACTTAAGAAAATTCAAATCCGAAAAAAAAAATTGGCAACACTTCATCAGAATTTGTTTTTGAAACGTTCATCCGAAAAAAAATCGCAACTCAAAAAGACGAACTTCAATGAAGAATCTCGAGCTCACAAGTTCAAAATTTATATACGGAAATGTGGCTCACTTACACTACCTTGGTGCTCACTTCAACCGACTTGCTTCGGCTTGCTGGTACAAAGCATCACTCACTACTTCCTACTGGATGCACGGATACTTCGTTCCCATGATTTAGTCGACCCAACTGAATTTAACCCCGAAACACCAGCGAATCGATCTTAAATGAAAGGATACATATCCTACATCATCCGAACACACCATGATATTTGATTTCGATGATGGGTTTGAAAATATTTGAAAATACATAAATCCCTTATCTCACAAATTATTCAGACCCCATAAGGTACATTAGGTTCAATGGCACGTGCACATCCGAGTCTTACTGTTGGTCCATTTTTTCTACCAAACAAGGATCAAAAGATAACTTTTAAGCTTATAAATCGAAGAACACCTTGCAATGTATGTTTGTGCGTGTTTCCTAATTTGGAAAGTTCAAGGTGGTTTGCAAAATAATTCTTTTGATAGAAACCCTAAAAGGGTAAAGGAGGCCTTATATACCACATGAGTTGGTATATTAAGGCCTAAGACCTAATTTATATAATATTTACGTAGCTGCTCCAAAACCAACTAAATGCTAACTAATTACTAAATAGACCCAACATTAATATTTAAGGACAGTACAAAATATTCCTAACAATCTCCCCCTTAGTGTCCTTTTTGTTGTGGAATCTTCTTTGTCTTCTTGGGTCTCACCAGCTCGTAGGCGGATCTTCTGAGTCTTAGCTTGTGCTCATAAGATCGTATCCATCTACGGATGAAATCCGTTCAGAGATGATGCCAATCATCTTCTGAAACTTGTCTTGGACCTCATTCTCCTCGAACCTCAGCTCCTCCAGAATCTTTCTCAGTTTATTTCTGATAATCAGGAGAGTTCTATCGCAGAACTTGGAGATCTCCGATGTCTTCATTATTATTTTCTCGCCCTTGTAGTTGTTGTAGACCAATGAGCGATCTTCTCCATCGAAGATATGGCCTTCACCGTAGCTTTCAACTTCCGGGCGATTGAAAGTAGGCTCTGCGAGGTTCACCTTCTTTAAGTTGCTCTGTAGCGCCATCTGAAGGACGTGAGCTATGGTGTACTTGACCTGGCGCAGCATAAACCTCTTTAATATTTGATAACCCAACTTGATGTCAGGGTTTTGAAGAGTTCCTAGTCCTGTAGCTTCCGACCATCTGGTAGATGTCTTCAACTCTGATGTAGGAGAGATCCACTTCATTCAATTCTTCAGTAGCCCCGTCCTACCTTTGAACCATGTAGATTGGGAAGAGATTGAACAAAAGTTGGACGTCCTCACCCTTATTATAGCTGATATCCTTGGGCTCTTCTTCTCATCTCTTCGGAGAGCCTCAATGTCACTTCCTTTTCCTTCGAACATAAGTTTTCGATAGAGTCTGAATAGATATAGACTGCCTCTATGCTCCGAGAGATGAGTCATGCCTCGCAGCTCCAATTCGTCGAGCTTCTTGAGGCGGTCCTCTTTCCTCCAGATTCTTTTGCGAATCTCTTCTTGGTACGACGCCAAGATTTTGCCAGTAGGTTCAGTTTCTCTCCAATATTGGACTTCATCGGCAGGTCGTCCTCGTCTGTGACTCTGTGTTGGAGGAGCTCGGGAAGTTCTGGGATGTATGCTTCGTAGTCCTCGCCTTCCTCGAGTTCTTCTTCTTCAATCCGAATTAGATCGATGGCTGCCTTCTTCAAGAAGAATCTTGCGTTTTCCATCATCCCCTTGGCTAATTCGGAAGTCACCGGTTGAGTTGTCCATCGTTGAATATGTATTCTCCACCTTAACGTGTGGCTTGAAGAGCTCTTCGACGGTCACAAGTGGCTCATCGGTAGTCAGAGAGGAAACTGGTGAGGTAGAGGTTGGTGGAGGTATTTGGGGGTCTTCTTGGATAACATGTTGAGGTGAGGGGAAGCTTATATTGGATGGTGATGGGATGGTAATGTGGGCTACGGAGGCAGCTTCTTTTTGGGATGAAGAAGCCTTCGGTTGTGTGGTTTTGGTGGTGGTGGTTTGGGTAGTTTAGGAGGTGGTGGTTGAGGTGATCTGCTGCGTCTAGGGTTCGAAGCTTGTTCTCTGTCTCTTGTCCTCCTCTGGACGGCCCTCATCATCTGGGTCATCACGTGATCGCTTCATCGGCTCCGCTTCCCCGCGGCAAGACATCAGGGTTGTAAGTCGTAGCTTGATGTCTTGCTCCCTCTCGTTCAAATAGAGGGTGGAATGTACCCGGACCAGTAGGATATCATGGAGTTCTTCAATGGGTACGTCCCACGGTCCTGGTTCGCAGATGTGTGTTGGTGGAGCGAGTGTAGGAGACGCAGCAGGTTCCGTGACAGGGGCTTTGCCTTTGTCTCGAGTTGTTATTTCGATGGCCGAGTAGACCTTCGTCATTATAGATTTCCCGAGCTTTATGGCAAAGTCCGCAAGGCGAGCCTCTGTCACCAAAGGGGAAAATAACGGGACAGAGCCACTAAGGCGTTCCGTCGTCGCAATGTCAGTGGAGGGAACTGACATGCTGCCTGTTTGCACAGGACTTGAGAAATCGGGCCACGTAGGCTCACCATTGACATCGAGACTGAGAGAGACTCAGTTCGATGGCCCAATTCAGCAGTTGCAGGGATGTTGGTTGTTGTAGGACTTCCGCTCAGTCCCTGGCTGGTTTCCAACCGGGAGACAGTGAAGAGCTTCTTGTCCAGGTCACTAAGGCCTGGAGGTGCGAAAATGTCTGTTTGTGTCCTAGGAAATGTGAAAATATTGGATGATGAGGACACTAGACCCGTGATCAATGTGAAATGTCTGCCTGTATGTTAAATACAATGTCGTGGAAGATGAGCATGATATTTCTGTTACATCGGTCGGGCCCACTGTGTTTTGGGGATAGACATTTATTAATGATGAGAAAACGGGTCCGCCAAGGTTGAGGAATATCCTTGGCGGTGAAGTTAGGGAGGTGTATGGATTTTTGGGCGTCTGGTTTGTAACCCATGAAGAGGAAGTTATTTTGAAGTTCCTCTTATGTGGGGTGTAGGTCATAGTTAAGGGATGATGGTAGGTGGAAAAAGCGTAATATGGATTGATTGAGGACGACGGGTGTTTGATCGATTTGGGTGGTGAGGGTGTTAGTGTTTGGCCTTGTAGTGGGATTAGTAAGAGTGGCCCATAATTGTTGGACATATACTTTTGGGACGCACTCGGATATAGTGAGGGCGGTGTATAGTGGGTGGTTTAGAATTTGTAGTATGATGGGATCTGGGCATAAGGCTTTCTCGAAATCGAGTTCGAGATTGTTCGGGGTTCTTTGTACCCAGTAGTGTCGTTCTGAAAAATAGGGATAAATAGTTAATGTATATAACATATAATTGTAGATATTTGTCCTGCTATAAATTCTAAGTCGGAAGGATTTCGGGCTTAGTAAATTTTGAACCCTTTAGAAATAATTCACCCGATATAGTTGGTGTCCTGATATAATTGGGACTTAGAAACTCATTCCGCGACTTTTGAAATTTTCGTGTAATTCAAGTTGAATTCGGTTGATGATTTTCGGGTAATATAAAGTCCGAATTTCGTTTAAAACATGTTGTAAAAATCGAGTAACCTTAAGTGAAAATCGGATATTAGAAAGTCTTCGCCGATTTTGATTAAAATTCGGGTGTTTGAAAGTCGGGTGGAGTTTTTCGGGTAAAAATATTAACGTTTGCAACATTCAAAATTCGTGATTTTGTAGAATTTGGGTAGACCAATTTCGGGTAGTAAAAATTTGGGTGGACACAAGTATGTGTACAATAGATTTTGGGGAAGAAATTCAAATTTCATCCGAAAAATCGCCCAAAAAGTAAAATCCTAATTTGCGTAAAGTTGATAAATCAGTGAAAAATTGGTTGAAACACGCAAATTTGAAGTCGTCCTTACCGTTTTAGGTTGAATTCATGCTAGAGTGAGAGAAAAAGATGGATTAACGTCGGACTTGAACATATTTTTTGGAAAGATTGAGAGGTTTTGAGTAATTTTTCGGGTGAGCTTTGAATAGTAAAAGGTGAAATGAGGATTTTCGGATAACTCAATAAATATAGAGATTACTGTTGATTTTTTCGGGTGAAGTGGATTTTTCGGGTGGGTCAAGTTTCGCCGAGATTTAATTTTTTAATATGAAATAATGATTAAACACGCCGAAAATTGATATTTACCCGAAAATTTGAAATTTTTACCGAAAATTATAATTTTCAAAGGAATATTTTGGATAAAATTTGCTTAAGAAAATTATAGAGTATTTCAACCCCCCTACCCTCAATTTATGCATATGTTTCAAAAACTCCCCCTAGATAGAGTTGTAAAAACTCCCCCTCGATTTGTGCATAGAAAATAAGAAAAAAATATGTAAGACATATATTCACAATCTAATGTTTATGGAGGCACCATGGATTATGTCTTGAGGTTCAACATGTCTAACTTAGACACGAGGAATTGGAATCATTTTTCATCCAATTGCCTAGTGAATAGGTTGACAAGTTGACGCTCGGTGTTAACGAAATGCATTTCGATGGTGCCTTGTTCCACATGTTCCTTAATAAAGTGATACCTAATGTCTATGTGTTTTGTGCGTGAATGATGCACGGGATTACAAGTTATCGCGTTGAACTCGTAGAGTCGCTAAAAATGGAAATGTTAATGACTAAAAGATCAAAATCTCGTAGTTGAGTTCTCATCCACAAAATCTGCGAACAACAACTCGCAGCGGCAACATATTCTGCCTCCACTGTTGAGGTTGAGACGCAGTTTGGTTTCGTAGAGGACCAGCTTACGAGTTTATCCCCTAGAAATTGAGCGGCTCCGGATGTGCTTTTTCTGTCCAGCTTGCATCCCGCGTAATCTGCATCCGTGTATCCAACGAGTCTCAAGTCTGAATCCATAGGGTACCATAGACCAAGATTTGGGGTGCCCTTGAGGTATTTGAAGATCCTCTTTACGACTAGCAGATGAGATTCTTTTGGATCGACTTGAAAGCGAGCACAAAGACATGTTGCGAACATGATGTCTGGTCGACTTAACGTGAGATAGAGCAATGATCCTATCATGCCTCGATAAGTGGTTTGGTTGACGGTTTTCCTGAAGTATCCGCATCGAGCTTGCATCAAGGAGACACCAATGTGTCTTGGGAGGAGTGGAGTTGTCCAATTTGTAATTCTTGAGGATGTCGTGAATATATTTGGATTGACTGATGAAAATTCCATCGTGAAGCTGCTTGAGTTGAAGACCTAAGAAGAAGTTTAGCTCTCCAATCATGCTCATTTCAAATTTCTGCTTCATCGTGTCTCCAAAATTCCTGCAGAGCCTTGCGTCCGTTGAGCGAAAGATGATATCGTCAACATATATTTGCACGAGCATTATATCGGATCCGCTTCTTTTGGTGAAGAGAGTCATGTCCATCATCCCTTTCGTGTAACCGGATGAGATGAGAAAATCCGAGAGGACTTCAGACCATGCTCGAAGAGCTTGTTTGAGTCCGTAGAGGGCTTTGTCCAGCCGATATACGTAGTCGGGATTCTCTTCGCTCACAAAACCTTCGGGCTGAGAGACGAAGACTTCTTTCTTTAATACTCCGTTGAGGAAGGCAGTCTTGACGTCCATCTGGTACATCGTGAAGTTTCTGTGGGCAACAAAAGCTATGAAGATCCAAATGGATTCACTTCTAGCAACATGTCCATAGGTCTCGTTGTAGTCGATGCCTTCCTGCTGGTTGTATCCCTTTGTTACAAGTCTAGCTTTTGTTTCTGATCATGACTCTTTGTTCGTCTTTCTTGTATTTGAAGATCCATTTAGTGCCAATTATAGTTTTCCCTTGCGGTCTAGGTACTAGTTTCCAGACGTTTAGTCTCTCAAACTGGTTAATTTCTTCATGCATAGCAATGATCCATTCTGGATCGGTAAGTGCGTCGGCTACTTTCGTCGGTTCCTTTTGACTGAGAAAATATGAGCAGAGACATTCATTGAGCGTTGAGGCGCGAGTTGTAACACCACTAGAGGGATCCCGATTAGTTGCGAGTTTGGATGAGCGTGGGTCCACTTTCTTTCATGTGTGTGGGAAGGTTCAGTGATATTATTTTCCACGTGAACTCCCTGAGTTGGGATGATTTGTGATCCCATTGGCTCATCCGATTGGGGTTCTAACTCTGCTAAAGATGCTTCTAGTGCAGAGTCAGTGGTTTGGGTGGTCCCGTCTGCTGAGCTTGCAATGACTTCTGATTCGGTTGGAGGTATATCTGAATCGATTGGAGCTACGTTATCTTCGTCGATGTGGAGATTTTCCGTCGTAGGAGGCGAAGGGTCATTGCTTGGGGCTGCAGAAGGGATAGAAATGGTGGGTGGCGGTGGTGTTGGATAAATATGCTCGAATAGTAGATCAAGATCCACATCGCTTGGAGTAAAAATATTTGAATGTGTGTCCACTGTAGATGTTCTTGGTTGATCTTTCGTCAACTCTCGTAGAAATTCGGTTTCTAGACTGATTTGTGCAGAAGCCACTTGGTCTACTTCGTCGAACGTAACGTTGATGCTTTCCAGACCTTCTCTCTTTTAGGTATACGCGATAGGCTTTAGAGTTTGTTGAGTATCCTACAAGTACGCCTTCGAAGGCCTTGGGATCACGTTTTCCCGATCTTTGCGATCGTTGGCAATATAGCACTTGCATCCGAAGACTCTGAGAAAAGAGACATCTGGCACTCTACGGTTGATCATCTCATACGGAGTTCTCATAAAACTTTTGTGAAGAGAGACACGATTTTGAGTGAAGCACGCTGTATTTAGTGCTTCAGCCCATAGGAAGTGTGGCAATCCAGAATGAATCAGGAGAGTCCTGGTTGCTTCAACTAGGGTCATGTTCTTGCATTCGACAACTCCATTCTGCTGGGTGTCTTTGCAGCTGAGAACTGTTCGATAATGCCAAGTGATCCATATAAGTCACTGAGCTTTCTGTTTATTCAGTCCCATTGTCAGTTTTGAGTATATGGACGCTTAGTTGATAAAGATCTTGTGATGTCTTCACAAATTCGATGATGAGATCCGGTGTTTCGTCTTTTGTTCGATGAAACTTGGTTCATGTGAAACGTGAGAAATCGTCCACAACTACTAACACGTTGTTGGGAAAGGTACCCGGTTTGTACCCGAGACGCAACGCCCCGGGATACGGTGCGGAATAAAAAAATTTTCGGGTTCCTTCGCAGCTCGGATCGAAAACTCTAATCACGTTGACATGTAATAGGGCGGGTCATACCCGTGAGAGATTACCTTTGAAGCGAGTGGCAGCTCCTCGTCGATTGCGTCGTCGGCCGCGGTCGTGTTGGGTATCGTCTAGATCATCACGCCGACCTCGCAGTGTACCACTGTTTCGATTCTCCGAAGATGGCTAGAGAGAATTGATCCGTCGCTCGGGAGAGTGGTTTGCGTTTGTGTGTTCGTGTTTCGATTCTCGGGTCGAGAAATTTTGCGTCGATTCTCTTCCCGTGTCACTCGCATCAGTCCCTGGGACTTGCGGTATAGGGGAATCGAGGACATAAGACAAAGACTCCATACCTAGAACTATCCTGAGGTTACGGAGCCAGTCCACGTAGTTTGGTCCTACCAAACAGTTCTTTTCAAGCAGCATGTTTAAAAGATTCGTCATAGTAACTAGAAAGAAAATAACTCTGCAGAAGATAAAGATCACATAGTTAGGTTTATTCTATCATTCATCAAGCGCAAACACGGACTTTTCGTTTCGCTTGACTCCCACTATTTTTCTCGAAAATTCTATTCTCCCGATTTAAGATTTTCGGAAACTTCGTTGAGTAGTTTCATAGTGGAGTTGAGGTCCCCGACTCGATTAGACATGCCTCAGCCTTTAACGTAATATTTGGCCTGCCTAATCGATCGAAGTCGAGTTTTACTCGAACCCATCCTATGAGTATTCAACTATCTTTGTCTCAGTCAGTGACCCTCACGGCTAACCCTGCATTTTGGGTATAACTGTCTAAGTGCAACCTAATCAACTTATGCTCTAACCGCACATTTGAATTCCGCCTTGCTGCCTTACGCTTCGTGGGGCAGAATATGCTATGGTGAGCGTCGTCAAACGAACCCGAAACGCTAATGTTAGGGCTTGATGTACGGCGCCAACTTACTCGGAACAAACCGTACAAACTCCCTAACACCAGACATCTCAAGCATGATAGAAGACAGAAACCCAATTCCTTTTCTCACTTAGTATTTATCAAACGGGAGAAAAAACCTTTTTCACATAAGAGCACATAAAGCATGCATATCATTTCACAAATCGACATGCATGTAAGTAGTAAATAAACCCTAGGAAAATAAACTACAAGGCAACACGAACGGGTTATTTATATTCTAGTCCTATTACGTGAATTATGTGTATGTGGCTTCAAAAAATCATCGGTTCTCCGTATGGGCTTTGAAGTCGACAATCGCCCTTCATCATTCGAACGGCCTCCAAGTCGTCGATCGTCCACCAAGTCATCTTCTCCCGGGGAGTCGTCAACCGTCGAACAGCTTCGTGTATTCTAAACTAAGCCTAATCTAATAAAGACTTTGAAGTACAACACGGGATCATCAGTCCCAAACAACCCGTAAAAGACAAATACAACCCGAGGGGACGAGGCCCTTAACAAATAACCCGGAAAACCAAATAGAAATCCTAAACCCGTAAGTGTGTCTTAAATCATAATCATAACAAGCACGTTGACAATTTCATGAATTCTAACCAAAACCGACAATTTGGGCCTTAAATGGGCCAGGCCCGATAAAAAGGCCCGTTAGGTTTTTTGGGTGAAAAACCCTAGGCGGCCGTCGTGTCTCGGAGGCTGCAGTTTCGTGCGGGTACGCGGCTGTCTGCACGGTTGCGCGGCTGTCCGCGCGCCGCTGGCGCTGCCGTCAGAGGTGGCACCACCATCGGACAGCCCTGGCTCTGATACCACTGTTGGGAAAGGTACCCGGTTTGTACCCGAGACGCAACGCCCCGGGATACGGTGCGGAATAAAATTTTTTCCGGGTTCCTTCGCAGCTCGGATCGGAAACTCTAATCACGTTGACACGTAATAGGGCGGGTCATACCCGTGAGAGATTACCTTTGAAGCAAGTGGCAGCTCCTCGTCGATTGCGTCGTTGGTCGCGGTCGTGTTGGGTATCGTCTAGATCGTCACGCCGACCTCGCAGTGTACCACGGTTTCAATTATCCGAAGATGGCTATAGAGAATTGATCCGTCGCTCGGGAGAGTGGTTTGCGTTTGTGTGTTCGTGTTTCGATTCTCGGGTCGAGAAATTTCACGTCGATTCTCTTCCCGTGTCTTTTTTTTTTTTTTTACGAGGGTCTCACCCTTATTTATAGTAGAGGAGGACGAAATTTTCAGCCCTAAACAAGGCTAAAATCTCGAAATATTTGTTCCTAAATATGAGAGATATTCTTGCCAAAATATCTCTCCTAATTGAATTCAAAATTCTATTAAAGGAACATACTATAAATAGAAAAATTTCTAAGATATTAAAATATCTTCAAATATGGTAAATAAATTTCGAAATTTATATAAAATATAAATTCGAATTTTAGTTTTAATAAATAATATTCCAAATATTTTTATTACCATATTTGTAAATTACGAAAATACCCTTTAAGGTTTCGAATTTCTCGGCTTAGGGTTGAATTCCAATTCTTCCCTCAAGTCTTTCTAAGCACTTAGCCAAGCCTATGTCTTAACGTTAGTTTCATATGAAGTCCGACTTCGGTCCACTTAATGACCCCGAGGCCCAATAAGGCGTGGCATAACGACCCGAGGCCCGTTAAGGCCCAAAACACAATCTCTCCTTCTCGGTACACATTGATGATCCTTTTTAAGCCCGACTCTCAAGGTTCGACTCAATCGGCAAGGGAGGAATCAAAGAGTCCGGTAGGTGCCTAGCCAATCCCGCAGTACCGGACAGATCCCGACTTGAGCACGAATTTCGAACTAGTCTCATTCCAGAACCTAATTATAGATTATAGTACTACGTACAAACCCTTCAGCTGTGTCCCGATCGAGTGAGAGCCATGGTATTTGTCAAACTCACTAAACTCGATACTATGATAAAATGACACGAGGCAAATTACCAAACTACCCTCCATGTCTAACATGAGTTAGTTTAATACCTTGGCCAAGGATTTTGTAATTTTCCGTCGTCATTCTCATAGGACACTTGTCTCGATTACTTGCGAGATTGTGAATCCGTACTCGGGGGTCTAAGCCCGGCAATCACAAATATCCATCAAGACCGCATCTGTCCCGCTGACCCATGCAATAGCAAATCGGATCTAGCGAAACCAGTGATAGTCAAGACTTCAAAGTCAACTCCGTCAAAGCCCCTTTCGGTCTAAGGTTCAAGCAGACTACTATAGTTTTTGTCGTCGATCATTGACACTCCTTGAGTAATAAGCCATGTTTGATCGTACGACCTGCGAGTCAGTGTCCATGAAATGATTCAATCCCTTGATTCGACTCGTATCACAAGTCATGACTTCCGCTTCCAAGCGGTATATCGGCACACGATAAGTCATCTACAAATAAGCCATGATTGATTTTCCAGCACCCAACTGAAACCTAAGGCTTATGGACATTTTATGTTCGAGGTTAAGAGTCCACTGGTGCCTTCCTCTCTCGTACCCATCGAGAACAGTGACTCAACTCGACACATTTGGATTTATTCATTTATTGTTTTACCCGATGCTAAGTAAATAACTCATATAACCAATAAACGAATAAAGCCTTTATTAATACGCAAAATAATGTTTGATTACATTGACAATCGAATGATAAATAAGCTAATGCATTTATACATATCCAATCCTCGTATAGCATTCAAGGGCATATCCCTAACACACGTATCTTCGCCCATTGATGGTCTGAATGCCCATGGGTCCACACAGATCCATGTGAATGAGTTCAAGAGGTTTGGAGGTTGATGTCGTGTGTTTGGTGTTGTGAGATGCTTTCCTCATCTTCCCCATTTCGCACGCAGAGCAAAGATGCGCTTTGTGGTATCTAAATGAGGGAAGCCCTTGAAATTGAGTGTGAGAGGCGCTGGTGTCAAAGGTCATTCTGATGTAGAGAGGCTCGAGAGATGAGGGACGTTAGTCGAGTGGTCTTTAGATCAATGGAGTATATATTCGTCCTTTTGTGGCCAGTGAGTAGCTCCGCCCCTTTTTCATTGATGACGCTACATTTGTTGGATTCAAAGAGAACCTTAAAGCCTTTGTACAGAAGCGGCTTATGCTGAATATGTTGTAGCTTAAGCCTTCGACGTAAGATACTCCTTTGATGGTTAGTCTATCATGGATGAGGTCGCTTGTTCCTAGCATAAGAGCAGATTCATCGTTCTCGAAGTAGACCTTTACGATATATCCTTCGGAAAAGTTGCTCAAGAGCTCTTTATTTCCCGTTATGTGTGAGGAGCAACCTGAGTCTAAATACCACACATGACGAACCTGCAAAACAAGTTAAGAAAACTTAGGTACCCATATGAGAATGGGTCCTTCTTTAGTTGCAGGTGAGGAATTCAGCCTTCTTGTTGATTTATTGAGTTCTAAGTCAGTTTGTTTAATGATTGACTTAGGAACCCAGGCTTGATTATAACTTATTGGGTGAAGTAGGGATTTTGAAATCCACAATTTGTCTATGTTTTAACAGTTCTTTGTCCTGATTTTCGGGTGAGGTGTATCTCGTTTTCTTTGTTTTGTGAGATTGCTTGTATTACTTTGGAGATACACCATCATGACGAGGGGAAGAAAAATGTTTTCTTCTTTGCAGATTGGAAACATTTTTCCGAAGACTACTGTTATGAGAACGTGGAAGTACACCATAGTTGTCATAACAATGCTTAGTAAAAAATAATGAAACACGGTCTGCGATATTACACGAAAACTTTTTGAAAAGGAAAAGCTATAAAAAACAGGAGTAATCAGAGTTGAATGTAGCTTCTTCTTTTTATTAAAAAGAGTTGCCTCATTTACTCGACCAGACCTAACTCTCGTTATCTCTTTAGATATTAGTCGTTGATCTGTAGCCATAGGCAAAATAGAGTTAGTATGAGACAAAGAAGTTTTCTTATCTATTTTATTGCGTTTACATGTAAGTGTTTCGGAAACAGAATAAGAGGTCGAGGGTTTGTATATATCAGGAAAGTTTTGAAGAGTATAGATTTTGCTTAAAAGAACATTTCTTTCTTCGAGGCTTTCCTTTCCTTTCTTCCAAAGTTTTGAAGAGTATAGATTTTGCGAATTATCTCTAGAATATAAATGGAAGAATATATGGGTTTGGCCTGTTTGGAAGTATTTTCCGGATTTTCGGGTCCAAAAGGTGAAATAAAGTCTGTAGTTAGCGGAGTGTTTCTAGTTTTATAACTATCGTTCAACTCCGCATAACTAAATGCGATTTGGGCCCAAGTTTTGTTTCTTCATTTTTGTTCTTCTGATTCGATCACTTCTGACGATTACACAAAAGTCATAAGCTTTTTCAGACTTAAGCCAAGGTGTTTAATGTCGTACAGAGAAATAGCTTCATCTTTCTGAGGGCTCATTATACTTTGAAACCCCAAACCTTCACGAGGATTGTACAATTCAACATCCTTTGGTTGGTTGAGAAAGATGGTTTGATCGGTTTGACCTCTTTTGGTAAGAAGGTCCTCCAACTGTTTGACCTTCTTGTAGAGTCTTATACGTTCTTGAGTGGTCAATTCGTATTGCGAAGATACGTTTACACGTTCTTCTTCGCTTTCCTTCAAGTTTCTATTAATATCGCTAACATGTCGTTCACTATTCTCTACCTTTTCAGTTAGGTTTTTCGTTTTAGATTCTGAAAAGGCTAATGATTCCTTAAGGATATCTATCTCTTCCTGTTGTTGGTTTAACAAGGCGTAAATTATTGTCAAATTGTCTTTTATGTTCTATGTAATCCCTACGTTGCATGGACAATTTCTAGATTTTTTCTTTTAATTCAATGAAATCCTTGGGGGATGGAATGTATCCTCAACATTAGAAGAGGTACGATCGGTTCTATCCGAGCCGGAGTCCATCTCTTCTTCCTCTGAGTCATACCCTTTGCTCTTGACCATAAAGGCTTTCTCCCGCCTCTCTTCGTCCGACGTGTCCTCAAGCTACTCCTCTTCTTCGGCCACCAAAACAATTCTTGCATCTTTGCGCTGCGATAGATGTAACTTCTTCTTGTAATACTCGGTGTCCCTTTGTTTTAAGTCTGTAGCAGTCCTTGGCAAAGTGACTCGGTTTTCCGCAGTTGAAGCATTTCCTTGGAGCTTCAGAGTCTTTGTTCTCGGTTTCCTCGGGAGTGATGGCATTTTGCTTACCGCTCGATGTTCGCTGCCTGTTGTAGGAAGATGATGATTTCTTGGAGAATTTCTTATTCATTATCTTAGAGAGTATAGCCACTTGCTTCTTGAGGTCATTGAGTTCTTCGTCTGATTCGGAATCCGAGTCAGCATTGTCTGACGAGTCGGATAGGATGACTTGCTTCCCTTTTGAAGCCTTTGAGCTTTTGTTGGTAGATCTGTTGGTCACAATAGCAAAGGGTTCCACCGAGGTATTGGAGTTTCCTTGGTTCCTGATTTCTCTGGCATAATCGATGTATTGAGAAAGATTGTCATGTAGAGCATGAATATCCATCGCATCCTGGTCTTTGTTTTGCTGCTTGATCAGAACATCAATCCTTCACCACTGGGGTTGTAGTGTGGAGAAAAACTTGATGTTGTGCTCGAAATTTGACCGTAGGATGTTGATCTTTCTCATCTCATTTATGATTGTCAGAAATCAAAGGTAAGTGTCTTGAAGATCTTCTCCTTCATTAGCTCTGAAGGAGTCATAGGTAGTGAGGGTGCTCGACTTCTTGGACAAGGTGCTCACGTCTGTCTCGAGCATCATTTTTGAGACTTCGTCCCAAATTTCTTTGGCAGTGGACATGTTGTCTGCTTGAATATATACGTCGTTGGAAGGGACTGAAGGACGTAGTTTCTGGCAAGCTTTTTCGCTCTCGCTTGTGCCTTCTCTGTATCTGAGTAATGGCTCGGATGCTTGATCGTTCTTCTTTCCACGAGAGGAGGGACTGTGTTGGGTTGAGCTTCACCGAGAGTCCAAAATTGATTGGGCCCTTCAAAGATAGACGGGAGCATATCATCGGCAAGGTCATCATCCTTGATTTCTATGAGGTTATGAAACGGTTCTTCCAGATTCCATATTCGCCCCATCTTAGCATTGGGGGATGAGTGTCAGATCCAATTGCAAAAGCGTCCATCTTGTTGTTTGGTATTGATCGTAACGTGAATGAAATCTGTGAAATGAAAGGTTAGTTTCGAACAATTATATTCTAAGTATAGAAAAGTTTGAGTGTAGATTTTGATCAAAGTGGATAAGAATTTCTAAAGTCTATAAATTGAAAAATTGTTGTGTGTTGGACTTAGAAATTTCTTAAAAGATTGTTAAATAATTGTCGGGCAATGAGAAATTTGAAATGTTTAGACAGGTGAGAATTGTGAATTTCGTGTGATGACTTTCGGTTTATACTTGAGTCGAAATTCATTTAACACACTTTCAAGATCGGATTAGTACGAAATTCGGGTTATACGTGCACTGTCGGGAAAATCTGTCCGACAATTTGATAATTTTTGGATTATTTTTTGCGAAAATTCGAGTAACTTAGGCGAATTTTTAAATATCGGGTAAGGTTGTCCGATTTTGAAAATCGGGTTTTCCTGACCAGAATTTGAAAATCGTGTATTTCTGGCCGAAAGTTAAAAAATCGGGTAATCATAACCGAGTATTTAAATATCGGGTATTCTTATCCGAGTTTTGAAAAATCGGGTAATCCTATTCGAATTTTGAAATCCGGGTAAGCCTAACCGAATATTGAATTTCGCCGAAAAATTTGAAATATCAGGCGAAGTCCCGGTAGTTGCCCGAAAATTAGCTAATTCAGACAGATTTCCAACGTGTTGAATAATTTTCGGGAAGATGAGCCGAATTTCTGGGCACTGTTTCATTCATCTACCCGAAAATCAAAACTGTGACGGAAAAGACGAGTTTCATACTCGATTTTGGATCAAAATTTACTCAAACTTGACTGAAATGGGGATGCAAAAGAGTAAAGAATCACTTATAAACGATTTATCAAGCTCGTAAGGGGATAAAAACAGTAAAAACGGTTCAAAAACACCCAAATGATCTTGAAAAATTGAAAATCAAGTTTATCCAAAAAATCTTCTAAATCATAATGAAATCGAACGAAACTAGATTCAAATTATTTTGATCGATCACGATCTGCTCTGATACCACTTGTTTGTCCGTTTTTTCTACCAAACAAGGATCATAATATATTGAATAAAAACATGAACACGCACGCTTCTGCCGACGCATACCCTAATACGTGTTCTTCGAGGACTCAGGACTATATTTTTACAAGACCAAGATAACGAGCATTGAATTGCAAATTGAACACAAATGGGAAGATTGTTAGGATGAATATTAAAACCCAAATATTATATATCAATCTTGTGGTATAAATATTAAAACCCTAACGCACATTGTCGTGTGTATCTTGTGTGAATTTAATGTGAAGCTTATCCAGTGAGAGGCAACTCCCAACACCTAAAGAACTCACGCGCGCACCCCATGCAATCTCGAATTCTTCCGATTCAACGTGGGAAAATCGCTTTAATAATCTCTAATTAGTTCGATAAACTAGACTCTTGCACTAAGTTTTAATTATTAGTATTATATATTGGAATTTAAATTAGATTATGTTGAGATTGAGGACTAGTCGGTTGAGATTTATTAGTGCTAAAGATTTGTTTTAGTCCCTATAAATCGGCATTAAGTTCCGTATGAAGCATCTGATTTTGAGGGAAAATTGAGGACCGAAGTTTCGACTCTCGGTTATTAGGAAAGCTATTAGTATCGTCTTCGTCTTTGTTTTCGTCGTTCGTGATTAATAATAGTGTTATTTCTATTTCGATTTTTGTGTTCGTCAACGCCTTCACTGTACACAGAACCTATTGATGACATAACGAAGACGAAAGATGGCTATGGAGAGACGGGACGTGCAAGATACAACCCGACGACGGATTTGATTATTTTTCCCTCTCTTCGTTTAACTTTAATTATGAAGTTATTTATATTGATATTGAAATATAATATGTTATAATTACTTTATTAGGGGTTACGATGTATCGAACATGACTACTATTGATTTTCGGTTCATATGTTATTAAGACTTTGTTTTTGCGATTTTGAGCATCATAACCCGTGATATGTTTGTCTTAGAGTTAACGACCTATTTGCAGTGAAAAGACTCATTTGCCGCTCCTTATTGCAAAAATTACACATGTTTGCCACCATCTCTCCCAAAAGATCACGTTTGATCAAAACCAAAAATTACGTTCGAAAGTCGTCTCAATCTCGACGTTAATGACCGAATAAGGTTAAATCGACGACAATTTCTCATGGGTGCTAATAATCAACGAAAAATTTCGAAGTTCATAATGGTGTTAAAATGAATTCAAAAAACTCGTTCAGAAATGGGGATATATGAACTTTAATGTCCGAATAAGATGAAATTAATCATGTGTCTTAATAACCAACGAGAATTATTGATGTTAATCGTGGAAGAACGAAGAATTTGATGCGACCTATGATTAAAGTGAATAAAATGCTCCTTGGATAATACTTTGTGCATTTTGGATAACACTTCATGCATTCTGGATAACACTTCCAGAGTATAAAGCTAGATGTTATGAGGAATAAAACAAAACCACCGACGACGCTCAAAAATCAATGAAGCCGCTAGGATCTCCGACATTAGTGACCAAATAAGGTTCCGACCTAAAATTCTCATGGATTTTCATAATCAACGAAATTTTTTGAAGTTTATAATGGAATAATACTTCAAACTCAATTCGTGTGTGGATTAATGGCCGGACAATGTGAAATCGACCTAGTTTGTTCATGAGTCTTAGTAATCAACGAGAATTATTGATTTTACTCATCGAATAACTAAGTAGTAAAATGCTACCGAAGATTGAAACGTTTGCTAATTAACATGCTACATGTGTGCTACATGTGTAACACTTCATACAAAAATTATAAAACAAGTGTTGTAGTACATAACTAATATTGCCGCAAACATAACACATCATTCAGAAAAAATAACGCTTCATTTATGGTCAACAACACATTTTGTACGCAAGAATGGATCGCGAGGAATTTACGAAAACCGCCAACGGGACTCAAAAACAGCAGAAAACAACTGAAATGTCATCGTTATTGGGGGCGAATAAGGTTATTTCGACATCAATTTCTCATGGGTCTTAATAATAAAGGAAAATTGTTGATGTTTGTACCGAAATAATCCTTTAAACCAATTAAAAAATCTCGGGGTGAAAATCTCAACTTTAATGGTCGAAAATTGTGAATTCAACTCAATTTTATCATAGCTCGTAATAATGAACGAAATTTATTGATGTTAATCATGGAATAATACGAAAATTAGCTTTCCCCAAAAATCGAGTTTAATAATACTTTTTGCACTGATTATAACGCATATACATGCAAAAGAAACACTTCATAAGAATTTCTAGAAGCTTCTGGATTGTCGGAGAATATTAACATGATCAGTGTATTGTGCTACCACATTACCTGCAAATTATACCGCATGTTGGAGTGGAACAAACAATAAGAACCCGTTATATAACGCATTAGTATAAACTAGTACTACATAAAAGGTTCTCAATGCCACATTATTAATTAGATTAATTTTCCATCACAAATGCACTTTTTTGGGACGTATAATACTGACATTCATGGAAATATATGTTTTGAAGAAGTTAAACCACAAAATTTCTTTAAAATACACGTTATGCGAATGGTTATGTTAGTAGTCTAATACTTAAGTTATTACTCACTTAACCATGTCTTCAAAACATAAACCATTATCTCTTTCATTAAAATTCATATATTATGCTAGTAGTCTATTGTTAAATTTAGAACACGATCGTGATAAAAAATCATATATTATGTTTCATTGAAAGGCTATATGTTTACATGGCTAATAACCTCAAAATTCGACTACTAACATTAACATTCGAAGAACGTGACTTTTGAAGGAATATGGTGGTTTAACATCACCAAACCTTATATTTTCTATGAAAGACAATCTTATACATCCGAAAAAAGCACATTTATTAAAAAAATTAATCAAATTAGTATTGTGGTTAATGAAGTGTTCTTAATGAAGTCTGGTGTTTTTCTTACATTTCTTCATGAAGTGTTTTTCTTGCATGTAGTGTTTTTCTTACATTTCTTCATGAAGTGTTTTTCTTGCACGTACATGTGTTATATTTATTACCGAAAGTGTTACTCAGCTTGAAATATTTAAGACTTATTATATTTGTCAATAATTCTCGTTGATATTTAAGGCTCATGATAAAATTTAGTTAATCTAATGTTATTCAACCAATAATTTTGAGTTTTTGCCTGTTTTTCAACGGGATTTTAGGATTAGGATTAATGCATTATTCCATTATAAACTCCATTAATCTTCCTTGATTATCATGTCCGAATTGAAGTAAATTTAACTTTATTCGGTTACTAATATCGGAGTGCCAGCGATTTCAACGTTTTTTTGGTGTTGTTGGCAATTTTCGATCTATTCTTTTTGCCTCCTTCCTTATTACCCATGAAGTGTTACCCATAATGCAATAAGTGTTACCCAGCAAGCGTGTTAATTCGCAAATGTTTCAAACTTGGCTCTCATAAAAATTCTCGTATAATAGCTATAATTTTGGCCAAAAATATGATTTGATGCACAATTATTTTTCTTGTTTGCTAAATCCAAAAAAATACACATCATAAGTTACATATGACGATGTTGAGATTAGAATAAACCCTCGAGGACACATCGAACTTGATTTGGTGCACGTAGGGCTCGTGCGAATGAAAATGTGGTAATTTTCTATCGTCAAAGCTAATTTTTGTTCATTAATACCTCTTATTAACACTACAGTTACACACTATTTGTGTATAGTAACACTTTATTTTTTTCCGAATAATTTCATAATTCCTCCCAAAAGTTCAGTCAAATTCGGAAATTCCGCTAAAATCCTCAAATTATACCAAATAAATGACACCGAGTACCACTTAAACTATTTCCGATACCTCCTCGTTAAAAAATATATGTTTCCATGTTTCATGTGGAATACCTCTTATTTGTTTTGCAATGACAAATGCTTTTAAATTCGTACAACTTTAACGAATGATGATTTATGCAACATTTTCCAGCGATTTCATTTTCATTTCCGTTAACCTTGAACGACGAGTGATGAAGCCAATACGGTGGCGCAATGTAATATCCATGCTATGGGTCACTCGAATTTATATGTACTAATTGCAATTTTGGCCAAAAATATGATTTGATTCACAATTATTTTTCTTATTTGCGTCGAAAATTTCGAAAAAATTCCCGTCACTGATCTTATATTGAGATGTAAATATCATACTAAATTCTCGAGGACACATTGAACGTGATTTGGTGCAAGAGGTGTTTGTGCGAATTAAAATAAAATGACGAGAAATTTCGATCGAAGCTAAATTTTATTTTGTAGATACCACTTATTAACCCTACAAGAACATAATATTGGCGTCATGTAAAACATCATAAGTTTGCGAAAACAATATTTTAAGATGATAACAGAAAAGAGACGTTCGGTACTTCTTCTTTTTTATATTCTTGTAATGGTATTTTGGCCAAATCAAATTTTAAGTCCTTTACTCTAAGTTTTACACAAAACAAGACCTTTAAAATATGTCTTTATGACAAGGGCCCCAATCCTAATTTTCAACTATAATATGGCCTGAAACCTAATTGCCCTTAATCTATGGCAAGATCGTACACTGCTGTCATAAACATCATCATCCATCATATCATTTAAAAGAAATTAAATTAAAAAAGAGTCATAAACTTGTTGGACCGTACATAGGATTGCAAATTGCAAATGAAGTGAATTTGTTAGGTTTGATTCGAGATTCGATTCGAAATTTAAGATTTGAATCCGCAATACTCGAATACGAATAAGAATATTTTTTTCAGCCGAATAATTTTTGAATCCGAATACGAATATGATTATACTCGATGTGAATAATTAATGAATATTTTGACCGTTTAGTTTAATACAAATTTAAATAATATAATATAAATACGTGTAATTAGATAAGCCCATCAATATTAAATACTTAACATATTGGAACCCAAAGTAAATTATTATTGTCCAGGCTATTATTTTTATTTAGCCCAAACGTTTAGCAAATAAAACACAAAATAATTAAATTAAAAAACAAAAAACCCTCACTATCACTTGCCTGCTGCACTCGCCCAGCGCGTCATCGTCAGGCACACGGCATGCTCCGCGGCCACCATCGTTTCTCACCCACGCTCGTCCCCACCCAAACTGCCAGACGCTCGGAGGACCACATCATGGCTCTATCTCTCGACAGTGAAGGCATCTCGTATTTGTCTCGAAATCTATATGAAATATGTTTTAAGCTATTTCTCGAAAATGTATTGATTTTGGATTTGGTAGCACTTTATGAAAAATCCCATAATGTTTGCTCTCTATTTAAACAATTCTTTCACTTCTTTTGCTTGGATTAGTTCTTGTATTTTTTATTAACAGATTTTGTGGAAAAAATGAAAATAAAAAAATTCGAAGTCGAACTTTTGAATTTCCGCTAATATATTCGAATATCATCATCGAACCAAATTGATTTTGAGATCCGAATACGAACACGGATACTCGATAAAGTAAACGAATACAAATAGAATATGGTGATATTAATTCGTTTGCAACCCTAGTGTAGCCAAGGGCGGATTTATTGTAGGGAAAATTTTCGAAATTTTTAGTACTATATAGCATTTAAATGTTTCATACATATTTATTTAATTGTGTCTTGCCTTATTTAAATATAGGGTAAATTCCTATTTAGTACCCTTTAAAGTTTCAACTTCCTCTTAAATACCCCTCGAATTATTTCTTCCTGTTAGGTACTCATCTGAAAAAATTGTGTGCTAGGTACCTAAAAAGCGTTAAAAAGACAAAAATAACCCTTCTTCATACATAAATATTATTTCAATTATCTCCAGTTTTATATCAAGTCAAATTTAAGAATATTATACCAACTGTTATCACATTTATACCAACTGTTATCACTATTATACCAATTGTTCTCGTTATTATACCAATATATTCAATTATTATACTAACCGTTATCACTGTTATACCAAAAAAAAATGTTTTTTGCGTATTATATGAAAGTGATTTTTCCGTATTATACCATAAAACACGATTATTATACCAACAAAATCGCTTATTATACCAATAAAATTGATTATTCTACCAAAAAAATTGATTATTCTACCAATAAATTCGAATGTATACCAAACATTTCGGATATTATAATAACATTACTTTTGGTATTACAGTGATAACATTTGGTATAATAATTCAATATATTTGTATAATAATGAGAACACTTGGTATAATGATGATATAATACTCTTAAATTTGACTTGGTATAGCAGTGATAACAGTTGGTATAATAATTGAGTATACTGGTATAATAATGGAAACACTTGGTATAATATAATACTCTTCAATTTGATTTGGTATAGCAGTGATAACAGTTGGTATAATAATTGAATATATTGGTATAATAATGGGAACACTTGGTATAATAGTGATATAATACTCTTAAATTTGACTTGGTATAACAGTGATAACAGTTGTATAATAATTGAATATATTGGTATAATACAGAGACCAGTTGGTATAACTGAATCTGTAAAGAAGGGTTATTTTCGTCTTTTCAATGTTTGGTAGTTTAAACACACAATTTTTTGCAAATGAGTAATGAACAGGAAGAAATACTTGGAGGGGTACTGATCAGGAAGTTGAAACTTCAAAGGGTACTGAAAGGGAATTTACCTTTAAATATATGCATGTGGTCTGGTGGCAGAGGTTTAGTCATAAGTTAAGAATATCCAGGTTTGAATCCTTTTGATAACTAACTTTGTGAATTTTTAAAAATTTTAGTACCTTAGCAGGCTGGGCAGGGCTGACGAAATTTAAAAATTTTAATTTAGTGGGCTGGACTGGGGCCTGGAAAGCTGGGCTGGCTCAACAAATATATATTAATATTAATATATATATATAAAAATATGGGTTTTAAGTTAACGTATTAGGTCAAAAAATTTGATTAAAATAAAACCACATGATCTCAGCCGGCATCCGGCAGGGATAAGAAAAAAATTGCAGTAGAATTTTTTTTTTTTCTCAGGCAAACGCTAATGACGTGATCTTTCTTCGCATAAACCACTGATTATATGCGTCTCTTTAACAGCAAGGAACAAGACAATCTCATCGTTTTCCCTAACTTTGTCATACTTATTGGAACAAACTCGCTTGGATATTTAAGGTATTATTATATGTAATTTCCTTCATTGTCTTTTTAATATTGATAGTTTATTGTTCGATTGTACTGAATTTTATAATTATTTTATGATTGTAGGTTTCACATCAATGGGAAAACCGATCACTATTGATAGTTTTTTTCAAAGGAAGAGGGCAAATGAAGATATATCTTCCCCGACGATCGCATCGCCGACGCCAATAACAAATGACAATGATATTCCAGCCCTAATTCCTCTTAAAAGATTCAAAAATTCAGAAATCGAAGATGTTGATCTCAATTCTTTGGAGCGTGATCAGGGTATACGTTGGCAAATTTGGGAATATAATCCTAACCATCAAGAAGAGATTCGTCGAGCTTATATGAATTTAAAGGCATATCAACCAATTCTTCAGGAGTATCCGCTTAATAAAAATAAGCACTCTCGGAGATTTCAATCCACCTGGTACAAACAATATCCTTGGTTGGAAGATAAAGCATATTGTTTTATATGTTTTATCTTTAACAAGCCATCGGCGTGCTAAAATCATACGGCTTTTACTGTTGATGGGTTTGATAATTGGAAGAAAGTTAAAAATGGAAAAGCTTGTGCTTTTCTAAACCACATAAGAAAGGAGAATGTTTCTTCACTACATCGTAATGCGGAAAAAGCGTGCGGGGATTTGATGAATCAACCATAACATATAGCGAGGAGGTTTGATAATTTTGATGCTCAACAAATTGCAATTAATCATCTCCGATTAAAGGCTCATATAGATGTTGTACGATTTCTTGCACTTCAAGGAATTGCATTTAGAGGTCATGATGAGAGATCTTGCTCATCAAATCGTGGTAACTTTATTGAATTATTGGATTTCGTTACTGGATATAATGACGAACTTGCGAAGGCAATTGCGAAAGCTCCAAAAAATGCCAAGTATACGAGTCACGATATTCAGAAGCAGATAATTCATGTGCTTTCTGTGAGAGTTAAGAATGCAATTCGTGAAGAAGTTGGGGTTGCAAAGTATTGCATAATTGTTGATGAAGCCCGTCATGAGTCAAAAAGAGAGCAAATGTCTATTGTGTGAAGGTTTATGGATGCTAAAGGACTCATTCAGGAACGCTTTTTGGGGTTTTTCATGTATTTGATAGGACTCTTAAAGGCGTTATATAAATATTCTTTTTTTACTCACAATAACTTGAACGTTTGTTTTGGTTGTCAGGTATCTGATACAACTTCTTTGACCTTAAAAGGTATTATATATTCTGTTTTAGCTCACTATAACTTGGACGTTTAAAATATTAGAGGCCAAGGATATGATGGAGCTAGTAACATGAGGGGTGAGTTTAATGAATTGCAAGCTTTGATTGCAAAAGATTGCAGAAGTGCTTATTATATCATTGTTTTGCTCACCGGTTGCAGTTTGCTTTAGTTTCAGCAGCAAAACATGTGACTCCTATTCAACAGTTTTTTTATAGATTAACTAATATAGTTAATCTTGTTGGTTCTTCGTGATGAATTAAAGCAAGCTCATGCGGATGATATTGCACATTTGATTGCTATCGGGTGAACTAGAGACAAGGAGTGGACTTAATCAGATTTGTACTTTACAGCGAGCTGCTGATACACGTTGGAGTTCTCATTTGAGATCACTGATCGGCCTAATTAAGATGTTTAGTGCATCATGTACAGTATTGCTTAAGATTATGGATGATGGACTTCCTTCGCAACGAGCAGAGGCTACGTTGGTTTATGATAAAATTACTTCTTTTGATTTTATATTTATCTTACATCTTATGAAGTGTAATGGAGATCAAGGATGTCCTTTGTCAAGCTTTACAATGCAAGCCTCAAGATATGGTAAATGCAATGGAGCTTGTATTGTCTACAAAGAATTTGCTCCAAAAGATGAGGGATAACAATTGGGAGGATCTTCTAGTAAAGGTAAAATCTTGTTGTGAAGCTCGAAGTATTGATATTCCTGATTTTGGTGCCCGTTTTATTGATAAAAGAGGGCGAGGCCGAGTCCATAATCATTCAAATAATATCACAATTGAGCATCATTATCAGGTAAACCTCTTTTATGCTGCCATAGACTCTCAGTTGCAAGAAATTAATAGTCGCTTTAGTGAAGATGCTATGGAATTACTCATTCTTAGTAGCATTAAATCCTCAAAATGTGACGGGGATTTTAAACGTTGAAGATATATGTAGATTAGCTTAAAAGTATTATATGGAAGATTTTACAAAGGATGAGATAGAGCACTTGCAGATACGGTTGAAGCACTACGAGTACAATATAGTCAAATGCGATGACTATAAAAGAATTTCAACTATTTCAGAATTATGTCAATGGTTGGTGAAGACTAATAAGTCGGTGACATACAATCTCGTTTCTCGATTGATTGTACTTCTGCTTACTCTTCCAGTTTCTACTGCTACAACAGAGCGTTCATTTTCAGCAATGAATATCGTGAAGACTAGGCTTCGAAGTAAAATGGAGGAAGACTTTCTCTCTGACGCGTTAATGGTATATATTGAGAGAGAATTTGTTACAAGAGTGAGTCTTGATACCATCATTGAAGACTTTGAAAATCTGAAAGAACGTCGGGTTCCTTTTAGTTAGAAATTTTTACTTATTTAAATTCAGACGTTGTATTTCAAATATTACTTTAAATTCGATTATCCCATTTATTTATGGATTGGTGTATTCTTATTTATTAATTTATGTTACGGCCCCCCGGAAGAATATTCCTGGATCCGCCCCTGAGTGTAGCATGTCGTTAAGATTACGGCTGGACCCCCGGGTGATCTTGTAAGTTGTTTTCAAAGTGTTGGTGACTTTGCATAGAATTGGTGGTCACCTGGCTTCTTACGAATGTTATTGGACTTCGTTGAGCACTGATGTAGATTGTGATCTTAGTCATGAAGTTCTAACTTTGTTTATGTCCGGTCAACCTTGTTTTACTGAAAATATAAGTAGGAATTGTGAAATTGATTTTAAGATTTCGATTTTAGGTGGTGGATTGTTGGTATTGGTTATACTTGGTGCACGTTTTGTGTTTTTCTAACTACAACGTAATTAATCCTCCTCCAAGAGATTGTTGCCTCTCCGCTGACGTACTCGAAGAAGGAGGAGGAGGAGGAGGAGAGGACAGAGGACTAGCTCAGTTACAGAAGTATCATCCTGATGCCGCAATCATGGTATTAAACTTCAAAGAACGAGACATTAGGAGCCAGTTATCTCTATATTACATGACTAAAATGGACTATTTGTGATACTTTTAGAAATAATGTCATATTATATTTTAAGAAAATATTTCTTTTCCTGAAGCATGTGTATATTTGGTTATTAATTTTCAGTGGAACTGATTATATTTATGCTCCCACACCTTATATGATGGATCTCCATTCAGGTGTCGATACCTCATGTCATGGATTGCGTAAGTTCATTTGTGATTTGCTTAACGTCTATATCTAGAGCAACATTATTATCATATAGTTGTGTTGTTCAGGCTCCACTTGAAGGGTCTACTAGCAACTTTTTTCTAAGCCCGCCCTTCTCGGCTGATTTCTCCAATATTTCCTTGTCATTACGGAGATATAAAATATTAATGCCAGTGATAATCTAATAAAATGTATATGTTGCCAAAATAATGACTTTTTTTGGATTTTCATTATCTTATGATTTATTTATTTTTTTCAATCTCCGGGGTAGTTGATATCGACATTTATAATTGAAAAAAAAATAGGTAATTGATATGGACATCTATAATTGATAAAAAAAATAGTAGGTAGTCGATATGGACATTAATAATTGATAAAAAAAATAATATGTTAGTAAAAGCAAATATACCATCTTCAAGTTTACATGGTTAACACAATCTTTGTTCGACGTAAATCCAGTAAATAAAATTCACGGTGGCGCAAATTTAGGTTATATAACTCAAAACACTTTGTTAATTATGGATTAAGGCATTCAATGTATTAAATCATGCAACACAAACCTTGCGCAAAAGAAAGACAAACCATACCGGTCAATGGAGAAGCATTAACCAGTCGTGTAGCTATCTATCACAATTAAAACTTTCTTTCTTGCACCATCAATAGGGCTAAAGACTTGAGGTTCAACGATCAAGTCAACCAAGGCATGTAACTCTTAGCCTTAATATATGGACCATGAACAACCTAAGCTGATATCATTTAAAACACACACACACACACAGTATGGCAAATCCATTGACATTACACCTTCTTCCTCTTTCGATGATCTTCTTCTTCTCTCGAGCAGCACCGGACCTCGAAGCATTGTTAGCTATCAAAGCTTCGATACTTAAAGATCCACTAAGTGCTCTAACATCATGGAACGAGACATCGAGAAATTTCTGTACATGGAAAGGGATCTCTTGTGGGAAGAAACATTCAAACAGGGTCGTGGGAATATACTTGAAGTCTCAAGGTTGGTGGGTTCACTCTCTCCTCACGTAGGTAATCTCTCTTTTCTTAGGGCCATCGATCTCCAAAACAACACCTTCACAGGCAAAATCCCAGAAGAGATTGGCTTTCTTCGTAGGCTCGACTATGTAGAAATTAGCAACAATTCCTTCGCTGGACAAATCCCAAAGAACTTGTCCCAGTGCTCGAATCTTGTTTACCTTAATGTTATGGACAACAAACTCTCTGGAAATGTACCTCAGGAACTGGGCGTTCTTCGTAAACTTGAAGTCCTTGGTTTAGCATATTACAATATTGGAGGGCCTATCCCACCTTTCATCGGTAACTTAACATCTCTCACTAGGCTTTCTATGGCAGCCTGTAATATAATAGGAGAAATTCCAAGATCCCTATCGCAGCTTACAAGCCTAACGTTTATTCAGCTGGGGATGAACCACTTAACGGGCGAAATCCCGCTCGGTCTCTTCAATATATCGACCATCACCAACTTTCGAATGGCCATAAACCAACTTCAAGGAGGCATACCGGCTAACATAGGAAAAACACTTCCTAACTTGCGGAAGCTTTATCTCTTTACGAATCGGTTGACAGGAGAGGTTCCCACTTCATTTCCCAATGCTTCTTCATCCCTCGAAGGAATCACTTTATCCGATAACTACTTCATTGGAAGCATGCCGAAGGAAATGGGGCGGCTTTCTCTCCTTTCGACCTTTTATATATCAAGCAACCATATCCGAGATGATGTCGAGCTCATCTCTTCATTTACGAATTGCACCAAGCTCAAGGAATTTGAAGTAGGGATAAATCATTTAAGTGGTTCGTTGCCTGAATCCATTGGAAATTTGTCCAAAACTCTAACGAAACTATGGATTCCTTTTACAGATATTGAAGGAAAGATACCTTTTGGCATCGGACGTCTCGCTGGTCTAAGTAGTCTCGTTCTCGCTGGAAATAATCTCGAGGGCCCGATCCCTTCCAGCATCGGGAATCTGGCCAATTTGCACGAGATGTACTTAGAGAGCAACAAATTCGAAACCGAGATACCATCTTCTCTTGGAATGCTAACGTCCCTGAATAAATTGCTGATGCATGAAAACAACTTCTCTGGAAGCATTCCCAAGGAACTTGGTAACTGCACAAGCTTATTGCTGTTGGACTTATCTCAAACAAGTTAAATAGCACGATACCTCGAGAGATTATGACACTCTCCTCCGCAGCCATCTCGTTCGATCTATCTTACAATGTCCTTTCTGGTTCAATCCCAGCAGAGGTTCGATTTCTGACTAACCTCGCCGAGTTGCACTTGGCCCACAATAACTTGTCGGGAGCAATTTCGAATTCTATAGGAAGCTGCAAAAGCTTACAACTGTTGAACTTGGAAGGCAATTCACTTGTAGGTGAGATACCTTCTGGGTTATCTGATTTGAAGGGGTTGCAAGTGTTAGATATTTCACGGAATAAGCTAACCGGTGGAATCCCAACTTTCCTCAGCCAATTTCAACTCCAATATCTCAACTTATCCTTCAATGACTTGCAAGGAGAAGTCCCAACAAAAGGAGTATTCGCAAACATATCTGCAATTTCGCTCCACGGGGGGAATCGAGAACTTTGTGGTGGTATCCCGGAGTTGAAGCTTCCTCCTTGCCCCGTGGTGAAATCCAAATCCAAAGGCTCGTCAACTCTCATCAAAATCTTGATCCCAGCTATAGGAGGTGCATTGATATTCATCTTATACTTCGTATGGTTCACCTACAAGAAAAAGAAGTCCATGGTTGAAACCGGTATTAAGACGTTCGATGGCATCCAAATTTTGAGGCTATCATACTGGGATCTTCTCAAAGCCACAAATGGTTTTTCTCCCGCTAATCTTCTAGGAGTTGGAAGCTTCGGATCAGTTTACAAGGGAGTACTAGAGGACGAGCAAACTTTAATCGCCGTAAAAGTACTTAAGCTCACAGTTAGAGGAGCGTCTAAGGCCTTCTTAGCAGAATGCAATGCATTGAGAAGCATAAGACATAGGAACCTATTAAAAATACTAAGTGCTTGCGAAAGCATAGATTTCCAGGGGAATGATTTCAAAGCATTGATTTACGAGTTTAAGGCAAATGGTAATTTAGACAATTGGCTGCATCAAGACGAGGAGCAACAAGCTAGAAAGCTTAACTTGGTTCAGAAGCTAAACAATCGATGTGGCTCAAGGAATAGAATACTTACATTTCGGTACCGAAGAAACTATCATTCACGGAGATCTGAAGCCAAGCAACATTCTACTGGACGATGAAATGAATGCCCACGTCGGTGATTTCGGATTGGCTCAGATTATCTCGAGCACAATCCCATCCCATCAAAGCAGCAGTTCAGCTGCCGTGAAGGGTACCATAGGCTATTTCCCTCCAGGTACGATTTGACTTCTTCATCTCATTACTATATCCATAAAAGTTCATAAGTTTCAGTCTTTTTTTGGCAGAATATGGATCCAGTGGCATAGTTTCAACGCAAGGGGACGTCTACAGTTATGGGATTCTTCTCTTGGAACTTTTCACAAACACAAGGCCTACAGACGCTTTGTTTCGCGATCACCTCAACCTTCACATGTACGCTAGCAGTTCGTTGCCTGATCTTGTTATGGAGATTGTGGATTTAGACAACGGAGTTGGATATAACACGAGGGAAGAAGATGATGATGACGATGACAAGGTCGGAGAAATGGTGGGTTCTGTTCTAAGGATTGGAGTGGAATGTTCGAAAGAGAATCCGAGAGATAGATTGCCGATGACGGACGTCGCCAAAGAACTGTCCAACATCAGAGGGAGCTTTATGACTCGTCGGAAGAGAGGAAATTAAGAATACTCAATTTATATATAAAAGTTATACGCATATACAAAATTCATTATTATCTACGTTGCCCACGGAGTAAGAGTCGGTTAAAATCTTAGATACCTATGAAAATGTAAGTTTCGTCTCAAGCTTCCAGTGTCCTGTTCACATTTATCGGAGAAATCTTAGGTACTTATGGAAATGTAGATTTCGTCTCAAGCTTCCAGTGTCATGTTCACTTTTATCGGAGGAATTTTATATACCTATGGAAATGTAGGTTTCGTCTCAAGCTTCGACGTGTCCTGTTCACTTTTTTTTTTTCGGAGAAATATTTTTTGTTGGAGGAAATGTTCACTTTGATTAACAAAAAACAAATAATTTAAGGATAAATTCTCTTTCAGTCCCTTTATACTTTTCAACTTCCTGATCTGCCCCGCTCCAAGTATTTCTTTCGGTTCAGTACTCATTTGCGAAAATTATGTGTTTAATATAATCAAACATTGAAAAGACGAAAACAACCTTTCTTTACAGATCTTATCAAATCTGAGTAGGACGATCAATTGTAGACCTCCAACGATCTGAATAAATATTTTTCTTTCACAAATTGGGATTTGTATGGCTGTTCCGGCTGTAGTGAATGTCTGGGTTTGCAGATTTTAGTTGATATTCTTTACTGGATATTTCGATTTGTTATTTGCCTTATGTTTAATATTTCCGGATTAATTTCTAGGGTCTCGAATGGTTGTGCCATCTTATCATATAATTTCCTATAGTACCGAGTTAGTTTACTATGGTTGATTTTACTCCTCTTCCGAGTCTGTTTACCTGGATTTTTATTTGTAGTTGTTTTTCCAATACTTTTTTTTAGACTTCCTACAGTTTGTTTGCATATGAAGTTCAATTTGTCAATTGCTGCAATTAATTCAACATCATATGAATTCTAACTTTTGCAACCTTAATTTCCCGTAACAAATAAGAAAGTGCCATAAAGAAAACAAACTTCTACTAGAACGCATAAAGCAGGCAATGAGATATTGAGAATCAAGTACAAGCTTGAGGAACTTGAGGCAACTTGCGAGGCCCAAGACGTAAATACCAAAGCTATAAAGTTAGCTGAAATGAACAAAAAGAACTGGGCCGAGAATTTCAAGAGTGCTTCCGAACTGAAACCCGTCATACGGTTCTCAAAGCAGGTTACGACCCCGGGGGTGGGCCCAATCGAGAAACTACTACGCCTCGAACTCAAAAGAAGGAGACATAATAAATATGAGCTCTGCAAACGATAATCATTTGCCCAATATTGGTGTTGCTGCTACTGAAGCTGCTTTTCGAAGCTGCCGCAGATGCTGTAAAATTGTTAGTTAAGAGTGCTCTTGTGGATAAAGGTACCGTATCAAATGTATTGGATGACTTTGAGTTTTGACCTCTCGATTACGCTATTGGATGTGCTTTAGAATTTTGATGAGCCCCAACGATGCGCAAGCTGCTTTCATGGCAAGGAAACAGATAATCGAATCCACTATTGAATTTGGGGTTAACGTGCCGATGGAGGAAGACATGCCTTGACCCTTAGTGGACTACAATGGACCAAGATTCCATACGTGATTGGGTTCGACGTAGGAGGTTTCTCTGTTGCGTTTTGACGTTATTGCAATACTTATCTATTTCATTAGTATATGCTTAAGCTGGTTTTTTATTGTGTTATGACTTTGTAAACCTGTATTTGTTTTTTACCATGTTATTTTTTATTCATAGAATTTGTGACGTGATTTGAATTATACATGTAAAAGTGAGTTGCACGGTTTACGAATCAAGTTATGCTCCACAAGTCCATAAGATTTACGGCTTTTTTAAACGACATTAGTATATTTCTTTCCTCAATTATTAAAGTAAGTTTGATTTTTTATATTATGATGCGTGTTTTCGCGCTAAACAGCACAACGTCGTTACTTTTAAACACGACGTCTTTGGTATTAGATACGTCGTCGCATTAATTAGATGTGATGCAAAACCATAGGCTCATTATTTGATCAGCGTTGATGGGTCACGAGGTTAAAATGTTGTCTAGATAATATAAGGAAAACAATGTAAGTTAAGCCATGAAAAGGCTTCATTATGTTAATAAAACATACCAACCTATTTTAGTTCGCATGGTCTACTGATCATCGATTCGGTTTAGACCATCTCCAACTGAAAAACGCATTCTCAAACTCAAACGTGTTCTCAAACTCATAATGCAGTAATTTCATCCACCATTATACTAATTCTCAAACTCAAAAGAATATTATCGTAATATTGTTTTTTACATAAACTTTTACAATTGTTCAATATTGCCTTTTATCATAACTATATTTTACTTATATATTACATATAAATAAACATAAAAAAAATAATAAGATAAATTTTGAACATATGGTAATGTTAATTTATTATCTAAATAAATAAATTCTTCAAATTAGTGAAATTATAAACATGACCAGCAATACAATACTCTCTTAAAAATAATTAAAATAAAACCTTTGATAACAGCCATGATAAAACATAAAATAAATAAAGCCACTGCAAAATAAATCGAAAGATACGGAAAAATAAAATAAAAATAAAAAACATAATTTTTTTTCCCTCTCTTCTTATCAACATCTTCTCATCGCCATCGGTCTCGTACATACCACCTCTTGTCCTTTGTGTTCTCTTTTACTATTTTCCTATTTTTTTATTTCTGGAGGGACCTTTAATTATTAATATAATTAAAGGGGATTTAATGCAAATATTAGTATCAGACGCGTTTTATGCAGTACAAACGCATATATGCATTTCACGAGGATAGAGAAATGACAAAATTTACCTCTCTTTTTTTTTTTTTTTGCAGCTCGGTTGAAAATGTTCTTAATTTCTGAAAGCAAACTACATTCTCCGACGATCTTATCAAATCTGAGCAAGACGATCAGTTGTGGATCTCCAACAATCTGGATAAATATTTCTCTTTTACAAATTGGGAGTTACATGGATGTTTCGGTTGTAGTGAATGTCTATGTTTGCCGATTTTAGTTGATATTCTTTACTGGATACTTCGATTTGTAATTTGCCTTATGTTTAATCATATCCGGATTAATTTCTAGGGTCTCGAATGGTTGTGCCATCTTATCATATAATTTTGTATAGTACCGAGTTAGTTTGCTCTGGTTCATTTTACTCCTCTTCCGAGTCTGCTTACTTGGCTTTTTATTTGTGGTTGTTTTTCCAATACTTTTTTTAAACTTCCTATAGTTTGTTTGCATATGAAGTTCAATACGTCAATTGCTGCATTTAATTCAACGTCAGATAAATTCTAACTTTTGCAACCTTAATTTCCCATTAACAAAGAAGAAAGTGCCATAGAGAAAACAAACGCCTACTAGAACGCATGAAGCAGGCAATGAGATATTGAAAATCAAGTACAAGCTTCATGAACTTGAGGCAACCTGCCAGGCCCAAGACGTAAACACCAAAGCTATAAAGTTAGCTAAAATAAACAAAAAGAACTGGGCTGAGAATTTCAAGAGTGCTTCCGAACTGAAACCCGTCAACACGGTTCTCAAAGCAGGTTACGACCCGAGGGTGGGCCCGATCGAGAAACTACTACGCCTCGAACTCAGAAGAAGGAGACATAATAAATATTAGCTCTGCAAATGATAATCTTTCGCCCAATATTGGTGTTGCTGCTACTGAAGCTGCTTTTAGAAGTTGTCGCAAATGCTGTGAAATTGTTGGTTACGAGTGCTCTTGTGGATAAAGGTATTGTATCGAACGTATTGGATGACTTTGAGTTTTGACCTCTCGATTTCATTGTTGGATGTGCTTCAGAATTTTGATGAGCCCCAACGGTCGCAAGCTGCTTTCATGGCAAGGAAATAGATGATCAAATCCACTATTGAATTTGGGGTTAACGTGCCGATGGAGGAAGACATGCCTTGACCCTTACTGGACTACAAGGGGCCAAGAGGCCTTATGTGATTGGGTTCGACGTAGGAGGTTTCTCTGTTGCGTTTTGGCGTTATTGCAATACTTATATGTTTCATTGGTATATGCTTAAGCCGGTTTTTTATTTTGTGTTATGACTTTCTTCAACTGTATTCGTTTTTTACCATGTTATTTTTTTTCATGGAATTTGTGACGTGATTTGAATTATATCATGTAAAAGTGAGTTGCACGGTTTACGAATCAAGTTATGCTCCACAAGTCCATAAGATTAACGGCTTTTTTAAACCACATTAGTGTATTTCTTTCCTCAATTATTAAAGTAGGTTTGATTTTTTTATATTATGATGCGTGTTTTCGTGCTAAATAGCACAACGTCGTTACTGTTAAACACGACGTCTTTGGTATTAGATACGTCTTTGGTATTAGATACGTCGTTTTTTTTTTCTTTTTAGTATTTTATTACTAATTTTATATTTAAACAAATCAATTTGACGGACCAAATTAGACAATTTTTAGAATACAAAGGCTCTTAATAAATAGTATAGATGAGCAACTTAGGTCTTGTTTGGTTGGTCGGTTTATATTTAGGAGGATTTAAATTAGTAAGGTTTATATAAAACTAATTACTGGGTATAAAATAAAATGTGTGTTTGGTTAATAGGTTTAAATAAACACACCTGAGACGTGTGTTTATTTAAACCCTTGTACAAGAAGTAAACTAACTTTAATGGACTAAACTTATAAACCAAACAAGGCCTCGTACGAGCACCGACACATATATGCTGACGAAGCGTCGTATCATCCAAATTAAAAACCAAATTAATATAAAATATAAAAATCAGATGAATAAATGAGGGAAATCTATACCAACTTAATCTAAAACACGTATTAAAACAAAAAATAAAATATAAATTCACAGCGCCCACAATAGCACAAAAACGAAGAAATCCAATTCAAGATTCCATCCTCTGCGTTCGTCCCTGTCAGGCGCCGCCGCCCCTCTCCGGCACCACCATCGCCTCCGGCTCCGGAGCCGCTCCTTTGATTCAGTTTTTTTTTTCCGATTTTATGATAAGAAAAAATATTGACATCTGAATCGATTTTAACTGCGTTCCGTCCATCTCTTGAGCTATCGAGATTGATGCTGCTTGAGCCTCCACTAGAAAATTACTAATGAAGCTCGACGTCAGCATCAAATAAATTGATTTTGTTTCCAGTAGTTAGATGACGAACGGATAGTTAGAACCCAAGTCACCGCTCTGATTCATGGGTGGGTACAATATTATTACATTTAACCTGCTGTTAAACTTCAATGTTTGATGCAATGCAATAGATCTGATGATATGCTTATTAGGTTGATTAATTTGTGGAATGCAATGTTGAAGTGCCACTGAAAGCATTTCTACAACGATTGGCCATGGATTCTGTTTTGAGTTCAAAAGTAGCAAATGCAGTGAATATTTTTTCTGCTAGTCCTCGTCAGTTCTGAGAAAGACAGGACGGAGAGGGCCGATTGAAGCTCAATGTTGAATACCTAAAAGAGGATAACGAGAAAAGGGGATGGTCACGCTCATGATTCGATGTATGTCGTTTGATCTGATCCATTGGATGATCCGAAGGTGGATTTGCATAAGATAAAGCAGAAAGTGGCTCAAGAGAGGGTCAAGCACAAGGATGTTGTGAAGCTGTGGAAGGACTCTGAAGTCACTTGGGGTTATTGCATGATGCTTCACTAGAAGCCGCGAGTATGCATACTATATGTGTCCTGTTTCACTGTACTTGTATACTGTCCACTGCGATAAAGTAGACATTGTGATGAGACTTGCTTGCCATCTCTTATTTTTGTAGTCTTTGGTAGCAGTTTACAATCAATATAGAATAAAGTAAAGCCACTAAACTTTCATTACATTAAAAACACGAGCTCTCCGAACAGTTAATCATAATAATCAAATTCCACACCTCAATACTAAGACATAGTAATAAGTAAACCAAAGCAAAACCACAAGTAACGAACAAAACCACAACTAACGAACACAACGAAAAAATTAGTCGACTTCCTCTATCTTGCTACCCTCGCCATCAGTTTCCTCCATACTGTCACCACTGCTATATTTGTTCTGTGTAGTGGACCTGTTAACATACAATGAAGACATTGTTTGGTAAGTAAAAAAGATAATAAAATGTAAAACATTAATAAATAGTTAAGAGATATACCCATCTTGCAACTTCGGACAGTTGCGTTTGTCATGCGACACGCCTCGAAGGCCACACCCATTGCATAGCCTGTATTTTGGGTTTAACTTCTCCTTTGATTGTTTCAATCTTTTTCCACAGCCCTTTGATCGAATTCTAGAAGGATTCATAACTCTATGTGCGATTCTCTTACTTTCACTTGCGGGGCTCAAACCTTTACAAATGTTGATTTCCTTAATCTTGCGCTCGATAGAATCTATCTGTTCCTCCAAAACTTTTGTTCCTTCAGAGGTCAAAGATGCATGATCAACTAATAATGAAAATCTGAAAGATAATATCGAATGCCGTGTCATCAAAGACTTTTCGAAATCATTGCTGATATTTTCTTCACCCAAAACATATTTTGCTCCACCTTTTGCGTCATGTGTCCATCGTTTCAATACATACTTTTCAGGCAATTTAAATACTTGCTTAAAACGAAAATAAGCTAGCATATGTCGACATGGAATGCCTTCGAAATCAAACTTCAAGGAACTGCACGATATGTGATCATTCCCTTTGTCGTGTGTGATCACCCTAGGGTTAGGCGAATTTCGAAAATAAGAAATATTATACACCTCATCAACTCAACTTCTAAACCTGTTTCTTGCACGCAATAACTATGACTATCAGTAATTTCACTTTCAAACTTAAGCCACTTTTTTTCTCGTGTAAATCTTAGCCATCTGATGTTCCATTGGCAACCGGCACTTAACTTTAGGATGCTCATTGACGTCGACATGATCGGCTACTAGTTCGTGGTGTTACTGGTGTCTGAGTGCCTTGTCGAAACGTATAATGAAATCCATCAATGAGTTTTTCTTCGATATATATTTCTTGAAAAATGCATGTGCACTTTAAGATCTCTGGCTGTTGGACATCCCGACCGAAAATATATGGTTAAAATATGCAGGAACCCACCTCGCTCGTAATTCATACATCGTCGATAACCACTCATTTTGCTCCAATCCAGTAGCTTTCATAACACCTTTCCAGGATTTTTCAAACTCATATGGTGTCTTTGAATTGACAATGACATCCTTGATGGTTTGATAGTGATCACGAAAATTCAACAGGCCAATCTTGTCAGAGAACTTATCAATATGTGCCAGAGACAATACCGATGTGTTGCTTCGGAAAACACATGTGCAATGGCTTTCGACATAGCCGGATCTTGGTCAGTAATGATAACGTTTGGATCCTCTTTAGCCATGGATTTGACAAACCTGTTGAACAACCAAATAAAAGACTCGGTTTTCTCGTCGTTTAGAAAGCCACAACAAAAAACAATAGTCTGGTGATTATGATTAACGCATACGAAAGGGGGCAAAAATCATCCCATATTTGTTGGTATTGTAGGTCGTATCGAAAGCAACTACATCACTAAACACGCTATATGCTATCCTTGAAGTATGATCCGCCCAAAAACACCTACTTAACCTTTTTTTTTTTTGTGAATCTGTCTCATACTCAAAAAAGGAGGCTGGATTTTTTTTCCTTTTCGGACTCAAAATACTCAATTGATGTTTCAGCGTCGATGCCCTTCTCACCATCCTTTCGCTCATACTTGAAATTTCTAATATCTTTTTCTGTACATTCCATATGCTCAGGTCCTCCGTGCCCTATCTCTAAAATGCGTATCTGTTGACAAGTGGGCACATTTGCTTCTGATAATTGTTGAGTCAATGCTTTCTTCGCCTTTGAAACGTCACAATGTGACCGTAACAAATGTACTTTTGAAGGAGTCGATAGAGCATGATTATGAGTCTCTATTAAATCACTAACATTCCAAGAAGCTCCTATTTGTGCCTTAACAAATGAAATTCTTGTCATACAACCAGTTCTAATTATTCCACGATATATTCATCGCCTTTCGCTTGTTTGTGGCCTTCTTTAGAGCAAACAAATCGTTTCCACACAACCTCGTCTGTTATTTTATTCTTTTTGCTATTGCTCATTCTTGCACTGAACCCAGCTGCTCGTGCATATTGATTGTAGAACAAAAACGCCTCATCGATTGAAGCAAACGACATCCCAATTTTCGGCTTCTTTTCATCTGCAATTTGGGGCGTGTGTAGATTATCACCACCTTCTTCCATGCTGCAATAAGAAAAAACAAAAAGCAGAGCAGTGAATTAAATAAACAATCGAGCGGAGCAGTGAATCAAATAAACAAAAAACAGAGCAATGATCACCACCTTTCGATTTATTTATTCATTATATTATGAACAATGACTCGTATTCAATAAACAATCATGAACGTAATCTCAACGCAGAGAATCAAATTCATCGGAACTCGTTGTGAAGGCTCTCTATAAGAAAATAAGAAAAACGACGAGCTACCAATTCCCGAAAAAAAAATCTTGGCGTACCTTCGGGTTGAGCAGAAGCGAATTCTTGAAGATTGGATTTGGCAAGAGAAACAATTTTGGATTAAGCAAACCGATTTCTGAAAATTTGAATTTGGAAAGAGAAACAATTATCGGCATATGTTGTTAAGTTGGTATAGATTTCCCTCATTTATTTTTCTGATTTTTATATTTTATATTAATTTGGTTTTTAATTTGGATGATACGACGCTTCGTCAGCATACATACATGTGGCGGTGCTCAGCCGACGGGGCTATTGAAATTGATCCATTACACCACAATTAACATAACGCTGTATAAATATATATAATATATATACATACAATATTGATTATAATTTATATCCCATATGACCATCATAATACCAATACAAGTCACATATTCACAGAGGTAAAGCCTATTAATAACTTGTCGTTATGGTTTTTTAGCTTTTCAGCGATACGTCAATAATGTTCTTACTGCGTCTCATTTATGAGTGTTCAAAAGTCGGTGGTTAACCTACCGAATCGAACCGAAAATCGAAAGTTCGGTACGAACTGACCAGAAACCCAAAATTTTTATTACCAAGCCAATTTATATATCATATTAACATCTTCCCTATATGTAGGCCCAGGCCAATAATACTTGGATTGTGTTAATGTTGACATTGACAATGTGGACTCAACATTTGAGTCAACAGTTGCGATGTTGACATTGTCAATGTGGACTCAACATTCCAGTCAAATGACTCGGACTTGGTCCAACCTTGATTTTGTCTTTTAGACCCAAAAACTGTTTTCCCTATTATTGCGGAGTTATTTAAATGTGTGCAGATGTTACTTACGAGATGGACTTGTTCAAACAAGAGTGGAGTGGAGTGAATACTAAAAATAGGATGCTTATTCAACCGCTTCAATATGCTTACTAAAAATAGGAGAAGTGGAGCTCGTGGCTGAATAAGTCGAAGCATTATCTCATACGTGAAGTCATGGAGATCATGGAGAACGTGGGGAGGACTGGAGTCGAAGCTATGAAGAGTATAAATAGAAGACTCTGATGCCGAACACGAATAACGATAACGAGCAGAACGATACCGAACGACGAGCGACGAAAGAAAAGAAAACGAAAACGAGAGAGCTCTCACCATATACTCGTCTATCTGTTCTTTACCTAGTGTTTTACCTTTTCATAGATCGTAGGTATCTGTGTTAAGATTAAAAGAGTCGTTAGATTCTTTACTAGGTTGTTTTTACTATCTTTCGATAGTTCTACTTTTTGTAATCCATAGTGGAATTTTGCCCTGAAGGCGTGTAGCAAGTTATTTAACTTGCTGCATATTTTTAACTGTGTCTCCATCGTTTTTAACTTCTAAGTTTTGAAACTTTCCGCCGTGCTAAAACGTTCTGTTGCTAAATGTTGGTTCAACATTAAGGACAACGTTCTGTTCCTAGATATGGATGCCTTGAGCTCAAACTATTTTGGCAAAGTTCCCGTCCTAGACGGATCAAACTATGCCTATTGGAAAATCCGAATGAGACAATGCATAAAGTCGATTGACTCTCGTGCTTGGGATTCGGTCATAAAGGTTATACCCCTCCTGAAACACTTCCAGATGCTGATGGAGAAGTGTTCGACAAACTCATTGCCGAATGGACTGCTCTTGAAAGAGCAGCAGCCGATTTTAACGAAAAAGCTTTACATACCGTTTTTTCTTCCGTCGATATTTTTATCTTCAAAATCATCAAAAACTGTACTAATGCTAAACATGCATGGGACATGTTGCAAAGGTACTGTGAGGGTGATACGAGCGTTAAAGATACAAAGTTGCGTCTTTTAAATAGCCAATTTGAAAACCTTCGTATGGGGACGATGAAGATATTACTACTTATTTTGGAAAACTTTTGAATATTTCTAGCGAGTGTCATAGCCTAGGTGAACCTATTTCTAACATAGTTTAAATTCTAAGGCTATTAGGTCACTATCCGAGAAGTTCAACGTGAAGGTGGCAGCTGTAGAGGAAGCCCACAATCTGGCCACACTCGACTTCAATACCCTCATGAACATTATGAAGAACTACGAGACCAATCTCGAAGTTCAGAAAAATGCGTCAAGGGGTAAAAGTCTCGCTCTGGTCTCGCAACCATCAGGTGTTGAATCTGATGTTGAGCCAGACGATGATGAGGATATAGCTATGATTGTTAGGAAATTCAAAAGGTTACTGATAAATAAAAGACAGATGAATGTTGGTCCAACTTTTAAGAATGTTCTCAACGCTCAAGAGTCTTCATCTGCTCTGAATCGCTCTATCAACAAAAGAAACTCTGCTGATAAAGCAAAAGCCGACAACTTGACAAGGACTCCGTCCAATGTCATGCTTGTAAAGGCTGGGGTTATTTTGCAAATGAATGTGCTAACACTCTTCGCATGTATGGAAAAGGATATTGGGTCAGCCTATCTGATGTCGAAGATGACGTGCCAGCAAGGAATACGCATCAGGTCGCCCAAAGGACTAAAGTTTCAATTCCAACCTTCTCTGACAACGAGGATGAGAAACATCATACTGGGTTTAATGCGGTAACGGATGTTGATCCAACACTGGATTCAACATCTGAACATTATATTCTCTTTGATTATGATGAATCAAATAATTTTGATGAATCTTTGTTGTTAGATGATTCAGAAGATTGTTTAGAACATGCAAATGATGGTGAATCACTGGAAGAAACGTACAAACTATTGTACGTAGAGTGGACGAATCAAAGGAAGGAGATCTCGAAATTGAAAGACTCCGTTAAAGTGTTGACTGAGGCAAATGTGAACAATGAAAAGGTTATCAATGGCTTGCTTGAAGGGATGAGCAAGATGGCAACCTTGCTGACCAGAAACGACAAAGAAATTGACAAGCTTCAAACGCAAGTCAATAAGGCTTCAGATACCTTCTCAAAGATGAATAAAGGCAAGTCTACACTTAACGAGATACTTTCTATCGTTAATACTTCTAATCACGGTCTAGGATTCAAATCACATCCTAAAAAATCTAAGCATTCTGCATCGAAGTCCAGGTCTAGAAGTTTTAAGTGTCATTTTTGTCTTAAACCTGGACATATTAAACCTTATTGCTGGAACCTGAAATATGTGATATCCAAAAAGCAAATGTTGACTGAAAAATCATCCAACATTGAGAAATCAGTGTTGAAGAAAATGCTTGGAGGTGGTTCAGACAACATTAGTTCTGGTTCTATGAATCACATGAATACAACTTTTTGGAGTCCATCAGTTCAGAAGAAAGCTTGGGTACGAAAATCACCGGTTCTATGTAATGTTGTTTACACGTCCTTGAAAGCTAACGTTTCAGGATCTTGGTACTTCGATAGTGGTTGTTCACGACACATGACAGGTACCAAAGACTTCTTGATAGACTACACTCCCTTAAGTAACGGTACGGTTACTTTTGGAGGTGGGGCGAAAGGTAAAATTCTCGGACGAGGTAAACTTAATGTGGTTGGTTTTCCTGCCCTAAGGAATGTCCTCCATGTTGACGGATTGGTTGCTAATCTCATTAGCATAAGTCAACTATGTGACGACGATCTTGAGGTAAGGTTTAATAGAGAATGCTGTGAAGTATTTAATGACAAAAACTTGTGTGTGATGACAGGTAGAAGGTCTAGTGATAATTGCTATCAAGTTGGTGATAAGGATGAAAGAAAAGAGGTATGTAAGATGTCCAAAACCGAAGATGATATTGTTCGTTGGCATCATAAATTGGGTCATGTCAATTATCGAACCTTAGAACAATTGATTCGGCATGAGGCAATCAGAGGTATTCCCAATCATAAGGATTGTGGAAAGATTATTTGTGAGCAATGTCTTAAAGGCAAGCAAAAGCATGACAGTCATAATGTTGACCAACATATTGATCAACATTTTAGAACTGCCCACTGCATTTCAGCTACTTCACATGGATCTAATGGGTCCTATGGAAGTAGACAACATAGGTAGTAGAAAATATGCGTATGTCTTAGTTGATGACTTTTCTAGGTTTTCATAGATATTTGTTCTTAGAGAAAAATCTGAAACTTTTGATTTCTTCAAAACCTTTTGTGCCATGATCAAAAATAACTTTTGTGCTCCCATTTTTCGAATTAGGTCCGATCATGGTAGAGAGTTTGAAAATCAATTTTTTAAAGATTTTTGTGACAAAAAGGGGTATTATCCATGAGTTTTCTTCTCCTAAGACACCTCAACAAAATGGGGTAGTCGAAAGGAATAATAGAACTCTTCAGGAAATGGCCCGTGTAATGCTACAATCCAAGAGTCTTTCTAAAAGATTTTGGGCGGAAGTATTGAACACGGCTTGTCATATCTCCAACAGAGTTTTCTTTCGTCTTGGGACAAAGAAAACCTCTTACGAGATATTGAAGGGTACGAAGCCTACTGTCAAATATTTTCACGTGTTTGGATGTACTTGCTATCTGTTGAATGATCGTGAGTATTTGACGAAGTTTGATTCAAAAAGTGACAAATGCATATTCTTGGGATATTCTTCTAATAGTCGTGTTTATCGTGTTTACAATCTTAGATTGAAAACTATTCAGGAATCTGTTAATATTGTGTTTGATGATTCCGCTGACATTAGCAGAAATACTCCTCAAGTTGACATTGCAGCTGTAGTTCCGACGGTTGGTCCAGCAGAGGATCTGGAAGCTAACAATGCTGAGTCAACATTTGGCTCAACATTAGCTGCTGAACAGGATACTGAAGATGAAACCTTAAATGTTCAGAGAGATCCCCCTGCTAGGATTCAGAAGTTTCACCCCTCTTATCAGATCATTGGCAGACTGGATGAAGGATGGAAGACCAGAGATAAACCTCGAAGAGATTATAGATCAATGGTAAAAAATGTATGCATGACTTCCGTATACAACGAGGTAAGGTTTAATTGTTTTGTATCTGAAATTGAACCGAAAAACGTTCTTGAAGCCCTCAAGGACAGTTTTTGGATCAATGCTATGCAAGAAGAGCTTGTTCAATTTGATAAAAATCAGGATTGGACTTTGGTTCCACGACCAAGCGACGGTAACGTCATTGGTACAAAGTGGATCTTCAAAAACAAATATGATGAGTACGGAAATATTATTAGGAATAAAGCTCGGTTAGTTGCCCAAGGCTATACCCAAGTTGAGGGTATAGACTTTTATGAAACCTTTGCCCCCGTAGCAAGGTTAGAATCTATAAGACTCTTACTTGCTATTGCATGTTAGCTCAACATTACCCTCCACCAGATGGATGTTAAGGGTGCGTTCTTAAATGGCTTTATTGATAAAGAAATTTACGTTGAGCAACTGAAAGGTTTCGAAGATCCTTACCATACTGATCATGTGTATAATTTACAAAAAGCTCTTTATGGTTTAAAGCAAGCTCCTCGAGCTTGGTATGGTAGGCTAACTTCGTTTCTCTTAGATTTTGGATTTGTTAGAGGCGGAGCCGATAGAACTCTTTTCATAAAAAGAGTTGGCAATGAAGTGTTAATCTCTCAAATCTACGTGGATGATATAGTCTTCGGATCAACATCTCGATCTATGTCGGATGAGTTTATCCAAGCTATGAATTCCACATTTGAGATGAGTATGATCGGTGAACTAACATTTTTCCTAGGTCTACAGGTGAAACAAATCAAGGATGACATATTTATGTCTCATGAAAAATATGCAAAAAATACTGTGAAGAAGTTCGGCTTAGATAATGCCAATGTAATGAGAACTCCTATGGGGTCTACGTAGAAGGTAAGTAAAGATAATGTTGGGAAAAATGTTGATCCAACATTATATCGTTCTATGATAGGTAGCTTATTATATCTTTCTGCGAGTGGACCAGACATTATGTATAGTCTTTGTCTGTGTGCGAGATATCAGGCTGAACCAAAGGTTTCTCACCTTAAAGCTGTCAAAAGAATTTTAAATTACGCTAGTGGTACATGTAACCTTGGTTTATGGTTTTCAAAAGATACTAGCACTAATTTGGTTGGTTTAAGTGACGCCGATTGGGCATGTGATGAATATGATCGTAAGAGCACAATTGGAGGCTGCTTCTTCTTAGGTAATAATCTAATGTCTTAGTTTAGTAAGAAGAAAAATTGTGTTACTCTTTCTACGGCCGAATATGAGTATGTGGCAGCAGGTAGTTGTTGTATACAACTCATATGGCTTAAGAGTATGTTGAGTAATTATGGGTTAGAGAGCGAAACCGTGCTGATGTATTGTGATAATCTTAGTGCCATAAACATTTCGAAAAATCCGATACAACATTCTAGGACTAAGCATATAGACATTAGACATCATTTTCTGAGAGATATAGTTGAGTAAGAGTTAGTGAAAATAGAGCATACAGATACTAAGAATCAACTAGCTGATATTTTTACTAAAGCGTTAGACTTCGAAAGGTTCTCAAGCCTGAAGAAGTCTATATGTCTCTGTCAGAGTTAGTAAATGTTGGTCTAATATTTGGATCAACATTGGCATATGTCATATATGACTGTTACTGTTTTGATATTTGGTCTAACATTCTTTTTGTTAAATTCCTGAAATGATTTGACTCACCTAGACCATTTTCTGAAATGACCCACTCCCTAGAACTAGTGTGCTAATGATTCTTTTCAAGATACAGGTTAAGAATATTAAGATCCTTAGATACACGGCATCCGCGGTGACGATGTATTCTATGCGTGCAAGAATGTCTGAACCTTGATGAACTGGAAATCATTTTAGAGCAGTGCACAATATTCTCTATCAATAATAAAGGTGAGATAAGGGCAGATGCCTATCGAGCCACGTTGCCCCTGCGTGACGATGCTAACACTACTGAAGCCCAACCGCAGGATTCTACGACGAGCCCAACGCCTCCGTTGAGTTCATCATCTGACTCGCTTGTCGATGAAAACACGTTTTCAAGCGACGATTCAAAAAGCTTGGATGAAGATTTCGTCCCTACCGCAGTGGAGTCTTCAACCAGCTCAGAAGACAAAGAAGAAGAAGAAGGAGAAGAAGAAAAAGGAGAAGAAGAATAAGAAGAAGAAGAAGAAAAGGGAGATAATTTCCCTGATTCAGTTCCGTAGTAATATATTTTAACAAACTGAAGAAGAAGGTAGGAAAGAGGCCGTTGAGTTCTGACCCTCGACCCACGAAGAAGGCTAGAGTTGCAGATCCTACACCACAAGAGGATCCTGCTACTGTTGAGGTCGATGCTGAGACGACTCCAACTTCAACATTTCCGGCAGACGATGACCTGCCCGAAGGCTCAGACTGGGAGATCACTCAAACTCCCAGGAAATTTTACTCCAAGAAACACGAAAACCTCTGGTCCTCCTTTAGCTCGAGAACTCTTCGAGTTGAAAGGATCGTTGATGTCAACAGCTTCAGGAAGTACGGTGTGCTTCACTTCCTTTAATCCCGGCATTTGGGGAAGGCAGTTATGTGTATGGGGACCTATTCCGACATAGTGGTCCGTGAGGTATACGCTAATCTCTCTCCTTCCTTGAATGAGCCCAATTCTAGGAAGTTTGGTAAGATTTTCTTGCGCAATGTTCTTCATGATTGTTCTTCCCGGCTTATTAACGAACTCTTAGAAACCCCAGAAGTAGATCAGTTTAGTGAGAGTGACATAGATAAGGTCGTCACTTTCATTACCGGGGGTAGGATTACTAAGTGGGAGAAAAACTTTTCCGCCACTTACTTGACCTCACTCTACTCCGTGCTTTTTAAAATTGCTATATTTAATTGGTTGCCTACAGCAAACGATAGTAGAGTGACGGAATCAATGGCGCAACTCTTATATGCTTTGGGTCATAACCTCCCCATCAATTGGGGAGAGTATATTCTCAATCAAATAGCTTATCAAGCAGAAAGAGTTGGAAGATGCATTCTCTCTTTCCCCTCTGTCATCTGGTCGGTGCTGATACATGGAGGGTTCAAGCCGCTGAGAAGAGACGATGTGGAGCACAAGAAATCTCATTTTACCATCTCAGTCAACCATGTTACGGGGCACAACAAAGTGATCGATTTGCCCTGGATTGGAGCTCAAAATGTTGAACCTAATCTTGGTTCAACATCATCCTCAACATCCAACCTGGAGAAGGAGATCAAGTGTCTGGACGATACTATTGCCTTTCTAATCGATCAGAGAGAAGTTCTTCGAGGTTTGCTCTCTTCCCAAAAAGGGGGAGATGGAGCTGGTGCACAGAAAGGAGCTGACCATGGAGCTGACATGGATGCTGGAGCTGGAGGATCAAACTCAGGGGGAGCTGCTGGAGTTGATGAAGGGGCTGCTGGAGCTGATGAAGTGCTGTAGCTGGAGCTGGAGCTGATCAAGTGCAAGAGGATGCTGCTGCTGGTGCTGGTGAAAAGGAAGATGCTGCGGATGTGGAAGCTGAAGCTGAGAAGGATGCTGCTTCAGACGACTCTATAATGAGTCTTCAGTTTTAGCGTTTTTATTTGCTTGATTGATTTCCTGTTTTTGCAGGCAGACTTCTATGTTTTGTGTGTGATTTTTTGTTTTGCAGATGTGACCAAGAACCTCTTAATGGCTATGTATTAACGGTCTAATATTTTGATCCATTTATTGTTCTAAGTTACTTATTGCTTTCAAGGGGAATTATATGGATTTGAAGTTCTCTAGATTGGAGCTTCTTTGGATTTAGCTCTGCATTGGTTTTGGGAAGAAAGACAAAAAGGGGAAGATTGTTAATGTTGACATTGACAATGTGGACTCAACATTTGAGTCAACAGTTGCGATGTTGACATTGTCAATGTGGACTCAACATTCCAGTCAACATCGATTGACTCGAACTTGATCCAACCTTGATTTTGACCCAAAAACCGTTTTCCCTATTATTGCGGAGTTATTTAAATGAGTGCAGAGGTTACTTACGAGATGGACTTGTTCAAACAAGAGTGGAGTGGAGTGGAGTGGATACTAAAAATAGAATGCTTATTCAACCGCTTCAATATGCTTACTAAAAATAGGAGAAGTGGAGCTCGTGGCTGAATAAGTCGAAGCATTATCTCAGACGTGAAGTCATAGAGATCATGGAGAATGTGAGGAGGACTGGAGTCGAAGCTATGAAGAGTATAAATAGAAGACTCCGATGCCGACCACGAATAACGATAACGAGCAGAACGATACCGAACGACGAGCGACGAAAGAAAAGAAAACGAAAACGAGAGAGCTCTCACCATATACTCGTCCATCTGTTCTTTACATAGTGTTTTACCTTTTCATAAATCGTAGGTATTTGTGTTAAGATTAGAAGAGTCGTTAGATTCTTTACTAGGTTGTTTTTACTATCTTTCGATAGTTCTACTTTTTGTAATCCATTCTTTGAAGTGGAATTTTGCCCCGAAGGCGTGTAGCAAGTTATTTAACTTGCTGCATATTTTTAACTTTGTCTCCATCGTTTTTAACTGCTAAGTTTTGAAACTTTCCGATGTGCTAATTAGCTATTTCCATATCTTTACGGGACCGCTCCTTTTCAGATTGTTATAATTTTGGAGGATTAATGAGAGAGCTAGAGGAAGAAATGAGATAAAGCTTGGTGAAGCTTTCGGTTCTATCACAGAGAAGATGACAAGCTCGATGGAATGAAAAGCACACTGTTTTCCTCATTTTCATTTTTGTCAATTACATATAATAACTAAGCTAAGCAAGACCCGTTGGGCCCAATTTCAATTTGTGTCAACACTTAACATGGATCTTTAATTCAGCAATCATACACATGCTACGTCTTAAATTTATTATTAAAATAAAATATTCCTTCCTAAATTTCATTCGATCGAAACCCAATCAAAAAGCCAAACCTTACTCTGTCTAGCGACTGGGAAGGTTCGTTTTGGAAAAATTACCATCCCTCCATTTGCGATTCTGCAAGTGAAGAATCTTCGTCCTTCATCTCTCTGTTCTCATGCTCTCTCTGGCAAGTTTCATTATCGAGCCCTGTTTTTCTTAGCTTTTGTCTGGGTTTTGCAGTTTAGGGTTTTACAGCTTGTTGATTCTTTTAAACTCTTCCTGTATAATTTTTTTAAACGACAACTTGTTATATACATGGTTTTGAAACCGGTTTTCGAATTGGACAAAAAAAAATTAGTGGTTTAAGGTTTAGTGGTTTAACCGATATAAAATCGAAATAAAAAGGGTATAAAATCGATGTCTCTAAATATACTCAAATTGAATTTTATGAATAAGTAATGGGGCAGGGGATTAAAATAGTATTTGTAAATGGATGTCAAGAGTTAAATTTATGAAATGGAGGTTTAGTTAATCAAATTACAATGAATTGGGGAGATAAAAAAAATTAAATGTAAAATGAGGTGTCAAAAGTAAATTAAAAATAGAATTTAATATGCACTAGAAAACACATGAACCCACAACCTTGAAAAAATAAGTCTCAAGCACTAATCATTATGTCCAATAATATATTTATCTTTTTATATATATTTTTCGATTTTATTCTTTTTTGTCGATTTTTTCTTTTTTTTTTTAAAAAAATAAAGCTAACCGGACCCGAACTGAACCGAAATTCCGATCAGTTCGCGGTTTTCCGATCGGTTGGCGGTTTCTCAAAACCCTTGTTATAAATTATAAGGTTGGACAATACCGACTATAGTCCGTAGAATCTAAACCTAAACCATCTGATCAGTGATCACATCATTAATGCCGTAAGGACTAGGGAATGACCCTTCCGAAGAGGACACAATATTCGGAGACAAAGTTTCGGGGAAAAAAGCCGGAAGAAGATTATTGTTCCGCTATAATCACATCATGATAGTTCGGAATTGTCGAAATATATATCGTGATTCATATCCCTCTTTTATTCTTTAAAAAGTAATATCTACTTATTTTTTTTTCGGAGAAAAGTAATATCTACTTATTGCAATGCATATTGCATTACACGTGTCATATCCAATAAATAAATAACTACTTTACCATAGAAAGCAAAATAACCTTTTTAACATTCGGGAGTCGGTGCCTCGGCTCGGTGGTTTAATTTCATGTGCTGGATCGATGGTATAATTTCATGAGCTGGATCGAATGGTATAATACTACTACTACTATTATTAATATCAATAATAATAATAATATAATAACAATAATTATTATTATTATAATAATAATGATAATGATAATAATAATAACAATAATAATATACCGATATCTATTTGTGGTGCTTTCCCAAACAAAAAATATATTATTCTTGTCAAATTAGAATAAGGTAGTTCAATTTTTTTTTAATAATACCTACTTATTTGATATTTGATCTGTTACGATTTTTTCGGGTCATATGTGATATTATAAATAGCTACTCGCTCATGCCTCGTTTTATTTATTCCATAGCAACTAGTTTGTTCGACGTTAGCTAGGGCTTTGCATAGAACATCCGTTACCGACGATTGGGATCCTATCTTACATCATTCGTTCGAGGACAGACAAAAGCACCTAACAAGGACGTTCAGAGAAGAAACCAATGATACCGAACAAGGCAGGTGAAGAAGACGTGAAAGAGACGGAGCTCTTCTCGCACAACAAGGTCTATCAAGTTCTTTTATAACATTGCATGCTATTGAAATTCGTGCTTGATGTATGAATATTGTCCAAATTATTAGATTTTCGTAATAATTAACTTGCATCACCATACATCGACTTCATGCACTAAAGAAGTTCTCTTTTGATGATTTATAAGGAACGCAATTCTTGGTTATAAATAAGCAATGTTTATTGTCACGCCGCGTTTTGTATCTTATTTATTAATTTGATCCGCTTATTGTTTGATTGTTGTATAGTTATTAATGGCTGACTGGACGGAGCTTCCAGTTGACATCTTAGGGGTTGTGGTGCAATGTTCGAGCTTATGGAGGATTACCACAGATTTCGCGCAGTTTGCAAGTCTTGGAGGTTGCTAACACATACGGTCAAAAACCAAAGTTCTCCCTTAAATTTCCGAGTCTAATGCTAGTAGCAGAAACGAATCAAGAGGGAAAAGAAAGTCGTCTAAAATTCTAGAGTCAACTATCCTCACAGATATACGAAATTGATATGCCAGAAGTTGTAGACAAAAGATGCATTGGAGTATATCCGGGTCTTTTAAAAAAATGGCCTTTGACTGGGTCAATTTTAAAAAAATGGCATCGTTGAAGATTTTTTTTGGTCAATAGCCCTCACTTTGTTTAAACGTTAACCATATTAACTAATTCTGATACTTAACTCATTAAAATAAAATAAAAAAACGAAAAAATGGCCGCAATAACTGACTGAACAGAACATGGGTCCATCTCTATCTTTAACCATAACCTTACAATCGATATGAATGCATTATCTTCTCCATTTTAAAGAATAAAGGGTAACCACACACACCTCTCTCACAAACCTAAAGCGACGCGAGCTGTTCTCTTCGTTTAGTGCCGGAAAACAACTTCTCAAACCAAGAAAACAGCAAGCATTTCAGCATATTTACCAGTAAGCATTCGTTACATGAAAACTGCAATTTTAACGTCGAAAATGGTGAATTTCCTGTCCATTACCCCCTAAAATGTATGGGTTATTTATTAGATCACGTGTACTAGCCAGAGTAGCGATATTTCAGTGGTTATTACGAGAAATCGGACCTGAAAATACATATTCTGAGGTCTAGTTTTTGTGCATGGGACCCCTGCGTGCGGGTACCATGCGATATAGGTGCGGGTACCGTGAGATATTGGTGCGGGTACCATGCGCGCGGGTCCCCTGCGCTAGTGTGCGGGTCCCCTGCGTTTATGCGCGGGTACCCTGCGTTGTGTGCGGGTACCGTGATTCCATGTTCGGGATCCATGCGCTGAAGATCATATATAAGCACGATATATGACGAGAATCGTTTTCTAAACAATAACATTGCATAATATTGCAGGTGCTCAAAATGACAATTACCAACATTGTATTTCAATTCGATGGTCGGTGGTTAATCGGCGAGGACAATACCTCGACTTGGTCTCCTGCGTCAAATTGTAGCTGGCATTCAATTTTGGTGGATGAGGACGCATGCACGTTACAAGACGTAAAGGAGCAAATTGTATCTGTGTTAGCGTTTCGCAACGATAATGCGAGGCTAACACTAAGCTATATGCCAAATGTACCCTATAGTTATTCGATGCCCATATACATCGATAACGACTATGCTCTACGTGCGTACTTGGGTTTTGGTGGCCCTCAATCGAGACCCGTGATTCATGTCGAGGTGGTGGAAGGTGCGCTTGTGGTTCCGTCGGACGCATTTGCTGGTTCTTCTAGTAATAATACCGGGCTCATATCCGATTGCGATGAAAATGCGCAAATCGAACCGTTTGAGGGGTACGGTTGCAGCCCTTCTAACCAAAATAAAGATGAGGGTCTTGAAGATATCGCTGGACCGTCTGGGGGTAGGGATTACTCGGGTTGGCATTCGAATGAAAATGAAGATGAGCCAATTGAAAACACTGGCGAGTCGGAAGAGGAATTTGTAGCCCGTGATCACAATGACGATGAAGATGACGATGTAGATCGAAACCCGGTAGAAGAGGCTGCCGATGGTACTTTTGCATTTCCGGACGGTTCAAGCCTACACGTTGGGCAGCGGTTTCGTGATAAGGCGGAAGTTATCGAGGAAATATCTAAAATCGCGTTGGCTGCGTCGTTCGAGTGCAAATTAGTCAAGTCGAACAAGACTTTGTATGTAGTAAGATGTGCGATGGAGCAATGTTCGTGGCGCTTTCGAGCTGCAAAAGATAGAGATTCCTCTTTTTTCTCGGTACGGACATATTGCGGCACACACACATGCGGCGTGTCTCATCGACGTCGAAGTCATCGTCAAGGAACTTCATCGGTTGTGTCTAGGATGCTTCTTGACAATTTTAGCGGGCCTAAAGACATTCCCGCGCCAAAGGCTATCATGTCTATGATGCAAAATAGGGGGTGAATGTTTCTTATTACAACGCTTGGAAGGGGAAGAATATCGCTACGGAGGAGTTGGTCGGTAACGGGGACGATTGTTACGCGTTGATCCCGGCGTACTTGGAGGCCGTGAAGCAAATGAACGCCGGAAGTGTCACGGATTGGGAGATGGACGAGGAAAACAGATTTAAATATCTGTTTTTGGCATACGGTGCATGCATAGCGGGATTTGCTTTCATGCGTAAGGTAATTTCTATCGACGCCACCTTTTTAAAGGAAAAATATAAAGGGGTGATGCTTGTTGCTACGGCGCAAGACGGCGATTACCACCAATATCCTATCGCATGGGGTATTGCGAGCACCGAATCTACCGAATCTTGGTCATGGTTCTTAACGAGATTGAAACGGATCGTGGCCGATTCAAATGAACTCGTCATAATTTCTGACAGACATGGCGGGATAAAGACAGCCGTCCCGGCAGTTTTCCCAAATGCGTTTCAGGGTTCTGTGCGTGGCATATTCAACAAAATATAAAGACCCGTATGAAGGAGAAAGGTGCGTGTGCGTTATTCCTTAATATTGTATACGCCTACAAGACGAGCAATTGCGATCGATTGTTGGAAACGCTAAAGGAACGGTACGAAAACGTGCATACGTATCTTGAGGAGGGTACGAAGGCAAAATGGACGAGATCGTATTGCCCGAGAACGAGGTACAACATCATGACCACAAACGGCTCGGAATCGATAAATGCCGCTCTACGTGCGAATAGAGAGCTTCCACTCATAGGATTGTCGTACAACGTTTGACGACTAGTTGGTTTAGTAAGCATCGAAGAACTTGCGAAGCTTCGATGACAGCCAGTGTCACGTCATTTACGCCGAAGGTCGAGTCAATCCTACTGTCTCACTACATAAATTCTCAAAATCTACACGTCTCGGAAATTGGCATTCAACGGTATAATGTATACGGGCATGGACTCAACGAGGTGGTCGATATCGAGACGAAGTCATGTAGTTGTAAGATGTTTGATATCGATCGTATCCCATGTGCGCACGCCATTGCGGCTTGTGGACACGCTAATGTAGGGGTATATTCGCTAGTCCATGCGTATTACAGCTTGGAGACATGGAAATCAGCGTACGAGGGTACCATATGGCCTGTAACCGAACGAGTTGAAGGAATTGTCAATATGTTACCACCACTCGTTGACCCAAAATGCGGAAGAGCACAAAAAAATAGAATGCCATCCGTCGGAGAATTCGGTAGGAGGGGGTAAATCCTATGAGTTTGATTTGTACATGTGGTTATGTATAATTGATATGGATATTAGGTATGTTGTAATGTTTGGTATCGTATAATGTATGCGGGTACCCGCTCATTTAGAACTCATTTTAGTTGCCATCATGTGCGCACGGGTACCGGGCGCTTGTGTGCCGGTACCCTGCGCTTGTGTGCGGGTACCGTGAGCTTGTGCGCGGGTACCGTGCGCTAGTGTGCGGGTACCGTGCGCTTGTGTGCGGGTACAGTACAGTTATCAAATGCTTTCAACATTAAATATGTTACATCAATCAAGTCAGCGCAGTAGGTATGCCTTGTCTGTACGTTAAATCATATAATAATAATTTTATCAGGATCCAAGTAATCATTAATCAATTATTCTGATAATCATAAAATAATAATTTATTTTTTTATTATATTAAATATGTTATATATCAATCACGTCAGTGTTTTACGTCTTGTCTGTACGTTAAATCATAAAATAATTTTATCATGATCGAGATAATCATTAACCAATTATTATGATAATCATAAATTACCAAATTATGTTTTCAAAATAACGGCGACATGTGTGCGGGGAGGGGACACTGCCCTTGTGTGCGAGTACCCTACGCTAGTGTGCGGGTACCGTGCGCCAAGTGCGCGGGTACCCTGCGCTAGTGTGCGGGTACCGTGAGCTTGTGTGCGGGTACCGTGCGCGAGTGTGCGGGTACCGTGCCTATACAACTCGAAATCCAACTTATAAGATAATACAACTTCCCGAATATACAACTCGAAATTCCATTATGACATAAAATTTATCCAGATTTACAAAATTCCCAAATACAAAATTATTGAAATACATATAAATTATTGATACCAAGCACCCCAATCTTTCATACGAATCGAAATACATAAAAATTCACGAAATTGGGTCACTTGCCGCCCCGTAAGCTCCGCGACGTTATCGCCCCGGAATAACATAGAAAATGCGGCCCGCAACACGTGAATCCCACAATCGCCTCTGAAAACAACCAAATATTTAATAATGAGATATGAAGTACGAAAATCAACTTAATATCGAAATATGATACACTTACGAATTTTCTTGCTTCTTGAAGTTGGGGATCCGCTCGACCTTCCACTTCCTAAAGGCTGCTGCAATCAGACCGAGCTTTTTGAGCACGATCGGGACAGCTACTTGGAGACCGGCGAGGGCTGCGTGCATGTTGCGCATGTCGACATCGCAAGACGGATCCGAGTCGAATACTCGTATCGTCTTGTTCTTCCAGTCGAAGACTGCAAGAACCCAATGAGCGATGGTCTGCACCGGCACCACGATGTAGTCCGATGTTTGCCATGACACGCACGGCCAGTCCTGATCCCGTCCCTCTGCGTAGTGGACCAAAAAGGCCAGCATGCCCTTGACAAATTTGCCATCCTCTATGTAGTCCCGATCGATGCTCTCCTTCATCGAAACACTCATGAAGGAGATGGCACGAGAGCAGAAGGTATGAACCCTCTGCATCTCGAGGAACCCTCTGATGCTTTCGTCAATGTGCTATAAAATAAAAGGCAACAAGTTAATTAATAAAACGTATTAATGCATTTAGAAGTATTGAAGTTATCAATTGTTCTTACCGCGTCGTCGAGCCAAAACGAAGGCGTGTACAGCTGCTGAAACCACGTCTTGGTTCGGTACGATAGAGACAAGCAAAGGAGCCGCTCGGTATCTTCCATCGTATCGATCATCTGTTTTTGCCGTGGCCATAACTTCAGCTTTCTCTTCATGTGCCGTTCCAGCATTGGGTTTATGCTGTTCCGGACACGGTTCTCGTACGGGTCGGTGAATGGGGTCACCTGATACTTGGAGGGCCTGGTTTTCCGAGGCGGCGTCGAATCCACCGCGGCCTCGGGTTCCTCCGCGGCGTCGAATCCACCGCGGCCTCGGGTTCCTCCTCGGGCGCGGGTTCCTTCGCGGCCTCGGGTTCCTCCGCGGCAGCGGCTTCCTCCGCGGCCTCGGGTTCAAGCGGGAACTCGGCCTCTCGGGCTGCCTCGGGTTCCGAGGGACAGAACGCCTGGTTGGATCCACCGGCCTCATAATCTAACAAGATAAAACTCCAACGTCAGAAACTATCAAAATTGCAGCAAATTATTTATAGGGGCGTACCGTTTGACGCGTGCGTCGGAAAGTCTCGGTTGGGCCTGTACCACCCCTGTTGCAAGTTCTGCTGCAATTCAGTCATCGACTACTGCAATCCAAATATACTCGCGCCCCACTCTTGAGCCGTGGACCATCGTTCATCATACGAGTTCCGTAACTGCGAGATGCTCGTAGAAACGTCGTCGAATCGATGATTCACCGTCTCGAAATTTTGGTCCACGCGTCTTGTGAACTCATTGAATTGCTCGAAGGTGGGGCCCGAGTAATGCTGTGGAGGAGGGGACGGGTACCGTGGGTGTGAAGGGGCCGAGTAATGCTGTGGAGGAGGGCTCGGGTACCGTGGAGGTGAGGGGGGACGAAATTGGTCCGCCTCTTCCTCGTAGAATGACCGCTGCGATAGTTGCGGCATGATTGGCGAAGGCTGCGTTGGTGCGACGTCCACCGCGGCCGGCAGATGCCTTACGCACTTAAGCTCGACACCATCATCGAGGAGACTCGTTAAACGGTCGAGGACTTCATGCCGCTCCTCCACTTCGAACCGACTATATCGGAAATACGGCTCGTTCATCTCTGATACAGTCGGGCTCAACATCCCCGAGACGGGTGACCCCTTTACGGCTTGGAGGATCGTCTCCATCTTCGGAGCTCCCTTCGTTGACCAATCTTTGGTGACGTGCCGGCATATCCGCGGGTTCACCACGTCCGCCTCGTTGATACGATCTGCGAACGCGTACCGAATGCCTGGTATGCACTCGTACGCCAAAACCTACAATGCAAAGAAACCAAATTAGCAAATATATAATGACAATTAAATATATATTTATAAGGATTTTATATAATTAACAACCTGAAGCGGATGAACGAAGCCACTAATCAGTAGCCCGCAGTGTTCGCTGCCCTCGTTGCGGGCTCGTTCCCGCACAAAATCCCTCTTCTCCCTGAGGTTTATCTTCAGCGAGCGTATCACCTCTTTGAACGCTACGCTGCCCCAAGGATAGTTGGCGAATGCGACTTCGTATTCGACCAACGAAAGCAGCCACGATCGAAGAACCGTGTCCTTCTTCGACGGTCGAGGCAGCACCACAGCTGCGGCAAAGAGAATGTCCGCCAACTTCAACTTATCGAAGTTGACGTTTCCGTCATCGTTGGCTTCCAACTCTTGCAGCCGATCCTCGACGTACGACAAACGGATGGTGGATCTTCCAGGGAAGTTTCTCTGAGCAAAATCACCATTGGGGTCTACTTCCGGGATATCGTCGGAGAACCTTAACCCGGTAATCAAGCAATACTCCGCTTTAGAAAAACGGAGAGGTCAGTTGTTTATGACCATCCACAACTCCTCGCGCTCGTGAAGAGTAGTCTGCCTCCTCGTCAAAAACGTAATGAGCTGAGCGGATAAATTGAAATCGGCCGCAGCCTCGACGAGTCTACCAAACGGACTCCCCGCCCTGTAACTCTCCGACTCATTTTCATTTAGATTGTTCCTGATCTTCGCGCTTGCCTCCGTGTACATCCCGGTCCTTGTCAATCGGAATTCGAAGTCGTCGTCTCGGGATGACAATTGCTTCTTCAGCACAACCTGAGAATCATAAGAGTAAATAACCAATTAGTACTCGCATGGTACCCGCACCGGAAAGCATGGTACCCGCGCATGCGCACATGGTACCCGCACAGGAAAGCATGGTACCATACGCACAAGAGCATGGTACCTGCACAGGAAAGCATGGTACCCGCGCTTGTAAAGCATGGTACCCGCACAGGAAAGCATGGTACCCGCGCATGCGCGCATGGTACCCGCACACAAGAGCATGGTACCCGTGCATGCGTGCAGGATACCCGCATGCACGGTACCCACGCTCACTATCGCATGGTACCCGCACGCAATCGCATGGTACCCGCACACAATCGCAAGGGGCCGCCCGTATGGGTACCGTGCGACTGTGCTCGGGTCCCAAGCCTGCAATCACGGGTCCCCTGATTTGCGCGACTGTTTGGGTCCCAATTGGTTCGACGCACGGTTCCCTTGCGAACAAGTGTCCAAATTGCACAATTGGGAAACTATGCGCCGGACCCAACCAATTCGACGCACGAGACCTGCTCATGAGGAAGACGAAATCACAATGAAATTACCGGCACTCTTTCGGGACGCGCGTTCATTGCCATTGTAGTCGGTTTGGAGAATTTTTTGCTTCGGGTAAAGGTTGTTTTTTAGATCTGGAAATTTACTGCTTCGTTTCCGTTATGTGTCTTTCTTCAGTTTTAACTGTCAATTATTGTACTCGGTTATGACGAAGAAGAAGACCCGTGACGCTACAGTGGGTGGAATCGATTAAACCTAATTAATTTTACTTTGGGTAGTTGAATGGGTTAAATAAGGGTAAAGACGTCTTTTTCCCTGAGTTAGTAAGGGTAGAATAGACTTCAAACATTATGGAGGCCATTTTTTTAAAATTGACCCAGTCAAAGGCCATTTACTTAAATAGTCCAGTATATCCAGTATGGATACTAACGGTCGATCTACATGATTTTCTAATTGATATCTTCAACCCTTTCACGAGAAGAAAATTTAACATTTCCTCGATGGTGCACTTCAGTAAGCAATACGGATACGACGAAGAGTTCACACACGCCGACGTTGTCGATACGTTTGTAAGAAGGTCGTCGCATCATCAAGTCCCGAACAAGACGATTGCATTGTATTAGCTATTTACGGAGAAATACAAATATTGTCCTTTGCGAGAGTCGGGGATAAAGCTTGGACCGACATCAATGTGTCTACGAATAAAGTTTTTGATGATGTCGTTTATTACAATGGAACGTTTTATGCCATTGATTGTCATGGAGTCTTATTTGTTTGCGACCCTTCTTCATAATGATGGGCCCAGAGCAACAATAGCAGCTCCACGTTTGTCGTACACACCAGGCAAGTATGATTATGATTGGAACCAAAAGTATCTCGTGGAATCGTGCAGTGGCCTTTACTTACTTTCTCGTGTACGTGAAGGGACCCTCTTTGATGATGCGGATCGTCGTCTTTAGAGTGCTTTACTAAAGAATTTAACGTATTTAGGCTTGTAATGGACTATAATTTCATTCATCGTTGTCGATGGGAAAAAGTGAGCGATTTGGGTGATATGGCTTTTTTCATTGGACACAATGTGTCCACTTCGATATCATCGTCTGGTTGTGTTAGAGCGAATTACATATATTTTTGCGATGATTGGCGCGACATGTTAGGAGGCGACCACGACATCAGGATTTTTAACGTGAAAAAGAGTGAGATTGAATGGCATTATGTTTCACGGCAGTCCCTGTTCAAATTTCGCGTCAATCCTCCGTTCTGGTACTTTAGCTAGTTTAGGCATTTCATTTTGTTTACACTTTTTGTTTTCTTGTTCTTATGATGTTTATGCCCCATAGTGAATTACATTTGATATACATTTTTCTTAATATTTCATGTTTTTGGCACCGTTTTCACAACTCCTAAGGCTGTGGATAAAGTTATAACAAGATAAAGCAAAACCACGATTGACGTCTGCAATATAATAATGAATAACCTAACAATAGTATAGTTTTACTTGTTCAGTTAACAAAAGAACAAAAAATACACCATCTCACTTTTACACATGTATTATTACCAAATTAACCTTGATTACTTTACCTTTCATTTTTCATATTCGACATCTTTGAAGAAGCAAAATTCTGGCTACCCAAATTCGCACACCTTCAAGATGAAATCGGCTCCCGAACATCGATTTGTCTCCCTGGTTAGTTCGAGATAATTAATCGAGGTAATTTCGATGGCACGTACAGATTGAAATACCGGTTGAATGATATCGTACGGAATTCTTATGAATTTGTCGGTTGTCTTATGTTAGTTATGTAACGGCCTTGATCAATATCCGAAGTGATAATGATCGCTTGATATATGATATAATAGTATGATGTTTTGATATTTTATTGTGTAAGATATTAGAAGAATAAGGTGACGAAGAACATATAAATATAGATTAGCCAGGGAGAAGAAGACTACGAGAAAAAGACTACAAAGGAGATGAGAATTAGGTTTAATCTTTTCTTACCTTTATAATCTCTCGTACACTGTTTATAACAAGAAATATAAATTGGGCTTTCTAGTTTATCGACCCAATAGCATATAGAAGTAATTAAATTTTGGCTCAAATAAGCCCCCCAACTTCAGTCCATGCCATCATGAACGAGCCCGGCCTAGACTTTCACTGGCCCGATCCTCCTTGTCTTCGACCGAGTTAACTTCACTTGGGGTCATGACAATTATTTGTTAAATTTTTTGTTTGTTTGCCTATCAAGGTCATTAGACGTTAACGTTGATAGCAGGGTTGGCTACGGTAGAGGGCAACGGAAAAACAAAAGGGATTTTTGGGTCTTACGATGTTCGATTAATGTTCCGAGAGTATTGATGTTTTGAAATATTGACCATGCCACAAATTCCAATTTATGTTCGATTATTTATTGTAGGATGTATGCTGCGAATGGTCTTTTGAACATTTAATCCGAGATTATTGTAGGATCTTTCTACACAATAAGTAGATTATTGTCTTCTAAAAAAGGATTTCGCAAGGTCAAATAATGGAATTACGAGAAATGTTATTGTCGTTACCTTATGTGGATAGGATCCTGCCGTAGTGGATATGGTTCCACTTCCTCTCGCTGGTCAAGTATCCGTACGAGGTGCTACTGCGCAACGAGTTCGAGGACCCGACAAAGTGCTTCATTCGCGGGGTACAAATATTCGACGGGGCAGTGCCCGGGAGCTGAAGCTGAGCCTGGGGAGCTTGAGCCGGACCTTCGGGAGCAAGTGATGGTGGCGTGAGGTTCTTCTTTAGGATCTTGTTCTACTCGTCGCGAGTAATTGAAGAGGAGATAGAATGAATCATACACTTGTTGTTTATGTTGGAATTTGGGCTAAAGGCCCAAAATAGGATTTTACACCAAATAAATAAAAGCTTAACCGATTTTAATTAAATCGAGAAGTCGTCGTTCGTCGAAACCCGAAATTGACAAAAGATTTAAATTATACGTTTCAAGGGGAATTTATCGAATATTAATTGGCTCAAAACCGATGTCGGGTGAATGAGAAATTAATTTTCGAACTTGGCCCAATACAGAGATGAAATATATATATTTAATATATTAGGGACATGTTGTTGTCCCACATTGGAAACTTCATCACTTTTTCACTTGTTTATAAGAGTCTCCCTACATGGGCTACTCAAATAAGCTTGCCCAAGTGGTTAGAGGGTTATGGGCTTGTGGGCTTGTGGTGGGGTTTTTGGACCCGATTATAGCCCAAGTGCGAGGCGGTGCCCCGCACCGTCGAGCCCGCGCCCGGGCCCGACACCGACACCGCCCGAGCCGTGCCAAGGGCGCAATGGGCGTTTTGAGGTGCACTTTGCACGGCGCATCGGAGGTGGCGGCGGTGATGTCACCGGTGACGTGGCAAGTGGTGCTGACGTGTCAGAGGACACGTGTACAAGTGAAGCTGATGTGGCGCTGACACAAGTAACGCGTGGACGACGATTGGATAGATGACGTGTGCGGACCCGCGGGTCGCGATGGTTCGTGAAGCGGGTCGAACGGAGCGGTTCGGACCGAACCGTTGGGTCAAGAAGTAACTGTTGACGATTGAGCCCAGAAGTTGCGTCTATTAGCAGAATGGCCCCTAGTCAAAGTTTCAGAAACTGTCAGAAAGACTCAATAGTTGCAACGCTTCACGAAATGACCCCAGAAAGTTTCGCCAGCTATAAATTGGCCCCTGCAGAATTGGAAAAATCATTCAATCGACCCCCAACATTCTAGAAATAGTTCATACACAGTCCAACGAAAAATCAAAGCAAGAAAGGCTCGAGTCTTCGAGTAGATTCGCCGATAATTTTGTATCGTTGTGCAACGTGCAAAATTCTGAAGTCGTTGTATCTTCGGGACGAATTGCGATAACCCGAGGCACTGAAATACGGGGCAATAACGTCTTACGGACAGCGTACGTAGTACGTGCCTCGACTTCGACTCTAACGAAAATTCTGTTCGAGTTTCTGCAGCCACCGACCAGACGATATACACCGGAACCAACAATCGTAAGACGTTATTCTGTCTGATCGATGACAACCATTCCAATTGCACTACCGCTACCCGTAACCGGCCATAGCTATGCCGAAAGATCGGCGAAATTTAACGGGACCGAATTCAAGCGCTGGCAGTAGAAAATGCTGTTCTACCTTACGACCCTGAACATGGTCCACTTCCTGAAGGATCTCCCACCGACGGTGACGGAACCCGCACCTAACGAGGCAGATGATGAGGCTCCCGAAGCGAACGAGCAATACGACCATGAGAAGGCTGTGTTAGACGCATGGAAGCATAACGACTTCATGTGTCGTAACTATATCCTGAACGCTCTCGACGACTCCCTATACAACGTCTATGTAGTGGCTACGACTGCGAAAGAGTTGTGGGACTCGTTGGACAAGAAGTAGAAGACCGATGATGCCGGACTGAAGAAATTCATAGTCGTCCGGTTATTGGACTATAAGATGACGGACTCCAAACCGGTTTTGGATCAAGTCCGAGATCTGCAGTTGATCATCCACGATATACACGCGGAGAACATGCAGATCAGTGAAACCTTCCAGGTAGCTGCCATTATCGAGAAACAACCGCCTCTGTGGAAGGATTTCAAGAACTACCTCAAACACAAATGCAAGGAAATGGGGCTTGAGGACTTGATCGTGAGGCTTCGGATCGAGGAAGATAACCGAAAAATTGAGGCCAAGAACAAGAGGGCAACATAGAGGCACGGGCAAACTTGGCCGAGTCCGGCACCGGCAAGAAACGCAAGCGGGCAAATACGTCGCAGAACCAGCAGAAACCGAACTCTAACAATATAAGATGGAACTGCTACAACTGTGACAAACCCGGGCACATGGCTAAAGACTGGCGACAGAAAAAGAGGGTCAAAAAGAACCAGGCTCACTTGGCCGAGGCAAAGCTGGCATCAGATCTGTCGGATCTAGACCTTGCTGCAGTCGTGTACGAAGCCAATGTCGTAGAAAACCCCAGGTCGTGGTACATCGACACTGGAACAACGCGCCATATCTGTTCCGACAAAGAGACGTTCTCCGAGTACATCCCGATTTCCGGAAGAACGCTATATATGGGGAACGCAACGACCTCACCAATTGTCGGATTGGGAAGGGTGGTCCTCAAGATGACCTCGGGCAAAGAGCTGACGCTGGTGGATGTGCTGCATGTCCCGGACATCCGTAAGAATCTAGTCTCCGGCTCCCTGCTGAGCAAAGCCGGATTTAGACAAGTGTTTGAGGCCGACAAATATGTATTGACCAAGAATGGTCATTTCGTAGGCAAGGGCTACTTTGAAAAAGGGCTCTTTAAATTAAGTGTAATGCCGGTAAAACGCGAGATTCAGCTCGCTAGTAATAAAGCAAGTTCTTCGTACTTGGTTGAGTGTTCTAGTTTGTGGCATGATAGATTGGGACATGTTGGTTTAAACAAACTTAAAAAGTTAATAAGTTTAAACATGCTTCCGCAAATGGAAATAAACTCACAAAAATGTGAGGTATGCGTTGAGGCAAAGATGGTCAAAGCACCATTCTCCTCCGTGGAGAGAAGTAGTTCAACTCTAGAACTGATCCATACCGATATATGTGATCTGAAGTTCGTGCAGACTAGAGGTGGGAAAAAGTATTTTATTACTTTTATTGACGACTGCACAAGATTCTATTACGTATATCTTCTAAGTGGCAAAGACGAAGATCTTGAAGCCTTTAAGAGATATAAGAGTGAAGTTGAGAATCAACTCGACTCAAAAATAAAAATAATTCGAAGTGACAGAGGAGGAGAATACGTGGCGCCATTCGAAGAATTCTGCCAAGTGCATGACATTATTCATCAGACTACTGCGCCGTATTCACCTCAATCAAACGGCGTTGCAGAACGCAAAAATCTCTAAAGGAGATGATGAATGCAATGTTGATCAGTTCGGGGTTACCCCAGAACTTGTGGGGGGAAGCAATTCTCACAGCAAACCGCATTCTAAATATGTTACCACACAAAAAGAGGGACCAAACTCCATATGAGTTATGGAAAGGTAGGAAGCCGACCTACGATTACCTTAAAGTGTGGGGGTGCCTAGCAAAGGTCGAAGTACCTAAACCGAAACAGGTTAAGATAGGACCCAAGACTGTTGATTGCATTTTCATCGGATATGCTAATAACAGTAGTGCATACAGATTTCTGGTACACAAATCAGATATCCCTGACATGAACGCAGGGATGATAATCGAGTCGAGGAACGCCGCATTCTTCGAAAATAGCTTTCCAAATAAGGAAAGAAAGGATATAAGTTCTATGAAAAGAACTCACAATGCCATTGAAAGTTCGCCGCAAGAAGTTGAGGAACTGAGACAGAGTAAAAGAAAGAAAGTGGCCAAATCATTTGGACCCGAATTTCTAACGTATATGATGGACGACGAACCCCGGACATTGCAAGAAGCCTTGTCCAGTCCAGAAGCACCGTTCTGGAAAGAAGCTATTAATCGCGAAATTGAGTCCATCATGCAGAATCATACCTGGGAACTGGTAGATCTCCCGAAGGGGTGCAGACCTCTCGGATGTAAGTGGATCGTGAAAAGGAAAATTAAGATCGGGGTCGATCGATAAATATAAAGCTCGATTAGTCGCTAAGGGGTTCAATCAAAAGGAAGGATTTGACTTCTTTGATACCTATTAGCCCGTAACAAGGATAACGTCCATTCGAGTTCTCGTTGCTATTGCAGCATTATATAATCTCGAGATACATCAAATGGACGTGAAGACAGCATTCCTGAACGGGAAATTAGAAGAAGAAATATATATGAAGCAACTCGAAGGGTTTGTAGCACCCGGGCAAGAGAACAAAGTATGCCGTCTCGTGAAATCACTTTACGGGCTTAAACAAGCGCCGAAACAGTGGCACGAGAAATTCGATATGACAATGCTATCGAATGGTTCAAAATAAACGAGTGTGATAAATGTGTTTACATTCAAGGCACACCCGAGGAGTTTGTGATTGTATGTCTTTATGTAGACGACATGTTGATCATGAGAAACAGTCACAAAATAATCGTGAATACGAAGAATATGGTGAAAAATTATTTCAGCATGAAGGATATGGGTTTGGCTGATGCTATATTAAGGATAAATATCTCTAAGACACCCGAAGGAATTGTTCTGACACAATCTCACTACGTTGAGAACGTGTTAAAGAAATTTGAAGCTTTCGATGATCCTCCGGCTAAGACACCTGTAGACACTAATCTACATTTGGTGAAAAATAAAGGAGAGCCTATATCGCAACTCGAATATGCTCGGGTGATTGGCAGTCTGATGTATCTGTCTAACTGCACTCGACCTGACATAGCATATTCAGTGAATAAACTTAGCAGGTTCTCTATTCGGATATCCCGCAGTTCTGGAAGGATACTGCGACGCAAATTGGATATCTGACAGTAAAGACTCCAAATCCACGAGTGGTTACGTATTTACCATCGGTGGAGGAGCAGTTTCTTGGAAATCCTCAAAGCAAACGTGCATAGCTCGATCAACGATGGAATCAGAGTTCATTGTACTAGATAAAGCCGACGAAGAAGCTGAATGGCTTCAGAATTTTCTGGAGGATATTCCTTGTTGGAACAAACCCGTGGCAGTGACAATGATACACTACGATAGCATGGCAGCTATGGCAGGGCACGGAGTTGTATGTATAACGGTAAGTCTCGGCACATACGTCGGAGACATAACACCGTAAGACAACTAATCTCTAATGGAATAATCTCAATTGACTATGTAAAGTCTAAGGAGAACATAGCAGATCCTTTGACGAAAGGCATCACTAGAGAACAGTTAAACACTGCAGTAAGGGGAATGAGACTACAAATCCACACACCAAGAAAAGGCACAGTGGAAACTCAACCATGATAAGTGGAGATCCCACGAACTTGGTTCAATGAGACAACTAAGTTGTGGCTATTTCAGTTGTATACTTGGAAATCCTAAAAAGTCCATTCTCGAGAGCTGCCCAAGTAATATCTCGATGACGTGTGGTAAGGGTAAGCGTTTACGCTTTTAATGATGACTCTACCAAATTGGTGGAGTATTTCGAGCTACTCCAGGATTAAGTCCTAATAGTCGGTCACCTATATAAGTGTGAAGTGGGACCGCTTCAAAATGAAACACTTATGAATGGAGATATGGTCCAAGGCCGAAACGGACACAACGTGAGAATCGAAAGAGATCAGATTCATCTTTGTGTGTATGCTGTTGTCTTGGTTTACACAAAAAGCCGCCAGTTCAAGACATCACGTTCACTGAGCAGCGAGTAAATCCGATAGCATTTCACTAGGGAAGGTTCAAAGCCACAAGCTACCTATCTCGATGCACTGATGGATCGTTGGGACTTTCTTGCTAGAGTCAGCATGCATTGCATTTGCATTAATTTCCATTCATGTGGGGGATTGTTGGAATTTGGGCTAAAGGCCCAAAATAGGGTTTTAGACCCAATATATAAAAGCTTAACCGATTTTAATTAAATCGAGAAGTCGTCGGTCGTCGAAACCCGAAATTGATGAAAGATTCAAATTCTACGTTTCAAGGGGAATTTATCGAATATTAATTGGCTCAAACCCGATGTCGGGTGAATGAGAAATTAATTTTCGAACTTGGCCCAATAAAGAGATGAAATATATATATTTAATATATAAGGGACATGTTGTTGTCCCACATTGGAAACTTCATCATTTTTTCACTTGTTTATAAGAGTCTCCCTACATGGGCTACTCAAATAAGCTTGTGGTTGGAGGGCTATGGGCTTGTGGGCTTGTGGGGGGGGGGGGGGGTTGGACCCGATTATAGCCCAAGTGCGAGGCGGTGCCCCACTCGCGCCGAGCCCGCGCCCGGACCCGGGGCCGGGGCCGACCCGAGCCGTGCCAAGGGCGCAATGGGTGTTTTGAGGCGCACATGTGGCAAGTGGTGCTGACGTGTCAGAGGACACATGTACAAGTGAAGCTGACGTGGCGCTGACACAAGCACCGCATGGACGACGATTGGATAGATGACGTGTGCGGACCCGCGGGTCGCGATGGTTCGTGAAGCGGGTCGAACGGAGCGGTTCGGACCGAACCGTTGGGTCAAGAAGTAACTATTGACGATTGAGCGCAGAAGTTACGTCTATTCACAGAATGGCCCCCAGTCAAAGTTTCAGAAACTGTCAGAAAGACCCAATAGTTGCAACGCTTCGCGAAATGACCCCAGAAAGTTTCGCCAGCTATAAATTGGCCCTTGCAAAATTGGAAAAATCATTCCATCGACCCCCAGCATTCTAGAAATAGTTCAGACACAGTCCAAAGAAAAATCAAAGCAAGAAAGGCTCGAGTCTTCGAGTAGATTCGCCGATAATTTTGTATTGTTGTGCAACGTGCAAAATTCTGAAGTCGTTGTATCTTCGGGATGATTGCGATAACCCGAGGCACTGAAATACAGGGCAATAACGTCTTACGGACAGCGTACGTAGTACGTACCTCGACTTCGACTCTAACAAAAATTCTGTTCGAGTTTCTGGAGCCACCGATCAGACGATAATCACCGGAACCAACAGTTTCCTTACTTATTATCACGCACCAGTCGTGTGGGCATTTTTTGTAATGCGATGTTTAGTGGGCCTGATTATATGGTTTATTACTGGAAGGAAGAGAATTGAAGTTTCATGCAATAAACAAAGTTGTCTGTACACATGTAAATGATTATTAGTGGGATAGCGTAGAGTATGACATTGTATAAGTTGCTATCGTTTAACTGGCAAGTTTAGCTCGCCAATAATAAGGTTCATATGCGAATGAACGTGGCAATTGCTAGAAATATTCTTCTTTTTCTTAGCTTAATGTTTTTGTAGACTTGTTGAACTAATAATTACCGTAATGATGTAATGAGCAAACATTGCAGGAAGGATCACAAATTCACAATGGGAACTTAGGAAAAGAAAATACTTCATAATCTACTTGTCACAACTATCCCATAAAAATTTATGCCCAACCAAGCTTGATAATACAGAGAATACAGAGCCGAAACCTATAAATTTCGAAAATGTCACACAAAGCTAATTTAATCATTCATTCTAAACTATCGCCAATGTAAGTATGATGATGGCTCGCTCAAGCTTCAAGCTTGATGCAAAATGCACAAATGTGAAGCATAACCTCAAGAAGGCGGGATAAACAGTAGGCCAACAAAGAAAAAGCATAGAAACCAAGGAAAATAGCATATTATGCCAACAATATAAACTCAAGAGCGTCAAGTGATTCATCCCAAACATCTGCACTTCCGTTGGAGGCATCCTCGGCATATTTCTCCATTGAAAAGTCGAATGTATTATGTGAGCAAAGCGGTCCCATTCTGTCAAATGTGGGTTCTCACGCCCCCGTCGACGTTAGGGGAAGAAATATAACTAAGCTAAAAAATACTCTGAAGATGGTTGTAATCATGAGAAGACAAGCTGTATTCGGTGGTCAGTGATTAATCCACAAAACACACCTCACGTTAAGTTAACAAAACTGTTAGGATCGGGACCAATGTTTTAAAATAAGACTTCGAAAATATATTTTGTTTTAAACACTTGAAACATACTTGAGATGCAATAACTCTGGTTTTTTAAAATAACTTAGCACCGATAGATTAAGTGAGTTTGGGTTTTAAACCAAGCGAAAAATACTCGACATAATCCTCTTAAAATCGGTTTTATGAGCTTATGAAAATACTCTTCTATGCAAGTTAAAGACCGGTTTTGGTTGAAGCATTTTATTGAACATATAAAATGCTTCAACTATGCATGCTAGAACATAAATGAATGCAATGCGGTGAACACGTAATTTGTTTATGGAAGTTCGAAGCTCAATCTCCTACGTTTCCCCTTCTTCCCCGCAAGGAAGGTTCCACTAGAAGACTCGACTTACATACAACGATGTACAACCTCCTTAGCTTAACAATATAGCCTCTTGCTATACTCTGCTAACTAAACTCCCAGCAACCACGATTGCCCCGCAAGGTCAATCGTAACGGTTGTAGGCCGCAACCTCACAACATACATTCATTATTAACGTCTCTATGCTAAGACAACCCGTAGGGCGGCACCCTCACGGCGAACACACGACTTAACGCCTTAGTGCAAAGACGACACCATTTTTTTGCGTCTTGGTGCGAAGACACACAAAGAGGAAGAACTCCACTCTTGATTTTCTTCTTTGCTCTTGTTCTTCTCTCTTGGATCTCTCTTTGGATGTGTTATTGTTTGCTCTTAGATCCTTGAGTTTCTTGTGATGTTCTCTTGTGTATTTATAGGCTTCAAACCATGATAAGGCCGTTAGACTCATTAAAAGAGCCGTTGGAAGCTTTTGTTGACTTGGTCAATGTTGTCAGCATTACTGGCTTGTTCATGCTGTTATGCTGTGAAGGCTTATACATCAGCTGTGTTGGTTGACTGATATCGAACCAATCCAGTACCAGTACAAAACTAGTCCAGTACCAGTACCGAATAAATCCAGTACCGGTGTCGACCAGTCAGTACCGAAACCAGTCCAGTACCAATACCGAACAATTCCAGTACCGGTGCCAACCAGTCAGTACCGAAACCAGTCCAGTACCAGCACCGAACCAGTCCAGTACCGCCGATTAGTCAGTACCGAATCAGTCATGGCTAGTCAGTACCGAACCAGTCCTGACTAGTCAGTACCGAACCAGTCTAGACTAGTCAATATCGAATCAGTCAGTACCGAACCAGTTTAGACTAGTCAGTACCAAACCAGTCAGTACCGAACCAGTCCAGACTAGTCAGTACCGAATCAACTTTTCACACTGAGCTCATATTTGATATTCGTTTTTCGAACTGAACTGAGCTCTTCTGTACACTTGAATAAATATGTTAGTAACACAATAATAAGTTTTGTGTTCATTAAACCAGATTGCTAGATATTTAAATCCAATAAAAACAGAGTAAGAAACCAAAAACAAAAAAATAAATTCAATAACCTTCAATGCGGAAGTTTACCTCAAAATGAATAATGTCAACTATCTGGCATAGAATAAGTTCATATTAGACAAAAATCATATTAGACATATTGAAATATTGTAAAAGTTTGTGTAAAAGAGAATATTACGACAATATTCTTTTGAGTTTGAGAATGAGTATAGTAATTGGATGAAATTACTGCATTTTGAGTTTGAGAATACGTTTGAGTTTGAGAATGCGTTTTCCGGTTTGAGATGGTCTAAACCGAATCGATGATCAACAGATCATGCGAACTAAAATAGTTTGGTTTGATTAACCATAATGAAGCCTTTTCGTGGCTTAACTTACATGGTTTTCCTTATATTATCTAGACAAAATTTTAACGTCGCGGCCCATCAGCGCTGATCAAATAATGAGCCTATAGTTTTGCATCACATCTAATTAATGCGACGACGTATCTATTAGCAAAGACGTCGTGTCTAATAGTAACGACATTGTGCTATTAGCGCGAAAAAACTCATTTTCCTAAATAATAATATAAAAAAAAATCAAATCTACTTTAATAATTGATGAAAGAAATACACTAGTGTGGTTAAAAAAAGCCGTAAATCTTATGGACTTGTGGAGCATAATTTGATTCGTAAACCGTGCAACACACTTTTACATGATATAATTTCAAATCACGTCACAAATTCCATGAAAAAAAATAACATGGTAAAAAACGAATACAAGTTCAGAAAGTCATAACACAAAATAAAAAATCAGCTTAAGCATATACCAATGAAACGGAAAAATATTGCAATAACGCCAGAACACAGCAAAGAAACCTCCTAGTCGAAGCATGCCTTCCTCCATCGGCACTTTAATCCCAAATCCAATAGTGGATTCTATCATCTGTTTCCTTGCCATGAAAGCAGCTTGCGCACCGTTGGGGCTCATCAAAATTTTGTAGCACATCCAACAACGTAATCGAGAGACTCATCAAACTCGAGACTCATATACTCGCCACCTCGATCTGATCGAACGACTTTTATTTGTCTCCCGGTTTGCTTTTCCACTAGTGTCTTGAATACCTTGAATTTATCAAGGGTTTCAGTACCTCATCAGATACACCAAGTTGTAGCGAGAGTGATCATTTGTAAAGGTAACAAAGTAGTGGAAATTACCTCGGGTCGTAACTCCAAACGGTCCACAAACGTCTGTATGGATCAAACCTAGAATGTCAGTGGCTCTTTGAAAAGTCCATGTGAAGGGAGACTTAGTCATCTTACCGGGATACAAGATTCGCACGTTGGATATTGATTTGATCCCGATGGCTTAATAATGCCATGTTTGTCCAACTCTTGAATCTTTCGATCTTCAGCATTTTGAAAACTCCAAACGCGTTTTGATCTGACTCTGAGTCTGAACAAGCCGATTAATCAAATCCGGCAAGGTGAACTTGCGATCGTTCAGGTTACAGTTAATGATAAACTGTGTGAACGACGCATGTAGCGACTGAAGGATCATATATATCTAAAGCTCATGATGATTAGGAAATGTAAGAGACTCCAACTCCTCAATCAACCCAATCATCTTGCGCACATGTTCTCCGACATCAGTGCCTTCAACAAACTTTGTGTGAAAGAGTTGTTCAGAAATGACGTATCGAGACAGTCTAGACTGCTCGCCATAAAGCTCCTTCAGTTGAAGCAATATCTCACGCATGCTCATGTCCGCGTGGCTACGCTGAAGATCATTGTTCATCGTAGAAAGCATATAAGCCTTGATCCTAGCATTGTCTGCCAACCACTTGGCATGTAGTGCTTGGTCAGCATCACTCGTAGTATCCCGTGGGGTGAGTGGGATGGGACAATCGATCGTATACTCTAAGTAAGGAAAATCCTTCGATTCTTGGTGATCAACATCATAAATGGTGATGTCATCGTAAATAGTAGAAAGAAAATAAATAATCTGCATAAAATAAAGATAAGCAAGTTAGGTTGAACATATATTTGATCAAGCACAAATAAGGACTTTTCATTTGGCTTGACTCCCACTATTTTTCTCAATATTCCATTCTCCCGAAAGGAATTTCGAAAACCTCGTTGATCGTTTCATTGTGGAGTTGAGTTCCCCGCTTTTCATTTAAACAAGCCTCAACCTATCAGTTTGTTGGCCAGTCTAATCGAACGGCGCCGCGTCTTACACGAACCCATAGATGAGTATTTCAACTTCTTTGTCTACAGTTAGGAACCCTCACGATAACTTTGCATATTGGGTATAACTGTTCTAAGCCGCGTCCCAGCACTGCGCGTTTCACGCGCGTTGCGGGCAGCTATGTGTCTCGGGTTTTCCGGCGAATAATGGCTGCCATACAGCCTCGCCGGACCAGTACTGAGCATCTTCGGAGTCAGGGCTTCGCCCCAACCACACTGCTCTGTCCCAGCCCGGCGCATCGTCGGAAAATCCATTCAAGCGCGTATTGCTCACACGAACGGGTGCAGGCAGATTCGCTGCTTTTTGGTTAATGGCGTGCCACGACAGCTTCGCTGCCTCCCCGGACCAGTTAAGAGCCTTCCCGGAGTCAGGGCTTTGTACCGAGCCGGTGGGATGTGCTGCTCCAGCCCGGCGTGTCGCCGAAAAGCCTTTCGGCCGTGCGTTGCACACGCGACGACAGAAAAACAAACCTTAGAAACCATTTTGGTCGTACGTTCAGCGCTCGGCCTTGAGCTGTGAGGTGTTGTGGTGATCTAGGACCGCTGCTCCGCCACATATCGCCTTGTCCCAGCCAGAGAAATGACTCGGCCTTGGATTTGTGCCAAGCGTACGTGCCATGCACGTTCTCGGCTAATCCTTGGCCTGTTGATTCGGAATCCGTTTATGCTCGTTTCTAATCCGAGCCTTGGCTCTGATACCACTGTTGGGGATCGTTCCCGAAGTGTCCCTCGAACGTGTAGAATATAAAATTTTCCGGGGATCCCCGTAAACCCCGGATCACTCGGAGACACATAGAAACATATTGATACATATCATAAAGCAGCCTTAAACCCCAATCACACGTAACGTAAAAAAATTTCAGCCACTTTACCCTCGAAGAGAAGAGTTGTTAGTTTTCCCGATCCCCCGGTTTGAAACCGTGCCTAGGTTGAAAGCAAACACAAAAGAGGAGTCACGCCGACCCCGATGATGTATCAAACTCAAAATCCTCCGACTATGGCCAGAAGGAGATCGAGTGATATAAACAAGAGAGTACCTGAATACTTGCGTTATATTCTATGACGATTTCTATATTTCTCACGTTAGTTGCTTATTTGATTACCTTAAAAAAAACTAAGCATCATTAGTCTTATTTATAGTGGCCGAATTTGATACATGCTCTAATAGAAAAATTCGAAACCTCCTTGCTCCAACCAAAAATTTCGACCACTTTTAGTCCAAGTTTGTTCCAAACAAATTAAACATGTGAGTAATTTTCTCAAAGTTAGTTGAGTTCTTAAATTTCAATTTTAATTCAAAATTTAAATCAAAACATTTATTTTATTTAGGCTAATAATTATCAAAAATATTAACATCTAATATTATATTAATTTCAAAAATTAAGTAAGGTAAAATACCATATTACCCTTACAATTAAGTCTAGGTAAAATACCATATTTAACCTAATATTTAACGTTAGGCTAAATAATTAAATTAAGCTTATTATCAAATAATAACTTAATATAATTATATATATAGATTAATTTCAGCCATGCCTTTAACCTAAACTTATAATAATTCCGAGCACTTAGACGATCACTCAAGTCTTGATAAGCCCAACCAATATCTAACATTCGTAAACCGTCAATCTTAACGACACAACGCCTGTTAAGTATTTGATTACGTCTCTCTTTAATATATAGGGTCCTTTTTAAGCCCGACCCTCTTGGTTCGTCTCAATCGGCACTGGGAGAAATCCATGAGTTTGGTATTCACCTAGCCAAACCCGTGGTACCGAACCGATCCCGAGTTGAGTACGAAAGTGATCTAATCATTATTCACGAACCGACTATAGATTTTGGTCCTACGTATAAACCCTTCACTTATGTCCCGGTCGAGGGAGAGTCATGGAACTGTCAAACTCACGGCTCTATGATAAACTCGTGACTATCGAAATTACTAAATTGTCCTCAACGTTCCATGTGAGTCAGTTTATTGCTATGTCCAAAGACTTAGTAATTTCCCGTTCCCAAATATGCATAGGACATATATCTCAATTACTTATGAGACAATGAATCCCTTTCGATGGTTAAAGCCCGAAAGTCACCCTTCGTTGTTATGACCGCATTTCGCCGCCGACCCATGCACTCGGTAACACGGGCCTAGCAAAGCTAATGAAAAATCATGACCCCAAAGTCAACACCGTCAGTGACCCCTTCAGTCTAAGGTTCACGTAGACTACTATAGTCACTCGATCGATCACTGACACTCCTCGAGTAATAAGCCATGTGATCGTTCGATTACGAGTCAGTGTCAAAATACAAGTTGATCCCCTGATTCAACTTGTACCAATGTCACGACCTCCCACTTCCCAAGTGAATGATTGGCACAATCATGTAAGAGTCGTCAACTAATAAGTCATGATCGGCGATTTCAGCACCCGACTGGAGCCTAAGACTTATGGACGTATTTAACGTTTGAGGATAATAGCTCATCGGTGCCCCCCCTCTCATCTAACGAGAATCGGTGACTAAACTCCAAACGTTTCGATTTTATTTATATCCCTAACAAATAAAAGTATTGGAAAAACAACCACAAATAAAAAGGGTAAGCAGACTCGGAAGAGGAGTAAAATCAACCAGAGTAAACTAACTCGGTACTATACGAAATTATATGATAAGATGGCACAAGCATTCGAGGCCCTAGAAATTAATCCGGAAATGATTAACATAAGACAAATAACAAATCGAAATATCCAGTAAAGAATATCAACTAAAATTGGCAAACCCAGACATTCACTACAGCCAAAACAACCATATAAATCCCAAATCTGTAAAAGAAAATGTCAGGACCACCCCAAACTCACCAGAAAATAAATAGTTCTTTTTTTGCGTGGCTCTATTTAATACTCGTCTAAACCCTCTTAAGTAAAACTCAAAATCACGAATATTTTAAAACCAGATAATAAAACAAACGTTCATGTCATCATACACACATACAAACGACTCGACTCGACTTGGTCTTATTATTTTATAAAACACGAAAGACAGACTCGCCCGCCTCACAGATCGTCATCCATGTACAACTCATCTCAAAAGCTTATGGAAGCTTCAACGGCAAGCCTCGCCGTCTACGTCAGTCACGAATGATCATCACCTTCACCTACAATGCATGAACTATATGAGCCAGAAGCTCAGTAAGCGAAAATCATGCATGCTGTGAAAATATGCAAATCCTCAGCACATCTACGTGTGACTCAACATCTCAAAGTGACTCATCACTCTTCTCTCCTCTATCTAGGCCCGTGGATAAAATACTATGCACCATCAAGAGCTCAATAAATAAAATGACAGTCGCCTACTTCGGGTAGCCTACGCTAGGTTTCCCTAGGTAGCTCCTTCCCAGGTCGCCCCTTTTTCCACGCGGTTGCCCACGCTGGTAGCCTACTCTAGGTTTCCCTAGGTCGCACCCTCCAGGTCGCCTCATCCAGGTCGCTCCTACCGCAATAATATGGCAGTGGCCTACTCCAGGTAACCTACGCTAGGTTTCCCTAGGCCGCTCATTCCCAGGTTGTTCCTTCTGCCGCAATATATGACGATGGCCTACGCCGGGGGACCTACGCTAGGGCTCTCTACCCTAGGTCGCCCCTCCCCATGTCGCCCCTTCCGTCAATGGTGCAATGGTAATTAGCCCCTAAAGTTGCCAATAATCGGCACATGTACATCGTTCGTTGACAATTACCGCATGACATACTAATACTCGACAAATATGTGTACATGCTTATGCTGATAAATGATATATTCATGAATTCACGGACCTCAAATAAGTCATGCATGTAAAGGTAACATGTCGTCAGCAAATCAAACATATAATTCACATAAAATATATATACAACAAATACTATGTTCATGCGTTGAATTGGACTTTTACTGACCTGATTCGCCGAAGTTTCGAAAATCTACTTCGATATTTACTAATTGGGATACACACGAAAATCCTTCCTATGCTCGATACACCTCCTTTAATCTATTGAAATAAAGATAATGAGAACTAACGTGTACAAAGGAAACCGTTATGAGTAATCGGATCTACTGTATGTGTTAGATTTAATTTGTATTTATTTGTCAAAAGAAAATTTGATTACCTTTATAGAAGAACTTGCGTTTTGAAAGGGACGTTGCTCCTTACGAGTTGTGAACTCACGTTATATTGTTATTTTCTAAGTGATATACATATATATAAACAAATTATTCTATTATTATTATTATTATTATTAATATCTTAATTACCATGAGTCCGCATAGATGAGTTTGTACACATGTAAGGGTCATATCACATTTAATCTCATGAGAACACGTATGTGTATGTGTATGTGTATTTAGTGCTAAATCAGCTATATTGAGTTGAGACAAAACTCAAACGTTTCCCTCCATTTAAGATTATTATTCTATTATTATTATTATTGTTGCTATTATTATTTTATATATCTATATATATACATCTATATAAAGATAATTACTTCTAACACTATTTTGATAAATTACTTTTTAAATTCTAATAATTGAATAATTTTATAAATATTTCCTAGGTTCAGTGTACGTAAATTCTATGTTGTAACTAGCCGCGTCTAGCGATCGACACGTATTTTATGACTAACCCGATTCACGAATCAGATAAGGCTTCTAAAAATTTCCTAACTATAATTCCGCACTATTTATTTATCCTATAATGATGTCAAAACTATCCAATGTTACCTTAGCCAAATAAAATGAATACAATATGAAATAAATGAAAGTAATTCACGTTATATGCAACACACGAAAATGCACGTAATATACAAATAGAATTCACATATTATGCAGATAGATCACGCACGTATATGTTAAGCATGTATTTCGGATAATATTGCGCATGCAATGCATGAATTATATTAGTCAATTTAGGTATTCGAGGGCTCGGGTATCACATCCTACCCCCTTAGAAGAATTTCGTCCTCGAAATTCAACTTATTGAAAGAGATTGGGGTATGGGGTATTTGGCTCTCATATCATCTTCCCTTTCCCATGTTTCTCTTCCACTGACTGACTCCTCCATAAGACCTTCACCAAAGGAATTTTCTTATTCATGAGTTGCTTGACTTCGTGTAGAAGAATCTCGATCGGCTTCTCTTCATAACTAAAATCGGATTTTATATCTATCGACTCATTTTTCAGAAGGATCCACAACATATTTTCGTAGCATAGAAACATGAAACACGTCATGTATCTGTGATAACGAAGCGGGTAACTCAAGTCTATAGGCTACTTCACCAACCTTTTCTTTAATTTTGAAGGAATCAATGTACCTCGGATTCAATTTTCCTTTCTTTCCAAATCACATTACTCCTTTCATTGGGGAAACTTTCAAAAATACCAAATCATCTTTTGAAAATTCTATCAGCCTTCATTTTTTGATCGGCGTAGCTTTTCTGTCGACTCTGGGTAGTCTGCATTCTCTGTCTAATTTTTACTACGGCCTTTGTCATTTCTCGCACCATATCGGGACATAGTAGTGTTTTCTCACCAATATCGTCCCGGTGAATAAGAGATCTGCACTTCCTACCATACAACGCCTCATACGGTGCCATCTCAATAGTGGCATGATAACTGTTGTTGTATGAAAATTCCATTAATGGTAGGAATTTATTCCACTGACCTTTGAAGTCTAACACGCATGCACGAAGCATATCCTCCAAAGTTTGTATTGTGTGTTCTGATTGGTCGTCTGTTTGAGGATGATATGCGGTGTTGAACGATAATTTTGTCCCCATCGCCTTTCTGTAAACTTCTCCAAAATTTTGATAGGAACCTCGAGTCTCGATCGGAAATTATCGACAGTGGAAAGCCATGGAGTCGAACTATTTCGTGTATGTAAAGCTCGAGGTCTCGATCCATGGTATACGTCGAAGAACTGGGTAGAAAATGAGTAGATTTCGTCAATTTGTCAAAGATTACCCAAATAGCGTCATGTCCCTTTATTGTCTTGGGCAAACCTACCACAAATTCCATGGTGATATGTTCCCACTTCCCCTCCGGAATAGATAATGGTTGTAACATCCCCGCCGGCCTTTGATGTTCTGCCTTTATTTGTTGACATGTCAAGCATTGTCAACATATTGCGCAATGTCTTTCTTCATTCCAGGCCACCAATAATATTTGTGAAGATCACGATACATCTTCGTTGTGCCAGGATGCACCGAATAAGGTGTCGAATGTGCTTCAGATAGAACATCTCTTCGAATCTCATTATTGTTAGGCACGTACAATCATTTTCGAAATCATAGAATACCATCTACAGATATTTTGAAATTTGAAGACGAAACTTTCTTGACGTCATTCTATGCCTTTTGGTAGTATTCGTCGGCTTGTTGTGTTTGTTTAATTCTATCAATTAGGGTGGGTTGAAGTGTCAATGCTGCTAACCTCACTTCGATCTCACCCAGACTTATGAATTCAACGTTCATCTTTTGTAAATCCATATATTTAGGTTTCTGAATTGACGTAGCAGCTACCGAACTTTGGATCTCCTTCCTACTCAGTGCATCTGCAACAACATTGGCTTTTTCCGGATGATAGTTGATCACACAGTCGTAATCCTTAACAAGTTTTAGCCACCTCCGTTGATGCATGTTTAATTCTTCTGAGTGAAGAAATATTTCAGACTCTTGTGGTCTGTGTAGATCTCACATCGTTCCCCGTAAAGATAATGACACCAGATCTTTTATGCGAATACTACGGCTGCCAGCTCCAAATCGTGAGTGGGATAATTCTTCTCATACTCATTTAGTTGTCTCGTAGCATATGCAATAACCTTCCCATTTTGCATTAATACACATCTTAAGCCATTCTTGGATGCATCGCTGTATACTGAAAACCTCCAGCTCCAGATGGAATTGTCAAGATAGGCGCTAAAGTAAGTCGCTTCTTTAGATCTTGAAAACTTCGTTCACACGAATCAGTCCATTGAAATGACACGTTCTTCCGGGTCAACTTTGTCAGTGACGAGGCAATTAAAAATCCTTCGATGAATCTGCGATAGTACCCAGCTAAGCCAATAAAACTGCGTACTTCCGAAGGATTCGTTGGTTGTGGCCAGTTATTGATTGCCTCAATTTTACTTGGATCTAGGGATATTTCGGCTCGAGAAATAAGAGGTCCCAAGAATACAACTCGATCCAACCAAAACTCGCATTTCCTGAATTTTGCGTAGAGTTGCTTCTTCCTCAGTATATCCAAGACTATCTTTAAATGGAATTCGTGTTCCTCCTTTGTCTTCGAATAAATAAGAATATCATTGATAAACACGATAACAAATTTATCAAGAAACTCTTTGAATACTCGATTCATTAAGTCCATGAATGCAGCTGGTGCATTGGTCAACCCAAACGGCATCACCCGAAATTCGTAATGCCCATATCGTGTTCTAAATGTCGTCTTTGGAATGGCCTCCTTTCTTATCTTCAGCTGATGATAACCCGAACGTAAATCGATCTTTGAGAATACTGCTGCTCCTAGTAGTTGATCAAAAAGATCGTCGATCTGGGGCAGAGGTTATTTTTTCTTGATCGTAACTTTATTCAGCTCTCGATAATCGATGAACAGCCTCATCAAACCATCTTTCTTTCGTACAAACAGGACTGGTGCACCCAAGGTGAAAAGATAGGTTGAATGAAACCCTTGTCGATTAGCTCTTGTAGTTGTGTCTTCAGTTCCTTTAGCTCAGTCGGAGCCATTCGATATGGAGATTTTGATAACGGCGTTGTACCTGGCGGTAGGTCGATAGAAAATTCTATCTCCTGATCAAGTGGTAGACCGGGAAGATCATCTGGAAATACATCTTCGTAGTCTTTGACAATAGGTACTTCACTGAGGTTTGGTTGATGTTTTTATTCTAACTTTATTGCGTAAACGAGATAAGCCTCACATCCAATATCTATCAATCGACGAGCTTTTAGTGCTGATATTCTCGGAATTTTACAACTTACTGCAACTCCTCTGAAAGTGAAAGGCTCTTCTCCGGGTAAATGAAATGTAACCCCCATTTTATTGCACTCAATTATCGCTCCGTACTTTGACAACCAATCCATACCGAGAATGACATCGTAATCATTCATGAGAATTACGATCAAAACCGCGCATTCTTCCAAGATCAGATTTGTTTGTGTTGGAGATCCATGAGGGATCGTCACATTGTAGTTGAACTTAGACAGGTGAGGTGTTATACCGAGCCTCGTTATGTACTTAGATGCTGCAAATGAATGCATGGCTCTTGAATATATTAGTATGGATGTCGGGACATTGTAAATAAATAGCGTACCTGTCACCACAGAAGGGTTTGCCTCTGCCTCATCGGACATAATGGTGAAAACTCTAGCATGTACAACTTGTGGCTGTGGTTGATTCACCTCCCGGTTGTTTGGACACATTTTTGCAAAATGTCCCTCTTTCCACACATAAAGCACTTGATGCTTTGTGGGTAACAGTACGCCGTGTGTTGCCGTCAGCACCTTGAGCATCTGGGCATCGAAATTTGGTCTTTCTGTTGCATATGGATTGGTTTCTGATTCTGCACCCATTGTTGAGGTCTTGGTCCATTCTGGAAATTTCTGGCCTTTGACTACGAATTGTCGTTTCTTATCGCCTTCAGTCCAATTCTGCTGCGCAAATTTTCTTTTCGTCTCTTGGGCACGAGCGATCCTCATTTTAGCCTGCTCCGCCACCAAAGCCCTTTCGGCAACTTGCGCATACGTGACTCCCTGAGTGCCGACCATGTTGACGTCTCGGTACAGCTCAGGCATTAGGCCCTCGAGAAATCGTTATACTTTCAAAGCATCAGTACTTACCACGTGTACGACAAACCTTGACAATTGCTCAAACTTGCGAATGTATTCTACAACTGTCATAGCTCCTTGTCGTAAATTTATGAACTCGTTCATCCTCATAGCACGAACAGGAGCTGTGAAATACTTGTTTCGAAATATTTCTTCGAAGCGTTCCCATATCATCGTGATAGGATCTTCTATTGCCTTCATCATGTCCCACCGATGACATGCACTACCACGGAGCATGAACGCGGCACAAAGATTCTCTTCCTCGGGAACTCGGCTGTAGTAGAACATATTTTCAAGAGTACGAAGCTAGTCTTCTACAGATGTAGGATATACAACATCCTCAAAAATGGTGGATTAAGCTTTCGGAACCTTTCCCCGATCATCTCCACTCTTTCAGCTTGAGGAAAATAATTTTTCGGCTACTGGTTACTATTTTTCGGCTACTGGTTAGTAGTTCTTGGATTTTCTCGGACTGTCGTTGGACAAGCTCAGTAAGCCGTATTATTGCAGTGTCTCGCTCGCTGTGGGAGTCGTGGTCTCTCTTCCTTGAGCGGGTGTTATAGTGTCTCTACCTTGAATACTCCCTCCACTACTTTTACCCCTAGTTCGTACCATGATTATCTTTCTCTTACCCTGCTAACCCCTTTAGAGAACGTGGCCAATAAATTCATGCAACAAAAAAAATAATTCAAATAATAAAATAAAATTTACTGGCAAGGCTGCGCTTCCACACTTTTGAGTTCTTGTACATGGACAGTCTACAGAACATGTGACCCAAGCTTTGATACCACTCTGTCACGACCACCCCAAACTCACCCGAAAATAAATAATTGTTTTTGCATGACTCTATTTAATAATCGTCTAAACCCTCTCAAGTAAAACTCAAAATCACGAACATTTTAAACCAGATAATAAAACAAACGTTCATGTCATCGTACACACAGACAAACGACTCGACTCGACTTGGTCTTATTATTTTATAAAACACGACCTTGACTTGACCACCACGATATATGTATATTTCAACCATCCTTTTTACAACCATCGTTTTTACAACTCGACAATCGCGCCTTGAGTTGCCTCCACCGACACTGGAAGATCTTTCACGGGGCGGCTGAGGTTTCGGTCCCTTTCTAGATGCTCGGCCTGAACTCCCTTATATCTTTTCGAAACTTGTCATGTACTCGAATTTCGTGAGGGTTTTCATTAGACAACCAAATATTGATCTCATCATCAAAGTTCCCTGGTGTTTTATTTAACAACAAATAATTCTTTTTTTTTTTCCGAATGGTGGAGACTCTCGAATGAACATGAAGCAAAGCATCGTCAATACCTAGAGATTATTATTACTAACTTTAGCCCATGTGCGATGCACGGGATATTTTTTTTCCAAATTATTCGAGTGCATATTATTAGTCAAATTTAGTCATATATGTAATTAATTGAATTTGTAATTATAAGGGAATTGGAAGTAGCAATTATAGTTTTAAGTACGCGGAGTCCATTTTTCGTCAAACACAGTTGAGTATTAATCAGTGTTAAGGACAGTCTTACAGTAATCCGTCATGCAACAACACAATCGTACATCATGAACATTATTCACAATATAGCATAGTTATTGCATAATTTTAATGTCACGTCAGTTGTACATCAACGCATACATTTATGTTCATGTCGTTGAATATGCAACTCGTTGCTCACCTCTATACCTTCCATCATGTAAATCATACATTTAATTCACCACACTAATTTTAACGGATTAATTATTTTAGGTATGTAATGGAAGTTGAGAAAAAAAAAAGAAAACGAAAAATTAGATCTATCTTTTTCTTTTTTTCGTACTTGAATGTAACTCTTAATAATGTTCATTTTGCACTACTGTGCAGATTCACTATTTATTTTTGTAATACTGGCACTAATAACGATGTTGTAAGAGTGCTCCACGATCGACTGTAATATTATCCAATGTTAAGGCCATCTTCAACCCACAAAATAAAAATACAGTTATATTTACTCAAAAATAAAGTTGCCAAGTGTACTCCAACCCACTAACTCTCTTTTCTACACTAGTTTTTACTCCAACCCATTAACCCTATTTCCTACACTAAAAATAACATTCCGTACATGTTCTTACTGATTATCTTATGGTTGTATGACATTACATCATCACCTTCTTTTCACGTATTATCCCCTAAAAATTATAGAGAAGAAGCTCAGGGTAAGGCATCATAATGAATTAGCATCAAATCAAGAATATTAGCTGCAAGATTGGAATCAACACACCAAACCTACATCGATGTCTTCATTGTAGATGAAGTTGTCATGAAAAATGATGCGACAACCATCCTTTGTAACCAGCATAAATCAAGAATGTCATTTTCACTTCTCCATCTCAAGCCTCACGTTTTGCAAGTGCGGAGACCATGAATCGTAGTAGTTCTTTTACATCATATCACTTCTCCATCTCAAGACTGCTTGTCATTGTGGAACTTGCCACCATGAAACAATTATTTTAGTTTGATCTCCCTCCCTCTCTATCACGTTTAATTACAGTAATTGATATCCATTGATCAGAAATATAGTGCATGTCATCCAAACAATCCAAGGAGGTCAAAAGCCCATATCACATCCAAAGTATGTGCATTATTAAAAAAATGTATGACCGTTGAGCTGAAATATTAAATATATCATCAAATATTGATTTGTACACATATTTTTCTTCATAAATACCTTAGTCCCATTGGGTACCAGATCCAGAAGAATCTTCAATTTATTTAAGGTGTACTTTAACGGTGTTAGATGGTGACTATTGCCTTCACTGAATGGTGGTTGCACAAACCTGACAAATAATGAATAAACAAGTATTATTTATACCCCAACTAAATGTCAAAATATTTAGTTGTAGCCATTGACCGAACGCAATCCAATGCCTCATCTTTTCCTACATCCTCGGCTTCGAAGGAACAAAGTCCTTCTTTGAAGCCCAAATGTACATATCATCAGCTCTAGATGAAGAATGCGAGAAGAATCCACCTCTGTCCCTCCTCTCGAACCCACCAAAAGCCGTGGTAGGTTTCTTTGCCGCAACCCAATTGTTGGTTTCATTTTGAAGGAGGTTTGATGAATGACACTGTTCGTTGTCTTCTTTGATGATTAGAAGGTACATAATGTTATAGACAATTAGTGGCACACACACCACGAAAAAAAGACTAATAGAACATAAAGTTGAATTAGTAATAAAAGGAGAGGAAACATGGCTTTGACCATTAGAAGAGACGTTGGATGTGGAGTTCCTTGCAACATCTCCAGGTACGATTTCTGCGATACTCCGAAAAGACATTTATCACTTGAGTTAAGAGGAAATACATGTCGAATGCTTTGAAAAGTAAGTGAGATACCTCGAATCCCCTGAAATCGATAATGAAAATGAGTCACTGTTCTTGTAGACTAACACATAAAGAAGTAATGTACAACAATCCCTTTGGATTAGATGTAGTACCACAACTCATCATTTAAAAAGGATGAAGAAAAGAGTGGAATATTATTTTTTATAACCTGAGAGATATAGCTAACTCGGGTTCTGATCCAAGAGCAAAGGCCTAAATAGCATCTCAGTCAACAAACTCCGGTTCATTTGCAGAATTTGAATCAAAATCAAACTGGTTCTAACAAATTTTGTATATTACCCTGTCAAGGATGGATGTCATTATTCGTAAAGCAAGCGTGCGCTGCCCCAGTACCCTCAAAACGTGCTTGAGAATCATCCACAACTATGATGTTCACATTTCGTCCTATAGATATATACGACGACCTAAAAGCCATAAATAATTGGCGTTATAAATCAGATATATCCTATGATCATTCTTGATGCCTGACCCGAACTCTCATATATACTAATCAGCGATACTACATACATTGGACCTGGATTCCCATAAAACCCTTTTCATGGTAAACTGTAAGGAAACAAAATCACATGTTGGTACCCTTAAAGCATACAAAATCGAGCAGATAAAACCTAAGCGATGCTCTTGTTCGCCTATCAAGCCCACGTACGCAGATAAAAAATGTACGATCGAGCAAGATTGGATGAAAATCAAAGGTAAAGAGTTATAGCTTTTATGAAATCAAAATGGAACTGAATCAATACACTGCATAGTAAAGAATGACTGCGATGGGAGAAATTTTGACTGGTGTTAGGAACAGTCCACGCTATAAACTTACAATTATATAATATAACAGTCGATCAACTAAGTAGTCATGCAACATTAATGTTAATAATAGTCTTACCATAAACAGTAGTATAACAGTCTTACAACATTATTGTTAATAATAGTCTTACGATACTCAATGGTTAATCGACACGTTTGGACAACATGAATATTAATAACAACCAAAAATCATTGATAGATATTACTCAGCGATACCACATATGTTGGACTTTGAATCCCATAAAACTCTTTCATGTTAAACTGTAGAGAAAAAAAATCACATGTAGATACCCTTAAAGCATACAAAATCGAGCATGGCCAAACCGACGCGGTGCTCACGGTCGCCTCTCAAACCAACGTAAGCAGATGAACGTTGTAAGACCGAGCATGATTGGTTGAAAATCAAAAGAAAAAAGTTTAAGCTTTCAAGAAATCAAAATGGAATTGAATCATGCACATCACGAAGAATCGCTGTTAATGAAGAAATTTTGACTTATATGCATATCTCTAAATTACTAATATAGAACTATTCGCTACACCTGAGCAAAATATTACTATTTCACTCGAAAACAAATAGGATGGGGCCGATTTCCATATTTTCCTCTCATTTTCCCTTTTGCGACCCATTTTCCTTCGTAAATTTCTAAAGTTATAAAACCGAAAATAATAAATATAAAAAATCATAAAAAAAAAAAGAAAAAAAAAAGGTATTAACAATGGGCAGATCTCTAGGAGGTGGATGAATAGACTCATTAGATTTTCCATTATCGACCAAGAACGTCATCTTCAAGCCCCATGTTGTATGTACTTCCAAATTGCAGTGCATAGCAAAACACCTACTAATAGTTTTATTTTTAATAAAAAAAGATGAATATCCAATATATATATATATATATATTAATCAAATAAGTAACAGAGACTCACCGGGATTATTAGCGGTGAACCTTATAGCTACCCATCCACCGTGATACTCGACTCCTTCTGTGGACAAACACTTATTGAAATAACAAAGGTGGTGCTGTGTATTAATAATTGTTCGAAGATAGGCTACAGAAGTATACAGATCTCCTTGGCAAGTTTCATAAGCACTGTCTTGGGATCTCCATTGGACATAGGCTAACTTTCATGGTCTGCAAACACCTGTCGACAACAATTCTTCAGCTTTATAGTTTAGGGCATTTCATATATCTTGTAATGCTTCTCTATCTAAATATGTTTACATCATTCAGTTTGAAGTATCCTCGTTTGCAGTAAAAATTATGCAATTATTGGGGAATCGACTCAATTAATACATGCATGACTGAACGAATGCTCAACTAATACATATATGAGACTGTTCAATGAATCATGTTAAGTACCCTAAAAAATCCATTGGACCAAAATTTCATCACAATTACCTTTGAATAGGTTGGGGTAGCCACGTTAGAGCAAGGCTTGGTTTTGCATTTAGAGTACAAATCATGCATGGAAGTTGATGCGTGAAGACGACCTCGAGCAATATCAATAGTTGAATTCCCTGAGATCGTTTGGACACTGTGCCTTTGAAGGCTTGCTTAATAAACTGCCTTTTGTGGTTTCTTGTTGGTGCTGCGTCTTTTTTTTTCTTGTACTGCGTGTGCTGCACCATTTTGTACATACGAATGCAATCAGTTCTATAAATTATGTTCTTGCTTAGGAACCGTGTACTTTGTAGGTGTGTATAATATGTATCTGGATTCCTATAGGAGGAAGCTGAAGAATCTATAAATTGCATTTCGTTTTCCTTTTTATTTGCTTGATTTTTTTCCATGTATATTGCAAAAAATAATAATGCTATTAGAAGATGAATTATATTTTACCCCTTATTTTTAGGAATCCAGATATGTTCTTGGTAAAAAATATGGATGATGGTTTGGTATATCGGTTACAAACACGATCGGCAAGCATTCTAGGATGAGGATGCTATCTAATATTAGAAACGCACCACCTCCGAACACTATTAAAAAAAAAGGGGAAAAGGCATATCTCCACTAGCAAAATATTAGTTAGAACACCCATGCATGCACACATTTGATTATTCATTGGAAACCCATAATGCCAAAGGTAAATATATCTTAGAAATTTACACAAATGCAGAAATTGGACATTGACAATGCAAGACATCAAACTAAAAACAATATTCAATTACACACCAAGAACTGATTTCTCGGTTTTTACCTTCTTCATCCTTATATAAAGAACAGCCTCATCACTGGCATGACTACATTCCTTTGACTTGCAATTAGACAAATCACTCACAACCCGGGAGTCCCCAAAGCCAATCACAGATGCAATAACAACCTCGCTTCCAACACCAGCGAGAGGATTGATCGGAGTCTCTGGAACACCTTTGCTTGCAGCACAACAAACATTTGCAGTTGGACTTTGCGTAATCTTGTTTCTATCCACCGATGTCGTTGACTGACCAGAGAAAGAATTTCATCAAATGGATGTAACGGGGGCAACATGAGAGTATTATAATCAGTACCTTCTCTAGAACCCACAACGTCGTCAACAGATGCAACAATCGTTGTCATACGGGATACTGCAAAGCTTCGGTACGCATCCCTAAAGTCAAAAGTTTTGATCTTAATGGGGAATTTAAACTCCTTCGAAACCATTGACATAATGCACGGTGGAATATCCTGATCCCTTGCATCAAGATCCACCCCAGGAGCATGTTGAAACAAATAATAGGCGAGGAAAGCAAGGCATAAAGATGAGCACATTACGAAATAAATTTGCAAGTTACCAAGGAGGTTTACCAAGTCTTCTGCTGTCGTTTGTGTATATCTTTTAGCCACGTGATCAAAGATCACCAAGTTCGTTGAGTCAGAAGAGTCTTCGACAACCATTTCAACCCGAAAACTAATGGCGGGACCGAATCAGGACAATATAGACATAACAGTATTACATCAATAAATATTGCCATAAAATGAATAATTACCTCAAGATGCCAACATCATTCAAGTTGTTGCATTTATTGCATATGAGAGTTGTATCAGACTTTCCCAACTTAGATGAGCACTTGGCGCATGAGATATAATTCCATCCAGAGCGTATGACAACATCAGTTACCCGAGCAACAAACACAAATTGTCGATCCTAAAGATGTTATCACGAAAGGTCACCATAGATAATCACATATTCGAAGAAATAATGCAATTAAAAAATAGGGTTATGATTGAATAATATATGCTAAACATGCTCAGTCTCCTCACGCAAGAATGCAAGCACATCAGAAATATTACCAAAGGGCAAATTCACATTGGTGGTGATAAATGAAGACGCAGGTGACCCATTAGAACAGTTCATCCTATAGAGAGGGTGTGAGGTAGAAACAATTGACATAATAAAAATTTAAAAGTTGTAGATGTACATATTGGAAACTATTGATGTATTACCTGAACCGAAATTCCGAGATAGCGGGATATTCGTAATTCACATATAACTTGCTCGAAGATGTTGTGATGAGGCATAGATTACCTAGCCATTCATTAATAAATAAGATATGTATTAAGGGTACATTTTAATAAATGAATAATACACTTGCATATTTCTTCGGATTAACGCTAGTCAGCACCACGACAACGCTTTCTCCATCAACTGATTGCAACTTCCCGCAAAATTCGCGAACCTTCTCTTTCCACACCGTCAGAGACACATGCATATTCCTAAATCGAACAATCCAAAACATAGAACCAAGAACGAATAAAAAAATAATAAACACATTTAACAAAAAAAATGCAAACCCTTCCAAAACGATCCTTAGCACATCTCTTTCCGACCCACCATTGTCGGAAAGCATATGGCCGGACAACGGATGACAACAACCCAATAATGTCTGGTAAACAAATCAAAGCAACACACAATTAACAACCCAAGAAATGCAAATTCCTTATGAATAAGTAACAAACCCGGCAATTGATGACTCTTGTCTGCACACTGCATCAATTCCTTATACGAAGAAAACTAGAATTTTTCATAGTCTTTCCACTCAAGGTAGACCATGGTAGTACGATCATTGAACCGTATCATATAGCGATGTTTAGTCATACGAAATCTAACGGGACCATTGACGGCCAAATCTGCGGCCGTCCTTAAGCAATCCCTCAAAACGACCAAATCTAATGGGGTGAAATAGAAGCATGGATCAACGTATCCTATAGAACAACATACAAAATCAGCAAAATTAACAATGTTATAGTCCACTGATCAGCCAAAAATAATACGCAAAACCTGTTCATCTAGCAGCATGAGATCAACACTCATCAACTCCCCCTTTCTCTTGAAGTTTTTAGCCTCCCACAATCGAATCATGCGGGCAACAACCGTACAGCAGCTTGCACAGGGGGTCAGTGAGCCAAGCGTCGAATACTTTTGTGGGGCAGCCATCTGAGACACAAATATGTAATACTGGCGCGTTGCGAGACCAATATGCTACCTAAAACAATATATATATATATATATATATATATTTAGGTACTGCAAGACAGACATTGTATGACTGCTGGCAAACATTTATGCCACCCAAGTTAATACATGCATGACTGAACGAATGCTCAATTAATACATGCATGACTGAACGAATGCTTAATTAATACATATATGCGACTGTTCAATGAATCTTGCTTAACATATCGGTGAATAAATAATTGCACATAATTTTTACAGCATCATAATAAATAATGGTGAATGGTACTTAAATGCACTTGTCTCCAGTTTGGGACGGCACGGCTCCTATGCGCACATTCTTGTCATGATTAGCAAAATGGCATTTGCATAGAAGTATATAATTTATTTCAAGAAAATTCTAGTTGAATTTTATAAATCAACTTTGGAAGAAAAAAATAATTTATGTCTCAACAGTGATCATTTCATATGAACCTTGAAATAGTAATATATGTGCTATCGGGTGATATATATATATATATGAGTCAATCGCTGGATATTCCAGGGGTTGAAGTGAAAAAAATCTTTCGAAAATCCTCTGTGGGTACATATTTACCTTCAAAAATCCATTGAGATATTAAGCCATGCACATAACATAAACAGATTAAATGACTCAGACAATACTCGATGTAATAGATAACGGATCCATGCATTATATACATAAATATAAGAAGTTTAATAAAAAGGAGATTATAATTTGATACCGTAACTCTCTCGCTTTCTCTATGGTGTAAGGACTTGATTTGCCAATGAATGCATGAGAATCAAACATAAAAAAAATCAATCTATGAGTAGGATATTTACGGTACATGATGTAAGCAAACCTTCAATTTGATACCGAATCCAATAGCATGGTTCACTTTATCGAAGGCCTCTTTTAAGGTGAAAGCCCAGTCACTGCACTCAATGTTTCACTGAAGTAGTTTCACTTCCTTTGTTTTCCTCAATAGCTTCTTTCCAGCCACACCGCCTTCTGTCTGGGGACTATGGGCGAGGAGCTCAATAGAGACATTTATTTTGCCCACTTTTCACTTATTATCCCCTGAAAGTTACAGAAAAGAAGCTCAGGGCAAGGCATAATGGATTTGATACAACATAAAATCAAGAACTATTAACTATAAGATTGCAATCACCAACCCAAACCTACATCGATGTCTTCATTGTAGATGGGATTGTCCTGAAAAATGATGCGACAACCATCCTTTGTAACATACATAAATCAATGTCGTTTGAACATTAAAAAACATCAATCAATGAGCAGGATATTTACGATACTTAAAGCCAATATACCTTCAATTTGATGTTGAACCCAATAGCAATGTTCACTTTTTCAAAGGCCTCTTTAAGGTGCAAGCCCAATCACCGCAGTCGACGTTTCAGTTAAGTAGTTTTCCTTCCTTTGTTTTCCCCAATAGCTTCTTTCCAGCCACACCGCCTTCTGTCTGGGGACTATAGGTGAGGAACTCAATAAAGATAATTACGTTACACTCTTTTCACGTATTATCCCCTGAAAATTACAGAGAAGAAGGTCATGGTAAGATATAATGGATTTGATACAGCATCAAATCAAGAACTATTAGCTACAAGATTGCAATCAACAAACCAAACCTACATCGATATCTTCATTGTAGATGAAGTTGTCCTAAAAAATGATGGGGCAACCATCCTTTGTACCCTTCATAACTTAAGATATGTCGTTTTCACTTCTCCATCTCAAACCTCTCGTTCTGCAAGTGCGGAGACCATGAATCATAGTAGTTCTTTTACATCCGATGACGATAATCCTCTTGCTTCTAGGTGTTGTAAGACTGCTTGGCATCGTGGAACTCGCCACCGTGAAACAAATGTTTTCATTTGATCTCCCACCCTCTATATATCACGTTTAAGAATGATATCCCTCGATAATAAATACAGTGCATGACATCCCAACAGTTCAAGGAGGTCAAAAGCCCATATCAGATCCCAAGGTATAAGCATTATTAAAAAGTGTGGGGACTGCTGAGCTGAAATATTAAACGTATGACTGTTGAGATGAAATATGAATAAAATATAATTAATGCTAGATAGAATGCATAAACATAAATTTATTGTCCATAAATATATGCATGCGATCCCAACAGCTCAAGGAGGTCAAAAGCCATATCACACCCAAAGGTATAACATTTATTAAAAATTGTATGATTGTTGAGCTGAAATATTAATCAAGCGTATGACTATTGAATACAATGTATCTAACTTCAAATTTAATGTCAACAACCCCAAATGGTAATTTTCACTTGTCATGCAGACGCCATACATGAGTTGAATTTTGTTGCTGACGTGTCAGCACATGACAGTCCGAACTTCCTTCTTTTATATTGATAGATTATTATTATTATTATTATTATTATTATTATTATTATTATTATTATTATTATTATTATTGTTACTACTACTATTGTTATTATTACTACTACTACTATTATTATTATTATTGTTGTTGTTGTTGTTGTTATTGTTGCTATTATTATTTTATATATCTATATATAGATATATCTATATAAAGATAATTACCTTTAACACTATTTTGATAAATTACTTTTTAAATTCTAATAATTGAATAATTTTATAAATATTTCCTAGGTTCAGTGTACGTAAATTATATGCATGTAACTAGCCGCGTCTAGCGGTCGACACTTATTTATTGACTAACCCGATTCAAGAATAAGATAAGGCTTCTAAAAATTTCCTCAGTATAATTCCGACTATTTATTTATCCTATAATGATTTCAAAACTATCCAATGTTACCTTAGCCAAATAAAATGAACACAATATGAAATAAATGAAAGTAATTCACGTTATATACAACTCACGAAAATGCACGTAATATACAAATAGAATTCACATATTATGCAGATAGATCACGCACGTATACGTTAAGCATCTATTTCGGATAATATTGCGCAAGCAATGCATGAATTATATTGGTCAATTTAGGTATTCGAGGGCTCGGGTATCACAGAAAAATATTTATCCAGATCGTTGGAGGTCCACAACTAATCGTCCTGCTCAGATTTGATCAGATCGTCCGAGAATGTAGTTTGCTTCAGCCATTAAGAACATTTCCAACTGAGATGCAAAAATCCAAAAACAAATAAGGTAAAAGTACTCCAGACTCAGACCCAAAATGGATTTTATCATTTCTCTATCCTCGTAAAATGCATATATGCGTTTGTACTGCATAAAACGCGTCTGATATTAATATTTTCAGTAAATCTCCTTTACTTGAATTAATAACTAAAGGACCAACCAGAATTATAAAAAAAAATATGGGAAAATAGTAAAAGAGAACAAAACGGACGAGCAGTGGTATGTACGATCGACGGGGAAGATGATGATAATGAGAGAGATGGAGAAAAATTATGTTTTTGCTTCTTTTAATTTTCAGTATCTTTTTTATTTATTTTTCTGTAGCTTTATTTATTTTATGTTTTATCATAGTTGTTATCAAAGTTTTTTTTATTTTAATTATTCTTAAGAGAGTATTGTATTGTTGATCATCTTTATAATTTCACTAATTTGAAGAATTTATATATTTAGATAATAACTCAACATTACCAAATGTTCAGAATTTATGTTATTATTTATTTTTTATGTTTATTTATTTGTAATATATAAGTAAAATATAGTTATGATAAATATGTGGGTTATACTGAAAAATTATAAAAGTTTGTGTAAAAGAGAATATTACGATGATATTCTTTTGAGTTTGAGAACTGATATAATGGTTGGATGAAATTACTGCATTTTGAGTTTGAGAATACGTTTAAGTTTGAGAATGCGTTTTCCAGTTGGAGATGGTCTAAATCGAATCGATGATCAATAAACCATGCGAACCAACATTTCTATCGTGGATAGTTTGTACGGTCACGAATTTTATTTGTATTTTTATTAATATGATAAATGGTCAATGGACACGTTCGCTTAGTGGGAAGTTTTTATTTAAATTATGGGTAAATTCCTCCCTTTATGCTTCAACTTCCTGATCAGTCTCCCTCCAAATATTTCTTTCTGTTCAGTACACATATGTACAAAGTTGTGTGTTTGATACTCAAAAAGCATTGAAAAGACAAAAAGAACCTTGCTTCATACATATATATTATTCCAACTCTCTCCAGTTATTTACCAAGTCAAATTTAAGAATATTATACCAATTGTTATCACTATTATACCAACTGTTCTCATTATTATACCAATATATTCAATTATTATACTAAATATTATCACCGTTATACTAAATAATGTCATTATATTTTTATTATACAAATGTGATTTTTGCATATTATACTATAAAACATGATTATTATACCAGTAAAATCGCTTATTATACCAATAAAATTGATTATTTTACCAATAAATTCGAATATTGTACCAACAATTCGAATATTATAATAATATTATTTTTGTATAACAGTGATAACAATTGATATAATAATTGAATATATTGGTATAATAATGGAAACATTTGGTATAATAATTGAATATATTGGTATAATAATCGAAACAGTTGGTATAATGGTGATATAATACTCTTAAATTTTACTTGGTATAACAACGATAACAATTGGTATAATAATTGAATATATTGGTATAATAGTGAGAACAGTTGGTATAACTGAATCTGTAAAGAAATGTTATTTTCGTCTTTTCAATGTTTGGTGGTATTAAACACATATTAGTTTGCAAATATGTATTGAACATGAAGAAATACTTAGAGGGGGACTGATCAGGAAATTGAAAGCATAAAGGAACTGAACGAGAATTTACCCTTAAATTATTTGTTTTATGTTAATCAAAGTGAACATTTCCTCCAAAAAAATGTATTCCTCTGAAAAACAAAAGTGAACAGGATATGTGGAAGCTTGAGACTAAACCTACATTTCCATAGATATATAAGATTTCTCGTAAAATATTTTCGACCAAAAAAAATATTACGGTTCTTTAGAGGTTAGAACCCCCTTAGTCTTGACGGAGGGACCTTAGATAATTATTAATTTTATTTCATTTTCTTGTATAGTAAATATAAGGAAATTATATTATTGAATACCTATACTTATTTTCATTTTTTGGTCACTATGTTTGAACTGTAAAAATGTCATTAACTTTGTATACTTAAAAAAATTGGATCAGCAGTGAATTTTCGACAAAACTCGTCGGAAATTTGTCGTGACCACTGACGTGGCATCGGCCACGTAGGATTTCCGACAAATTTTTCTGGAAAACTGACAAGTTTTGTTCAGAGATACAAAGTTAATAACCTATTTTTGTAATTATCAATCTTACAACTAACCCGTAAACATAACAACAAGACTGATATTAGCTAAATAATAATAGATAGTAAAAATTATTTCCACGCATTAAAATCTTCTAAGATAATAAGATACACATACCGACCGGTCAAGCTCATTGTAGCTACTGGAAAAACTGGCTACTAATAAGCTCAAACCCTGAAGAACACGAGCTAATATTGCCAAAACCATCCCCCACGTTTCCATAATTGCATTGTGGGACCTCAAGAAATCGTGCCACATCATCTACGAAACCATCAGACACGGGCAGTACCTCTTGCTGTTGATGCCGAGGATAATGAAGATCAGCACTACTATTATTACAATAACAAGAAGCAAGGCGTGCCCGTGCGAGAAACAGGTCGTTTTGCAGCTCCATCAGCTTGTTTTCTAGCGAAGCTATAGCACCGATGCATCCGTAGACAGGGTCCCTTAATCTCACCTCGGCTTCGTAAACCAGAGAATTCACAGTGTCCCCTCTTTGGTGCTCGCGTACTTCGTTGAGGATCTTGCTCACGTTGCTTGCTCCAAATACCTTGTGGACCTTGGCGAATTTCTCGGGGTGGCGGGAATGGAAGTAAGGGGCGAACGTGCAGTTGGAGCTGCATTTTCTTTTCAAGAATTTGCAGGCTGCACAAGAGGAGCTTGAGCGTGGTTCTTGGCCCTTCTTCATGATGATGGATTGAGCTTTTTTCTTTTTTTAACTTTGTTTCTTTTTTTTTTCCTTTGCGGTTTGATAGAGGTCTAGAGATTCTGTATTTATAGGCAACGCAAAGGAAAAATGACCGGTTCGTTAATTATAGTTGGATTGGGTTTCATTACTTCAAAATTTATTTCAATATTGCAAGAGTGAAAAATGATGGGTGTGATCTATATAGAGAGAGAGAGAGTAAATAGCATATAACTCACATGTGGTTTGAAAAATAAGCATCAAAACCCCTATTGTTCGGAAATAGTATAAAATATCTTCCTTGTCATTTTCACCTAATAATTGAGGGGTACAATGTTATTGTTTAAAATCACAGGGAGTACAATGCTAAGTTTTCGAAAACACAGGTAGTATTGTGCTAAGTTTTAAACAACAATGGGGATACAATGCTAAATTTTAGATAGCACTAGGGGGTTCCGTGCAATAAAAAAAGCATATGGTAGTTATGTGCATTTCAGTATAATCACATGTGGGTATTGCATAATTTACCCATATATATATATATATATATATATATATATATATATATTGAGTAAACCATAATTTCATTTCATAATATCAATTACACGTAATTTTTGCAGTGAACTCGATAAACAAAACTGCTAAAAATTATGAAAGAGCGCCAAAAAAGATTGAAATATTGGTATAATCAATTCCAACCCCTTAATTATTCAAATAATATCATCAACTGCAATTCATTCTTCAAGCATTTTTTATATTATTCAATCAAGCTGTAAATCTCCTTTGTTCGAATCAACCAATGCCATCATATTGTTCATTTCTCAAATCTATTTTTTATAATAACATTGCAAACTCTTATTCAAGAGAATAACACTCATACGAGAAAAGAAAACTTTTATTCGAGATAAAGTAATCCCTTATACTAGAGAATAAACAAAATAAAAAATTGAAAAACAGGGATATTAGTAAAGAGTTTTTGATTTAAATATCCAACAATCTGGTTTGATAAACACAAAACTTATTATCGTGTTACTAAAATATTTACTATGTGTGCAGATAAGCCCAAGTCGAAAAATGAATATCAAAAGTGAGCTCAGTGCGGAAAACTGATTTGGTCAATGCATTTCAATAATGACCGGTACTGGAGTAATCCGGTATTGAGTACCGGTAGTGGACAGGTCCGGTACTGAGGACATGTAGTTGACAGGTCCGGTACTGAGTACCGGTATTGGACAGTTCCAGTATTGAGGACCGGTACCAGTGTACAATCCTTCATAGCACAACAACATGTATAAGCCAGTAATGCTGACAACATTGACCAGGTTAAGACAAAAGCTTCCAACGTCTCTTCTAATGAGTCTAATAGCTACATCAAGGTTGGAAGCCTATAAATACACAAGGGAACATCACAAGAAAAATGTGGATCTATGAGCAAACAAGATCACATCCAAAGAGAGATCCAAGAGAGAAGAACAAGAGCAAAGAAGAAAATCAATAGTGGAGTACTTCCTCTTTTTGTGTGGGTTACATAAGATAGACAGAGCTACAACGTTCAAACCCGCACATTCACTCACACAATAGATAGATGAGCCAAATAGATTAGTTGAGTGAGAGTCTTAGCACAAAGAGAATAACAAGTGCATGTAGTCGTCGCACCAAGACAGAAAAGAATGGTGTCATCTTTGCACTAAGACGTTAAGTCATGTTCTCTTCATGAGGGTGCCGCCCTACGGATTTTCTTAGCATAGAGACGTTGAAAATTAATGTAGGTTGTGAGTTTATGGCCTACAACTATTTCGATTGACCTTGCGGGGCGATCGTGGTTGCTGGGAGTTTAATTAGCGGAGTATAGCGAGCGGCCATATTGTGTAAGTCTAAGATAAAGAGGTTGTACATAGTTGTATGTAAGCCGAGTCTTCTAGTGGAACCTTCCTTGCAGAGAAGAAGCGGAGACGTAGGAGATTGAACTCCAAACTTCCATAAACAAATTACGTCTTCACCGCACTGCATTCATTCATGTTATAGCATGCATAGTTGAAGCATTTTATGTGTTCGATAAAATGGTTCAACCGAAACCGGCCTTTAAGTTTCCTAGATTTGGGAGTATTTTCATAAGCCCATAAAACCGATTTTAAGGGGATTAGGTTGAGTATTTTTGCTTGGTTTAAAATTCAGACTTGCTTAATCTGTCGGTGCTAAGTTATTTTCAAGAACCCCGAGTTATTGCAACTCAAGTATGTTTCAAGTGTTTAAAACAAAAGATATTTTGGAAGTCTTATTTTAAAACACCCATCCTTTATCCTAACAAATGGTATCAGAGCAGGTTGTTTTTGAAAGTAGTTAGATCGGTTTCGGCTCGAAAAATAATTGTAAAAAGCACGTATAACACATGTATGCAAGGTTAAAATTTTTCTGGCGGGTTGCGCAACATCGGAAGAAATGACATAACTTTGCGCCCAGATGCCGAAATGACGATCCGAAAGTTTTTCCAGAAACTAGAATCGCAGAGAAATGGTATAAAATTGGCTATTTGGTTCTGCTAAGAGAAAAACAGTGTTTTATGTCGAAGTTCAGCCAGTCGTTAACTGCAGCAACGTCACGTGAAATGAAATAACTCTCCGCTCATACATCCAAATGTCGATCCGTAAATGTTGCAGAAAACTAGACCCGTAGAAGAACGCAAAAGTATAAGATTCGTTGTCTTGGTTTGCTTAAAAAAAAGCAATTTATTCATTGAAGTTCACCCTATTACGCTGTCCCGATTCGAAATGTTGAACTCTTGCACTTGTGTTAAACTTTCTTTAGCATGATAGTAAAAGCCCATTTATCTTTGATTCTTCTGAATCCTTTCATTCATGAACCGGTTTCAACTGGTTGATAAATTTAGGGGGAGCACTACTTTTTCTTTAAAATGGGAGCTTTATTTGGTTTTGATAGGGGGAGCTCCTCTATGTTTTAAATATGAATATTATTTCCTTGACTATCACAAAAAGGGGAGAAATATGTTAGTATATATGTGCACTAGTGTTAAAGTTTTGTGTTAATCAAACATGGGGAGATTGTTGGATTTAAATATCTAGCAATCCGGTTTGATAAACGCAAAACTTATTATTACGTTACCAACGTATTTACTAATTGTGCAGATGAGCTCGGCTCGAAAAATGGATATTAAAAGTAAGCTCAGTGCGAAAAAGCTGGTTTGGTCAATACGCTGCACTGACGACTGGTACTGAACTAATCCGGTATTGAGGACCGGTATTGGACATGTCTGATACTGAGGATCGGTACTGGCCAGGTCAGCTACTAAGGACCGGAACTGGCCAGATCCGCTACTGAGGATCGGTACTAGGAGGTCTTGTACTAGATAGGCCTAGTACTGAGGACCGGCACTGGTGTACACGCCTTCACAGCACATCAACATGTATAAGCGAGTAATGTTGACATCATTGATCAAGTTAAGACAAAAGCTTCCAGCGGCTCTTTTAATGAGTATAACAGCTACATCAAGGTTGGAAGATTATAAATACACAAGGGAACATCGCAAGAAAAATGAGGATCTAAGAGCAAACAAGAACACATCCACAGACAGATCCAAGAGAGAACAACAAGAGCAAAGAAGAAAATCAATAGTGGAGTACTTCCTCTTTTTGTGTTGGTTACATAAGATGGAGAGAGCTACAAAGTTCCACACATTCACTCACACAATAGATAGATGAGCCAAATAGATTAGTTGAGTGAGAGTCTTAACACAAAGAGAATAAAGAAGTGCATGTAGTCGTCGCACCAAGACGGGAAAGAATGGTGTCGTCTTTGCACTAAGACATTAAGTCGTGTTCTCTTCGTGAGGGTGCCACCCTACAGGTTTTCTTAGCATAGAGACGTTAAAAATGAATGTAGGTTGTGAGATTGCGGCATACAACTGTTTCGATTGACCTTGCGGGGCAATCGTGATTGCTATGAGTTTAATTTGCAGAGTATAGCGAGAGGCCATATTGTGTAAGTCTAAGATAAAGAGGTTGTATATCGTTGTATGTAAGCCGAGTATTCTAGTGGAACCTTCTTTGCAGAGAAGAAGCGGAGACGTAGGAGATTGAGCTCCCAACTTCCATAAACAAATTACGTGTTCACCGCATTACATTCATTCATGTTCTAGCATGCATAGTTAAAGCATTTTATGTGGTCGATAAAATGCTTCAACCAAAATCGGACTTTAACTTGCATAGATTATGGAGTATTTTCATAAGCCCATAAACCAACTTTAAGTGGATTAGCTTGAGTATTTCCCGCTTGGTTTAAAATCCACACTCGCTTAATTTCCCGGTGCTAAGTTATTTTCAAGAACCCGACTTATTGCAACTCAAGTATGTTTCAAGTGTTTAAAACAAAATATATTTTTAAAGTCTTATTTTCAAACACCGATCCCTGATCCTAACAAGTGGTATAAGAGCAGATTGTTTTTGAAAAAGCCTTTAAATCGCTTTCGGTTCAAAAAATCATATTCAAAAGCACGTCTAACACATGTATGCAAGGTTAAAATTTTTCCAACAGGTTGCGCAACATCGAAATAAATGGCAATACTTTGCGCCCGGATTCACAAATGACTATCCGAAAGTTTTTCCAGAAACTAGACTCACATAGTGACGTTAAAAATAAATGTACGTTGTGAGGTTGCGACCTACAACTGTTGTGATTTACCTTGCGGGGCAATCGTGGTTGCTAGGAATTAAGTTAGCGGAGTATAGTGAGATACCATATTGTGTAAGTCTATGCTAAGGATGTTGTACATTGTTGTATGTAAGCCGAGTCTCTAGGGGAACCTTCCTTGCAGAGAAGGAGCGGGTAGGAGATTGAGCTCCGAACTTCCATAAACAAATTATGTGTTCACCGCACTGCATTCATTCATGTTCTAGCATGCATAGTTGAAGCATTTTATGTGTTCGATAAAATGCTTCACCCAAAATCGGACTTTAACTTGCATTGATTATTGAGTCTTTTCATAAGCCTAAAAATCGATTTTAAGAGGATTGAGTCGAGTATTTTCCGCTTTGATTAAAATCCAGACTCACTTAATCTCTTGTTGCTAAGTTATTTTCAAGAACCCGAGTTATTGCAACTCAAGTATGTTTCAAGTGTTTAAAACAAAAGATATTTTTGATGTCTTATTTTCAAACACTGATCCATGATCCTAACAAGTGATATCCGAGCAGGTTGTTTTTTAAAAGCATTTAAATCGGTTTCGGCTCGAAAAATCATTTTCAAAAGCACCTCTAACACATGTATGCAAGGTTAAAATGTTTCTGGCAGGTTGCTCAACATGGGAAGAAATGGCATAACTTTGCGCCCAGATATACAAATGACGATCCGAAAGTTTTTCCAGAAACTAGACTTGCAGAAGATCGCACGGGTATAGAATTGGCTATTTCGTTCTGCTAAGTTCAGCTAGTCGTTAACTGCAGCAATGTCACGAGAAATGAAATAACTATGTGCTCAAACATCCAAATGTCAATCCGTAAATTTTGCATAAAAACTAGACCTGTAGAAGAACGAAAAAGTCTAAGATTCGCTATCTAGGTTTGCTTACAAAAAAAACAGTTTATTCGTTGAAGTTCACCCTATTACGCTGTCCCGATTCGAAATGTTGAACTCTTGCACTAGTGTTAAACTTTCTTTTCCATATAGTAAAAGCCCATTTACATCTTAAATGTCTTGGTTATAAGGATGAAAATGTAACGTTATCTTTGATTCTTCTTCATCCTTTCATTCATGAACCGATTTCAAATGGTTGATAAATTTAGGGTGAGCACTACTTTTTTTAAAAAAAAGAGGAGCTTTATTTGTTTTTGAAAGGGGGAGCTCGTCTATGTTTTCCATATGTAAATTGTTTCCGTGACTACCACAAAAAGGGGGAGAAATATGTTAGTATATATATGTGTTAATGTTAAAGTTTTGTGTTAATAAAAAAGGGGAGATTGTTGGATTGAAATATCTAGCAATCGGGTTTGATAAACACAAAACTTATAATTGTGTTACCAACATATTTACTAAGTGAGAAGATAAGCTCGGGTCGAAAAATGGATATCAAAAGTTAGCTCAGCGCGAAAAACTAGTTTGGTCAATTCGTTGCACTGAGGACTGGTAATGGACTAATCCAGTAATAAATAGGTACTAGAAAGGTCCGGCACTAGCCAGGTCCGCTACTGAGGACCGGTACTGGATAGGTCCGGTACTAGTGTACAAGCCTTCACAGCACAACAGCGTGTACAAGCCAATAATGCTGACAACATTGATCAAGTCAAGACAAAAGCTTCCAACGGTTCTTTTAATTAATCTAACAACTACATCAAGGTTGGAAGCTTATCAATACACCACGGAACATCACAAGAAAAATGTAAGAGGAAATAAGAACACATCCGAAGAGAGATCAAAGAGAGAAGAACAAGAGCGAAGAAGAAAATCAAGAGTGGGGTTCTTCCTCTTTGTGGGTGAGTTACATAAGATAGAGAGAGCTACAAAGTTCTAACTCACACACCTCACTCACACAATAGATAGATGAGCGAAATAGATTAGTTGAGTGAGAGGCTTAGCACAAAGACAATAAATAAGTGCTGCATATAGTCTTCGCACCAAGACGGGTAAGAATAGTGTCGTCTTTGCACTAAGACGTTAAGTCGTGTGCTCGTCGTGAGGGTGACGCCATAGAGTTTTATTAGCATATAGACATTAAAAATGAATGTAGGTTGTGAGGTTGCGGCCTACAACCGTTGTGATTGACCTTGCGTTGCAATCGTGGTTGCTAGGGGTTTAGTTAGCGGAGTATTGCGTGAGGCTCTATTGTGTAAATCTAAGCTACGGAGCTTGTACGTCGTTGTATGTAAAGCTAGAGGAAGGGGTGATGTAGGAGATTAAGCTCCGAACTTCCATATACAAATTACGTTTTCACCGCATTACATTCATTCATGTTCTAGCATGCATAACTGAAGCATTTTATGTGTTCGATAAAATGCTTCAACAAAACCGATTTTTAACTTGCATAGATTTTGGAGTATTTTCATAAGCCCATGAAATAGATTTTAAGAGGATTAGGTCGATTATTTTCCGCTTGGTCTAAATTCCTAATTCGCTCAATCTCTCGGTGCGAAGTTATTTTCAAGAACCCGAGTTATTGCACCTTAAGTATGTTTCAACTATTTAAAATAAAAGGTATTTTCGAAGTCTTATTTTAAAACACTGATCCCCGATCCTAACAAGGAGAATGAAATAGCTGATATGTGCTCCAACCCGACGCCGGCGACCATGGTAGTAATAGCTATGTGGCTGCTGCCGGCAAAGAAAAATAAATTATGGAGTTTTCTGTAGAACGGTTATTTTTTCTTAGGTAAATAATTATATATATATATATATTGACCATCAATTAAGTAATAGAAGTTTCAAGCTATCGGTTGATTGATTTGATTCGATAAAATTGAAACACTAGCTACTCGATCTCGATCCGCTGTATTTGTCTACTGTTGGTTACGGCGGTGAGTCGCGTCTAGTCGACGGCAGAGCTTCGGTTGAATACAGTAAGTCCAGGCACGTACAGGTACGCTTTCCGTAAGACAATATCGCCTTGAATATCAGTGCTATCGGTTGACGGCGATTGTCCCCAAGATACAACGACTTTCTGAATCTCATATCATAACACTACGAATGTGATTTTCGGGCGAATCTACTGAAAATTCGAACTTTTCTTGCATCGGGAACTCGGGGAGTTGGGAGTGACTTATGCGGAATGCTTGGTTGGAATGAATGAATTTTCCATCTCGCAGGGGACCTATTTATAGGAACGAAGGAGTTCCGGGGACAAATCACAAGAAATGCGTCTTTTGGGCTTCCTGACTTTTGACATTTCGGGGCAAGAATGTGAAAGGTCACAACTTCTAGACTGTCCCGCAATTGGAAGCTTCTTGACCCGCCCCCTTGTATTTTTGGGTCGGGTCGGGTCGGGTCGGTCCATTCGGTAGTCCGGTATGCCCAACGGGTCATGTCATCTCACCTGACCCAGTGAAGTGCAAAGTGCGCCTACAGAACGCCCATTGCGCACTTGGCACGGCTCGGGTCCGTGTCGGGCTCGGCCCTGTCCCGGGCATGGGCCAAAAACCATACTAGCCCATTAAGCCTACTTGAGTACACCCTTTAGGCAAGCCCATTTGAATTACCTACACAAGGTAACCCTTTATAAGGTGATGAAAACTTTAGTCTAATCAATGTGGGACAAAGGTTTGTCACACCCATTTATTAAACACTTTAATTTTTTATTGGGATAACTTAGAAAATTAATTTTTCATTCACCCGACATCGGTTTTGAGCAAATCAAAATGCATTAAATTCCCCTCGAAAAGTAGTTCATGAATTTTTCATCAATTTTAAGTTTCGATGAACGATGGCATCACGATTTAATTAAAAACCGATCTAATTTGACTCTTGGGTTAAATGACCCACATTTGGGCCTTATGAGCCCAATCCAACATCTAGGACATGGAAACTGCAGTAACCTAAGTATAGTCCTAGTTTAACATATGAGTCCGCATATTGCATGATAGAGATTGATTATCTCACAGCTTTAGTTGCTTTTTTCTGTTATTTTTAAGGGTAAATTCCCTTTATGTACCATTTAAAGTTTCAACTTCCTGATCAGTACCCCTTTAATTATTTCTTCCTGTTCAGTACCCATTTGCGAAAAATTGTGTGTTTAATACCACCAAACATTGAAAAGACGAAAATAACCTTTCTTTACAGATTCAGTTATACCAATTGTTCTCATTATTATACCACTATATTCAATTATTATACCAATTGTTATCACTGCTATACCAAGTTAAATTTAAAAGTACTATATGACTATTATACCAAGTGTTCCCATTATTATACCAATACAATTATTATGCCAAATATTATCACTGTAATACAAAAAATAATGTTATTATAATATCCGAATTGTTTGGTATACATTTGAATTTATTGGTAGAATAATCAATTTTATTGGTAGAATAATAAATTTTATTGGTATAATAAGCGGTTTTGCTAGTATAATAATCGTGTTTTGTGGTATAATATGCAAAAATCACTTTCGTATAAAAATATTATAATAAAATTATTTTTTGTATAACAGTGATAACGGTTACTATAATAATTGAATATATTGGTATAGTAATTAGAACAGTTGGTATAAAAGTGATAACAATTGCTATAATATTCTTAAAATTTGACTTGGTATAAAATTGGAGAGAATTTGAATAATAAAAATGATAGTAGTTGGTATAATATTCTTAAAATTTGACTTGGTATAAAATTGGAGAGAATCTGAATAATATCTATGTATGAAGCAAGGTTATTTGTCTTTTTAATGCTTTTTGGGTACCAAACACATAATTTTTTTCAGATGGGTACCTAACAGGAAGAAGTAATTCGATGGATATTTAAGAGGAAGTTGAAACTTTAAAGGGTAATGAAAGTAAATTTACCCGATTTTTAATCCCTTTTTCAGTACGGAAGTCTATAAATGTGTTAGTCAGTTAGCCAAATCTATCACAATTTAACCTTCACGAGTGTAGGGTTTTCTGCCTTTTTAGGAGCAAAAAGAATTAACGTAGGTTCTCCCTTCTATAAAAGGAGATCATACCATTTACGATAAACATACCAAAATTAAATTTGTATTAGCAGTCAAGTCAGTTAAAAATTTTCTTTAAATGAGAGTTAAGGTTTGCGGGTAGAGTGATTTTCCGTGTCGCTTGCGGCGTAGGTGAAAGTATGAAAATTATGTTTCCACAAAGTGGATTTTCTACTATCCTTGTTGTCGGGATTAGTGATGTCAACTGTGCGGGGCGAGGGCGGGCCGCGAGGCATTCGGGGACGAAATCGTCTCATCCCATTTTGCGGGGATCTTCGCCACGCGGGGATTCTCCGCCCCGGTAATATTTTTACTACAATATATATTATTTATAATATAAATTATATTTTAATATTATTTATATTATTTAAATATTATTTAAACTATATTTTTATATTATTAAAACTATATTTTAATATTATTTGTATTATAAAAATATAAATTGGATATGATAAATATTATTTTAATATTATAATATATCGGGGAACGGGGCGGGGACCCCCGCGGGAAAAAATCTTTCCCCGTCCCCACCCCGCGGGAAAAATTATTGTGGGTTCTCTGTCCAATTCGGGGGGATTCCCGTGGGGACGGGGAATTCCCGCCCTACTGATAAGCCTAGTCGGGTTAGCTTTTTCTCTTTATCTAAGATTTTTTGCGTTAAATTTCATTTTGTTAGTTTCTCCAATTTATTTTTTTCAGAATTGATAAATGAGATTTTGAAGCGGTTAAAAATTCCCGTGGTATATCCTAAACCAGTTGGGTTATATTTTCTTTTAACACCGCCAATAATAAAAGTAATAATGTTGGGTTTTCAATTTAAGATATATAATATATAGAGGTATAGATGCTTTCCAACCATAAAACAACAAAGGAAGAGATAGTAATTGTACATTATATTGGAAAACGGAACGGGAAAATTGTCACTTCAACAAGACGGAAGACGTCGAAAAAAAGGTGACAAGAAAAAGAAAAGGAAACAAGATAATGTTGCTCGAAAGCCCACTTAAACATATCATCAAGTGTGTTGTTACTATGATGATTTGTCGCTTCGTAATCCAACAAAAGAACGGGGTCATTTCTTATATTGATCACCACTCAAAAACACGGTTCCCTCAATTATTACACTATGTTATAATATGTTGAAGATTGAAGGTTGATCGTACAAATCAACCAATCAAAGCCAAATCAAAGCAAATTAAGACAATGCGCAAGATATATTGAAATATGATTTATAGTCATAAATGTTCTCGATTTACTCTAACGGCTAGTTTATTCTATAATTAGTCGATGTATCTTTAGAAATTATGATCGAGAAATACAAAACAACTTCATTCCGCAAAATTCAACATGGTATCAGAGCAGACGATCACGCCGAAGAAGAAAAAGAGAAAAAAAATCAGTCTTTTACCCCACTCAAGCACACACCTTATCCACACATAATCCTCACACGCAGCTCTCATCCATAACAAATCTCACTCACATCAACGAATCAATCACGGGGAGGCTACGAAGCTCTCACACACAGAATTATCCACGAACAAAAGTCACTTTACACCAATCCCAAGGTGGAGGAAGACACCACAAGCGAGAGCAAACCACGACGATAAAGGGAAGTGATCAAACGATTTCTCTAAAACTGTCTCATTTTTGTTGCTTTTGAAAAAAAAAATGGGAGAAACCCTAATCCGTTTGATGACACAGATTCGGACGAGAAAATAAGTGCTCTCGGGGGAGTCATCCAAGCGCACTCTACGGAGGAGCCACCCAAAATACAGATGGTAGAACCCTTATAGAGGGTCATGACCACTATACAAAAAACCACATTGAAGCGAAAGTCCCGGCGAGAGGCTCAAACTCCAACATCCAAAAACAAAAAATTGGTAGATGCAGAAGTCAAGGCGACCACAAGACAACAATATTTTCAAGTTGCACTTCTCAAAATAGTTCAAAGTCCAACTTGATGGGGGTGTTGAAGATTGAAGGATTGACCATGCAAATCAACCAATCAATGCCAAATCAAAGCAAATCAAGACAATCAATAAGATATATTGGAATATGATTATAGTCATAAATGTTCCCGATTTACTCTAACGGCTAGTTTATTCTCTATAAATTAGTCGATGTATCTTTAAAAATTATGATCGAGAAATACAAAACAACTTCATTCCGCAAAATTCAATATAACAATACTCTTAAATATCGTATACGTGTACAATGTGAATATGTTCTCGCAAGTGGTAGCTTTGTAACTTAACTGTACGAAATGATTGAACACCGTTGCAAAAAAATACTTCCCTATTAACAACAGCACAAGGTAATGAAAACCACGTTTGTCACGATGCGGACAAGCAACTCTCCTAATAATGTAATTATACTCTTATATTAATGTAGCAATAAGTTAAAAATGTCAATTTGATGTATCACTATCATTTATTTCATATAAATTAATAATTATGAAAATAAAAAACTTCATACCCAACTTCCATCATTTCTTTTTTATTATAATGATTAGTTAAAAATTAAAAATATAACTTCACCACAACTACTTATATGAGCGTGAGTTAGTTAATAATTCGGTTCTATACTAATTTATATTATTTAATGTAGCCCTAATAATATCATATGACTATATACTGAAGTTGCAATTTATTATTTGATAAATAAATGCATAAAGATTGTTGAGATTATTTGTCCCACATCGGGAAATTAATTTCACCCGACTTAGTATATAAATCAAAGTGATCTTTCCTCCTATCACCAATTGGTTTTAGGAACAAACCATCAATTAATCAAATACCATGTCAAATGATTATCTCTTAACAAGAAGTTTAACTTTGTTTACATATATTATGCACACTCAAATATTAATGCAAACACATTGAGGATGCACGATTACTAGTATTATATAATACTACAGGGAATTCAATCGAGAATGTCCATGTGTTATAAATTAGTGCAACTTAATGTCAGTTGTTATTTCTTCTTCTAAGGACTTTACTTCTTACTAAAATCTGCAATCGGGTAGTGGAATAATTGCAAGAGCAAATTGGCTAATTTGTAGTCAGTTAGTTAAGAGTTTTATGTTTAGATCAAAGTAGTAAAATTGGCCTTTTCAAGCACAGGGCAAGCGCCTATACGGCCCAGGTGGTGCCTAGGTTAGGGTTATGATGAGCCAAGCCAGCTCATAAGCTCAATCAATGTAAAAAACGAGTTCGATCTGTTAGAGTGACACACCTTAAAGAGTCTATGAAAGAAGACGTAAGAGGGCAGATGAGATGAAAGACAATCTAAGCAGGAAATAATTATGAACAAGCATGAATCACCTGCAAGGCTATTTATTATTTAGTAGTTTAATTAGTAATCAATATTTTTATTTCAGTAGATTAATGTTGAGCGATCTTTCATATATTTAGGGAGACCAGTTAGGTTTCTATTGGTATAAATATAGGTATTCTTAACCCAAGGAAGTCATTGAAGAATATTATATTACTAGATGGAGATTGACCGTTTTCTTTCAACAAAAATATTATTAGTATTACAGGTGGAAGTCGGATGCTTTCTTACATAAGAAAAAGAATTTATTTTTCCACTCATTTATCCGCAAGAATCGATTTATACTCTAACAAATTGGTGTGGTGAGCCGTGCTCTATGCCACTAACGTGCGCTATGACAGATCTACAAACCTCTCTTGTCGCAATGCGACAATCGATCATTACTCTCACTACCAAGCTGACAGGCGATATTGGAGAACTCCGAGAATCTTTAACCTCCTTACAGCCTCGTTCGGACACATTCAATCAGCAACACAAAAATTTTCGGGCTACCCCAAATCATCGCGAATAATCAACATTCCACACGACGATGTACTCTTTCCGGTCCCAAGAAAATCGAACTACTCGACTTTGATGGTTTGGACCCTCGTAGTTGGATAACGGAGGCAGAAGATTACTTTGAGTTTCAACACATCCCTGATGACATTCGGATTGCTTACTTTTTTACTACTATGCAAGCAACAACACGTAACTGTTTACGGTGGAAGCGGTAATCAGCACCACATCTAGATTGGAATAATTTATTCATATTTCATATGACTCAATCATGTAAGCAGAAGAAGATGTACTTTCATTCATTTGAGATTCAACATTGAGTAGAAAGAGATTATTATTGCGATAACCCTTTCCAATGAACACATTGTTCTTGGTTAAGATTATCTTTCCTTTCTCGAATGACACTTTAATTCCTTTCTCACCAAGCTTAGGGAGAGAGAGAAGGTTAGCTCTTATGGGTGGAACATGAAGCACCTCACTGAGAGAGAATACTTTCCCACTTGTGAGCTTGAGATCAACAACGCCCTTCCCAACGATAGGTGCTTTGCTAGACTCGCCTAGGAAGACTTCTCCATTCGTTTCTTCATAGTTTTTTAATGTACCCTTCTCTTTTCATAGATGATTAGTGGCTCCGTAATCCACTAGCCAAGTACTAGCCGAGGAGACTACGAATGCTTCGGTTATTACCCCGGAAAAGATGTCTTCCTTCTCATTAACAAGATTTGACTTGCTTTTGTTCTTATCGTGTGCTTTCTTGGCCTCGGTTGCCCTTTTGCAGCGTTGGGCTGCATGGTCCCCTAATTTTTCACATACAAAGCAAGAACCTTTTGTTCTTATTAGAAAAAGTTGGCTTAAGGAATTAGTTACCTCTGAGATTTCCCTCCTTGGTGACATCGAGCTTCTTTCCCTTGTTCTCTACCAAGTTGGCTTTAGAATTGAATTCCTTAGTCACCACGTAGACTTGTTTACGATGGTTTGACTCTATCATGATATGTTTTATCATCTCTTCCAAGCCCATCCTTTTATTTTTATGCTTATGTTGTTGCTTGTAGTCATTCCAAGATGGTGAAAGCTTCTCAATAAGCAACTCAACAACATAAGCATAAGGAAGAACGATATTTTAAAACTTCAGCCCATCAAGCAAATGCAAATACTCATTTATTTGCTCATCAACCTCTTTATGTTCATTCATCTCCCATCGAACTCGAACAAGCAAACTTTTGCTTTTTTTTTTTTCGTTAATATCTTCAAAATGCACGAGATTTCGACCAGTGGTCGGCATCCTCGGTCGTATATTTAGTCATCATAGACTCCCAAATGGATTAAGCATCATTGTGGCTTATATAGACCTCAAAAAGAGAGAATTATTGAGAGTCGCAAGTATCGTACTGCGGCATATCTTGTTTGCTTGCTCCCAAATAAGATAGTTTCCCTCATTTCTTGGAGTTGTTAGTGCCCATGCAACGCCATATATGTCTAGCAAGCAAAAATCCTTTTCCTTCCACATCTTGTAATTTTCTCCAGAAAATTTCTCAATTTGTGACGTGTCGGGATGCGGAGGAATGTAGTAGGAATGCTCGTGAACTCCAAATGGATTTACTTGATATGAAATTTCTTATTGTGGGGCATTTAATTGCGGTGGATTCCCTTAATTATTTTGTCCACTGCCACTTTGATTTGACCCTTCATTTTCTTCATGGTTTCCATGCAACTGGTTCATCTCTTCATCACCGTCAGGATTGTCATTGAAGAGACCTTGGACGTATTGCTCAACTGAATCAAGAAACGCCATGAAAAATGTTTCTCTAAATTTGTTGCAAATTCGGGCACAAATGAAGGAAATGAGCTCGAATTAGTAGTAGCAAAAGGCGTGTATACATTGTCCTTTAAAGAAATATTTGTGATCGCTCAAGAAGTTTCTCCAAGATACAACTTGCTCTTAAAATTTTGCTCACACAAATTTTGAAGCAGAAAATAGATAATTTAGAGACAGATTATTTTAGTTCACAATTTAATGTGGGAGGATCAAAAGCCACGTGACTTTTCTAATTCTCGTTGGCTAACCAAAATTCGTATGTTTATGACTTCTCTTTGATTAATCAAGAGTGACGTTGGCTCTTCATATTTCTTCAATAAAATAATAAACCATAAAGCCAAATATTAATTTCTTTTGCAACAATCGTGCTCGAGTTAGAAAACAAAACAAAAAACAAAATCCTATCGCTCAACACATACATTTCACGCTCGATTCAGAGTCTAGAAATAAGCTTAGTTTGGCTTGTGCTCGCTTCATTTATGGCTAGTCAAAAACTAATAGTGCAAGATATAAATACTCTGGAAAACTTCGTGACCTGATAATCTATCATGCTTGCAAAAAGAAAAAAAAAATCAATGTTTTGCCACTATATTTGGTAACCATATATATAAGTATATATAGTCATGACCTCAAGTCGTGGACTGTTTTTTGTTAATCCTAAGCTATACAAATACAATAATAAAAAATTATGTTTCAAAAAACACACGGTTTGATAAATAAATTTAAATTTAAAGAAAAAAGTATGGCCCATGTTCTGTTGTTTATTTAGTTGGGTTGAAATAATTTAGTTCGGCCCATGTAAAATGATATTTGAGCAGCCCATTATCTAAGATTAGGTGTTGACTCACTCACGAAGCAGTTAAAGCAGGAACCGGACCAAGTCAACTTCACCAAGATTGCTACTACAAAAGTTCACCTTAAAATCCTTACACAGCAAACAAATTTAACTAAACAAACAGAAAAAAAGAAACACCTTAAAACATGCATTTCCTCTTCTTCCTCCTCATAGCATGCCCAATCACCACCACCACACGCGCCGCCACGAACATAACGGCCCTCTTCGCATTTGGCGACTCCATACTCGACCCCGGGAACAACAACAACCTCCTCACGATCTTCCAATCCAATCACCCACCCTACGGTCTGGATTTCCCGAGCCACGTCCCAACCGGTAGGTTCTCCAACGGCAAGCTAGCCATGGACTTCTTGGCTGCAAGCCTCGGCCTAAAACAACTCCTCCCGCCTTATCTAAGCCCGTCCGTCACGACCCACGACTTGCTCACCGGCATCAGCTTCGCCTCCGCAGGCTCGGGCTTGGACCCTTCAACCTCAAGTGGAGCCAATGTGTTGAGCCTGGACGATCAGCTAACTTACTTCGACGAGGCTTTAACGAGGATAGAAGGGCTTGTAGGGTTCGAAGGGACGAAGAAGATCATGGAGAACGCTGTCTTTGTGATCGGTGTCGGGAGTAACGATATGCTGTATAATGTTTACGGGTTTGGGATTGAGGGGAAACTGCTGCATGGCGATGATCGAGTGTATCACTATCAGGGCCTCTTGCTTCGAAATCTCGATGGTTTCGTGAGGGTATTACATGCGATAATACATTCTTAATACAGGCATATAATTAGCTATTTCTTTCAGGTTTGATTATATTTTTGTCTCTATATTAGAGGATTAGTGTTTTAAGTACATGTAAGTTGCCAACGAGGCATTGGCCAGTGATCAAGGCTGAAGCCTCAGGAATATGTGGGAGAGGTCTCGGATCCCTCCACGCAACATTCTTGAGCATGTCGCACATGACATGACATGTGTGGTTGAGCCTGTTGACGTGGTTCGCACTTGACATGACATGTGGGTCACCCAAAAAAAGAACATGTAAGTTAGTCTTAATTATATTTGTACTCATGTACATTAGATGGGGTGGCGCTTTATGGGCACTAAGTTTACGGTAATTTTGGTCCAATAAGTTTAAAAATTAAATTACATGACTAAAACTTTTACCTTAATTTAAGTGGTCTTACTAAAATTGTTAGCTTAATCTAATTGTATTTAAATTGCTTCAGTTTTGATACTTACATGATTAAATTGATATCCTTAATTAAGTGTCCTTAAAAGTCACTCATCTATAAGAGTATCTCCGACCGAATGTAAAATCCAAATAATCTAGGTAAAATTACCCCAATAGTACTCGTAACTCATGCTCAAATAGGTCTTGACATTTCTCTCTCCTAAAAAAACTATATTTGCGTCTATACCTATAAATTGTGTTTGATGTTCAAATTTACATAAAAACCCCTTTATTTGGTTTAATAATTAAAGTACCCAGTAAAAAAATAAGAAACGTGGAAGCTCCTAGAAGTGAACAAAGAGGACGCAAAACATGAAATCGGGTTCTTGCTGAGAGAACGCCCCATGTTTGCTCTTGCACATGTTGCTTCTATAGTGGTATACTTTTGCTCATCCTTTGACGGAATCAAATAACTTAACACTTGTTTTAATTTTCAGTCAGGTGTTTTAATATGGACGGTGAATATGGACAGTCGTTCCATTCCATATGTTGTGGCTGCTTTGATAGTGTTATACTATCTATACCTCCACATAAACGTAATTGGGGATTGTTGGATTTGGGAATCATGGCCCAAATGTGGGCTATTTAAACCAAGAGCCAAATCCGATCGTTTTTAATTAAATTGAGATGACATCGTCCATCGATACTTGAATTTGATGAAAGATTCATAAACTACGTTTCGAGGAGAATTTAAAGAATATTGATTTGCTCAAAACCGATATCGGGTGAATGAGAAATTAATTTATAAGTTAGCCCAATAAAAGAATTAAAGTGTTTAATAAATGGATGAAGGGAACCTTTGTCCCACATTGATTAGACACTAAAGAATTCATCACTGGAAACGTGACCGGGCCGAGGCCGACACCGACCCCAGCCGTGCCAAGTGTGCAATGAGCGCTTTGTAGATGCAATTTGCACTTCTCATCGTCGCTAGGAGCTATTGGAGCAAAAACAAATTGTCCGGCGATGACGCGGAAACTCGGATGACGTTGCAAGCATGACACGTGTACATGTGGTGATGAGGTGGCACTGCGTAAGCGCTGACTGGGTCAGCTGAGGTGGGATCTGTTGGGCATACCGGACTGTCGGATGGAGCGACCCGACCCGAGAATACGAGGAGGCGGGTCGATAAGCTTCCAAATTTTAGGCAGTCCAGAAGTTGCGACCTTTCGCATTCTGGCCCCAAAAGTCAAAAGATCAAGAAGTCCAAAAGTTTGAGACATTTCGCATTCTGACCCCTGAACTGACGAGTCAAAGGTCAGAAGCAGCCAAAAGTCTCACGTATCTGGACTAAAGCCCAACGAATCGAAAGACCTATAAATAGGTCCCTCACGAGCTTGAAAATTCATTTATTCTAACTCAAGTATTCCGCATAAGTCACTCCCAACTCTCCGAATTCCCGAAGCAAGAAAAGCTCGAGTTTCAAGTACGATTCGCCTGAAAACTCTAATCGTTCTGCTTCGATTACGAGTTGTGAAGTCGTTTTATCTTGGGGATGATCGCCGATAACCGAAAGCACGAGAATATCGGGGTGATTTCGTCTTACGAAGAGTGTATTATATACATGCATCGACTTACCGTCCGACGTATATCCGACGTCCAAGTTGCCGCCGACCAGACGCGACCAACCACCGATCCAACAATTTATATATATGTAATGCGAAAATTTTGAAATATATAAAATATGTGGGTAACATTTTGATGTGTGTGAAAGTTGTAAAAGTAGGTGTGTGAAAAATATTTTGAGAGTATTCTTTTGAGTTTTACAATGAGTTTAATGGTTGGAGAATAATTACTGTATTTTGAGTTTGAGAATGAGTTTGAGTTTGAGAATGAATTTTTTGCTTGAAAATGGTCTTAATATACATGATTTAAAAATATAATTAAGCCTTTCTTTTGATTAAATTTAGTACTTGCAGAGGCTTCACACAATGGGAGCGAGGAGAATGGCCGTGATGGGCCTACCGCCTATGGGTTGCCTGCCCGTGCAGGTGACCGTCGAAAGCATAACGAGGATATTGTTCGAGCGTGCTTGCGTAAAGCAACATAATGTCCACTCGCAATCTTACAACGCGAAGGCTCGGTCACTGACATCGAGGCTGCAAGAAACTCTCGTGCCCCGGTCGAGAGTTGCTTATGTCGACATCAACACTCCGATGATGGACATGATTAGGAGACCAGCCGCATACGGTGAGTTAATCTTCATCGATTAATTAATCAATCGACTCAGGGTTTCTTTTCACTTTTTATTTTATTTTTTGAATTAAAGGGTTTGAGAAGACGCTTGTGGGATGCTGTGGAATGGGTTCGATAGAGATGGGTCCTTTGTGCAATGAGTTCTCTACTACGTGCGAAAATCCATCCAAGTATGTGTTCTTCGATGCTGTTCATCCAACGCAAGCAGCTTACGGTTATCTTGCCAAGCATTTCAACAAGAATGTGCTTCCGAGCTTAATAGCCTAGATATTATATATATATATATATATATATATATATGATGAATTATATGGATTGAACATATTGTAGATTTGAGCGTCATATTTTTCTTACCTTGTATTCATTCTAAATGATAGAGTAATTTATGCTAATCAAAGATTACTATTATTTTTTAGTTCTGAATATATTATTTTGTGCCTCCAACCAAGGCCTTAATTACACATGCTTTGATCTTCAAACACTCCACATCACATTGGATTGATAATAAATTAAAATCCCAATGTGACTTAGAATCTTCAATATACTTGTGTTGCAGTCTTGTTTTGAGCATTTGCAAATCGCCGTTGATTTTCGCAATATGTGTGGCTGGATTGCTCTTCTGTGTGGCTCTACTCTTGTAGAATGCTTGATTTTGATTTTTTTTTCCTAGGTGACTCTTGTTCCGCACTTGTTTTGGGCAGTTAAGCTGTGGAGAACACTTTTTTTAGTGTGTGTGTGTGTGCGCGCTGATTTTGTGTGTGACGGAGAGTTCAAAATTTTCAGAATTCTAGGTTTTAAATATGTGCTGATAAGTGTGTAGAATTATTGTAAGATCGCTTAACATATTCGCTCGCATACCACAAATTTTGATGGATTAAACACAGTAAGGGTAGAAGAATTCAACATCATATTTTTATTCCTGTTGGGTTATTTCATAACTACATCTTTCAACCAATAATATATGATAAACGACAGAATAGTTTATGCTAACCAAAGATTGCAACTATTTTTTCCTAGTTTAGAATATATATGCCTTAAATCAAGCCCTTAACAGATATGCCTTGATTATGCTTTCATCTTCAACATTCCCCTCAAATTGAATTGGAAATAATTTTCGAGTCCAATGTGACTTGGAATCAATATGCTTGTGTAGTAGTCTTGTTTTGAGAATATGCAAATCGTCGTTGATTTTCTGTTGCACCATTTAGTCGGATCGCTCATATGGGTGGCTCTACCCTTTAGAACACTTGATTTTGATTTTCTTTTTCTAGGTACATCTTATTTATTTTGGGTGGTTCGTTTGGGTGGGTGGATTTTTTGTGTAGGGACCAAAAATTCTAACTATGTTTTTCAAACTTCTAGGTTTTAAATCGTGCAAATAAGAGTGTTTTTGGGTGATTCTACATTGCAGAATTTGTGCAGGATCATCTGAACGAATCCAGCTTGGATACCATTATTAAATTTTATGGACAGAAAACAAGATAGAATTAAGCATCATATTTTTATTTCTTGTGTAATTTTATAAGTACATATTTCAGTCAAATATATAGACTACATAGAATAAGTTATGTTAATTAAAGATTACAACTTTATTTTTTCCTCGTTTAGATTATCTTATTATTTTGCCTTAAATCAAGCCCTTAATTACACATGCCTCTGGATCGAATCCTCCATCAAACAATTCTTTGAGTAGTCCACATGAGAATTTTACCCTACGACTATCGTTGTCAAGTGGGTTTGGGACGTATTCATCTGGCCCCGGGGATTAGACCACCACTGGAATGTGTGTCGCAATTAAGTCTTCGCCAGATCTGTGTGGAGCAAGCCCACGCCGGTATTTAAGAGCTAGCTCATTGCCAGATTGGATGGGAATACCTCGGAACAACAAAAAATAAATTAAACAAATTACAGATGACTTGAGCTTTTGATCTTCTACAATATATATATATATATATATATATATAATATGAATTTTAGTTTGTGTTAGTAAATTAATTTAGGAATGTACAGCCGAGATTAATCTACAACGACTAGTATCTGACTGTAAATTAAAGAAAGAAAAAGCCAAGCAAAAATGTGATTATCCAACCTCAAGTAATAATAAAAAAACAAAAGGATCTGACCGGGCCGGGTCAATCTGTTATTCCGTGTCCAGAGTTCTCAACATCGATTTGTCCCATACCTATTGTTGGATTTGGGCTTATGGGCCCAGAAGTGGGCATTAAACTCAAAGATCATATTGGATCGGTTTTTAATTAAATCGAGATGTTATCGTCCATCGAAACTTGAAATTGATGAAAGATTCATAATCTACATTTCGAGGGGAATTTAACGAATACTGATTTGCTCAAAACCGATGTCGAGTGATTGAAAAATTAATTTTCTAAGTTAGCGCAATAAAAGAATTAAAATGTTTAATAAATGGGTGTAGGGAACCTTTGTCCCAAATGGATTAAACACTAAAGAATCATCACCTTATAAAGGGTTACTGTGTGTAGGCAATTCAAATGGGCTTGCCTAAAGGGTGGACTCAAGTGGGCTTAATGGGCTAGCGTGGTTTTGGCCCAAGTAAAAGCCCGGTGCTCGGCTGTGCCTTGCACCGCCGAGCCCGCGACCGGGCCCGGAACGAGCCTGAGCCCGTTCCCGACACCGATACCAACCCCAACCCGAGCCCGGTGCGCAATGGGCGCTTTGTAGGCACACTTTGCACTTCGCACGCCGCAGCTCGATCGACGTGGCAAGCATGACACACATACATATGATGATGAAGTGGCGTTGCGTAAGCGTTGACTGGGCTAGCTGAGGTGGCATGACCCGTTGGGTCGTTGGGCTGCACTGACCTGGACAGTTGGATGGATCGACCCGACCCGACCTGAGAATACGAGCAGGCGGATCGAGAAGCTTCCAACTGCGGGGCAGTCCAAAAGTTGTGACCTATCACATTCTGGCCTCGAAAGGTCAAAAGACAAGAAGTCCAAAAGTCGCATTTATTGCAATTCGGTCCCCGAAACTCCTCCATGTCTATAAATAGGTCCCCTGCAAGATGGAAAATTCATTCATTCGAACCCAAGCATTCCGCATAAGTCACTCCAAACTCTCCAATTTCCGAAGCAAGAAAAATCTCGAATTTCCAGTAGATTCCCCGAAAAATCTCCGGAGATTTAGAATGTCGTTGTATCTTGGGAACAATCGCCGTCAATCGATAGTACTCATATTCGGGGCGATATTGTCTTACGAAAAGCGTACACGTATGTGCCTCGACTTACCGTAGAACCGAAACTCTGCCGCCGACCAGACGCGACTCACCTCCGAACCAACAATCATGGGCTCGGGCTCGACTTACCGATGGCAAACAATCGTAAGACAATATTCATCTGTGTCTGACCGATGACAACCAATGCAGCAATGTTTCCCACGAGCAACCATGTCGAACGTCCCGCAAAGTTCAACGATTCAAACGGTGGCAGTAGAAGATGACCTTCTATCTGACCACCCTGAACCTTGTCCGTTTTCTGACAGGGCTTCCTCCGAATGTGACTGAAAATGCAACACCAGTTGAGGGTGCAAATGCTGACGGCACAGATGCTGCTGCACAAGCCGTAAATGCTCAATACGAGCAGGAGAAAGCGACGTTAGATGCATGGAAGCATAATGAGCTCATGTGTCGGAATTATATTCTGAACGCCTTTGACAATTCCTATATAACGTCTATGCAGGGGCTACGACTGCAAAAGAGTTGTGGGAATCGGTGGACAAGAAATATAACACCGACGCTGCTGGATTGTCGGCCGTTTTTGGACTAAAAGATGACTGATTCCAAACTAGCATTAAATCATGTCCGTGATCTGCAACTGATCATCCACGACATGCACGCGGAGAACATGCAGATCAGCAAATCCTTCCAAGTAGCTGCTATTATCGAGAACCTACCGCCTCTGTGGAAGGACTTCAAGAACTACCTCAAGCACAAGCGTAAGAAAATTGGACTTGAGGACCTGATTGTGAGGCTTCGGATCAAACAGGATAACCGCAAGATCGATGCCAAGAACAAAAGAGAAAGCATGGAGGCAAAAGCCAACCTAGCTGAGCCGAGCTCCGACGACAAACGTAAGAGGCCGGAGTCAACGCAGAACAAGTTTAAGCCGAATTCCAAGAGAATTAAGGGCAAGTGCTACGACTCCGATAAACTTGGGCACATGGCCAAGGACTATCGCCAAAAGAAGAAAGGCGGTCAGAATCGGGCTCACCTGGCCGAGGAAAAGAAGCTGGCGACGGAGCTGTCGGAGCTAGACTTTGCGACAGTCGTGTACGAGGCAAACGTGGTGGATAACCTGAACTCCAGGTACATCGACAACGGAGCAACTCGCCACATCTGCTCCGACAAAGAGATGTTCTCCACCTACACATCGATATCGGGTAGGACGTTCTATAAGGGGAACGCAACCACGTCTAACATCGTAGGATTAGGTTGACTGGTGCTAAAGATGACCTCCAAAAAGGAGCTGACGGTTGTGGACTGCTGCATGTTCCGGACATCCGCAAGAACTTGGTCTCCGGCTCTCTGCTTAGTAAAGCCGGATTTAGACAAGTGTTTGAAGCTAACAAATATGTACTAACCAAAAATGGTCATTTAATAGCCAATGGCTACCTCGAGAAGGGGCTCTTTATGTTAAAACAAACTGAAGAAGTTTATTTGATTGAGTGTTTTAATTATGGCATGGTAGATTAGGGACACGTGAGTTTAAACAAACTGAAGAAGTTAATAAGTTAAAACTTACTTCCACAAATGGAAGTCAATTCACAACATAAGTGTGAACTATGTGTTGAGGCAAAAATGGCCAAAGCACCATTCTTCTCTGTCGAGAGAAACAACTTACCTCTAGAACTGATCCATATTGATATATGCGATCTGAAATTTGTGCAACCTAGAGGTGTAAAGAAATATTTTATTATGTTTATCGACGATTGCACGAAGTACTGTCACGTGTATCTTTTAAGTGGAAAAGACGAAGCGCTTGATGCCTTTAAAAGATACAAGACCGAAGTTGAGAATCAATTTAACTCGAAAATCAAAATAATATGAAGTGACAGAGGAGGAGAATATGTGGCACCATTTGAGGAATTTTTCCGAAAGCATGGCATTATTCATCAAACAACGGCGTCATATTCACCCCAATCGAATGGTGTTGCTGAACGCAAAAAGAGATGATGAATGCGATGTTGAAAAGAGATGTTTCATCAAATCAAAAAGAGATGTTTCATCAAATCGCATTCTAAACATATTGCTACACAAAAAGACGGATAAAACACCGTATGAGCTGTGGAAAAATCAAAAGCCACCATACGGTTACCTGAAATGTGGGGGTGCCTAGCAAAGGTTGAAGTGCCTAAACTGAGCAGGTTAAAATAGGACCCAAAACTGTTGACTGCATTTTCATCGGATATGCAAACAACAGTACTGCATACAGATTCCTGGAGCATAAATGAGAGATCCCTGACATGAATGTTGGGATGACAATAGAATCAAGGAATGTTGTATTCTTTGAATAGGTCTTTCCAAAGAAGGAAAAAAAGAAATAAGTTCTGAAAAAAGAATTTACGATGTCGTCGAAAGGTCTCCTAGTGAAACAACCGAGGCAAAACAAGCGAAAGAAGGTGGCCAAGTCTCTGGGGCCCGACTTCCTAACTTATATGTTAGACGACGAACCTCGGACATTGCAAGAAGCTCTGTCGAGTCCAGAAGCTTTGTTCTGGAAAGAAGCTGTGACCAGCGAAATTGAATTACTCATGCATAACCATACTTGGGAGTTGGTAGATCTCCCAAAAGGGTGTAAACCTTTAGGATGCAAGTCAGTCCTTAAAAGAAAACGTAAAACTGATGGATCAATTGTTAAATATAAGGCTCGATGAGTAGCCAAGGGGTTTACGCAAAAAGAGGGGTACGATTTCTTCAGCACCTACTCACCCGTAACAATGATTACGTCCATACGGATTCATTTTGCTATTGCCGCATTGTATGACCTCGAGGTACATCAAATGGATGTAAAAATGACATTCCTAAATGGGAAACTCGAGGAAGAAATCTACATGAAACAACCCGAAGGGTTTATCGTACTCGGGCAAGAGAACAAAGTGTGCCGACTCGTGAAGTCGCTTTATGGGCTTAAACAAGCACCGAAGTAGTGGCGCCAAAAATTCGATATGACTATGTTATCGTGGGTTCAAGATCAACGAGTGTGACAAATGTGTTTACATTAAGGGCACACCCGATGAATTCGTGATTGTTTGTCTCTATGTTGACGACATGTTAATCATGGGTAGCAATCAGAAAGCGATCGTGAACACAAAGAACATGTTAAAAAGCCATTTCAACATGAAGGATAGAAGTTTGGATAACGTCATTCTAGGGATAAATGTCACAAGAACACCCGAAGGAATTCTGATGACATAGTCTCATTATGTTGAGAGCTTGTGAAGAAATTCAATGCCTCTGATGATCCACCGACTAAGACTCCGGTAGATCCAAATGTGAACTTAGCCAAGAAAAAAGGAGAATCCATATCACAACACGAATATGCTCGGGTGATTGGCAGTCTGATGTATCTATCGAACTGCACTCGACCTGATATATCATATTCAATCAGTAAACTTAGTAGGTCTACGAGTAATCCCGGAAGTAGTCATTGAACAGCCTTGACAAGGTTGTTCAGATATCTGAAGCACACTATGAATCATGGCATACTCTACTCGAGATATCGAGCAGTTCTTGAAGGATACTGCGATGTTAACTGGATATCAGATAGCAAATACTCCAAATCCATTGTGGTTATGTGTTTACCATCGCTGGAGGAGCAATATCATGAAATCTTCCAAACAAACTTGCATAGCTCGATCCACGATGGAATCGGAGTTTATTGCACTGGATAAAGCCAGCGAAGAAGCTGAGTGGCTTAGAAATTTTTTGGAAGATTTTCCCTGTTAGAATAAACCTGTGCCGCCAATAATGATACACTACGACAACATGGCCGCAATTGGCAAGACAAAGAGTAGCATGTACAACAGTAAGTCTCGACACATCCGTCGCAGACATAACACCGTAAGACAACTGATCCCTAGTGGAATAATCTCTATCGACTACGTGTAATCAAAAGAGAAAATAGCAGACCCTTTGACTAAAGGCATTGCTAGAGAGCAGTTTTATAATGCAGTAAGGGGAATGGGGCTAAAACCCACACACCCAAGAAGGGGCTCGGTGGTAACTCAACCTTAATGAGTGTATATACCACAAACTTGGTTCAATGAGACAACTAAACAGATATCGGTTCATAACTTACTTGGAAACATATCTAAGAAGCTCATTCTCGTAAGCTGGCCAACTAATTACCCGATGACGTGTGGTAAAAGGTAAGCAATTTTGCTTTTAATGATGGCTATACCTAGAACGGTGGAGTATTTCGGGATTCTCCAGGATTCAAGTCCTAATAGTCGATTACCTACATAAGTGCGAAGTGAGACCGCTTCAATGATAACACTTATAAATCCGAGATATGGTCCACGGACGAAAAGGACACAACGTGAGAATTAAAAGAAATTAGATTCGCATTGTGTGTATGATGTTGTCTTGGTTTACACAAAAAGCTGTCAGTTCAAGACATCATATTCACTGAGCAGCGAGTGAACCCGACATCATTTCACTAGGGAGGTTCAAAGCCACAAGCTACCTATCCTGGTGCAATGATGGGTCGTCGAGCTTTTCTTGCTAGTGCCAGCATGCATTTACATTAATTTCCATTCATGTGGGGGATTGTTGGATTTGGGCTTATGGGCCCAAAAGTGGGCATTAAACTCAAAAGCCAAATCCGATCGTTTTTTAATTAAATTGATATACTATTGAAACTTGAAATTGATGAAAGATTCATAATCTACTTTTCGAGGCGAATTTAACGAATATTGATTTTCTCAAAACCGATGTCGGGTGAATGAGAAATTAATTTCTAAGTTAGCCCAATAAAAGAATTAAAATGTTTAATAAATGGGTGTAGGGAACCTTTGTCCCACATTGATTAAACACTAAAGAATCATCACCTTATAAAGGGTTACCTTGTGTAGGTAATTTAAATGGGCTTACCTAAAGGGTGGACTGAAGTGAGCTTAATGGGCTAGTGTGATTTTGGCCCAAGTGAAGCCTAGTGCCTTGCACCTCCGTGCCCGAGCCTGCGGCTGCGCTCGGGCCGAGGCCAAGACCGAGACCGGGATCTATTTTATGAGATCCACAACTATAGACATCGTACAACGACATAGTATCTAACTTCTCCAAAACACGACCGTGTAAGCGCATTTGGGGCCATGACCCCCAAAACACGATCGATTTAATTAAAAACGGATCGGATTTGGCTCTTGGTTTAAATGGCCCACATTTGGGGCCATGACCCCCAAATCCAACAATCCCCCACATGAATGGAAATTAATGCAAATGCATGCTGACTCTTAGCAAGAAAAGCTCGACGAAATATCATTGCATCAAGATAGGTAGCTTGTGGCTTTGAACCTTCCCTAGTGAAATGTTGTCGGGTTCACTCGCTGCTTAGTGAAGATGATGTCTTGCACTTGCAGCTTTTTGTGTAAACCAAGACAACAACATACACAATGATGAATCTAATTTATTTCGATTCTCACGTTGTGTCTATTTCGGCCGTGGACCATATCTCAGATTCATAAGTGTTTCCATTGAAGCGGCCTCACTTCGCACTTATATAGGTAATCGACAATTAGGACTTGAATCCAGGAGTATCCTGATATACTCCACCCTTCTAGGTATAGCCATCATTAAAAGCAAAATTGCTTACTCTTTACCACACGACATTGAGTAATTACTTGGGCAGCTTACGAGAATGAGCTTCTTAGACATGTTTCCAAGTAAGCTACGAACCGGTCGTTTAGTTGTCTCATTGAACCAAATTTGTGGGATCTCCACTCATCAAGGTTGAGTTACCACCGAGCCCCTTCTTGGGTGGGTGAGTTTTAGCTCCATTCCCCTTACTGCATCATAAACCTGATCTCTAGCAATGCCTTTCGTCAAAGGGTCTGCTATGTTCTCTTTTGACTTCACATAATCGATAGCTATTATTCCACTAGAGATCAGTTGTCTTACAGTGTTATGTCTCCGGCAAATGTGTCGAGACTTACTGTTGTACATGCTACTCCGTGCCCTGCCAATTGCAGCCATGTTGTCGTAGTGTATCATTATTGGCGGCACAGGTTTATTCGAACAGGGGGATATCTTCCAAAAAATATCTAAGTCACTCAGCTTCTTCGCCGGCTTTATCCAGCGCAATAAACTCTGATTCGATCATGGATCGAGCTATGCATATTTGTTTGGAAGATTTCCATGATATTGCTCATCCAGCGATGGTAAACACGTAACCATTCGTGGATTACGAGTCTTTGCTATCTGATATCCAGTTAGCATCGCAGTATCCTTCAAGAACTGCTGGATATCTCGAGCAGAGTATGCCATGATTCATAGTGTGTTTCAGATATCTGAGCACCCGTCGTCTCAAGGCTGTCCAATGATTACTCTCGGGATTACTCGTAAACCTACTAAGTTTACTGATTGAATATGCTATGTAAGGTCGAGTACAGTTCGATAAAAACATCAGATTGCCAATCATCCGAGCATATTCGTGATGTGATATGGGTTCTCCTCTGTTTTTGGCTATGTGTACATTTGGATCTATTGGAGTCTTAGCCGAAGAAGCATCAAAGCCATTGAATTTCTTTAACACGCTCTCAACATAATGAGACTGTGTCATCAGAATTCATTCGGATTTTCTAGTGACATTTATCCCGAGAATGACGTTAGCCAAACCCATATCCTTCATGTTGAAATGACTTTTCAACGTGTTCTTTGTGTTCACGATCGCTTTTTGATTGCTTTCCATGATTAACATGTCGTCAACATAGTGACAGACAATCACGAATTAATCAGGTGTGCGCTTAATGTAAACACATTTGTCACACTAGTTGATCTTGAACCCATTCGATAACATAGTCATATCGAATTTTTGGTGCCACTGCCTCGGTGCTTGTTTAAGCCCGTGAAGCGACTTCACGAGTCGGCATAATTTGTTTTCTTGCCCGGGTATGATAACCCTTCGGGCTATTTCATGTAGATTTATTCCTTGAGTTCTACATTTAGCAATGCTGTTTTTACATCCATTTGGTGTACCTCGAGGTCATACGATGCACCCATTGCAAAAAGAACCCGTATGGCGTAATCCTTGTTACGGTGAGTAGGTGTCGAAGAAATCGACCCCTCTTTTGTGCAATCGTCAATAAACGTAATAAAATATTTCTTTTCAACTCTAATTTGCACGAATTTCAGATTGCATATATCGGTGTGAATAAGTTCAAGAGGCGAGCTATTTCTCTCGACGGAGAGAAATGGTGCTTTGGCCATTTTTGCCTCAACACATACTTCACACTTATGTTGTGAATCGACTTCCATTTGTGGAAGTAAGTTTAAGCTTATTAACTTCTTCAGTTTGTTTAAACTCACGTGTCCTAATCTACCATGCCATAAATTAGAACACTCAGCCAAATAAGAAGAAGTGACTCTATTATCTGCGAGCTTAATCTCGCGCTTTACAGGCATCACATTCAATTTGAACAGCCCCTTCTCGAGGTAGTCTTTGCCTATAAAGTGACAATTTTTTTATCAGTACATACTTTTCAGCTTCAAACACTTGTCTAAAGCCGGCTTTACTAAGAAGAGAGCCGGAGACCAAGTTCTTGCGGATGTCCGAGACATGCAGCACGTCCACAAGCGTCATCTCCTTTCCGGAGGTCATCTTCAGCACCAATCGTCTGAATCCTACGATGTTGGACGTAATTGTGTTCCCTATATTGAGCGTCCTACCCGATATTGGTGTGTAGGTGGAGAACATCTCTTTGTCGGAACTCCTCTTTGATCCGAAGCCTCATAATCAGGTCCTAAAGCCCCATTTCCTTACGCTTGTGCTTGAGGTAGTTCTTGAAGTCCTTCCACAGAGGCGGTAGCATGTCGTGGAAGGATTCGCTGATATGGATATTCTCCGCGTGCATGTCGTGGATGATTAGTTGCAGATCACAGACATGATCCAATACTAGTTTGGAATCAGTCATCATGTAGTCCAAGAAACGGCCGACTATGAACTTTTTCAGTCCCGCATCGTCGGTCTTATATTTCTTGTCCAACGATTTCACAACTCGTTCGCAGTGGTAGCCACTACATAGACGTTGTATAGGAAATCATCCAGGGCATACAGAATATAATTTCAATACATGAAGTCATTATGCTTTCATGCATCTAACGCCGCTTTTTCCTGCTCGTATTGAGCATTTACGGCATGTGCAGCAGCTTCTGCACCGTCAGCGTTTGCACCCTCAGTTGGTGCTGCATTTTCTGTCACAGTCGGAGCAAGCTCCGTCAGAAAAAGGATAAGGTCAAGGTGGTCAGATAGAAGGTCATCTTCTGATGCCACCGTTTGAACTCGGTCCCTTGAGTTTTGCGGGACGTTCGGCGTGGCTGCTAGTAGGGAAGGTTGTTGCGTTGGTTGCCATCGGTTAGACACGAACGGTATTTCGTCTTACGATTGTTGGCTCGTTGGGCTGGGTCGTGTCTGTTCGGCAGTAGCTTTGGACGTCGAAAATGTGTATACGGTAAGTCAATGCGTGTATTTAATACAGTCTCCGAAAGACGAAATCGCCTCGATATTCTCGTGCTTTCGTTTATCGACGATCATAACCAAGATACAACAACTTCACAACTCGTAATCGCAGCACAACGATTAGAGTTTTCAGACGAATCGTACTCGAAACTCGAGCTTTTCTTGCTTCGGGGATTCGGGGAGTTGGGAGAGACTAATGCGGAACGCTTTGGTTCAAATGAATCAATGAATTTCCAAGCTCGTGAGGACCTATTTATATGTTTTTAGATTCGTTGGGCTTTAGTCCAGATACGTGAGACATTTGGGCTGCTTCTGACCTTTGACTCTTCAGTTTAGGGGGGTAGAATGCGAAAAGGTCTCAAACTTTTGGACTTTTGACTTTTGGGACCATGCGAAAGGTCACAACTTCTGGACTGCCCCATAATTTGGAAGCTTCTCGACCAGCCCCCTCATATTCTCGATTCGGGTCGGTCAATCCGACAGTCTAGTATGCCCAACGGGTCATGCCACCTCAGTTGTCCCAGTCAGCGCTTATGTAGCACCAACTCATCACAACATATACACGTGTCATGCTTGTCACGTATCATCGGACAAATTTTTTTGGCTCCGATAGCTCCCAGCGACGATGCGGCGTGCAAAGTGCGCATACAAAGCGCTTATTACGCACTTAGCACAGCTCTGATCGGTTCCGTTCCTGATGATGAATTCTTTAGAGTCTCATCAATGTGGGACAAAGGTTCCCTACACTCATTTTTTAAACACTTTAATTCTTTTATTGGGCTAATTTATAAAATTAATTTCTCATTCACCCAAAATCGGTTGTGAGCTAATTTCATCAATTTTAAGTTTCGATGGACGATGACATTTTGATTTCATTAAAAAACCAATCGGATTTGGCTCTACGTTTAAATGGCCCACATTTGGGCCCATGACCCCCCAAATCTAACAGTTTTCACCCCTAAGTACAAGCTAGTAAATGTCTAGTTTGCAAGCAAGAATCTGAAACAGTAGAGCATATTTTTCTGAAGTATTCTTACGGGTCTTTTAAAAATATGGCCCTTGACTGGGTCAATTTTAAAAAAATGGCCTCGTTGACGATTTTTTTTTGTCAATAGCCCTCACTTTGTTTACACGTTAATCATATTAACTAATTCTCATACTTAACTCATTAAAATTAAAAAAAAAAGAAAAGAAAAGCCAAAATATGACCGTACAGATGCAATAACTGAACATGGGTCCATCTCCCCCTTTAACCATAACCATACAATCGATATGAATGCATTATCTTCTCCAAAAGAACAAAGGGTAACCACACACACCTCTCTCACAAACCTAAAGCGTCGCAAGCTGTTCTCTTCGTTTAGTGCCGGAAAACAACTTCTCAAACCAAGAAAACACCAAGCATTTCAGCATATTTTACCAGTAAGCATTCATTACATGAAAACCGCAATTTTAACGTCGACAATGATGAATTTCCAGTCCATTACCCCCTGAAAATTTATGGGTTATTTAGTATATCATGTGTACTAGCCAGAGTTGCAATTTTTCAGTGGTTATTACGAAAATTCGGACTTGAAAAATAGACGCTGAGGTCCATTTTTTGTGCAGGGGACCCATGCGAAAAATGCAGGGGACCCAAATGTATATACAAGGTACCCGAGCATATATACAGGGTACTCGCGCATATGGGCTGCTGTTTTTTAAGTGCATGGGACCCAGGCTAAAAAATGCATGGGTTCCAAACGTAAAAGCATGGTACCCAATTATAAACGCAGGGTTCCCTCTAATGTTGTCGCGGGTCCCCTGCCTTGATGCGCGGGTACCCTGCCTTGATGCGCGGGTACCCTGCTTTTATGCGCGGGTCCCATGCGTTTATGCGCGGGTACCATGCGTTATACGCTCGGGTCCCCTGCCTTTATGCGTGGGTACCCTGCCGTTATGTGCGGGTACCCTGCGTTTACGCTCGGGTCCCATGATCCCATGTTTGGGTCCCTTGCATGTATGCACAGGTTCCGTGATCCCATGCTCGGGTCCCATGCGCTGAAAAATCATACATAAGCACGTTATATGACGACAATCATTTTCTAAACAATAACGTTGCATTATATTGCAGGTACTCAATATACAATTACCAATATTGTATTTCAATTCGATGGTCGGTGGTTAATCGGCAAGGACAATCCCTTGACTTGGCCCCATGCGTCAAATTGTAGCTGGCATTCAATTTTGGTGGATGAGGACGCAAATTGTAGCGGTGTTGTCGTTTTGCAACGACAATGCAAGACTGACGCTAAGCTATATGCCAAATGTAGCTTACAGTTATCCCAGGCCCATAGACATCGATAACAACTATGCTCTACGTGCGTACTTTGGTTTTGGTGGCCCTCAATTGAGACCCGTGGTTCATGTCGAGGTGGTGGAATGTGCGTGTGTGGCTCCGTCGGACGCAGTTGCTGGTTCTTCTAGTTATAATATCGGACTCATAGCCGATTGCGATGAAAATGCACATATCGAACCGTTTGAGGGGTACGGTTGCAGCCCATCTAACACACCCTATTGCCATTCGAACGAAAATGAAGATGAGGGTCTTGAAGAAGATCTCACTGGACCGTCCGGGGGTAGGTAGGGATGACTCGGATTGACATTCGAACGAAAATGAGGATGAGCTAGTCGAACACATTGACGACTCGGAGGAGTAATTTGTAGCACGTGATCACAACGACGATGAAGATAACGATGCAGATCGTATCCCTATAGATGAGGCTGCTGATGGTACTTTCGCATTTCCGAACGGTTCAACCCTACACGTTGGGCAGCAGTTTCGTGATAAGGCGGAAGTTATCGAAGAGATATTCAAAATCTTCTTGATGGCGTCGTTCGAGTGCAAATTAGTAAAGTCGAACAAGACTTTGTATGTAGTGAGATGTGCGATGGAGCAATGTTCGTGGCGCTTTCGAGCTGCAAAAGATAGGAATTCCCCTTTCTTCTCGATACGGACATATTGCGGCACACACGCATGCGGCGTGTCTCATCGACGTCGAAGACATCGTCAAGGAAGTTCATCGGTTGTGTTTAGGATGTTTCTTGATAATTTTAGCGGGCCGAAAGACATTCCCGCGCCAAAGGCTATCATGGCTATGATGCAAAGTAGGGGGTTGAATGTTTCTTATTACAAGGGTTGGAAAGGGAAGAATCTCGCTACAGAGGAGTTGGTCGGTAACGGGGACGATTGTTACGCGTTGATCCCGACGTACTTGGAAGCTGTGAATCAAATGAACGTGGAAAGTGTCATGGATTGGGAGATGGACGAGAAAAATAGATTCAAATATCTGTTTTTGGCATACGGTGCATGCATAGCGAGATTTCCTATCATGCGTAAGGTAATATTTATAGACGCCACATTTTTAAAGGGAAATATAAAGGGGTGATGCTCGTTGCAATGGCGCAAGACGTCGATTACCATCAATATCCTATCACATGGGGTATTGCGAGTACCGAATCTACCGAATCTTGGACATGGTTCTTGACGAGATTAAAACGGATCGTAACCGACACAAATGATCTCGTCATAATTTCTGACAGACATGGCGGTATAAAGAGAGTCGTCCCGGCAGTTTTTCCAGCATTTCACGGGTTCTGTCGTGGCATATTCCACAAAATATAAAGATCCGTATGAAGGAGAAATGTGTGTGTGCGTTTTTCCTTAATATTACATACGCCTACAAGTCGAGCGATTGCGATCGATTGTTGGAAACAGGAACGGTACTTAAACGTGCATACGTATCTTGATGTCAACACGAATGCAAAATGGATAAGATCGTATTGCCCGAGAACAAGGTACAACATCATGACCACCGACGGCTCGGAATCGATAAATGCCGCTCTACGTGCAGATAGAAAGCTTCCACTCATAGGATTGTTGGATTCGATACAACGTTTGACGACAAGTTGGTTTAGTAAGCATCGAAGAACTTGCGAATCTTCGATGGCAGCCAATGTCACATCATTTACGCCGAAGGTCGAGTCAATCCTACGGTCGCATTACATAAATTCACAAAATCTACACGTGTCGGAAATTGGCATTCAACGGTATAATGTATACGGGCATGGAGTCAACGAGGTGGTCAATATCGAGACGAAGTCATGTAGTTGTAAGATGTTCGATATCAATCGTATCCCCTGTGCGCACGCCATAGCGGCTTGTGGTGTCGCTAATGTAGGTGTTTATTCACTAGTCCATGCGTATTACAGCTTAGAGACATGACAATTAGCGTACGAGGGTACCATATTGCCTGTCACCGAGCTTGTTGAAGGAATTGTCAATATGCTACCACTTATCGTTGACCCAAAATGCGGAAGAACACAAAAAATCCCAGTGAGCGATGGTCTTGTTCTTCCAATCGAGGTCTTGTTCTTCCAATCGAGGACAACAAGAACCCAGTGAGCGATGGTCTGCACCGGCACCACGATATATTCAGCAACTTGCCATGATACCGCCGGCCAGTCCCGATCACGTCTCTCTTCATAGTGGACCAAATACGCCAGCATGTCCTTGACAAACTTCCCATTTACTACGCAGTCCCGATCGATGCTCTCCTTTAACCCGAATCCCACGAAGGTAATGGCACGAGAGCAGAAGGTATGAACCCTCTGCATTTCGACAAACCTTCTAATGCTTTCGTCAATGTGCTACAAAATAAAAGGAAACAAGTTAAGTAAAAAAACGTATTAAAGGATTAGTACGAATTGGTTAAGTCTCCTTCGTACCGCGTCGTCGAGCTACCACGAAGGCATGTACAGCTGTTGGAACCACGTCCTGGTTCGGTACGAATTGGACAAGCAAAGCAGGCGCTCATTATCTTCCATCGTATCGATCCTCTGCTTTATCTGAGGCCAAAGCTTCAGCTTTCTCTTCATGTGCCTCTCCAGCTGTGGGTTTCGGCTATTCTGCACGTGATTCTGATTCGGATCGGTGAATGAGTTCACCTGTACTTGAAGGCTTGCTTTGGCGAGGCGGCATCGACTCCACCGCGGCCTCGGCTTTCACCGGGACTCGGGCTCTCGGGCTGCCTCGGGTTCCGAAGGATAGAAAGCTTGGTTGGAGCCACCGGCCCCAAAACCTAACAAGATAACAACGTCAAAAACTATACTATAGAAAATCTAATGCAACAAATTATTTATAAGGTTTTTACCAAGCGACGTGTGCGTCGGAAACTCTCGGTTGCCCCCGTGTTAGGTCCTGATTCATCAATCAACAAGCAATCTAAGCACGAATTCTCGGTATTCGAGCAAGAAATCTTGCGATATAGATCGGTCGAATATCCGCGTTGAAGATCTTGAGAGAGGTTGTTAGCTTTTCCGAGTTTCTCGAGCGTGATCTCTCGTTTAAAATATGAATTCGATACTTGTGTTTTCCTGAATTAAAAACTCATATTAACTTTGATAGTGTACATCATATTTATACCTATATCTAAGGTGTAATTACTCTTAAGTCCTACACTATCAAAATTTCTAATTACGCCCCTAATTACAAGGATAAAGAAATAATACAGCACAATTCTAATATTCTCTTCAATCTCCCCCTTTGTGCTTGTCTTCGTTTCAGCTCCTTTTATCCTTGTTGGGCGTAAAAAGACTTCATCAATCCCAATGCTGTCTCGTAGCGTCGAACAACATTCTTAAGCTCCAATTTCTCATATATGGCATCTAGAAGCTTGTTCAGGAGTGGGGCCTCTTGTTCACAAAGATCTTCAAAGATCTTCAAAGATTGGCCTTCAGTGATCTCTCCCAATCTCTTCTGAATGTTCTTCCTCACTAACTTTAGCGTCCCGTCGCAGAACTTATGGACTTCTGACTTCATCATAGCCCTTGTCTTTCCAATGACTGGATTTAGATAGGTTATGGCTAGGCCAGGTGTCTTGAAGATGTAGTTCTCGGGAAAGTTGTTGAGTGGGAAGCCCTTCATGAGCGGAGATTCCATGTTGACCTTCTTCATGTTGTTCTCTATTGCAATTTGAAGGTCGTGTGCGGTGTGATATTTGATCTGCCGCACCATGAATCTTTTCAGCCCCTCGAGTCCTTCAGTCTTGATATATCCAGGATGTGTCTTGTACTTTCTCTTGTACATTTGATATAATTGGTAGACTTCATCCGGTGGAAGGAATGAGAGATAGCTTTCATCTATCTCTTCTCGAGTGCGGTTGCTGTCCGCTCGCTCAATGATATAGATAAGAGTTGGATATCTTCCGATCGTCTCCGACAAGTTGGAGAATCGGTGGCTTGTTCTTGAAGTTTTCCTTCAGTTGATCAGCTGGAATGCCACTTCGATCGGGTCCGAGATAATTGAGCATGAAGATATGCTCAATTTTCTTCCTATCTTCCCAGTGTGAGATGCCCCTTAGGTTAAGTTCATTGAGCTTCTTGATTTTATTTGGAGCCCTCCAAATCTGCTTTCTTACGTCTTCAATGAAAGGGACTTCAATTCTGATGTTCTCCCATGGCGTCTCGACTCTAACTGTCCCTTTTGATAGACGGGGAGGAGAGTCGACTCTGAGCCTTATCATTTCGGGTAGCTCTGGGAGGGCAGAACTGTAGTTCTCGCCTTCTTGAAGTTCTTCTTCTTCAAGCAACACCAAGTCCACTGAAGCTTGTTGTAGGAAGTATCTGACGTTGGAGAGTCGAGCTTGAGCAGCTTCCCCTGGTTCCCATTCCGTCATCCACTTCTCGTTTAGGATGTAGTCATCTACTATCAGATGTGGATCGTAGGCAACTGCTTCTTGATGGACTTGGGGGAGGTTTGAGGTTGGGATCGGATTTGAATTTGTAGGAGAGAGGGTTACTGTTTGGGATATGGTGGGAGGTGTGGTTGTTTGTTGGCGGGTTTGAGATTGTGTGGTTGGTGGGTGTGAGGACGATCCTCCAGCTTCTTGAGTCTTTGTCTGATTCAATCCACGGCCGCTTCGTGTAGTTCGTTGCCGTTTCCCCCCTCATGACTATCCGGATCATCGGGATCGTCATGTCTACGCTTAATGCGGGAGCTTTCTTCTCGGCACATTGTTTGTACTGGCGGCTCTGGTTCATCTACCATTTGTAGAGACTCTCTTCAGCGGGAGATCTGGTCTCTAGGGCGAGAAGGCGTGAGATGAGGATATCATGAAGCTGGGTGATCGGGATGGTGTATGGATTGATAAGTGAGGGTGAGGGAGTTGGGGTGGTGAGGATTGGTTGCAGTGGGGTGTGTAGAGTGGTGGTAGGAAGTGGTGAGGGGACGGGTGTGGTTTGTGTGTCGGTGGGAGCAGCTTCTGAGACTGGTATTTTCCCGGTGTCTCTTCGGGAAGTCTCGAGAGCATGGAGTATACGGTCCATCAGACGATCTTCTAGAGAAGATAGGGCTAAGGAGAGCACTTCTTGTAGTCTGTGCTCTGTCACGACACCGGTGGTGAGGCCAGGGAGGCGCTCCACTGTCACAACATCGGAATAGATTTCCGATGTGCCGCCTAGAGTAGGTCTTGAAGGTCCGGAACGTCCAAGGATATCAACCCTGAAAACACCACTTCAGATGGTTGGCCTATTGTTGGCTCCGAAGATATCGGGGGTCCAATAGGACTTCCACCCAATCATTGAGATGATACAATAGGTATCACCTCTATGGGTGTTGAGACATATTCAATTTGAATCTGTTCAGTAGGCTGATCACTTGGTGGTGGATGTGTTGGCTCCAAAGTTGGTATGAGTGAAGGCACTGCAGACGAGGCCGAGAGTTGTTGTTGGCGAGAGCCCCTTCGTTGGAGTCTGTGTGCTTCATCAGAATCGGTTGCCTCAGGAGAGATATCTCGTGGGACACCTTCGGGTTCAATCTCCTGAGGCGTGACTTCGGGCTCTGTTGGTTTCACCAAGGATTCCCTTTGAGAAGGCGCCGGGGCTGGATCCAGGGCACGTACCATCGCCTCCGTGATGGAGTTGTTGTGGCAGTAGTCTTGGTATGGCTCTTCAGTAGGATCAGCTAAACGGAGCAGCTCCAATGGGATCAGCATTGGTTGGAGTGCTAGATCGGCGTCCTTCAGGTTGTGAAAGAATCGAAGGCGTGGCGGAGTGTAATCCGCAACTGGTGGTAGTCTCGGGATCTCTGGATGGAGTTCCATGAAGTACGAGATCAGCACCGGGAACCACCGTACATAAGGAAGAGATCTGGCCTTCGACTTTGTCTCCCTCTGACGCATCTGGTCCGCTAGATCGTTCCAAATCAGCTAGGCCACGTCATATCTTTTGGAGACGACCACTCCGTGAAAAATGCGAAGGATGTTTCCATTCGCCTTGTCGAAGCCGGAGTGTTTTGGGGAGAGACATTTGTTGATGATGCCGAACAATTTCTTCCACGGATAGGGAATCCCGCTATTTTGAAAGTTCGCCAGTTTGGTTAGCGGAGGTTTGTATCCCATCCGGAGCATGTCTTCTACGATCTCCGCATCCGTTGGAAGTTGATCGTATTCGTCGTAGTGTGGGAGATCGAGCACCATGGCCATCCGATTTTTCGTCAGGGCGATATGTCTTGTATTGAGCTTTGTCATATAGTCCATGCTATCACCATTGACGAAACTCTGCATACATCCCCAGAATTGCTGGAGATAGACCATCGGTACTGTGGACGTCATGGTCAAGGCTGGCCATAGAGGGTGTCCTTTGAGGATGGATATTATGACGTCATCCGGACACCGAAACGTCGTTAAATCCAGTTGGAAGTTGTTGTCTTGGACTGACATATAACTTCCAGATGAGTAGTTATGAGGGTAGTTGGGAGTTGCCATATCTGCAAAAATTATATAAAGTTCATTAGTCGATAAATTTTCATAGTGAATAAATTGGATTAAGAATGAATTTAGAGGAAAGTTTTATGTTTAAAGAATTATGTTCGTAAGACTTAGTGAAAATTTTGAAAAATTTGTAAAATTTACTAAGTCTTAGAAGCGTGTTTTTATTCGAGTAACAATTTACCAAGTCTTTTTCAGCGTGTTTTTATTCGAGTAACAGTTTATTCGATCGATAAATTTTGCGATCGAATAAAAATGTGTCGAATAACTCAAGTTTTCGCCGATGACTTTTACGATCGAATAAAATGTTATCGAAAATAATAGTTTTTCGATGAGAATGTTTTTGATCGAATAAAAAATTGTCGAAAAACATAAGTTTTTCGCCGCGTAGTTTGCGATCAAATAAAAAAATATCGAAAAACTTAAAGTTTTCGCCGCTGACTTTTGCGATCGAATAAAATATAATCGAAAAACTAAGTTTTCGCCGCGTAGTTTTTTGATCGAATTAAAATATATCGAAAACAAAAGGTTTTCGATGCTGAGTTTTGCGATCGAAATATTTTTGAACGAAAACTAAAGTTCTTCGACGACACTGTTTGGGACACAAACTTTCTCGATCGAAAATTTTCAAATCAAACAGTAAATGCGTAAAACATAATCTTCGATTTCTCGGTAAATCATGAGTTTATCTGGGTTCGGAATGTTCAGCAGTGGCGAATCCAAATATCATGATTTTAACCCAAAAGGTCGAGTTTAAACACTTTGATTTGAGGGTCGAAAAACCAGTTTTCGTCGAAAATATAAACATGAACTTTCGTCAGATATTTTTCGTGAAAATGTTTGAGAATGGGATTTTTTGAACAGAAAATGATTCGGACAAGTTTCTACCTTCGAAATCGGCAAGTTTAATCTAAAAATTCCGAGTAATGAGGGATTTGGTTTGTTGCCGAAGTCGGTTCGAAGAAATTCTTAGAAGACGAAATTTTTTTCGATTGGGAATGTGTAGCGTGTAAGAGAGTTTTTCGATTGATAAAGTGTTATTAATATTTTACGATCGGGTAAAGTAAAAATTCTTTTGGGCCGTAAAAAAAAATTCTTGAGCTTTAGATAAATTCAGGTTTGAAAAAAAATTATGAATTAACCCAAAAATAATTTGCATAATACTCCTTGTATTTCTGAAAGAAATGAAATTATCTCCTAATGTTGATGAGATTCAACATTTGATCGGATGAGCTCTAAATTTTCTGCGAGGCTTAAAAATGTTAGAATTCAAGTTTTTACGAATGTAGAAGATAATAACAAATTCCCATATAAAAACTCCCCCTCAACAATTGCATGAGTAAACTTTTCAGTACCTACGCATATTTTCAGTACAAATTGACATATGAAAATTTCCGATTTAAGTACAAGTAACGCATTTTAAGCAATTCAGCATAGTTTCATTAAAAATATTGCGTTTTTCAAAATAGTTACTCGCATTTTATCAATTCTGAACAAACGCATGTATTAATGCATTTAAAATGTGCGAAAAAATAAAAAATATTTTTGTTCCGGGGTTAGATTTATTTATTTTGAATTTTATCACACAAAAATTTCCAAGACATATATAACATTAATTTGCCATAAAATCACGTAACTAAACTAGTATTCTAAGAGCATAGTATGAATCACTTGGACAACTCTCGCAAGTTTCGCTCATATTACTCAGTTTATTTTTATCAAGGAGATTTTTAGTAGATATATCACTCTTACCATCACAACAAATTTATATCAAATAATTTGTTATCGTAGTATTTTTAATCAACTTACCAAGTGAGAGTTCGTCATTTTGAATCAAAGGGACTTTTAATGGATTATTTTTAGGTTCTGACTAAAGGGGTAGGAATTTTGGGTTAGTGAGCTTAAAAATTCTTCTCTTCGAGGGACCCTTTTTGTGAGATTCTATTCTGATCCTTTTGCTTTTCTTTTCTATGGTAATTTCTTTTCAGGGCTTTGAGATATGAGATCTTCTTTGATTTTTGGTCGAGACTGTGTTTCTTTAGAAAGTTTCACAGTTATGGAATTCGAACCCAAGGTTGTGCTTCTCTTCTTGTTTTCTCTATTTATAAGATCTAGATATCGTTGGAGAAGTTCACTTCGAGGTGCTTCACTTCTAGGAGTATACGAGATTATCTAGGAGAAGTTCACAGTGAGATCAGTGTTTCTCTTCTATAATGATTGAGAAATGCGTAATGTGCATCACTTTAGCTCTCCCCCTCTTTTTCTTGATTGAGTAACCCCGAATCATTTGAATAAATTTGAAGGCTTAATCGGGTTAAAGAAAAAAATGTTGGACAAGGCTCAAAGGGGATCGCTAGAGGCAACAGTGAGGATTTATAATTTAGGCCAAGTGAGGATTTTCCTAATTTGCCCTTATTATTTTAATGACAAACTAAACACAAAAGTAAGATTGAAGCTACAAAGTACAAACCAAAAGATAGTCATTTGAAGTGTGACAACTAAAAAAAAATATCGAGGTTCAAATTCTCACATGTATGGTGTGGCTTTGTGTCTAGTGAAACAAACAAAGTTCTTTTGAATAAAAGAATGTCATATGAATTTTTAGGCAAATAGTTTAATCATATATATCGAAGAAATATTTTTGTGAGTAATTTCAAAAATAGTCAAAATTATCGTCATCCCCCATTTTTTTTATTTATACTATATATATATATATATATATTATATATATTTTTTTATTTATTATTTTTTTAATTTTCTGTTATGTAAAAAAATTATTAAAAGATAGAGTCATGCAAAATAATCAAGGAATATTAAGAAGCACATAAAATGTCAAATTGAAGCATAGTAGAGCATGTAAAGCACATTTCAAGCTCATTTCATTGTTGCCAAATCGGACCTTGCCATTGTAACGATCTTGGTAGTTGCTCAACAGTTCTTGTTTTCCCGTCATGTGTGTGGAGCAACCAGAATCTAAATACCACACATGATGAAAATTAGGGTCCTCTCGGATTAGCAATTAGGGAGACTTAGGTACCCATTTTTTAATGGGTCCTCTCGGATTAGTAGATTTGATAATTAAGGTTTGTTCAACTTTGGTTCCTAAATTATGAGAATGCTTAGGTACCCAAACCAACTTAGAAGTAGTTGGTTTAAGTACTACCTCTTTAGACAATTTAGCCTTATTGGCTTGTGTTTGCCTAGGTGATGACTTAGGAATCCATTGTGGTTGAACCTTACATGGGATGTTAATTTCAGCACGAACAAATGTCTGATTTGTCTTATTGCTGGAGAAAATCTTTTCTTTGGCTAGTCTCCTAAGGTGTTAACTGAATGTAAGTGAACTGGATACCTTAGGTGAGAACAAGAATGTATGGAGCTATAAGCTTTCTTAATGGCTCGGTCTTGTTTCTTTGGAGACTTAAGACTTGCATTTGTTTTAGAATGATGAAAATTATTTTTAGAAGTAGAGCTAATTTCAAAGTTTGTGCTTTCAAAAATAATAGGCTTTAACGCATAATTTGAAGTAACAATACTAGAAATGGCTGTCTTCGTACGAGTGTCCATAGTTTTTGACATAGAAGAAATAGATAACAAATCATTTTTCTTCTAAAATTTTATTCTATGCACTCTTTCCTTAGCATGCTTCACCTCTTTTACTACTCTACATGTGGATGGAGTAGAAAAAGAGTTAGTAAAAATCTTTTTCCTTTTTGAAGCATTTAAGGATTCGTTTTCTCTCTTTACAATTTCTAAAGAAGATTTATCTTCTTTTGAAATATTTTGAAAAATAATAGGAGAGTTTTTCTTAGTTTTAATCTTGTCCTTCATTAAAGATTTTTCTTTCAAAATAAGATCATGACAAGTTTTTAAAATAGAGGAAGTTTTGAGATTGGAAATCTCCAGTAAAAGTTCGTTCTTTTCAGCTTTGAAATTCTTTCTTTCTGTTTCCAATGAAGCGTTTAAATCAGCTATTTTTCTAATAATAACTGGAATATAACAGAAATTAGAATGTTGAGAATGATCATTATTATCTTCCTTGTTTTTAGAAAAATCTTCTGGGGAAATAATGAATTATAGTCACTAGACAAGTTGAGATCCCTTGTCTTGTAACTATTATTCAAATCGGTGTAGTCAAAAGAAATGTCAGTCATATTTGTGGCTTTTCTTTTAGATACTTCTAAGGCATTTATTTCTGAGGAATTAGTAAATGCCATTAGAGAAGTTAAACCTAATCACATATACTTGATATCATATAATTATCTAACATTGACCTTTTTCAAGTTACATGGATTGTTAAAACCTAAGCCTTCTTTAGGATTATAAAATTCTATATCAAGAGGTTGATTTAGAAAGATAGTTTGATCCGTTTGACCCCGTTTTGTTAGAAGATCATCTAAAGTTTTAATCCTTGAGTAAAGTTTCTTACGTTCGTCAGAGATTTCTTTGAAATTATTTTTAGAAATTTCTAAATCTCTCTGACAATCGATAAGAGTCGTATTAAGGTCGTTGACTTTAGTCTCAGAGGTAGCTATTGTTAGTTCAAGACTAGATATTTTTCCTTAGCATTAGATAAGAGAATTTATAAGTGAATTTTCTTATCTAATTGCTTTTGGAGATTGTTTTCACTAAGAGCTAGTCTCTCTTCTAATTCCTTAGTTCTTTTCCGCTCATTTTTCATGTTAGAGTACTTAATCTGTAATGATTCAAACATGTTTAATAATGTGGAATTAGACAATTGTACCTCTTGTGACGAAGATGATGCTTTGTCGTCGTCGTCGTCAGGCCTCCTGGATGGGTCATCATTTGAAGCGTCGTCGAGGTATGCCATAAGTGCAAGATTTTCGTCTTCAGAATCTGTGGTGTCTTCCAGCCAATGCTCTTGTTCTGCCATCAGTGCTACTCCAGCCTCTTTCTGTTTAGTGAGTTGGAATTTTTTGGATTAGTAGTTAGCGTTCTTTTTCTTGGGTAGTTTGCATTCCCTGGAGAAGTGTCCTACATTTCCACAATTATAACATTTGCTTGGAGCTAGATGTCCGAAGTCTATTGGCCGACGACGAGGATTTCTTTTTGTAAAACTTTTTACTCATCATTTTAGAAATGAGAGCTAACTGTTTCTTGAACTCCTTCATATCAGGTTCGGAGTCCGAGTCAGATTCTTCTTCATCTTCGGAAGAACTTGGCAGCTTGATACTTTTATCCTTTCGAGATCGACTTTGCTTTCTTTCAGAAACAAGTGCTATAGAGTCGTCGATCTGCTTGCCCTTTAGTTCTTTTTGGATCTCGCTTATATCTTCTTCATGTTGGGCGAGATTATCAAAGATGGCGTGGATATTTCGTCCAAATCCTTATTTTGTCGGATTTGAATGGATATTTTCTTCCACTCCGTTTGAAGAGAAGAAATTAATCTGATGTTGACCTCCATGTTGGTCTTGAATATATCTCTCTTCCCCATTTCATTGAGAAGAGTTAGATATATTTGATAGAGTTCATAAACTGATTCCTCTGTCTTGGCTTTGAAAGAGTCATAAGCTATTAGGATATTTGCTTTCTTTGCTTTGACTCCAACTTCGGTTCATTGTATCATCTTGTGGAGCTCGTCCCACATGGCTTTTGCACTCGATAGACTATCTATTTGCATATAGATGTCATTCGGTATTCCTTGCATTAGGAAAGTCTTGGTTCCCAAGTCTGCTTTGGCTCTTAAACGCTCCCCCTCACTATATTCACCAGGAACTTTAAGTCTTCTGGTTGCAGGAATAGGAGGATTGTTTGTGGCATCTCCTTCTTGGATGAGCCAGAATTGAGCTGGACCTTCTTGAAGTGACGCGATCAAATTTGTGGCTTGATCTTTCGTTTCCAAGAAGTTCAAGAACCGGCTTCTCCATACCGTGTATTCGCCTCTTCGAAGAATTGGAGGGCGGACGTCATTTCCAAGTGAGTAAGCATTCATTTTTGTTGATTGATAGGATCTTCGTGAAGGTTTGGAATTGTAATGAAAAATGCTTCACAAGTGATAAACTTAGTTAGAAATATTTGATTTGTACTTTAAAGAATTTCCTTTTTGAACCTATGATCCGGTCGTGAAAGAGAAATTGTTATGTTTTCGAAAATATTTGGTAATTAAAAATTGATACTTCAAGATTTGTTAAAGAAATTAGAATTATTGATCGAAAATATTGATTATCAAAATTGATAGTTCGGAGACAAATATTTTTCGTAAGTTTTGAAGTTCACAATTTTTGATTTCCTTTAAATGTTGTGGTCGAAATATTTTTCGAGCAGTAAAGTTTTTCGATTTAAAAATATTAAGCTTTTTAATCGAAAAAGTTTTTCGAACGTTTAATGATTTAGTAATATGTTTATCGAAAAATATTTATCGGGAAAAAATGTTGAAAAGATGATCTTATCGAAAAATATTTTGTCGAAAAACTATGTTCATCACAAAAACTCTTATCGAAAAACTTTGTTTTTAGTTTGACTCAAATTGTTGACTGTAAAATTTTTCGATGGAATATTTTTCGATCGAAAATATGTTTTGCCTAATTTTGGATCGAAAAATTTATTCGCTCGAAAAATGTATTTATTTATGAACCGAAAAACTAATTATTGAAATAATGTTTTTCGAGTGTTAATTTTGAGTAAAACACTCGAAAATAGTGTTTGTCGTCGAAATATTTCTCGGCTGCAAACTTGGCCGAAAAATATTTTTCGATTCAAGTTTTTCGATCGAAGAACTGATCGAAGAACAGCTAAGTTCAATGTAACAGTGAAAATTCCAGATTCAATCGAGATGTTCAATTTAGATGCTGAAATTCTGGATAATCACTCGTTTAACAGTTCTAAATATGAACAAACACAAAATCAACCACGTTTAATAGCAAAATTTATCGAGATTTAAGAAGATCAGATCGGGCTCAAAACTTGATCGCAAACGCAAAAATCGATCTAAATCAAAAATCTGAATTATTATTACGTTCTAAGAGATTGAAATTAGTACGTAAATCAATCCTAACATATAATCTATCACTTAATCAGCAAAATCAACAACATAATTCACACAATTAAGCATATTGATCAAAATATAAGTCACGTGAATGTTTCGATCGAAAAATCTGGAAAATTATTTTGATCTGAAAATTGCGAATTCTGTCCAAAATCAATCACGATAAGCTCTTATACCAATTGTTAGGTCCTGATTCATCAATCAACAAGCAATCTAAGCACGAATTCTCGGTATTCGAGTAAGAAATCTTACGATATACGATCGGTCGAATATCCGCGTTGAAGATCTTGAGAGAGGTTGTTAGCTTTTCTTAGTTTCTCGAGCGTGATCTCTCGTTTAAAATATGAATTCGATACTTGTGTTTTTCTGATTTAAAAACCCGTATTAACTTTGATAGTGTACATCATATTTATATCTATAACTAAGGTATAATTACCCTTAAGTCCTACACTATCAAATTTTCTAATTAAGCCCCTAATTAAAAGGATAAAGAAATAATAAAGCACAATTCTAATATTCTCTTCACCCAGTACCACCCCTACTACAGGTTTTGCTACAAGTCATGCATCGACTGCTGCAAGCCGAAGATACTTGTGCCCCACTCTTGAGCCGTGGACCATCGTTCGTTATACGAGTCCCGGAACTGCGAGATACTCGTGCAAACGTCGTCGAACCGACTATTCTCCATCTCGAATTGTGATCCACGCATCGTGTGAACTCATTGAATTGATCTCACGTGGGTCCCGAGTACATATGTGGAGGAGGGGACGGGTACCGTGGGGGTGAGGGGGGACGAAATTGGTCCGCCTCTTCCTCGTAATGCGACCGCTGCGATAGTTGCGGGATGGACTGTGCGACATGAGTTCGTGCGAGCTCGTCCACGGCCGCCAAATGGCGTACGCACTTTACCTCCACACCATCCTCAAGGAGCCTCGTTAGATGGTCGAGGACTTCATGCCGCTCGTCCACTGGGAAACGGCTATATCGGAAGTAAGGCTCGATCATCTCCGATATTGTGGGGCTCATCAACCCAAATATGGGTGACCCCTTTTACGGCGTTGACGATCGTCTCCATCTTCAGAGAATCCTTCGTTGACCTCTCATTGGTGAGCCACCGGCATATCCGTGGGTTCACCACATCCGCCTCGTTTCTACGATAGGCGAGCGCGTACCGAATACCCGATATGCACTCGTACGCCAGAACCTAAAATGCAAAGAAACCAAATTAGCAAATATATAATCACAATTAAATATATATCTACGATTTTAAATGACACGGACCTGAATCGGATGTACGAAGCCACTAATCAGTAGCCCGCAGTGTTCGTTGGCCCCGTCTCAGACTTGTTCCCGAACAAAATCCTCTTCTCCCTTAGGTTTATCTTCAGCAAGCGTTCACCTCTTTGAAAGCTACGCTGCCCCAAGGATAGTTGGCGAAGGCGACTTCGTCTTCGACTAATGAAAGCAGCCACGGCCGAACAACTGTGTCCTTCTTCGACGGTCGGGGTAGCAACACGGATGCGGCAAAGTACAGATCAGCCAACTTCAGCTTATCGATGTTGACGTTTCCGTCAGTTGGCTGCCAACTCTCGCAGGCGATCCTCCACGTACGACAGACAAATTGTGGATCTTCCCGGAAAGTTTCTCTCCACGAAATTTCCATTGGAGTTTACTTCCGGGATTTCGTCCGAGAACCTAATGTCGGTAATCAGCCAATACTCCGCTTTAGAAAATCGGAGTGGTCGGTTCCCAATGATCATCCATAACTCCTTGCGATCGTGAAGCGTAGTCTGCCTCCTCGTGAGAAATAAAATGAGCTTGGCAGATAGATTGAAATCGACGGCAGCGTCGACGAGTCTACCAAATGGACTCCCCGCCATGTAACTCTCCCGCTCATTGCCGTTGAGACTGTTCCTTATCTTTGCATTCGCCTCCGTGTATATCCCGGTCATTGTCAAGCGAAACTCGAAGTCATCGTCTCGGGATGACAATTGCATCTTCAGCACAACCTGAGAATCATAAGAGTAAATAACCAATTAGTAAAATTCATCGATGGTACACTCACACACGCTCATGGTACCCGCACAAACGCACATGGTACCTATACAGACTCGGATGGTACCCGAACAGGAAAGCATGGTACCCCCACGCTGTCAGCACGGTACCCGCACTCTATCAGCACGGTACCCGCACACAAGAGCATGGTACCCGCGCAAGAGTATGGTACCCGCACATGCGCGTAAGGTACCCAACGCGCACTTGCGTCGTACCCACCAACACATACGCGCATGGTACCCGCACGCAAGAGCATGGTACCCGCACACAGTCGCAAGGGGCCGCGCGCGTATGGGTACCGTGCGACTGTGCTCGGGTCCCAAGCATGCAATCACGGGTCCCCTAATTTGCGCGTAGGTTTGGATCCCAATTGGTTCGCCGCACGGTTCCCTTGCGAACAAGTGTCCAAATTACAATTGGGAAACCATGCGCCGGACCCAACCAATTCGACGCACGAGACCTGCTCCTGAGGAAGACGAAAGCACAGTGAAATTACTGGCACCCTTTCGGGACGCGCGTTCATTGCCATTGTAGTCGGTTTGAACATGCTTGCAATGTGAAGAAGTTAGTTTCGTGGATCTGGAGAATTTTCTGCTTCGTTATGTGCCTTTCGAATTCAATTTTAACTGTCAAATATTGTACTGGGTGAAGAAGAAGAAGACCCGTGATGCCAGTGAGTTGAATCGATTAAACCTAATTAATTTTACTTTGGGTAGTTGAATTGGTTAAATAAGGGTAAAGACGTCTTTTTCACTGAGTTATTAAGGGTAGAATAGACTTCAAACATTATGGAGACCATTTTTTTAAAATTGACACAGTCAAAGGCCATTTACTTAAATATTCCGTGTTCTTACAAAAAGCAAGTGAAGAGTAAAGTGGGGCTTTGGCTGGGAAATGAGGCTGCCAGATAGATATGAGAGCTGGGAGAAATATATTATCAGACTTGGCAAACCAAAGCACAAAAAGTTTAAATTTCAGCTGGCGGTAATGGCAACAATGGCGTACATGATTTGGCGGGAGAGGAACGAGAGACTACATACTACAAGCGAAAAAAGATGCTGCGGAGCTAATAAAGATGATTAAAGGGAAGCAATGGCGCATATGAAGACATTACGGTTTAAGAATCTGAAGCAAACCGAGAGGAATTTCTTACAAAAATTACGCTTTGGATGAGCTTGTGTTATAACTGGTGTAAATAGATGAGCAATAGCACAGGAGGTGTAAATAGATGAGCAATAGCACAGGAGGTGTAAATAGATGAGCAATAGCACAGGATAGTGTATGACAGACACCTGGTTCATTGATAATAGAATTTACTATTCGTACCCAAAAAAAATAAAAACAAAATTAATGCTTCTGAATGCAAACGCCGAACGAAAAGAATTGAGCCATCATCTCTTCAAACTACATTTTGTAGCGTTTCTACTACCTCTAAAATCTACATCACAACCAGGGATTTTTTGGACATCAGTTCCTTGAACAAGATAAGTTTGTTTTTTTAATTTCCAGCAACAATGAAGTTTTCGCCAGTTTCCTTCATCACAGCCACAAACGTTCACACAAAGAAGCGAAATTAAAACGAAAAGGATAAACACAAATCCACAACTCCGTTATTAAAACCCTACGACGCAGCAGCATTCTTGAGCAAGGCCGCTTTACCTCCACGGATCACGTTCGATGCCTTCTCGTTCTTCATAATCTTGTGAAACAGCGAAGCCCGATCCTCCTCGAAGATCTCCTTCAACAGCTCGTCCTCCAACTTCGGCGCCTGCCAGCGAGAAGGATCCTCCACGAGCTCCTCACTAAAGATCATATCAGAGACCCACTCCTTCCACGTGGTCCTGCAGTGCTTCTCCTCCTCCAAAGTCCCTGTGGCCAACAGCTGGTACACGTACACCACCTTGCTCTGCCCGGGCCTGAAAGCCCTCGCTATCGCCTGCTTGCTCTTCGCTGGGTTCCACTCCGAGTCCAGCAAGATCACCCTCGAGGCCGCGGTCAAGCTGATCCCCTCAGCACAGGCCGTGATTGAGGCCAGCATCACCTTCGAGGGCCCGTTGGGCTCCTCGAACATGTCGATCACTCGGCCCCTCTCGAAGAGCTCGATGTCCCCCTGTAGGACGAGCACCTCACGTCCCTTTCTCCAGCCGAGGAACCGCTCGAAGAGCTGCAGGAAGAGGTTGATGGGGGATATGTTGTGGCAGAAGATGAGCACCTTCTCGTTCCTCCGCAGGCACCTAGGGATCAGGCCCATCACGAACCGCACCTTGGACCCGCACCCCACGTCGAACTTGAACCTCTCAAAGTCCCGGAGCTCTGCGTCGTTGAAGTATTTCGTCGAGCACCTAGTGGTCGTGATCAGCCACGGGTGGATGGCGCTGAGCGTGATCAAGAACTCCACGTCTAACAGAAACTTGGTCTCCTCCTTCCTCTTCTCCTGCAGCTTCGAGAGGATATCGAGCTGCACGCTCATCGGCTTCATCATCAGCGTGTAGCACTCGAGGCCCGGTAGCTCGTCGGTGGAGCCCGCCCCTTCGTACACGTCGATGAACTTCCCCGTCAGCTTCTTCAACGTCTTAAGGGCCCGGGCCCGCTCCCCCTCGTCCTTGGAGTCGATCTTCTTCGAGATCTTATCGATCAGCAGCTTCCTGCCCCGATTCTCCAGAGAAAAGGAGGACTTTTTCGTCTTATCGTATTTCGGATCGAGTGTGTCGATGATCTCCTCCGCGAATACAGGCCGGGCCAAGTTCAGCGTGTTGAAGTACTCGCCGAAGTTGTTCTGAAAAAGGGTCCCTGAGAGCAAGATTCGGAGCCTCGTGTTCACCTTCATGAGCCCCTTCCTCAGCCTCGATTTCGTGCTCCTCGGGTTGTGGCCCTCGTCCAATATCATAATCCCAGGGCACTGCTTGAGCAGCTGGGCCATGTACTTGCGGTGGGCGTAGTGGGAGTCCTCGCGGGTCAACGTGAGAAAGGAAGTGTAACCCATTAGAAGAATACTAGGATGCGAGAGCCAACACTTCATCTTCTCCAGGCAGTCGAGCACGTGGAGGACATCTTGGTTACGCGGGAGCCCCGGGGGGACACGAAGCCTCTGCTTGAGGACCTCCCCCTTGTACGTTTGGCCCCCGTGGATCTGGTAAACCGGGACCCCAACATTCCACTTTATGATCTCCTTGTACCAAGTGTACAAGGTTGTCTTCGGGGCGAGCACGAGGGGCCTCGACCCGGGGTATAATTTCAGGTAGCTGACGAGGAAGGCGATGATGAGTAGGGTTTTTCCCGCCCCGGGAGTGTGGGAGATGACGCACCCGCCCGTCTTGTGCTCGCGGTCCGCCATCAGGGCCGGCGACATGGAGCCCGCGATGTTACGCCAGAGGAATTTGAAGGCCTTCTTCTGGTGGGGCCGGAGCTTGTCTTTGAGCTCAGGGATTAGGGCCCACACGTTTTTTTCTTGTTTGCCGGCGTTGGAAGGGCTCGTCGACGTAGCAGGGACGGAGAGATGGTCCTCGAGTTCTTGGTACTTGTTTGGCTCCGTTTTGTCTTCGCTTTCTTTCTCCTTTTTCCGCGCCCGGCTCGTCGATTTTTCCTGCGAAAATTGTAAATAAATTGAAAACGTCAAGTTACTGGTTTATATTAAACGGCTTGCAACGCGATACGTGGAATTCGTGTGTGGAAAGCATGACAGAAAACTAAGTCAGCGCATCGGGCAAGATACTCTACGCTTCAATCGCCATTGTACTTCTCCGCTTTCCTTTTATTTCCCTAACTGAATTCCGCAAACCAACCTGAGCCTAAAGAATGCGATTAATCAGTGCACTTACAGCAAAGGGCGGCAAGATATCCTTGATATGAGTCTCGAGAAATCCACAGAATCGGCAAACCATTCCAACTTGCTCGTCGAGCCTCAGATCGTGGTTGCAGATTTCCTGCCTTATTTCTCTGCCGTTCTTCGCTTCGGATTTAGCTTCCACTACGTGATCCTGAAAAATCTATTAGAAAACTACTAATCAGCCCAAAAATCCTCGAAATACCGAGCTACTGTAATAGGAAAAAAAAAAAAGATAACAAACTTGCAACCTCGTTATCTTCAAGATACCAAGAATCCATTGCCCGATCAAAGTCCTTCCACATCTTGTCCATTTCAGACAACTCTTCTTCCTCCTCCGCCTCCTCCATGTTCCCCGTAGCTTTTCCCTCAAATTTATTAAAGTTCGGGAATTGGTCCGCCTGAAAAGATTTCCAATGATCGAAAACGCTCGACGTGTCGGGCCCGTCCTTGAGCGTGGAATCTATGTTCAGCATGCATCTCCTGATAAGCTCCCTACAAACCCTCGCCGTCACCGAGTCCTTCCGGAAGCTCCTCACGTCGTATATATTATCCCTCACGTAGAAACAACTCCTCTTATTATACCTGTAGCTCACGGTTCCCGCGTACTTCTTACGCCCCGGACCCCTCGACTTCGTCCTAAACCTGCCACCGTCCATGTCCATAAGATCGGAATCGTACGGCTCCTTCCTCCCCGAGCTCCCCGCCGATTTCTTCGGAGGGTAGAAGTACCTCTCCACCATCTCCCCTATCTCCTTGGGACTCTTTCCCCGGGGCATCTTAAAGCTCGAGAAACCCTCGAGGCCTGTGTCGCCTTTTTCGCCTCCGCTCGCGACCGACGATGATGGCCTATAATACTTCTTGGGAAGCTTGGTGAAACCCGAGTCTCTATGAAGCTTATAAAACAGGGAATCTCGGAGGCGGGATTTCTTTTTGGACTTATACCAATCCTTCGCCTCGCGGTACTTTTGATTTCGAGCATCGGCTTGCACAGATAGAGGCGAGAAGAGAGAAGACTTGTCGTCTGCATCATCACCGTCGTCATCGTCGTCGTCGTTGTTGTCTGAATCCGAGCCGATCTCCTCATAGACCACCTTATGGAACTTGTTCTCGCCCAACCTCGTCACCTCCATGTCGTAGTCCGGAATCTTCTTGTCGCAGCCCATGTACCGATCGGGCTGCACTATCCTCCGCTTGGACCTACGCAGCTCGATGATGTCGTACGCCTCGGCCTCTTCGTCGGGGGAAGGCTCGGTCACCACCGGCACCACGACGGGGGTAGAAACGTCATTTTCCAGCTCGAAGCTCAACGCGAAAGACGTGCTTTCGTCGTTTCCACGGCCCGAAATTAGGTATACGAGGTGGCTACGAACCGTGGCCACGTCGAAGGCCATGTGCTTGAGGACCGAGGAGACACAGAGCCACGACATGTCGGAGGAGAACTTTCCGGAGAAAAGTGGGTGCTTCTGGGACAAAAAGGAGTCCTCGGAGAAGCCCCAGCGGTAGAATTCGCCTTCGGTGGGGTTCAGCTCGAGCTTCTGGAGTATAGAGATCTCGTTGAGGCTCGCCGTGCTCGTCTCTCGGCTCAGCTTCTTGTTCCCCCTGACGAGGCCCGGCCCCTGCTCGAGGTAGAAGCTCACGTAGAACTCGCACCGGCATCGGCCCTCGTCGTGGGCCGTCCTCTTCAACGACCTGATCTTCGCATCGTGCCACACCTGCGCGAAAAAAAAATAATAATATAAAAAAGCGCTCAGTATATTATTAGAGCGAGAATCTCATCGTAACCACGCGCAATATATTGAAGAATCTGACAAACTAAGTGCACAGGAATTTGCGTAGTAACATAAAAATCGAGCTAATTATCACCGGCTCGGGACTGCTGTTTTCTTTCTCATCGGATTTTTTCTCGCCTTCTCGAGGGGCTGTCAGGACGCAGACATCGACGCCTTGTCTCAAGAACGTGCAGTCTGCGAGCACAGCCTTTCGGGACCTAACGCGGAGATTCGAGATGGGAATCTTCTCCTCGAACGTTGTGCCGTTGTGGATGATTTTTGTGGATATAATTCCGCCGGAAACCGACAGCTTTTCCACGGGGTGCCACGACTCTTGGTAAAAAGCTTCAAAAGCTGCAAATGCAAATTAAAGAATCAAAAAACGCGGTGATTTTTGTTAGGTCAAAGGAGGATAATGAGCGTACGATGCGAAGTGAACGGATGGAGGTTTTGATATATCTGCTTCCTCTTCATCGTTCCTTACAATTCACCCGAGAGAACAAGCAGATCCAACCTAATATATCTGTGTCCAAATCAAGCACGATGCGCGACAACAAAAAAATAATAACGTTGAAAGATAAGCGCAGATGTAATAAGTGTCGATGAACCAAAACAAAACTGCGCATCAACAGCGGACATTGATTAGCTGATCTAACGCATTCAACGGACACGTAAAAGTAACAAAACGACACAAGAGAACGCAATACTCGATCAACTGAATAGCAAATCAAAATAGGAAGAGTGATGGCTCTGTAAATAACTTTCTATTTCTTCGGAAGAGTGTTGAAAAGAAACTCTTTCAACTCCTTCACAAGGGTTTCTGAATTTATAGTCAGCAAAGCATCAAGAATTAAGCTGTTTATTTCTTAAGTGATTCTCCTAATTGTTTAACCATTGTATATATAGTAGGAAGGAGGTGATGAAGTCTTCGAAGCTTTCAACCTTGTATAAAAAATTAGAGTTGCTAGCCTTCACAACATTACCAGATTTAGACGAAAACAAGTGAAAGTACAGTATCTCGTGCAGGAAAAAAATTAAACAAAATGGGAGTTAAAGAAAAGTGGTAAATTTGCTATTTTCAATCCTTGTTTAACAATGGAGCATTAAGAGTAAAGTAATAAAGTAAAACCAGAGTAGAAAATCTTACCAAATTCAGGAATAATAATACCATCAGCCTTCTCCAACCATCAACATCTTCTCACACAAACATACGTAGGCTTACACGCCCTTTAAATAAAAAACCTGCAAATAAAAAAAAAGTTCCGAAATAAGCATCAATTCAGTGAATTTTGCCGCATCAAAGCCAAGGAAAAGAAGGGAAGGAAAGTGGGACTGAATACTTACTGACCGAAAATAATTTCCGACTGTCAAAAAATCTATCGCCTCTGCAGAAGCCGTTCAGAAATGGAACAAGAAAATTTGACTACATTAATAATTTGTTGGACAGGTAATAAATTTGAGTAGGTGGAGTGGAGAGTAGTAACTGAGGGTGACGAATCTGCACGCACAAAGAGGGAGAGGGATGTATAAAGTTAAAATTGTTCGTTGGAGTTTGTGCGGAGTGGGGACGTACTTTTAGGAATAAGGGGGAATCGATTTGGAGGTTTGCAATGAGATTGAAGGGTTAGATTTGAACTGACGCCAAAAGATCGGACGGTGCTTAATTGTCATCTAAAGCAACGTGTCTTAAAGAGTCAACCTACTCAATGTGTGGGGCCCATAAGATAGGCTTCTCTTGTGTCAGTGGATCGAAGTATCCATGCCAAAGTACTCGGGATACTATGATGTAATTTCACAAGGGCTTCGAGAACTACATTCGCGTTTAGGCTTATTGGGCTTTAAGATTTGAGGGTTTTAAGTTCAATGATAAGAAAAAGAATGGAAACGAGACGGAGAGGACAATGTTGAATAAATTCAAACAAATTCGAAGCTATTACTCATCCCTTTTTACGCCTGGTGGCCGAATGGCCCAACAGGCCGGTTCGGCAGTTTTTGTTCTGGCGGATCCACCGGAATCGGGGATTCTGGTTCATGTCCGGACCCCGGCCTATTTTTTAGGAACCGGCGAGGTTCTATTCTTGGTCGGTTTACCTGTTATTTATTTTTTATATTTAATTAATTATAGTTATTACTTGAAGTATAATTATAAACGCGTGCATTAATTACATTGGATTAAATCACACTGTTAATTATAATTGACATAATGAATGAATACGTGTAGGGCTGTGCAACCGTACCTAATCGAACCGAAATTCGGTAAACCGATGTTTCGGTACAACCATCAACCATATTGGTAACCGAGTACCGAACCAAATTTTCCGGTTTGGTATTCGGCTTTTACCTAATTTTTTTCCGGTAAATCCGTTTTTTACTGAAATAACCGAATTTACAATAAAAAAGAATTTCATTAATATGGAAATTAGTATATATAATTTAATAAATTATAGTTTTATTGTCACTAGTAATATGATATAATATATATTAATTTAAAAAAATTCGGTAATTCGGTAAACCGAACCCCAAAATCTATACCGAACTGAATTACCAATTTTTTTTTTTTAAACCGAATACCGAACTTTGGTTCGGTTTGTACCGAATTTTCAATAATTCGATAAATTCGGCAAGTATACCGAATTATGCACACCCCTAAATATGTGTCATTAAGCCATTGTTTACGTCTTTGCAAAGGGACAATCTCATTCCAGGCCACCAGTCATTGGTGGAACAAATTTTGATATATGGGAGAATCGCATGAAGGAGTTTCTCATCTCTGTTTACTATGATCTTTGGGAAACAATCATCGTCAGTTCATACACGCTCGTGAAGCAAGATGGAACCTGAAAGACTTCGATTACACTCCAGATGACAAAAAGGGACTCACACTAAATGCAAAAGACAAAAAAATATGATCGCATGCGACTAACACGAGAAGAGTATAAGGGGTAATTTTTTCCAAATAAATACCAAAAATATCGCCTTATCACGGTGATGGAGGATCACCCTACTTTTTGGGGGCTGGAATATCACCCTCCATCACGGTGATGGCTCATCACCCCCGCTAAACAAACGCGGTGATGAATCGAATTTTCCGACATTAATAGTAGAAAAGAAACATTTGGAAAAAAATATAAGTTGGAATGAATTATCAATAAATCAATATGATCCAAATGAACGAATATGTACTAGAAGTTCAAAATAGATAATTTATCAAGCTAATCAACTGTCAGATGGCTTTACTGACCTTAAAAGATTGTCTAACTCGCATGTACCAGGTGTTAATGCTCCTGCAATAATCGGTTTTCGTGAAGAACATACAAAGAATAGTATTGGGCCTAAGCCACAGCTAAAGCGTGGTAGGCCCTCGGGTTTGAAAGATAAAAATCCTCGAAAAGGAGCAAATAATAAGAGTGGTCAAATCGAGGATTTATCAACTATACAAGAGTGAATGGGCATAAATGAGTATGAGAATAAAACTCGAGTACCTGAACATTCTGAAAATAATGATAATGAAAAGTTCTCAATGAAGTATGCCCAAAATAGAATTAGCTGGAACCGTGCAAAAGTCAACGTCGGCGATATATTCTCTTTTAACGTAGACAAAGAAATGAATGACCAAATTCATAAGAAGTAATCGAGAAGTCTTCGCACATGTAGTCTGCATACCAGAAAATGTAAAGATGGTTGGATATAAATGAATTTTCATCATAAAGAGAAAGAAAAATGGTGAAATTGTATGATACAAAGCACGGCTTGTTGCACAAACCTTTCTATTGGTTCGTGCGCGGAAGCGAAGAAAGGCAGGATGCGGGACGATCTACTCTATGTTTTCACTAAGACTTGGTATTGGTCATGAGGAGATCTCCGATGGTGTATGCAACAAATTTTTGTTATGTAATTAGTTTCACAGTACGTGAAGGACTCGATATGCCTCTTATGGATATTGTCACTGCATACTGATATGGTTCACTTGACAGTAACATTGTATGAAACTTCCCGAGGGATTTTGATTGCCCGGAAATTAGGGCCCCGAGATGAGTACTCAGTTAAGTTAAATATTTTAATACTTTCAAGAAACAACTGATATGGAATTATTTTATTCTAATGAATCAAAATATAATTTAACTGGATATGCAGATGCCTGATTTCTATCCGACCCACATAATGTTCTATCACAAACAGGTTACATTTTTACATACGATGAAACTGTTATTTCATGGCAATCAGTTAAACAAAGCTTAACTGTCACTTCATCTAATCATGCTAAAATATTAGTGATTCACGAGGCCAACGGATTATATGTTTGGCTGCGATCGACAATTCAACATACACAACAAACTTGTGGGTTATCATCAGGAAGGAAGGATGCCATGGTCTTATATGAAGATAATACGATATGTATCGCTCGGTTGAAAGAAGGATACATGAAAGGCGATAGAACGAAACGTATATCACACAAATTCTTCTATTCTGAAGCAGTGAATTGACGTACAACAAGTTCGGATAAGTGAAAACCTTGCATACTTATTCGTCAAAGCACTTCCTCGAAGAAATTTTGGAAAAGTTGTATGTTTAATTGAACTTCGAAGGCTTAGAGATCTCGAGTAATGTTTACATCAGGGGGGATAATATATGATGCACTCTTTTTTTCTTAACTAGATTTTTATCCTAATGCACCTAATAAGTTTTTTAACGAGACATCTAATATCTAATTTAAAGATTTATTCTTTAAATGGACATATAAGGGGGATAGAGTATTATGAATGTAGCTAGTTGGATACCCATTTGGTGATCCCATACTTGTGTTAATTTTAGTAGTTGGATTGGCTAGCTCCAACACATGTTGTAAACACTCACAAGAAATTAAAAGTCTCGTTTCTCTTTGTTTTATATACACTTTATCATAATAATATTATTGTTATTACAATAATAATATTAGCATACATAATATAATAAAAAAAAAGATTTATATAAGGGGCAACTACACATAAATCCTTATCTACAAAAAAAAAACCTCACTTAACTCCCCTATAAGATAAAATTTCATCTAAGGACCAAGTAGAATTATTTCATACAAATAAGGATTTACTGGACAAAAATAACCCTCCGAACTGGCATTATTACGATTATACTTGGAAATTTAATGAAAATAAACTACAAAAAAATGAATTCAATCGATCAAATGGAAAACCCGACATCCCAATCAAAAACTTCAATCTCAATTGAACCCCAAATCGAAACACCCACACCAAATTGTTCCCACAAAATGGAGTCGTTGTCACCGTCAGGTCTTGAAATTTCTCACGTCCTAATAAGTTTCGTAATTTTTATTTTTCGTCAATTTTGTTTTCGTACTGCATTGTATTTTTTACGTTTTGATTGCTCGATTAGAGGTTTTTAGGTCTCCAGTTTGATTAGTATGTTAAGACTAAGGCTAAATTCGTGGTTTTTTTTGGTTAAAATCGGGACTTTTTAGGTTTAATTTGGGGTTTTGTTTTAGGTGCTGCTCGATTAGGGTTCTTGGGAGTTTGTTTCTTGTTTCATTTTTTTGTATCCATCGTGATTGTAATTTTCGTATGTTTGGTACGCTAAATGTATGTTATTAGTACGTTATATGCATATTTTTAGTACTTGTTAGGTCCTAATAAATCAAATAATGACTGATCTAAGTATGAATTTTAGATATTCGAATAAGAATTCTCGAAAGTTACCTTTGATCGAATATCATGTTTGAAGATCGGGAGAGAGAAACGATTAGAGAGTGGAAGTTTTCGATTGTATTTCTCTCTCTAGAATATGAATTCTTTGCTTTGTGAAATTTCTGAAATTCTTTTATATTGATTTTTGTTGTGTACATTGTATATATACCTCTATACATGGTATATTTACTAACTACTCCTACACTAACAAAAATACGAGCTACGCCCATAATTACAAGGATAACTAATTAACAAAGCACAATTTCTACGTTTCTTCAATCTCCCCCCTTTGTGCTTGTTTGCTCTTCAGCTCCGTTTATCCTTGTCGGGCATAGAAGGATCTCCTCAATCCCAATTCTGTCTCGTAGTGTCGGACAACATTCCTTAGCTCCAGTCTTTTATTTATAGCATCTAGAAGCTCATTTAATAGCGGGGCCTCTTCTTCTCCAAGGTCCTCGAAGATCGTTTCTTCAGTGATCTCCGACAACCTCTTCGCGATATTCTTCCTTACGAGCTTCAACGTCCCGTCACATAATTTGTGTACTCCAAACTTCATCATCGCTCTCGTCTTTCTATAATTGGATTCCGATATGTGATGGAGAGACATGGCTTCTTGAAGATGTATTTCTCTGGAAAGTCGTTGAGCGGGAAGCCTTTCATGAGCGGCGACTCCATGTTGACCTTCTTCATGTTGTTTTCTACGGCGATTTGAAGGTCGTGTGCGGTGTGGAACTTGATCTGCCACACCATGAATCTCTTCAACCCCTCGAGTCCTTTCTTCTTGATATAACCAGTAGGTGTCTGATATTTCTCTTCTACATCTGGAACAGATGATATATTTCGTATGATGGAACGACAGATAGCTTTCGTCTATCTCCTCTCGAGTGTGGTTGTTGTCCGCTCGCTCGATATGGTAGATCGGGGTTGGATAGCTTCAAATCGTGTGCATTTGCCCACGAGTTGGAGGATCGGTGGCTTGTCCTTGAAATTTCTTCTAGGTTGATCCGTTAGGACACCACTTCGATCTGGACCGAGGTAGGTCAACATGAAGATGTACTCCATCTTCTTTCTTTCTTCCCAGTGGGAGATGCCCCATAAATTAAGCTCATCTAGCTTCTTGATCCGGTTTGGAGCCCTCCAAATCTACTTCCTTATGTCTTCAAGGAGCGAAACTTCAATCCGTACGTTCTCCAGGCATCTCAATTCTGACAGTCCCCTTTGATAAGCGAGGAGGAGTGTCGACTCGGTGCCTAATCATCTCTGGCAGTTCAGGGAGTTCAGAGTTGTAGTTCTCGCCTTCTTGAAGTTCTTCGTCTTCAAGCAGCACAAAATCTACCGAAGCTTGTTGTAGGAAGTATCTGATGTTGGAAAGTCTGGCTTGAGCGGCTTCCTCTGGTTCCCAATGTGTCAGCCACTTCTCGTTTAAAATGTAATCATCTACGATTGCATGTAGATTGTAGACGACTGCTTCAGGTTGATTTTGGATGTTTGATGTCAGAATTGGGTTTGGACTTTTGGGAGTTGGAGGTAGTGTTTGTGTGTGGGATGTGGTGGATATGGTGGTTGTTTGTTGGCGGGTGTTAGTGGGTTGTGTGGTTGGTGGGTTGGTGGATGAACCTCCAGCGTCGAGGATGGCTTCTCTCGACTCTGGCCACAACCACTTCTTGTGGTCCTTTGCCGTTTCTCCGCCTCATGACGATCCGGATCATCGGGATCGTCATGTCTTCGCTTCGTGAAGGAGCTTTCTTCTCGGCCTCGTATTTGAGCAGGCGGCTCCGGTTCATCTACTAGTCATCTGTAGAGACTCTCCTCGACTAGGGTCCTTGTTTCAAGGGCTAGTAGGCAAGATATGAGGATGTCGTGAAGCTGGGTTATGGGTATGGTGTATGGGTTGATGCGGGAAGGGGATTGGATCGGGGTGGTTAAGGTAGGTTGTATGAGAGTGTGTATGGTAGTGGTTAGTGGTGGTGAGGATAAGGGTTGGGAGTGGGTTTCGGAAGGAGTTGCCCCTGAGACTGTTGCTTTCCCGGTATCCCGTCGGGAAGTCTCGATGGCGTGTAGCATCCTTTCCATCAGCCGATCTTCGATGGAGTTGATGGAAAGGGCTTCTTGTAATCTTTACTTCGTCACGAGGATGGATGCCGCCGGAGTAGGGTCAAGAAGGCGCTCCACTGTCACAACGTCAGAGAATATCCCTGACGTACCGCCTATGATAGGACTTGGGACTCCGGAACGTCCAAAGACATCCGTTAACAACCCAGAAGTCACCACTTTGGTGGGTTGGCCCGTTGTTGGCTCCGAAGATTTGGAGGTCCAACGGGACTTCCATCCAATCCTTGAGATGATACGGAAGATATCATCTCTATGGATGTTGGAACAGGTTTAAGGGGAACCTGTGTGGTCGTCTGTACCGATGGCGGTGGAGGAGTTATCATCGAAGTTGTTGGTGTAGAGGTAGATGCAGATGGGGCAGTGATTTGTTATCTGCATGAGCCCCTTCTTTGTAGTCTGCACTCATCATCAGATTCAGTGGCCTCAAAAGATTCGGCTTGAGTTGTGGATTGATGAGTGACACTTTCGGGCTCAATGGCCGGTGTTTCTATCTCCTGAGCCGCAGCGTCGGGCTCGTGAGTCTCCACCAGGGATTCGCGTCGGGAAGGCATCGGAGCCGGATCAACGGACGGTTCCATTGCCTCCGTGATCAAGTTGTTTTGGCAATAGTCTTGGTAGGCCACGTCGGTGGGATCAGCCAGGCGTAGCAGCTCCAATGGTATTAGCAGTGGGAGCGCCAGATCGGATGTCTTCGGGTTGTGGAAGAATCGCAGCCTCGGCAGTATGTATCCTCCGACGGGTGGCACACAAGGGATCTCCAGATGAACGTCCGTCAGGTGGGAGATCAGCACCGGGAACCACCGTACATAAGGCAGAAATTTTGCCTTTGACTTGGTTTTCCTTTGACGTATTTGGTCCGCTAAATCATTCGAAATTAGCTGGGTCACGTCGTAGTTCTTCGAGAAGACGACACCGTGGAAGATTCAGAGAATGTTCACGTTCGCCTTGTCGAATCCGGAGTGCTTCGGAGAGAGACATTTGTTGATGATTTCGAATAATGTCCTCCATGGATGTGGGATCCCGCTGTTCTGGAAGTTAGCCAATTTCGTCATCAGTGGTTTATATCTCATCCAAAGCATGTCTTTCACGATCACCGCATCTGTCGGTAGTGGGTCGTAAACTTTGTGATGCGGTAGATCGAGCACCATGGCCATTAGATTCTTGTTGGTGATGATGTGTTTCTGGTTTATTTTGGTTGTGTAGACCACGTCATCTCCGTCGATGTGGCTCTTCATGTATGCCCAGAATTGTTGGAGGTAGACCATTTGAACCGAGACAGTCATGGTAAGAGCTGGCCATAATGGTTGTCCTTGGAGGATGAATATAATAACTTCATCAGGGCACCGGAAAGTGGCGAGGTCCAGTTGGTAGTTGTTGTCGTGGACCGTCAGCCAACTGTCGGGAGGGTAGATGTAGGAGTACTCTTGATGAGCCATTTCTAAAAAGAAATGAATAAAATTCATTAGATTGAAATAATCATATGGAAATAGAATTAAGCAATTTTGTATGGGCAAAAAAAATTAAAATTTTCAATTTAAATTGTTGTTAAGGCGCAAACAGTGTTTATGTGTATAGAAAATGACTTAGAAATATTTTTGAAATTTTTTTCGAAGTGTTTAAGTGTATTATCGGAAGACTTATACAAAAGGTTTGAAAAATTTTCGAAGTGTTTACAGCGTTATTTTATTCGAGCGAAAATTTATTCGAACGCTAAGTTTTGCGATCGAATAAAGACTTAGCGAAAATTCTAGATTTTCGCCGCTGAGTTTTGCGATCGAGTAAAATTGATCGAAAACTAAAGTTTTTCGCCGAGTAATTTGTGATCGAATAAAATGTTGTCGAAAAACTTAAGTTTTTTGCCGCGTAGTTTTGCGATCGAATAAAAATGTATCGAAAAACTTAAAGTTTTCGCCTCTTATTTTTGCGATCGAATAAAATTTTATCGAAAATTAAAGTTTTCGCCGCTAAGTTTTACGATCGAATAAAAACATATCGAAAACATAAGGTTTTTGCCGCTGAGTTTTGCGATCGAATAAACCTGAGCGAAAAACTAAAGTTCTTCGATGACACTGTATGCGATAAGACTATTTTCGACCTAAAAATTTGAAATCAAACAATGAACGCTTAAAACCGCAAATGAGATTTATGGGTAAATCATGAGTTAATCTGGACTCGGAGTGATCAGAAATCAGGTGCGAATCCAAATATTATGCTTTTAATCAGAATGATCGAGTTTAAACACATTAATTTTGAGCTGTTAATAGGCTTCGGTCGAAAAAGTCACGAAGTTGAAAATTTTCGTTGAATGATTTTGAAAAAATGTCGCGATTCGTGTGTTTCGGAAGGAAAATAAGAACCGAAACTGGATTCTACCTTCAATTTCGGCGAATTTTGACAGAAAATCGGTCACGATTAAGAGAGTTTTGAAATCCCCGTTTCAAGAGTTTGAGAATACGAAAAGTTTTGCGATCATTTTCGTTTGCGCGAGAATGAGTATTCTTTCACAACCCGAAGGCAGCCGGCGCTCCAACCAATGCTGATCCCATTGGAGCTGCTCCGACTAGCTGATCCAACGGAAGAGGCCTACCAAGACTACTGTCAAAACTACTCCATCACGGAGGAGATGGTACGAGCCTTGGATCCAGCTCCGGCACCTTCTCAAAGAGAATCGTTGGTGGAAACAACGGAGTCCGAAGCCACGGCTCGGGAGATAGAAACACCAGCCGTCGAGCCCAAAGGTGTTCCTAGAGAAGTCTCTCCTGAGGCCACTGACTCAGATGAAGAATACAGACTCCAAAGAAGGGGCTCTCGCTGACAGAAACTATCGGCCCCATCTGTATCTCCTTCAACAATACCGGCTTCGGTGCCAACATCTCAACCACCTACGGATCAGCAAACTACACAGATTCCAATTGAATCTGTTTCAACACCCATAGAGGTAATACCTATTGTATCATCTCAAGGATTGGGTGGAAGTCCTATTGGACCCCCGACATCTTCGGAGCCAACAATAGGCCAACCCATCGAAGTAGTGACTTCAGGGTTGACAACGGATTTCCCAGGATGTTCCGGACAATCAATACCTACTCAAGGCGGCACATCGGAAAGCTTTTCCGATGTTGTGACAGTGGAGCGCCTCCCTGGCCCCACTCCACCAATGATCGTGACGGAGCAACGCCTACAGGAAGCGCTCTCCACAGCCATGTCTTCTCTTGAAGATTGTCTGATGGATCGCATGCTAAAAGCCATCGAGACTTCCCGAAGAGATACCGGGAAAGCACCAGTCTTCGGGCTGCTCCGACCGACACACAAACCACCCTTGTCTCCTCACCACCTCTTACTACCACCATACACACCCCCATACAACCTACCCCCACCACCCCTACTCCGTCACCTTCTCTCATCAACCCCTATACCATACCGATCACCCAGCTATATGATATACTCATCTCCCGCCTCCTCGCCTTAGAGACCAGGACTCCCGCTGAGGAGAGTCTCTACAAAAGGTTGGTAGATGAACCAGAGCCGCCAGCACAAACAAGGTGCCGAGAAGAAAGCTCCTGCACCAAACGAAGACATGACGATCCCGACGATCCGAATCGTCACGAGGGGGAGAAACGGCAACGAATTACACGGAGCGACCGTGGATTTAGTCGAGAACAAACAAAGACTCAAGAAGCTGGGGGATCGTCCTCAAACCCACCAACCACACAACCAACCACACAACCCACAACCCGCCAACAAACAACCACACCTCCCTCTACATCCCACACACTACTACTCTCTCCTACAAATTCCAATCCAATCCCGACACCTAACCTCCTCCCAGCCCAAACAGAAGCAGTCGTCTATGATCCACATCTGATCGTAGACGATTATATCTTAAATGAGAAATGGACGACGCAATGGGAACCAGAGGAAGCTGCTCAAGCTCGACTCTCCAACGTCAGATATTTCTTACAACAAGCTTCAGTGGACCTGGTACTGCTTGAAGATGAAGAACTTCAAGAAGGCGAGAACTACAGTTCTGCTCTCCCAGAGCTACCAGAGATGATTAGGCACAGAGTCGACTCTCCTTCCCGCTTATCAAAAGGGACAGTTAGAGTCGAGACACCGTGGGAGAATGTCAGAATTGAAGTTCCATTTATTGAAGACGTTAGAAAGCAGATCTGGAGGGCTTAAAACAAAATAAAGAAGCTCAATGAACTCAATCTACGGGGCAACTCACTGGGAAGAAAAGAAGAAAATGGAGCACATCTTCATGCTCAACTATCTTGGCCCCAATCGGAGTGGCATCCCAACTGATCAACTGAAGAAAAATTTCAGGGACAAGCCACCGATTCTCCAACTCATCGGAGTATCGCATACGATTGGAAGATACCCAACCCCTATCTACATCATTGAGCGAGCGGATAGCAACCGCACTCGAGAGGAGATAGATGAAAGCTATCTCCCTTTCCTTCCACCGGATGAGGTCTACCATCTGTATCAGATGTACAAGAGAAAATACTAGACGCACTCCGGATATATCAAGACTGAAGGACTCAAGGGACTGAAGAGATTCATGGTGCGATAGATCAAGTATCACACCGCACACAACCTTCAAATCGCTTTAGAGAACAATATGAAGAAGGTCAACATGGAGTCTTCGCTCATGAAGGGCTTCCCACTCAACAATTTTCCCGAGAACTACATCTTCAAGAAACCTATTCTCGCCATAACCTATCGGAATCCAGTCATTCGAAAGACGAGGGCTAGGATGAAGTCAGAGATCCACAAGTTCTGTGACGGAACACTAAAATTAGTGAGGAAGAACATCTAGAAAAGATTGGGAGAGATCACCGAAGAGACAATCTTCGAAGATCTTTGTGAAGAAGAGGCCCCACTGTTAAATGAGTTTCTGGATGCGATAAATGAGAGATTGGAGCTGAGGAATGATGTTCGACGATACGAGACAGCATTGGGATTGTGAAAATCATTTTACGCCCGACAAGGATAAAAGGAGCTGAAACGAAGACAAGCACAAAGGGGGAGATTGAAGAGAATTTAAAGTTGTGCTTTGTAATTTAATTATCCTTGTAATTAGGGGCGTAATTAGTAGTTTTTATAGTATATGACCAAATAGTAAATATACCATGTAAATAGGTATAAATATAATGTACATTATCAAAATAAAATATAAGTTCATTTTCAGAAAATCACGAGCATTGAATTCACATTCTAAGAGAGAGAAAAGTAATCGAGAAACTCTCTCTCTCAAGATCTTCAAAGAAGATATTCGGTCGAAGGTATATTGTGAAATTTATCATTCAAATATCTAGAATTCATGCTTAGATCGATCGGTAGTTGATAAAATAGGACCTAACACCATGTAAATATGTATAAATACAATGTACACTATCAAAATCAAATATACAAGTTCATTTTCAGAAAAACACAAGCATTGAATTCATATTCTAAGAGAGAGAAAAACAATTGAGAAACACTCTCTCTCAAGATCTTCAAAGAAGATATTCGACCGAAAGGTATTTTGTAAGATTTATTATTCGAATATCTAGAGTTCGTGCTTAGATCGATCGGTAGTTGATAGATAAGGACCTAACAATTGGTATCAGAGCAGATCGTGATCGCTTTTGGATTGAATTCGCGATTATAAGATCAAAATAATTTTTCCAGATTTTTCGTTCGAGAAACTCACGTGAAATAGATTTTGATCAATGTGCTTTATGTTTGCGAATTTTGTTGATGATCTTGCTGATTAAGTGATAGATTATAAGTTAGGAATGATTTACGTACTGATTTCAATCGCTTAGAACGTCATATTAATTCAAATTTTCGATTTCGATTTGATTTTCTTAATATTCGATATATTTTGCTGTAAAACCTGGTTAATCTTGTGTTTGTTCATATTAAGAACTGACAAACGAGTGATTATCCAGAATTTCAGCACCTAACTTGAACAACTCGGTCAAAGCTGGAATTTTCACTGTTACATTGAACTTTGCTGTTCTTCGATCGAAAAATTTGGCTCGAAAATTATTCTTCGAATAAGTTTGTAGCCGAGAAATTTTTCGATGACAAACATTGTTCTCGTGTGTTTTACTCAAATATAAGACTCGAAAAACATTATTTCGATAATTAGTTTTTCGATTCATATATAAATATCTTTTTCGAGCGTAATAAAGCGTATTTTTTTCGACGGATACTGTTTTCGCTAAATAAATATCTTATTTTGACACAAAAACTTAACAAGTTTTTCAATCACAAGATTTTCGATCATTTAAAATTTCGAGTCAAAATTTAGCGAAAACTTATTTCGATCGAATAAATCACACTCGAAAAACTTTTAGTCAACAAATTGAGTCAAACTTTACGAAAAAAATTTCGATAACTCTTAATTTTTCGATTACAAATTTTTCGATAAAGGTTTTTGAGATCAATAATTATTCGACAAACTATTTTTCGACATGATATTTACTCTGCAAAACTCTTACGTTCGAAAAATAATTTTCGATAAATACAACGAAAAACTTATACAATCGAAAAAAATTTTCGATCATAGGTTCGAATTTTTTTTTAATCGAAAACTTTATTGTTCGAAAAACTTTTCGATCACTGCTCAAACACACACACATTTTACTCTATTTTGAAAGAAATCAAAATTCGTAATTTTCAAAACTTACGAAAAATATTTGTCTCCGAATTATCTACTACGATACTCAAAATTTTTTAAAAATCAAAATTCCTTAGCAAAAGTTTGAAGTATCAATTATCATATCAAATATTTTTCGAAACAGTTTCTCTTTAACAACCAAAAATAGGTACGAAAGGGAAATTGCTTAAAGTACGAAACAAACATTACTAACGAAGTTTGTCACTTGTGAAGCACTTTTATCATTTCGATTCCAAACTTTCACGAAGATCCTACCAATCAACTACAAATGGATGCTTACTCACTCGGAAACGACGTCCGCCCTCCAATTTTATGAAGAGGCGAATACACCGTATGGAGAAGCCGATTCATGAACTTCTTGGAAACAAAAGAGGAAGCTGCAAATTTGATAGCTTCTCTTCAAGACGGTCCCGCTCAATTTTGGCTCTTCCAAGAAGGCGATGCCACCAATAATCCTCCCATTACCGCCTCAAGAAGACTCAAAATTCCTAGTGAATACACCGAGGGGGAGCGATTAAGAGCAAAAGCAGATTTAGGAGCCAAAAATTTCCTAAGGCAAGGAATTCCTAACGACATCTATATGAAAATAGATAGTCTATCTAGTGCAAAAGCTATGTGGAATGAACTCCACAAAATGATGCAAAGAACCGAAGTCGGGGTCAAGGCCAAGAAAGCCAATATTCTCCCAGCATATGACTCATTTAAAGCAAAGTCAAAGGAAAACGTTTATGAACTCTATCAACGTTATCTAACTCTTCTCAACGAGATGAGGAAGATAAAAATTTTCAAGACCAACATAGAGGTCAACATCCGATTTCTCTCTTCTCTTCAACCGAGGTAGAAGAAAATATCCATGCAAATCCGTCAAAATAAGGATTTTGACGAAATGGATATCCACGCCATCTTTGATAATCTCGCTCAACACGAAGAAGATATAAGCGAGATACAAAAAGAACTTAAGGGCAAGCAGATCGAAGACTCTATAGCTCTAGTCTATGAAAGAAAAACGAGTCGATCTCGCAAGGATAAAAGCATCAAGTTTCCAAGTTCTTCAGAAGATGAAGATGATTCCGAATCGGACTCTGAGCCAGACATGAAGGTATTCAAGAAACAATTGGCTCTCATTACTAAGATAATGAGCCAAAAGTTTTATAAAAAGAAATATTCCTCTTCAGCAAATAGACTTCGGACATCAAGCTCCAAGCACAAGAAAGATCGGCCGAGTCATCAGAATCTAAAACGCCAAAGAACCACAAAAGTGCTATAATTGTGGTAAGATAGGGCACGTCGCCAGAGAATGCAAACTTCCCAAGAAAAAGGATGTCAACTACTACTCCAAAAAATTCCAACTAACTAAACAATAAGAGGCTGGAGTAGCATTGATGGCGGAACAAGAGCATTGGCTCGAAGATACCACAGATTCTGAAGATGAAAATCTTGCTGTAATGGCGTACCTTGACGAGCCAATCCATCTATCACAAGAGGTAACGATGTGATAGATGAAGAAGAGAAAGCATCCACATCATCACAAGAGGTAACGATGCCTAATTCCACATTATTAAACATGTTAGAATCATTACAGATTAAGTACTCTAACATGAAAAATGAGCGGAAAAGAACTAAGGAATTAGAAGAGAGACTAGCTCTTAGTGAAAACAATTTCCAAAAGCAATTAGATAACACAATTCATCTAGAAATTCTCTTATCTAACGCTAAAGAAAAAATATCTAGTCTTGAATTAACCATAGCTACCTCTGAGACTAAAGTCAATGACCTTAATACTACTCTTTCTAAAAATAATTTCAAAGAAATCTCTGCCGAACGTAAGAAACTTTACTCAAGGATTAAAACTTTAGATGATCTTCTAACGTAAAGGGGTCAAACGGATCAAACTATCTTTCTAAATCAACCTCTTGATATAGAATTTTATAATCCTAAAGAAGGCTTAGGTTTTAACAATCGCTGTAACTTGAAAAAGGTCAATGTTAAACAATTATATGATATCAAGTACATGGGATTAGGTTTAACTTCTCTAATGGCCTTTACTATTCTTCAGAAATAAATGCCTTGGAAGAATCGAACGAAAAGCCACAAATAGGACTGACAATTCCTTTGACTACACCGACTTGAATAATAGTTACAAGACAAGGGATCTCAACTTGTCTAGTGATTATTTCATTATATCCCGTAGAAGATTTTTCTAAAGATAAGGAAGAAAATAATGATCATTTTCAAAATTCTACTTTCTGTTATATTCCAACTATTATTAAGATAATAGCTGATTTAAATGATTCCTTAGAAACAGAAAGAAAGAATTTCAAAACTGAAAAGAATGAGCTTTTAATGGAGATTTCTAATCTCAAAACTTCCTCTACTTTAAAAACTTGTCCTGATTTTACTTTGAAAGAAAAATTATCAATTAAGGACAAAATTACATCTAAGAAAACACCTCCCATTGTTTTTCAAAGTATTTTAAAAGAAGATAAATCTTCTTTAAAAATCGTAAAGGGAGGAAAAGAATCTTTAAATGCTTCAAAAAGGAAAAAGATTTTTCATAACTCTTTTTCTACTCCATCCACAGGTAGAGCAGAAAAAGAGGTGAAACATGCAAAGGAAAGAGTCCATAGGATAGAATTTCAGAACAAAAATGATAGAAATGTCTTATTTTCAAAATTTTCTTCTGTATCAAAAACTATGGACACTCGCAAAAAGACAGCCGTTTCAAACTTTAATGTTGTTGCTTCCACTTATGTGTTAAAGCCTATTAATTTTGAAAGCACAAATTTTGAAATCGGCTCTACTTCTAAAAATATAAACCATCATTCTAAGACAAATGCAAGTCTTAAGTCTCGCAGGACACAAGATCCAGCTATAAAGAAAGCTTATAGCTCGATATATTCTTGTCCTCATTTAAGGTATCTGATCAAAGTACACTCAGCCAAACAACTTAAGAGACTAGCTAGAGAAAAGATTTTCTCATTCACTAAGACTAATAAGACATTTGTCCGCGCTGAAATTAACCTCTCATGTAAGGTTCAACCTCAATGGGTTCCCAAGACACCATCTAGGCCAACGCAAGCCCAAAAGGCCAAATTGCCTAAAGAGGTACCACTTAAACCAACTAATACCAAGTTGGTTTGGGTATCTAAAAGCATAAATGATTTTAGGAACCAAAAATGAACAAACCTTACCTATCAACCCGAGAGGACCCATTACTAAGTGGGTACCTATGTCTCTCTAAAAAAATTTATGCAGATCCATCATGTGTGGTATTTAGATTCTAGTTGCTCCACACACATGACGGGAAATCAACAACTGTTGAGCAACTACCAAGACCGTTACAACGGAAAAGTCAGATTCGGTAACAATGATTCAGCTCCAATACTAGGCTTTGGAGATATTCTACTACAGAATCTGACGATCAAAGATGTCTCTTACGTCCAAGGTCTTAAACACAACCTGTTTAGCATAGGACAATTCTGCGACAAAGGATTTCAAGTGGTGTTTCTAGCTGATCAGTGCAGAATTTTGAATAGTCAGAATCAAGAACTTCTAACAGGATCACGAAGATCAAATCTATACACTATCAATCTAACAACAGTTCGACCTTCGACAACTGTTTGCCTCATCTCACAGACTACAATCAAGAGGAACAACTTATGGCATCACCGATTGTCTCATCTAAATCTCAAAGCTCTTCAGAAACTCTCAATAAAAAAATTGGTACAACCAACTATTTCCATACATCAAGAGCATATTGTTCGGCTTGTCAAATGGGAAAAATGAAGCGAGCATTATACAAACTCAAACAAGTTGCTTCTACATCTCGACCCTTGGAATTACTTCACTTGGACCTTTGTGGACCAATGCGTACACAAAGTATCAACGGTCGTAAATATGTGTTAGTAATTGTCGACGATTATTCTCGCTACACATGGACAAGATATCTCTGAACAAAAGATGAGACTGGAGACTTGATAATCAGTTTTGTGAATACGACTCAGAATCTCCTGCAAAAGAAAATTCAACTAATCCGGACTGATAACGGAACTGAATTCAAGAATCAACGTCTCAACAATTATTATCAGTCACTTGGAATTATTCAACAATTTTTAGCCGCTAAAACGCCTCAACAGAATGGCGTCGTAGAACGTAAGAACCGGACTCTTGTTGAAGCTGCAAGAACAATGTTGATCCATTCCGGTCTCCCTCACTTTCTATGGGCTGAAGCAGTGAGTACTGCGTGCTTTACGCAAAATCGGACGATTATTCACAAACGCTTTGAAAAGACGCCATATGAGATAATTAATCAAAGGATTCCGAATATCTCATTCTTTAAAGTATTCGGGTGCAAATGTTTTGTGGCCAACGATCGAGAGCATCGAAGCAAGTTCGACCCTAAAGCATTTGAAGCCGTCTTCGTTGGATATTCATCCACTTCTAAAGCATACCGCGTCTATATCAAGTCTTCACGTACTATCTTGGAAAGCTACAACGTCACTTTTTAAGAAGTAACCGATTTGGCTTCTGAACAAAACAGTTCAGAACCCGAGCTTATATCGTGTTGGCACAAAGTCAGCAACTTTCGACAACTTCTACTTCAAAGTCAAAAGAAGCAATTCCCGCTGACCTGGAAGATTTAGATTCTTTATTTGAACATTTTTATCGGAACGAGTTTCAAATGCCTGCTTCCTCTCATTCAATACTAAGCAGTGCTCCTTCCCCCTCTACGGAAGAAATTCCAATTGAGACTCCCAATCCTCAGACTCCAACAAATGGTCAAGAATCTCCTAATTCTGAATCTTCAACTAGCGTTGCAGCTCCTACAAATGCAGATGAGGAAATTCCTTCCAATTCAACCTCAGAATTGAATTTCCCAACTACGAATGATCAGCCCATCAATTCAGGATGTCTCGATCTACAAACCAACGGAGGATATACTTCTGTTATTCCTCATGAACGCAAATGGACTCGAGCTCATCCTATTAACCAAATCAACGGTGATCCTTCAAGTGGAGTACGCACTAGGACGTCTACACAAAGCGGCTTATTCACATGCTTCCTAAGCCAAAACGAACCAATTAAGGTAGCCGAAGCTCTTAAAGACCCGGATTGGGTAATCGCAATGCAAGATGAAGTCAACCAATTCGAGCGTCTACGAGTTTGAACATTAGTTCCTCGACCGCAAGGCAAAATAATAATTGGAACTAAATGGGTTTTCAAGAATAAGAAGAACGAGAACGGTGATGTTATCAGGAATAAAGCACGACTCGTAGCCAAGGGATACAATCAAAAAGAAGGAATAAAGCACGACTCGTAACCATCCGGATCATGTCTATCGATTGGACAAAGCTCTCTATGGACTAAAACAAGCCCCTCGTGCTTGGTATGGTGTCCTAATCGAATTTTTAGTCAAGTCCAACTTCATAAGAGGCACAATCGATACGACACTCTTCATCAAAAGACAAGGCAAAGACCTGATGATCATTCAAGTTTACGTTGAAGACATCATCTTCGGCTCGACAAATGAACGTCTTTGTCAGAAATTTGGTGAACTCATAAAGACCAAATTCGAGATGAGCTTAATGGGAGAACTCCAATTCTTTCTTGGACTACAAGTAAAGCAACTCGAAGATGGAATCTTCATCAGTCAAACCAAATATATCCGAGATATTTTGCAGAGATTTAATCAAGACAAGAGCACACCGATGAATACTCTCATCTCAACAACCTGAAAATTGGATGCTGATCCGTCTGGCAAGGTAGTCAAAATCACAATCTATCGGAGCATTATCGGATCTCTTCTCTACTTGACATCCAGCCGACCCGACATCATGTTCGCCACTTGTCTCTGTGCTCGTTTTCAAGTTGACCCAATGGAGTCCCACATGCATGCAGTCAATCGAATTCTATGCTATCTCAAAGGAACTCCCAACTTAGAGCTATGGTATCCTAAAAATAGTGGTTTTAGATTAATTGGCTATACTGACGCTGATTATGCAGGTTGTCGAATGGACAGAAAAAGTACGTCAGGCGGAGTACAATTTTTAGGCGAAAAGTTGGTCTGCCGGTCCTCAAAGAAGCAAAATTACGTGTCAACCTCGACGGCCGAGGCGGAGTACGTTGCGGCTGCCAGCTGTTGCTCGCAAGTTCAATGGATGCGGACACAACTACGCGATTACGGGTTTGAATTTAATAACATTCTCATTTACAGTGATTCTCAAAGTGATATTGCCATAACTTGCAATCCTGTTCATCATTCACGCACGAAACATACAGATATTCGCTATCATTTTATAAAAGATCATGTAGAAAAAGGCACTATAGATATGTATTTTGTTAAAACGGAGCTTCAACTTGCCGACTTATTCACTAAGGCATTGGATGAAAAACGATGCCAATTCCTTATTGCTAAATTAGGCATGTTGAATCTCAATCTTACTTGACATGTGTTTTACATGCTCTACTATGCTTCTATTTGATACTCTATGTGCTTATCGATATTCCTTGATTATCTTGCGTGACACAATCTTTCAAAATTTATATATATAATAGTATATATAAAGTAATAATAAAAAATGGGGGATGACGATAATTTTGCCTATTTTGAATTACTCACAAAAATATTTCTTCGATATATATGCTTAGTTCTTTGCCTAAAAATTCACGTCACATTCTTTTATTCAAAGAGCTTCGTTTGTTTCACTAGACACAAAGCCACATCATATATGTGAGAACTTGAACCTCAATAACTTTTTCTTGAGTGTGTTATACTTCAAATCACTATTCTTTGGTTTGTACTTCGTAGCCTCATTCTTACTTTTGTGTTAATTCGTCATGAAAATGATACGGGCATAATTAGGAAATTCATCACTTAGCCCAAATTATAAATCCTTTAATTTTTCCCCTATAAATCCCCTTTGGGCCTTCTCCGACATTCTTTCTCTTTATCAAACCCAAATAAGCCTTCAACCTTATGTTGGGAAAGGTACCCGGTTTGTACCCGAGACGCAATGCCCCGGGATACGGTGAGGAATAAAATTTTTTTCCGGGTTCCTTCGCAGCTCGGATCGAAAACTCTAATCACGTTGACACGTAATAGGGCGGGTCATACCCGTGAGAGATTACCTTTGAAGCGAGTGGCAGCTCCTCGTCGATTGCGTCGTCGGCCGCGGTCGTGTTGGGTATCGTCTAGATCGTCACGCCGACCTTGCAGTGTACCACGGTTTCGATTCTCCGAAGATGGCTAGAGAGAATTGATCCGTCGCTCGGAAGAGTGGTTTGCGTTTGTGTGTTCGTGTTTCGATTCTCGGGTCGAGAAATTTCGCGTCGATTCTCTTCCCGTGTCTTCCCTTTCAATGACGAGGGTCTCACCCTTATTTATAGTAGGGGAGGACGAAATTTTCAGCCTTAAACAAGGCTAAAATCTCGAAATATTTGTTCCTAAATATGAGAGATATTCTTGCCAAAAATATCTCTCCCAATTGAATTCAAAATTCTATTAAAGGAACATACTATAAATAGAAAACTAACTAAGATATTAAAATATCTTCAAATATGGTAAATAAATTTCGAAATTTATATAAAATATAAATTCGAATTTTAGTTTTAATAAATAATATTCCAAATATTTTTATTACCATATTTGTAAATTACGAAAATACCCTTTAAGGCATTTTTCGAATTTCTCGGCTTAGGGTTGAATTCCAATTCTTCCCTCAAGTCTTTCTAAGCACTTAGCCAAGCCTAAGTCTTAAAGTTAGTTTCATATGAAGTCCGACTTCGGTCCACTTAATGACCCCGAGGCCCAATAAGGCGTGGCATAACGACCCGAGGCCCGTTAAGGCCCAAAACACAATCTCTCCTTCTCGGTACACATTGATGATCCTTTTTAAGCCCGACTCTCTAGGTTCGACTCAATCGGCAAGGGAGGAATCCAAGAGTCCGGTAGGTGCCTAGCCAATCCCGCAGTACCGGACAGATCCCGACTTGAGCACGAATTTCGAACTAGTCTCATTCCAGAACCTAACTATATATTATAGTACTACGTACAAACCCTTCAGCTGTGTCCCGATCGAGTGAGAGCCATGGTTTTGTCAAACTCACTAAACTCGATACTATGATAAAATGACACGAGGCAAATTACCAAACTACCCTCCATGTCTAACATGAGTCAGTTTAATACTTGGCCAAGGATTTTGTAATTTCCCGTCGTCATTCTCATAGGACACTTGTCTCGATTACTTGCGAGACTTGAATCCGTACTCGGCGGTCTAAGCCCGGCAATCACAAATATCCACCAAGACCGCATCTGTCTCGCTGACCCATGCAATAGCAAATCAGATCTAGCGAAACCAGTGATAGTCAAGACTTCAAAGTCAACTCCGTCAAAGCCCCTTTCGGTCTAAGGTTCAAGCAGACTACTATAGTTTTGTCGTCGATCATTGACACTCCTTGAGTAATAAGCCATGTTTGATCGTACGACCTGCGAGTCAGTGTCCATGAAACGATTCAATCCCTTGATTCGACTCGTATCACAAGTCATGACTTCCGCTTCCAAGCGGTATATCGGCACACGGTAAGTCATCGACAAATAAGCCATGATTGGTTTTCCAGCACCCAACTGAAACCTAAGGCTTATGGACATTTTATGTTCGAGGTTAAGAGTTCACTGGTGCCTTCCTCTCTCGTACCCATCGAGAACAGTGACTTAACTCGACACATTTGGATTTATTCATTTATTTCTTTACCCGATGCTAAGTAAAGAACTCATATAACCAATAAACGAATAATGCATTTATTAATACGCAAAACAATGTTTGATTACATTGACAATCGAATGATAAATAAGCTAATGCCCTATACATATCCAATCCTCGTATAGCATTCGAGGGCATATCCCTAACAATCTCCCACTTGCACTCAATGCCATGCGCTGTTGTATCTAATACCCATCTTCTCGAGATGTTTGCTCAGCACTGCCTGAGATAAAGGCTTGGTGAATGGGTCAGCCACGTTGTCTGCAGTCGCAATCTTCTGGACGGCTATGTAGCCACTCTCAACGAATCCACGTAACACGTGGTATTTTATTTCTATGTGTTTGGATTTACTGTGAGATCTTGGTTCCTTCGCTTGCGCGATTGCACCACTATTGTCGCACCACAGTGGCAGTGGTTTTTCGGCAATCGGAACCACTTGCAGTTCTTCCAAGAACTTTCTCATCCAAACTCCTTCTTTAGCTGCCTCTGAGGCGGCTATGTACTCAGCCTCGCAGGTGGAATCAGCAGTAGTGCTCTGCTTGGAACTTTTCCAAGATACTGCTCCACCGTTGAGTGTAAAGACGAAACCTGAAGTGGATTTTCGGTCGTCCACGTCTGACTGGAAATCCGAATCCGTATATCCTTCCACTTCTAATTCTCCATTTCCATAGACCAGCATCATATCCTTTGTTCTTCTAAGATACTTGAGGATATTCTTGACTGCTGTCCAGTGTTCTTTACCCGGGTTGGCTTGAAATCGACTGACTACGCTCAGAGCGTATGCTATGTCCGGTCGCGTGCAAAGCATCGCGTACATCAAGCTACCCACTGTGGATGCATAGGGGATTCCATTCATCCCTTTCCTATCTGCCTCACTTTGAGGCCACATAGCTCTGGAGAGATGTATCCCATGCCCCATAGGTAAGAACCCTTTCTTAGAATTGTCCATGTTATATCGTTTCAGGACCTTTTCTAAGTATAGGGCTTGGGAGAGCCCTAACATCTTATTCGTTCTATCCCTATAGACACGAATTCCTAGGATGTAGGTCGCTTCTCCCAAGTCTTTCATGGAGAATTCGGTCGAAAGCCATGCTTTCACCATCGAGAGCATCCCAATATCGTTTCATATCAAAAGGATGTCATCGACGTACAATACGAGGAACGATATCTTGCTCCCACTGCTTTTTCTGTAGACGCATGGTTCATCTTCGTTCTTTATGAATCTGTAGCTCTTAACTACTTCATCAAACCGAAGATTCCAGCTCCTAGAGGCTTGTTTAAGTCCGTAAATTGACTTATTCAATTTGCATACTTTATGAGCATCCTTTTGTGATGTAAAACCCTTTGGCTGTTCCATATATATTTCCTCCTTGAGGTATCCATTTAGGAACGCGGTTTTCACATCCATCTGCCAAATCTCATAATCGTTATACGCTGCTATCGCAAGTAATATCCGAATGGACTTCATCATCGCAACGGGCGAAAAGGTTTCCTCATAGTCAATTCCTTCTTTTTGACTATAACCTTTCGCTACAAGCCTAACTTTGTATGTATCCACCAGTCCGTCTGATCCAACCTTTTTCTTGAAGATCCACTTACACCCAATGGGTCTAAAACTATCTGGGAGATCAACAAGTGTCCAGACCTGATTTTCGTGCATTGAATCCATTTCGACTTGCATAGCTTAGCTTCAAGCCATCTTACGGAGTCTATATCCGTCATTGCCTGGTCATAGGTAGCGGGGTCGTCCCCGACGTTACCCCCCCGTCGCAGCATCCCCATGCTCGACGTGTACCATTCCATATCTCTCAGGCTGGCGAGATACTCTACCAGACCTGCGCAACTCTGATTGCGTCTTGGACTGCTCTACGGTGTCTTCTAACACTGGAGTTTGTGAAATCGTTTCTGTCGTACGACCTGCGAGTCAGTGTCCATGAAACGATTCAATCCCTTGATTCGACTCGTATCACAAGTCATGACTTCCGCTTCCAAGCGGTATATCGGCACACGGTAAGTCATCGACAAATAAGCCATGATTGGTTTTCCAGCACCCAACTGAAACCTAAGGCTTATGGACATTTTATGTTCGAGGTTAAGAGTCCACTGGTGCCTTCCTCTCTCGTACCCATCGAGAACAGTGACTCAACTCGACACATTTGGATTTATTCATTTATTGCTTTACCCGATGCTAAATAAAGAACTCATATAACCAATAAACGAATAATGCCTTTATTAATACGCAAAACAATGTTTGATTACATTGACAATCGAATGATAAATAAGCTAATGCCCTATACATATCCAATCCTCGTATAGCATTCGAGGGCATATTCCTAACACCTTATTCACAAGATTCAGGGTTTCTCGATCAAGAAAAATAGGGGGAGAGCAAAAGAGATGCACATGATGAATTTCTCAATCATTATAGAAGAGAAAAACGGATCTCGCTGTGAACTTCTCCTAGATAATCTCGTATACTCCTAGAAGAGAAGCACCTCGAAGTGAACTTCTCCAACGATAATCTAGATCTTATAAATAGAGAAAATGAGAAGAGAAGCACGGGATTGGGTTCGAATTCCATAATTGTGGAACCTTAGAAAGGAACACGGTCTCGACCCAAAAAGAAGTTCTAATCTCTCAAAGTTTTGTAAAGAAGACGAGACTCATCTTGAGCAAGAAAACCTAAAGGATCAGAAATGAATTTAAAAAGGGGCTCCTGAAATTGAAGAATTTGTTTAAGCTCACCAATCCCAAAATTACCATACCCTTTAGTCATAGCCTAAAAATAATCCCTTAAAAGTCCCTTTGATTCAAAATGATGAACTTTCACGAGATAAGTTGATTAAAAATACTACGATAACACATTAATTGATATAATTTTGTCGTGATGATATGAGTGATATATCTACTAAATATTTCCATGATAAAAATAAATTGAGTGGTATGAGCGAAACTTGCGAGAGTTGTCGAAGTGATTCATATTATGATCTCAGAAATATTAGTTTAGCTACATGATTTTATGGCAAATTATTATTTTATAAGTCATGAGAAATTTTTGCGTGATAATGTTCAAAATGTCCCATCTGACCCCAAAACAAAAATATTTTTTAGAAATATTTATTGAAAATATCATTCGCACATTTTAAATGCAATAATACATGCATTGGCTCAGAATTGATAAAATGCGAAATTTTTTTGAAAAATGCGTTACTTGTACTTAAATAGTAAATTTTCATATGCCAAATTATACTAAATATGTGCTTAAATGTCGAAAAGTTAAAACATGCAATTGTTGAGGGGGAGTTTTATATGAGAATTTGTTATTATCTCCTATATGATTTACATGTAAAACATGACCTCTAACATTTTTTCTAAGCATCACAGAAAATTTCGAGCTCATCCGAGGAGTCAAATGTTGAATTTCATCAAAATTATGAGATAATTCATCTCTTTCAGAAATACAGGGAGTATTATGCAATTTATTGTTAGGTTAATCCATAAAAGATTAAATTTTTGTTAATCAGACCTGAATTTTTAACTAAAGCCCAAATTTTTTTTTACGACCCAGCGTATTTTACCTTCCCCGATCGTAAAGTATTAATACCACTTTATCGATCGAAAAAAACTCACTCACACGCAACTCATTTCACTCGAAAAACTTTTCGACTTCCGAAAAAACTCTTCGAACTCCGGCAATTTCACCAAATCCTCACCTTATCTCAGTGATTTTCTTCCTAAACTCGCCATTTCAAAGGTAGAAGCACGTTTCGAATCACTTTCCGGTCAAAAACACACGATTCGCAAGCAGTTTCTCGAAAACATTTGAAGAAATTCCATTTTCATACTTTTTCGACTAAAAACGATTTTAAACTCTCCAATCAACGTGTTTAAACTCGACTGTTTGGGTTAAATCATGATATTTGGATTCACAACTATTTTCTGAACGTTCCGAACCCAGATTAACTCATGATTTACCCAGAAATCATGATTTATGTTTTACACGTTTACTGTTTGATTTGAAAAATTTTCGATCGAAAAGTTTTTATCGCAAACAGTGTCATCGAAAAACTTTTGTTTTCGTTAAGTTTTATTCGATCGCAAAACTGAGCGTCGAAAACCTTTTGTTTTCGATATATTTTAATTCGATCGTAAAACTTCGCGGCGAAAACTTTAAGTGTTTCGATATTATTTTATTCGATCGCAAAACTACGCGGCGAAAAACTTAAGTTTTTCGACAACTTTTTATTCGATCGAAAAATTACTCAGCGAAAAACTATTGTTTTTGATAACATTTTATTCCATCGTAAAAGTCATCGGCGAATAACTTGAGATATTCGACACATTTTATTCCATCGCAAATTTAACGATCGCATAAATTGTCACTCGAATAAAAACACGCTGAAAAAGACTTAGAAATTATTCAAGTTTTTCGTCAAGACTTAGAAAATTTTAGATTGCAAAAATTAACATTCGAATAAATTCCCGATCGAATAAAATTACGCTTGTCAGGCTTAGTCAACTTTACAAATTTTTTCCCAAGTTTTTCGTACATAAACCTTAAGACTTAAAATTTTCAAAATTTCTCTAAATTCCAATATTCCCAACTAATGAATTATCTTTCATTCTTTACAGATATGGCAACTCCAAACTACCCAAACATCTACCCTTCTGGAAGTTACATGCCAGTCCAAGACAACAACTACCAACTGGACCTTGCTACATTTCGGTGTCCGGATGAAGTTATCATCTGCATCCTCAAAGGACACCCTCTATGGCCAGCTTTGACCATGACGTCCACCGTACCAATGGTGTATCTCCAGCAATTCTGGGGAAGTATGCAGAGTTTTGTCAACGGTGATAGCGTAGAATACATGACGAAGATCAATACAAGACATGTCGCCCTAACCAAAAATCTGATGGCCATGGTGCTCGATCTCCCGCACTACGATCAACTTCCAACGGACGCGGAGATCGTAGAAGATATGCTCCGAATGGGATACAAACCCCCGCTGACCAAACTGGCAAATTTTCAAAACAGCGGGATCCCACATCCGTGGAGGACTTTGTTCGGCATAATCAATAAATGCCTCTCCCCAAAACACTCCGGCTTCGACAAGGCAAACGGAAATATCCTTCGCATCTTCCATGGAGTGCTTTTCTCAAAGAAATACGACGTGGCCCAGCAGATATGGAATGATCTAGCGGATCAGATACGTCAAAGAAAAAAGACCAAGTCGAAGGCCAAATCTCTCCCCTATGTACGGTGGTTCCCGGTGCTGATCTCACACTTTATGGACGTTCATCCAAAGATCCCGAGACTACCACCTGTTGGAGAATACATTCCACCTCGCCTTCGCTTCTTTCACAACCCGAAGGCAGCCGACCTAGCGCTCCAACCGATGTTGATCCCATTGGAGCTGCTCAGACTAGCTGATCAACCGGACGAGGCCTACCAAGACTACTGTCAAAATAACTCCATCACGAAGGAGATGGTACGGACCTTGGATCAAGCTCCGGCGCCTTCTCAAAGGGAATCGCTGGTGGAAACAACCGAGCCCGAAGCCACGGCTCAGGAGACTGAGACACCGGCCGTCGAGCCCGAAGGTGTTCCTCAAGATGTATCTCCTGAGGCCACTGAATCGGATGACAAATACAGACTCCAAAGAAGGGGCTCTCGCCGACAACAACTCTCGGCCCCGTCTGTATCTCCTTCAATACTACCGGCTTCGGTGACAACACCTCCAACGACAACGGATCAGCCAACCACACATATTCAAATTGAATCTGTCTCAACATCCATAGAGGCGATACCTACCGTATCAACTCAAGGATTGGGTGGAAGCCCTATTGGACCCCCGATATCTTCGGAGCAAACAATAGGCCAACCCATTGAAGTTGTGACTTCAAGGTTGATAACGGATGTCCCCGGACATTCCGGAATCTCAAAACCTATTCAAGGCGGCACATCGGAAACCTTTTCCGATGTTGTGACACTGGAGCGCCTCCCTGGCCCCACTCCACCGATGATCATGATGGAGCAACGCTTACAGAAAGCACTATCCACAGCCATCTCTTCTCTCGAAGATCGCCTGATGGACCGAATGCTTAAGGCCATCGAAACTTCCCGAAGAGATACCGGGAAAGCACTAGTCTCCGAGGCTGCTCCGACCGAAACCCAAACCACCCCCGTCTCCTCACCACCTCTTACCACCACCATACACACCCCCAGCCAACCCACCCTCACCACACCAACACCATCACCTTCACTTATAAACCCATATACCATCCCGATCACCCTGCTTCATGACATACTCATCTCCCGACTCCTCGCCTTAGAAACCAGGACCCCAAGAGTCTCTACAAAAGGCTGGTAGATGAACACGAGCCGCACGTTCAAACAAGGTGCCGAAAAGAAAGCTCCCGCACCAAAAGAAGACATGACGATCCCGATGATCCGGATCGTCATGAGGGAGAGAAACGGCAATGGACCACACGAAGACTCAAGAAGCTGGAGGATCATCCTCAAACCCACCAACCACACAATCCACAAACCGCCAACAAACAAATACACCACCCACCATATCCCACACACTACCTCCCTCTCCTACAAATCCAAATCCAATCCCAACTCCTAACCTCCTCCAAGACCAAACAGAAGCAGTCGTCTACGATCCACATCTGATCATAGACGATTATATCTTAAATGAGAAATGGATGACGCAATAGGAACCAGAACAAGCTGCTCAAGCTCGACTCTCCAACGTCAGATATTTCTTACAACAAGCTTCAGTGGACTTGGTGCTGCTTGAAGATGAAGAACTTCAAGAAGGCGAGAACTACAATTCTGCTCTCCCAGAGCTACCAGAAATGATCAGACACAGTGTCGACTCTCCTCCCCGCTGATCAAAATGGACAGTTAGAGTCGAGACGCCGTGGGAAAATATCAGAAATGAAGTCCCGTTTATTGAAGATATTAGAAAGCAGATCTGAAGGGCTCCAAACCGGATAAAGAAGCTCAACGAACTAAATCTTCGGGGCATCTCACACTGGGAAGATAGGAAGAAAATGGAGCACGTCGTCATGCTCAACTATCTTGGCCCCGATCGAAGTGGCATCCCAACTGATCAACTGAAGAAAAACTTCAGGGACAAGCCACCGATTCTCCAACTAATCGGGGTTTCGCATACGATCGGAAGATACCCTACCCCTATCTACCTCATTGAGCGAGCGGACAGAAACCGCACTCGAGAAGATATAGATGAAACCTATCTCCCTTTTCTTCCACCGGTAGAGGTCTACCGGCTGTATCAGATGTAGAAGAGAAAATATCAAACGCACTTCGGATACAGCAAGACTGAAGGACTCGAGGGATTGAAGAGATTCATGGTGCGGCAGATCAAGTATCACACCGCACACGACATTTAAATTGCTATAGAGAACAATATGAAGAAGGTCAACATGGAGTCTCCGCTCATGAAGGGCTTCCCACTCAACAATTTTCCCGATAACTACATATTCAAGAAACCGGGTCTCGCCATAACTTATCGGAATCCAGTCATTGGAAAGACGAGAGCTATGATGAAGTCAGAGATATACAAGTTCTGTGACGGGACATTAAAGTTAGTGAGGAAGAACATCCAGAAAAGATTGGAAGAGATCACTGAATAAACAATCTTCGAAGATCTTTGTGAAGAAGAGGCCCCACTCTTAAATGAACTTCTGGATGCGATTAATGAGAGGTTGGAGCTGAGGAATGCTGTTAGATGTTACGAGACAGCATTGGGACTACGGAAATCGTTTTACGCCCGACAAGGATAAAAGGAGCTGAAACGAAGACAAGCACAAAGGGGGAGATTGTAGAGAATTTAGAATTGTGCTTTGTTATTTTATTATCCGTGTGATTAGGGGCGTAATTAGTACTTTTGATAGTGTAGGACTAAATAGTAAATATACCATGTAAATAGGTATAAATACAATGTACATGATCAAAATCGAATATACAAGTTCATTTTCAAAAAAAACATAAGCATTGAATTCATATTCTAAGAGATAGAAAATCAATTGAGAAACACTCTCTCAAGATTTTCAAAGAAGATATTCGACCGAAATGTATTTTGTAAGATTTATTATTCGAATATTTGGAGTTCGTGCTTAGATCGATCGATAGTTGATAGATAAGGACCTAACATCGAATCTGAAATAATCCGATGTTCAAAGCAATTGAAATCAGTACGTAATTCATTCCTAACTTATATTCTATCACTTTAGGAGCAAGATCATCAACAAAATTCGCAAAATTAAGCACATGGATCAAAATGAATTTCACGTATGTTTTTCGATCGAAAAATCTGGAAAATAATTTTGATCTAAGAATAGCGAATTCAATCCAAAAACGATCACGATCAGCTCTGATACCAATTGTTAGGTCTTAATAAATCAAATAATGATTGATCTAAGCATGAATTCTAGATATTCGAATAAGAATTCTCGAAAGTTACCTTCGGTCGAATATCACGTATGAAGATCGGGAGAGAGAAACGATTAGAGAATGTAAGTTTTCGATTGTATTTCTCTCTCTAGAATGTGAATTCTTTGCTTTGTGAAATTTCCGAAACTCTTGTATATTGATTTTTGTTGTGTACATTGTACATATACCTCTATACATGGTATATTTACTAACTAGTCATACGCTAACAAAAATACGACCTACGCCCCTAATTACAAGGATAACTAATTAACAAAGCACAATTTCTACGTTTCTTCAGTACTGTATATGCATTATAATGGTACAGCGTGATAGTATAAATTGGTATGGTATGGATAAAATTATGGTACGATGAGCCTCTTTTTTTGTATCAGATATCTAATTGTAATTACACTACATTTTATCATTTCTACGATCGAATAGTCTACATGAATGGTTAAAGAATATGTTTGATGTATAAGATGTAAGTACCATGTAAGCATGATGTGGTGTGTATTGCAGATAATAGACCCCCGTTTTTATGATTTTTACGACCTTACTTTCGGCTCCAAAAGTACATATTTAATGGATGCATATAAACAATTGACGGGGGATATAATTTATGACCTAGATGCACATGTTCTTCTCGATCGTCGAATGATGCAACAGTTTCCTTCTAAAGTTGACAAAAGATTAGGCAAGTGCAAAATATGTTAATAATGTGGGGACAAATCGTTACGTGTAAAGAAGGGAATGGGTTTGGTTGTGAGTTCCATTCTTTTGTGCATATGTTGCATATATATTGTGGATTATTTTTTTAGTCATATGTTGCATATAGGTTGATTCGTTTGGGAATTTTGATTACGAGCATATTTTTGGTGTTGTAATTTGGATATATTATAAAAATAAACAATATTATTGGTAAAATATTGTTTGTTATGCCTTTAGTATTGGGTACGTTAACAATGTTAAACAAGGTAATGTGTGTACTAGGTATACTAAACACCAACTAAATGGTACGTTAAACGAATTGAGAAACACGCTATTGCTTTCCCTCAAATCATGCTTTACTTAAACTATTGAATTTTCAAAATAGTGCTCCCTGTCAATAGAAGCATACTTGAAAGAAAAGGCACGCAAAAACACATCAAAGTAAAAGATCTATGAGGCACAATTGATCATGAATTGAGATTCAACATGCCTAACTTAGAAACAAGGAATTACAATCGTTTTTCATCCAATGACTTGGTAAATATGTCGGCAAGTTGTAACTCCGTATTTACAAGTACATCTCAATTGTGCCTTTTTCAGCATGATCTTTTATGAAATGATACTTATTATTTATGTGCTTAGTGAACGAATGGTACACATGATTGCATGTTATGGCGATTGTGCTCTTCGAGTTGCTATAAATTGGAATTTTATCTAAATCAAACTCGTAATCGCGGAGTTGGGTCCTCATCCATAGAATCTGTGTAGAACAACTAGCGGTGGCGACATATTGTTCCTTAACTTAGATGTTGATTCACAATTATGCTTCTTAGAGGACCAACATACAAGTTTATCGCCTAGGAATTGAGCACCAACAGAAGTGCTTTTCATGTACATCCTGCAACCTACATAATCTGCATCAGTATAACCAACAAGATTAAATCAGAAGATATAGGATACCAAAGACCTAAGTTTGGAGTTCACTTTAAATATCTAACGATACGCTTCATGGCAACCATGTGAGATTTCTTCAGATTGGCCTGGAACCAAGCACAAAGACACGTGGAGAACATGATTTTCGGGCGGCTCGACGTCAAGTACAATAGTGAATTGATGATGTCTCGATAAGTGGTTTCGTTGATTGATTTCTCGGAGGGATCAGAGTTAAGCTTACACGTTGTAGACATCAGCGTGGCCATTTGTGAGCTATTTTCCATGTTGTATTTCTTCAAGATATTATTGATGTACTTGCTTTGACTAAAGAAGATACCTTCGTATAGCTGTTTGGCTTGAAATACGAGAAAGAAGTTAAGCTGTCCATCATGCTCATCCCCAACTTCGTCTTCATTAAGTCACTAGACGTTTCGTAAAGTTTAGGATTCGTGGAGCCGAAGATGATGCCATTCACATAGATTTGGGTTAGCATTATGTCGGACTTTTTCCTTTTGATGATGAGTGTGGTATCGATTAGACCTTTAGTGAATTCGTACTTGACTAAGAAATCCGACAAGAAATGTATCGTGCTCGAGGGGCTTGTTTAAGACCAACAGAGCCTTGTCGAGACGATAAACCTAGTCGGGATTTCACTAATAAACCCGTCATGTTGGGCGGCATAAACTTCTTCCTTCAAAATGTCGCTGACAAAAGCAGTTTTGACGTCTATTTGATAAACGGTGAAGTCGTCGGCGAGAAATATGCGTATGGCTTCAATGCGAGCAATGTGGGCGAAAGTTTCATCGTAGTCAATCCTCTTTTGTTGATTGTAGCATTTAGCCACTAAGTTGCCTTATTCCTGACTATTATGCCATCTTCATCTTTCTTGTTTTTGAAAGTCCATTTAGTTGCGATGATAGTCTCCCCTTTTGGTTTGGGATTTCCAAACATTGAGTCTTTCAAATTGATTGATCTCGTGTTGCAACAGGTTGATCTAATTGGGACCAGAAAGAGCTTTCGAGGCTTTTTTGGTTCTATTTGACTCAAAAAGTATGCGTATCGACAATTATTTGCCGATGAGGATCGCGTGCGTACTTGCTTGGAGGATCACCGATAATAAGCGTATAGGGATGATCTCTAGTTCATTTTCTCTCATGAGGTAGATGATGTCACAACCTTGAGCGCCCCGTCATCGGCTCAATCATTGCCAAGCCAAACCCGGGAAATGATGCATGGTTTAAGGTACATGAGTTTGAGTGGTTAAACACTTGAAGACATGGCCCCTAAACATCGTCATGTGGGGGGCGCGGCCTAGGCAGCATTAGGGCAGTGTGGGCGACATCAAGGCAACATCGAACGCGTGCAGCATCAAGCTAGGCACACGCGCGCGACAGCAAGCGCGCACAACCCGATGACCCGCGCCAAGTATGCGACACTTGTGCGGCACTTGGGCACGCAGCGTGCCGAGGCACAACGCGAGGCCCTGCCACATGCTCGGCAACCATCGAACGGCACCTGACGTGGCGACCTGGACGGCGGTGCCCAGGCCGCACACAACAATGGTTCGGCAGCAACGACGCTCGTGGTCGGTGGCAGTGCCGGAAAGAGCTAGGCTAAGCAATCGTCACGTCCAAGTGCGTGTGTGGGGGCAGCGCAACAGGCTGGCAAGGTCTTGTGACTCGGGCCAGTTGAGAGAATTTGGTGCTTTGTCAAACGAGAGCTATTTAAGGCCAGCTTATTCGAATTTGATATTTGAATAAGTTTATTAAGATTTTATCTCCCCTTGACCCGAGATTCGCCCAAGCCTACTCATATAAAAGGAGGCCATTCGAGCTTCCCAAAGGCATTGACCTTAGACGGGAACTACCATACACACGAGAGGGGTACGAAGCACACTTCGCGTACCAAGTGAGGCCGAGTTCGAGGGGGATCCCGAGAGGGTTTCGCGAGCGGGTAGGGCGAGTGATTAAGATCTCGATAGGGGACGTTAGGAGATAACCGTGTCAGGTCGTTTCGAGGTTAGGCGAGGCTGAGGCTTGTTCGGACCGGTGGGTTTGAGTATTCTCATTCGCTGTAAACTTTACTATGAATAAAAATTACGAAAAGTCGGGTAGGCAAACCCGATTATCTCCAATTTGACTGTGCCCCTATTTTCACGTTTTGCATTAACAATGAAGGGCTCGGACATGGGGGAGGCTTATCGCGGCTAGATTAAGAATCGCTCGACTGAGGATTGACTAGACGCGAGCCGATTGTGAAGCACGAACGGGCGAAGAAATTTCGAAAAATATTTCTAAGTCCTGAGTTGCAACAAAGTTAATATCAAATCCATTGTTTCTACACAATGGCCGATGGAAGCCGAACGGCGGGAGCAAGTTGCGGATTTGGAAGCTAGGGCGGCTACCTTCCAGGATATGTTCGAAGCGATGTCGAACGTCGAAGAATTGAAAGCCAAGGTTGCGGCACTTACACGGACACAAGCTGCGAGCGAGGCCAAAACCAATCGACTCGAGGCCAAGACCATCGTGCTGCGAGTTTTAGTGGCCACATGAGTTGGAGAACTTCCTTTTCTACATCGAGTCCTATTTCGATTGGGCAACAGTAGCTGATGGCGAGAGGGCAAACACGACGATGTTGGAGGCAGATTGGCTATTCACCGTGAGATTGATCTCCTCCAACCACGCCCCGATGCTTAGCACCATGCGCGCCAAGCCCGTCGTTTTTGCTGATCAGAAGTTAACGTCCTTCATCGTCCCTCCATGGTAGCGCACGTCTAGCTTAAGTTCGCTAATCAGGCGACTCGACGCGAAGGTGGGAGTCGCGCTGGTATTAATCAGCCCGAAAATCTCCGTGCTCTTGAACGTGCACCGAACGAACATGAGGTCCGTCATCACCGGTCCTCGTCTAATGGCTCCCAATATCTGAAGCGGGTTAATCCGAGAGGGCTCAGCATCGTCCATGTCATCGTCCCCTATTACAGACATCTTGGCTCGCTTCGGGCAATTCCGGGCCATGTGCCCGACTGCACCCCTCACGTAGCATCCCTCGCTCGCCTGCATTGGTCCCTTGACGTTAGACTCGGCCTTCTTGGTCTTCTTGTTTCTGCCTTTCTTCTTGGTCCTTTTCACCTTATCCGCCCTCTTGGAAGAGTTCACCCAGCTCTGCCTGATGCAACTTGTGCTTCAGCTAGATTGTACTTCGCAAGCCTCTCGGCCGCCGCATATGCTGAAGTGAGATCTTGGACCACTTGTCGGGCCAGCTGCGCCTATGCCCAATCCTTTAGTCCCGACATGAAGTTGAATAGCCAATCTGCCTCCAATATCGTCGTGTTCACCTTCTCGCCATCAGCTACTGTTGCCCAATCGAAATAGGACTCGATATAGAAAAGGAAGTTCTCCAACTCATTTGCATCGTAGACCCCCGTGAAGACCTTAGGCTCTCGCACGGATCCCCGTGAAGACCTTAGGCTCTCGCTCGGTCCGCTAGATCATTCCATATCAGTTGGGCCACGTCATATTTCTTTGAGAAAACCAGTTCATGGAAGATGCGAAGGATATTCCCGTTCGCTTTGTCGAAGCCGGAGTGTTTTGGGGAGAGACATTTATTGATTATGCCGAACAAGGTCCTCCATGGATGTGGGATCCCGCTGTTTTGAAAATTTGCCAGTTTGGTCAGCGGGGGATTTGTATCCCATCCGGAGCATATCTTCCACGGTCTCTGTATCCGTTGGAAGTTAATCATAGTTGTCGTAGTGCAGGAGATCGAGCACCATGGCCATAAGATTTTTGGTCATGGCGATTTGTCTTGTATTGATCTTCGTCATATATTCCACGCTATCGCCGTTGACAAGACTCTGCATACTTCCCCAGAATTGCTGGACATAGACCATTGGTACGGTAGACGTCATGGTCAAAGCTGGCCATAGAGGTGTCCTTTGAGGATGGAGATGATAACTTCATCCGGACACCGAAATGTAGCAAGGTCCAGCTTGTAGTTGTTGTCGTGGACTGGCATGTAACTTCCAGAAGGGTAGATGTTTGGGTAGTTTGGAGTTGTCATTTCTGTAATGAATGAAATAAACTTCATTACATAAATTTTTCATATACGAATTGATCGAAATAAATGTGCACTTTAGAAATTTAAATATTTTCTAAGTGTTAAGGTTTATTTGCGAAAGACTTGGAGAAAAGTTGTAAAGTTTACTAAGTCTCGTAACCGTTTTTTATTCGATCGGGAATTTATCCGAACGTTAATTTTTGCGATCGAAAATTTTTAAGTCTTGGAGAAAAACCTGAAAATTTTTCTAAATCTTTTTCAGTGTGTTTTTATTCGAGTGACAATTTATTCCATCGTTAAATTTTGTGATCGAATAAAAATGTGTCGAATAACTCAAGTATTTCGCCGTTGACTTTTACGATCGAATAAATGTTATCGAAAACAATAGTTTTTCGCTGAGTAATTTTGCGATCGAATAAAAAGTTGTCGAAAAACTTAAGTTTTTTTGTCGTGTTGTTTTGCGATAGAATAAAAGAATATCGAAAAACTTAAAGTTTTCGCCGCTTATTTTTGCGGTCGAATAAATTTTAATCGAAAAATTAAGTTTTCGCCGCGAAGTTTTACGATCGAATTAAAATATATCGAAAACAAAAGGTTTTTGATGCTGAGTTTTGCGATTGAATAAAACATAATGAAAACAAAAGCTTTTCGGCAACACTGTTTGCGAGAAGAACTTTTTCGATCGAAAAATTTTCAAATCAAACAGTAAACATGTAACACGTAAATTTCTATTTCTGGGCAAATCATGAGTTAATCTGGATTCGGAACGTTCAGAAAACAATGTCAATCCAAATATCATGATTTTAACCCAAATAGTCGAGTTTAAACACGTTGATGTGAGAGTTTAAAATCATTTTTATTCGAAAAAGTATCAAAATGATATTTCTGCAAATATTTTTGAGAAACTGTTTGCGAATCGTTTGTTTTTTACCGGAACGTGATTCGAAACGTGTTTCTACCATCGAAATCGGCAAGTTATATGAAAAATTTCTGAAGATTGAGAGGTTGTGTTGAAATCGCCGAAGTGAGTTCGAAGTTGGTTTTCGGAAGTCGAAAAGTTTTTTCGAGTGAAATGAGTTGCGTGTGAGTGAGTTTTTCGATAGATAAAGTGGTTTTAATACTTTACGATCGGGTAAGGTAAAAATACTTTGGGCCGTAAAAAATATTTTGGGTTTTGGTTTAAAATTCAGGTCTGATTAAACAAAAATTTAATGTTTTATGTATTAACCCAAAAGTAAATTGCATAATACTCCCTGTATTTCTGAAGGAAATGAAATTATCTCCTAATGTTGATGAAATTCAACATTTGACTCCTCAGATGAAAATTTACTATTTAAGTACAAGTAACGCATTTTAAGCAATTCAGCATAGATTCAAAAAGTATTTTGCGTTTTTAAGAAAAAAAATTCGCATTATATTTTTTCTGAACCAATACATGTATTAATGCATTAAAATGTGCGAAAATATTTTCACAAATATTTTTCAAAAATATTTTTGTTTTGGGGTCAGATTATTCATTTTGAACATTATCACGCAAAAATTTCTCATGACATACAGAATACTAATTTGCCGTCAAATCATGTAACTAGGCTAATAATCTAAGATCATAGTATGAATCATTTTGACAACTCTCGCAAGTTTTGCTCATAGCACTCAATTTATTTTTATCATGGAAATATTTAGTAGATATATCACTCATATCATCACGACAAAATTATATCAATTAATGTGTTATCGTAGTATTTTTAATCAACTTATCTCGTGAAAGTTCATCATTTTGAATCAAAGGGACTTTTAAGGGATTATTTTTAGGCTATGACTAAAGGGTATGGTAATTTTGGGATTGGTGAGCTTAAACAAATTCTTCAATTTCAGGAGCCCTTTTTTAAATTCATTTCTGATCCTTTAGCTTTTCTTGTTCAAGATAAGTCTTGTCTTCTTTACAAAACTTTGAGAGGTTAGATCTTCTTTTTGGGCCGAGACCGTGTTCCTTTTGAAGGTTCCACAGTTATGGAATTCGAACCCAAGGTCGTGCTCCTCTTCTCGTTTTCTCTATAAAATCTAGATTATCGTTGGAGAAGTTCACTTCGAGGTGCTTCTCTTCTAGGTGTATACGAGATTATCTAGGAGTAGTTCACAGCGAGATCCATGTTTCTTTTCTATAATGAGATCCATGTTTCTTTTCTATAATTTTGAAACTTGTATCTCTTTTTCTCCCCCTCTTTTTCTTGATTGAGCAACCCCGAAACTTTGGAAATAATGTTGAAGGATTGATTGGGTTTCATTAGAAAAAGAATGACAGAGAAGGCTCAAAGTGGATAGAGGTAAAAGTAAAGGATTTATAATTTGGGCATAGTGAGGAATTTCCTATGTTGTCCTTATCATTTTCATGACAAACTAACACAAAAGCAATAATGAAGCTATGAAGTACAAACCAAAAGATAGTCATTTGAAGTGTGACACACTCAAAAAAAAAATATTGAGGCTCAAATTCTCACATATATGATGTGGCTTTTTGTCTAGTGAAACAAACTAGGCTCTTTGAATAAGAGAAAGTCACATGAATTTTTAGACAAAGTACTTAATCATATATCAAAGAAATATTTTTGTGAGTATTTCAAAATAGGCAAAATTATCGTCATCCCCCATTTGTTTTAATTTTATTATGATTATTGTATTTATATACTATTTTATTTTTATTTTTCTTTGTAAAAGAAATTGAAGGATAGAGTCACGCAAGATAATCAAAGAATATCAAGAAGTACATAGAATATCATATAGAAGCATAATAGAGCATGTAAAGCACTTTTCAAGTAAGATTGAGATTCAACATGCCTAACTTAGCAATAAGGAATTGGAATCGTTTTTCATCCAATGTCTTAGTGAATAAGTCGGCAAGTTGAAGCTCCGTTTTTACAAAATACATATCTATAGTGCCTTTTTCTACATGATCTTTTATAAAATGATAGCGAATATCTATGTGTTTTGTGCGTGAATGGTGAACAGGATTGCAAGTTATGGCAATAGTACTTTGAGAATCACTGTAAATGAGAATGTTATTAAATTCAAACCCGTAATCGCGTAGTTGTGTCCGCATCCATTGAACTTGCGAGCAACAGCTGGCAGCCGCAACGTACTCTGCCTCGGCCGTCGAGGTTGACACGTAATTTTGCTTCTTTGAAGACCGGCAGACCAACTTTTCGCCTAAAAATTGTACTCCGCCAGACGTGCTTTTTCTGTCCATTCGACAACCTGCATAATCAGCGTTAGTATAGCCAATTAATCTAAAATCAGTGTCTTTAGAATATCATAGCCCTAAGTTGGGAGTTCCTTTGAGATAGCGTAGAATTCGCTTGACTGCATGCATGTGGGACTCCTTTGGGTCAGCTTGATAACGAGCACAGAGATAAGTGGCGAACATGATGTCGGGTCGGCTGGACATCAGGTCAAGAAGAGATCCGATAATGCTCCGATAGGTTGTGATGTTGACTGCATTGCCAGATGGATCAGCAGCCAATTTGCAGCTTGTTGATATGGGAGTAGTTCATCGGTGTGCTCTTGTCTTGATTAAATCTCTTCAGAATATCTCGGATATATTTGGTTTGACTGATGAAGATTTCATCTTCGTGTTGCTTACTTGTAGTCCAAGAAAGATTGGAGTTCTCCCATTAAGCTCATCTTGAATTTGGTCTTCATGAGTTCACCAAATTTTTGACTGAGACGTTCATTCGTCGAGCCGAAGATGATGTCATCAACGTAAACTTGAACGATCATCATGTCTTTGCCTTGTCTTCTGATGAAGAGTGTCGTATCGATGGTGCCTCTTAGGAAGTTGGACTTGACTAAGAATTCGCTTAGGACATCATACCAAGCACGAGGGGCTTGTTTTAGTACATAGAGAGCTTTGTCCAATCGATAGACATGATCGGGATGATTCTCGTGCACGAACCCATCAGGTTGAGCGACATAGACTTCTTCGTTTAACACACCGTTGAGAAAGGCGGTTTTAACATCCATTTGATAGACTTTGAAGTCTTTATGAGCCGCGTATGCTAGAAATAGTCGAATTGCTTCGATACGAGCAACCGGAGCATACGTCTCGTCGTAGTCAAGTCCTTCTTGTAGATTGTACCCCTTGGCTATGAGTCGTGCTTTATTCCTGATTACTTCACCATTCTCGTTCTTCTTATTCTTGAAAACCCATTTAGTTCCAATTATTGTTTTGCCTTGCGGTCGAGAAACTAATGTCCGAACTTGAGACGCTCGAATTGGTTGAGTTCATCTTGCATCGCGATTACCCAATCCGGGTCTTTGAGGGCTTCGGCTACCTTGATTGGTTCGTTTTAGCTTAAGAAGCATGCTAATAATCCACTTTGTGTAGACGTCCTAGTGCGTACTCCACTTGAAGGATCACCGATGATTTGGTTAATAGGATGAGCTCGAGTCCATTTGCGTTCATGAGGAAGAACCGAAGTAGATCCTTCGTTGATTTGTAGATCAAGACATCCGAAATTGATGGGCCGATCATTCGTAGTTGGGAAATTCAATTCTGAGGTTGAATTGAAAGGAATTTCCTCATCTGCATTTGTAGGAGCTGCAGCACTAGTTAAAGATTTAGAATTAGGAGAATGTGTAACATTTGTCGGAGTTTGAAGATTAGGAGTCTCAATTTGAATTTCTTCCATTGAGGGAGAAGGAGCACTGCTTTGTAAAGAATGAGACGAAGCAGGCATTGGAGACTCGTTCCGATAAAAATGTTCAAATAGAACGTCCAAATTTTCTAGGTCAGCGGGAATTGCTTCTCTTGACTTTGAGGTAGAAGTTGTCGAAAGTTGTTGACTTTGTGCCAACACGCCTATAAGCTCGGGTTCTGAACTGTTTTGTTCGGAAGCCAAATCGGTCACTTCTTGAAAAGTGACGTTGTAGCTTTCCAAGATAGTACACGAAGACTTGATATAGACTCGATATGCTTTAGAAGTGGATGAATATCCAACGAAGACGGCTTCAAATGCTTTAGGGTCGAACTTGCTTCGATGCTCCCGATCGTTGGCCACAAAACATTTGCACCCGAATATTTTAACGAATGAGATATTCGGAATCCTTTGATTAATTATCTTATATGGCATCTTTTCAAAGCGTTTGTGGATAATCGTCCAATTTTCCGTAAAGCACACGGTACTCACTGCTTCAGCCCAAAGAAAATGAGGGAGACCGGAATGTATTAGCATTGTTCTTGCAGCTTCAACAAGAGTCCGGTTCTTCCGTTCTACGACTCCATTTTGTTGAGGCGTTTTAGCGGCTGAAAATTGTTGAATAATTTCAAGTGACTGATAGTAATTGTTGAGACGATGGTTCTTGAATTCAGTTCCGTTATCAGTCCGGATTACTTGGATTTTCTTTTGCAGAAGATTCTGAGTTGTATTCACAAAACTGATTATCAAGTCTCCAGTCTCATCTTTTGTTCGGAGATATCTTGTCCATGTGTAGCGAGATTAATCGTCGACAATTACATATTTACGACCGTTGATAATTTGTGTACGCATTGGTCCACAAAGGTCCATGTGAAGTAACTACAATGGTCGAGATGTAGAAGCAACTTGCTTGATTTTGTGTGATGCTCGCTTCATTTTTTCCATTTGACAAGCCGAACAAGTATGCTCTTGATGTATGGAAATAGTTGGTAGACCGTGTACCAACTTTTTGATTGAGAGTTTGTGAAGAGCTTTGAGATTTATATGAGACAAGCGTTGATGCCATAAACTGTTCCTCTTGATTGTAGTCTGTGAGATGAGGCAAACAGTTGTCGAAGGTCGAATTGTTGTCAGATTGATGGTGTATAGATTTGATCTTCGTGATCCTGTTAGAAGTTCTTGATTTTGACTATTTAAAATTCTGCATTGATCAGCTAGAAACACCACTTGAAATCCTTTGTCGCAGAATTGTCCTATGCTAAGCAGATTGTGTTTAAGACCTTGTCCTATTATAGGAGCTGAATCGTTGTTGCCGAATTTGACTTTTCCGTTGTAACGGTCTTGGTAGTTGCTCAACAGTTCTTGATTTCCCGTCATGTATGTGGAGCAACCAAAATCTAAATACCAAACATGATGGATCTGCATAGAAAAAGTTTAGAGAGACTTAGCTACCCACTTAGTAATGGGTCCTCTCGTATTAGCAGATTTGGTAGGTAAGGTTTGTTTATTTTTTGTTCTTAAACCATTTATTTTTTAGGTACCCAAACCAACTTGGAATTAGTTGGTTTAAGTGGTACTTCATTAGGCAACTTGGCCTTTTGGGCTTGCGTTGGCCTAGATGGTATCTTGGGAACCCATTGAGGTTGAACCTTACATGGGAGATTAATTTCAGCGCGGACAAATGTCTTATTAGTCTAAGTGCATGAGAAAATCTTTTCTCTAGCTAGTCTCTTAAGGTGTTTGTCTGAGTGTACTTTGACCGGATACCTTAAATGAGGACAAGAATGTACCGAGCTATAAGCTTTCTTTATAGCCGGATCTTGTTTCCTTCGAGACTTGCGATTTGCATTGGTCTTAGAATGATGGATTTTTTAGAAGTAGAGCCAATTTCAAAATCAATAGGTTTTAACTCATATGTGGAAGCAACAATCTTAAGATTAGAAACGACTGTACGAATGTCCATAGTTTTGATACAGAAGAAGATTTTGAAAATAAATCTTTTCTATCACTTTTCTTTTGAAATTCTATCCTATCTTTTCTATCACTTTTCTTTTGAAATTCTATCCTAGACACTCTTTCTTTTGCATGCTTCACCTCTTTTTCTACTCTACCTGTGGATGGAGTAGAAAAAGAGTTAGAAAAAATCTTTTTCCTTTTTGATGCATTTAAGGACTCTTTACCTCCCTTTACGCTTTTTAAAGAAGATTTATCTTCTTTTAAAATATTTTGTAAAATAATGGGAGGTGTTGTCTTAGATTTGATCATGTCCTTATTTAAAGATTTTTCTTTCAAAGTAAAATCAGGACATGATTTTAAAATTGAGGAAGTTTTGAGATTAGAAATCTCCAATAAAAGTCCATTCTTTTCAGCTTTGAAATTCTTTCTTTCTGTTTCTAAGAAAGCATTTAAATCAATTATTTTCTTAATAATAGCAGGTATATAACAGAAAGTCTAATTTTGAAAATGATCAGAATTTTCTTCCTGAACTTTAGGAAAATCTTCTAAAGGATATATTGAATTATAGTCACTAGACATGTTAATTTCTCGTGTCTTGTAACTATTATTCAATTCGGTGTAGTCAAAGGGCATATCAGTCCTATTAGTGACTTTTCGTTTAGATTCCACTAAGGCATTTATTTCAGAAGAGTTAGTAAAGGCCATTAGAGAAGTTAATCCTAATCCCATATTCTTGATATCATATAATACTTTGACATTGATCTTTTTCAAGTTACATGGATTGTTAAAACCTAAGCCTTCTTTAGGATTATAAAATTCTATATCAAGAGGTTGATTTAGAAATATAGGCTGATCCGTTTGCCCCCTTTTTGTTAGAAGATCGTCTAAAGTTTTAATCCTAGAGTAAAGCTTCTTACGTTCATCAGAGATTTCCTTAAAATTATTTCTAGAAATTTCTAAGTCTCTCTGACAATCGCTAAGAGTTTTACTGAGGTCATTTATTTTTATTTTAGAGGTAGCTATCCTAGATTCAAGACTAGTTATGGTTTCTTTAGCATTAGATAAGAGAATATCTATGTGAATTGTTCTATCTAATTGCTTTTGAAAATAATTTTCACTAAGGGCTAGTCTTTCTTCTAATTCCTTTTTGCTCTTCCGCTCATTCTTCATGTTAGAATACTTAATTTGTGAAGATTCTAACATGTTTAATAATGTAGAGTTAGGCATCGTTACCTCTTGCGATGATGTGGATGCTTTTTCTTCATCACCTTACCTCCTTGATGAATTATCGTTTGAGGCGTCGTCAAGGTACGCCATTAGAGCAAGATTTTCGTCTTCAGAATATGTGGTATCTTCGAGCCAATGCTCTTGTTCCGCCATCAACTCTACTCCAACCTCTTTTTGTTTAGTTAGTTGGAATTTTTTGGAGTAGTAGTTGGCGTCCTTTTTCTTGGGAAGTTTGCATTCTCTGGCGAAGTGCCCTATCTTACCACAATTATAGCACTTTTGTGGTTCTTTGGCATTTTTAAATTCTGATGACTCGGCCGGTCTTTCCTTGTGCTTGGAGCTTGATGTCCGAAGTCTATTTGCCGAAGAATAGGATTTCTTTTTATAAAACCTTTTGTTCATCATCTTAGTAATGAGAGCCAATTGTTTCTTGAACTCCTTCATGTCTGGCTCAGAGTCCGATTCGAAATCATCTTCATCTTCTGAAGAACTTGGCAACTTGATGCTTTTATCCTTGCGAGATCGACTCATTTTTCTTTCAGAGACTAGAGCTATAGAGTCTTCGAACTGCTTCCCTTAAGTTCTTTTTGTATCTCGCTTATATCTTCCTCGTGTTGAGCGAGATTATCAAAGACGGTGTGGATATCCATTTCGTCCAAATCCTTATTTTGACGGATTTGAATGGATATTTTCTTCCACTCCGGTTGAAGAGAAAAGAGAAATCGGATGTTGACCTCCATGATGGTCTTGAAAATTTCTATCTTCCTCATCTCGTTGAGAAGAGTTAGATAACGTTGATAGAGTTCATAAACGTTTTCCTCTGACTTTGCTTTGAATGAGTCATAGGCCGTGAGAATATTGGCTTTGACTCCGACTTCGGTTCTTTGCATCATTTTGTGGAGTTCATCCCACATAGCTTTTGCACTAGATAGACTATCTATTTGCATATAGATGTCGTTAGGTATTCCTTGCATTAGGAAAGTTTTGGCTCCTAGATCCGCTTTTGCTCTTAATCGCTCCCCCTCGATGTATTCACTAGGAATTTTGAGTCTTCTAGTTGCGGGAATGGGAGGACTATTGGTGGCATCGCCTTCTTGGATGAGCCAAAATTGAGCGGGACCTTCTTGAAGAGAAGTTTTCAAATTTGTAGCTTGCTCTTTTGTTTCCAAGAAGTTCATGAATCGACTTCTCCATACGGTGTATTCGCCTCTTCGTAGAATTAGAGGGCGGACATCATTTCCGAGTGAGTAAGCATCCATTTGTAGTTGATTGGTAGGATCTTCGTGAAAGTTTGGAATCAAAATGGTAAAAGTGCTTCACAAGTGACAAACTTCGTTTATCGTACTTTAAGCAATTTCCCTTTCGTACCTATTTTTCGATTGTTAAAGAGAAATTGCTTTGATTTCGAAAAAATTTGATATGAGAATTGATACGTCAAAATTTAGATAAAGAATTTTGAATTTAAGATCGAAAATTTTGAGTATCGTAGAAGATAATTCAGAGACAAATATTTTTCGTATGTTTTGAAAATTACGAATTTTGATTTCTTTCAAATTAGTGTAAAATGTGTGTGTGTTTGAGCAGTGGTCGAAAAACTTTTCGAGCAATATAGTTTTCGATTTAAAAAATTTTCGAACCTTTAATCGAAAAGGATTTTCGATCGTATAAGTTTTTCGTGGTATGTATCGAAAATTATTTTTCGAACGTAATAGTTTTGCAAAGTAAATCCTATAGAAAAATAGTTTGTCGAATAATTGTTGATAGCAAATACCTTTATCGAAAAATTTGTAATCGAAAAATTAAGAGTGATCGAAAAATTTCGTGAAGTTTGACTCAAATTTTTGACTAAATTTTTTTTATTTTTCGAGAGTGAATTATTCGATCGAAAAATATGTTTTCGCTAAATTTTAACTTGAAAATTTAAATGATAAAAAATCGTGTGATCGAAAAACTTGTTTTCCTATTAGAAGTTTTTAGTGTCAAAATTAGATATTTATTTAGCGAAAACAGTATCCGTCGGAAAAAAATACGATTTATTACGCTCGAAAAAGATATTTATATATGAATCAAAAAACTAATTATCGAAATAATGTTTTTCGAGTCTTATATTTTAGTAAAACACACGAGAACAGTGTTTGTCATCGAAAATATCTTGGCTGCAAACTTATTCGAAAAATATTTTTCGAGCCAAGTTTTTCGATCGAAAAACGATCGAAGAACAACCTTCAAGTTCAATGTAACAGTGAAAAATCCATATTCAACCAAAAGGTTCAAGTTAGGAGCTGAAATTCTGGATAATCACTCGTTTCTTAGTTCTGAATATGAACAAACACAATATTAACCACGTTTTACAGCAAAATATATCGATTATGAAGAAAATCAAATCGGAATCAAAACCTAATCGCAGACGCAAATATCGATCTAAATCGAAAATCTGAATTAACATGACGAGCAATTGAAATCAGTACGTAAATCATTCTAAACATATAATCTATCACTTAATCAGCAAGATCATCAACAATAATTCGCAAACATTAAGCACATTTATCAAAATCTATTTCTCGTGAATTTTTCGATCGAAAAATCTGGAAAATTATTTTGATGTTATAATCGCGAATTTAATCTAAAAGCGATCACGATCTGCTCTAATATCAATTGTTAGGTCCTCATATATCAACTATCGATCTATCTAAGCATGAATTCTAGATATTCGAGTGATAAATCTTACAAATTACCTTCGGTCGAATATCTTCTTTGAAGATCTTGAGAGAGAGTGTTTCTCGATTGCTTTTCTCTCTCTTAGAATATGAATCCAATGCCTGTAATTTTTCCCAAAATGAACTGGTATTTCATTTTTGACAGTCTACAGGGTATATTACTATTTAGTCCTACATTATCAAAACTACTAATTACGCACCTAATTACAAGGATAATAAAATAACAAAGTACAATTCTAAAGTCTCTTCACATTTAGAGACGTATCCTCGAATTTTAACTGTGAGTGCTCGGCTTCCGACACTTTTGGTTTCACGCTTGGAGTATTATCATCAATACCCGGCGTGATAACAATTGAAGACGTACCAATTGTAGGATTGGTTGAAGTTGTAAAAGTGTCGATGGTCGGAGTAGTTTCGCCAAGTATAAAGAATTGACTCATTGTCATTCGCATGAGGTTCCGCTACCAGTTAAGTAGAAGAGGCATCACCCAAAAATGTGTGAGAGATAGCGTGTGCCGGTCAATAACGTGGATAAAAGAGTTCGAAGATGGAGTCCAAGTCCATTAAATCATATGTCGTTGAGTAGGATGCGTTTGTTTCTGGTATAGAAATGTGTTGACGTTGTGACAAACACACCTATAAGTTCGGGTTCCATACGGTCTTGTTCGGAAGCAAAGTCCCCGTTAAGTGCTGTGCTTGAAGTGACGTCTTCAAGAGCCAATTTTCCTTGAGGCACAAGTTTTGAATTGCTTTGTTCAAAAGCCAAATCATTAGGCGCGGGTTTTGCACTGTTTTAGCAAAAGCTAAGTCTATCGATTCATTGTAGGTGACGTTGATTCTTTCTATTACGTGGCGGCGGGATTCGATGTAGACTCGATATGCTTTTGAAGTAGAAGAGTAGCCAATGAAAACTGTTTCGAGTGCTTCGGGGTCAAATTTGCTTCGATCGTCTCCGTCGTTAGCTACAAAGCATTTGCAACCAAAGACTCTTACAAAGGTTGTGTTGGCACTCTTTCGTCGATGAGTTCATATGGAGTCTTTTCAAAGGCTTGTGAACACTCATACGATTTTGTGTGATGTAAGCCGTACTTATAGCTTCGTCCCATAGGAAATGACAAAGCCCGTAGTGTATTAGCATTGTGCGAGCGGCCTCGATCAAGGTCCAATTTTTCCGTTCAACTACCCCATTTTGTAGAGGTGACTTGGTGGCCGAGAATTGTTGGGAGATTCCTTGTGATTGATAGAAAGAGGCGGGTCAATTGGTCTTGAACTCGGTCCTATTATCTGTTCCTATCACTTCGATGGAATTCCTTAACAAGATTCTGAGTTGTCTTCACACAAGCTTCTATCTAATCGGGCGTCTCATCCTTTTTTCGAAGAAACTTCGTCAAAGTGTAGAGAAAGTAATCGCTCATGATAACTGGTACGTACTTCCTACCGTTGATGCTTTAATTTCTCATCACTCCACAGAAGTCCATGTGGAGGAACTCGAGAGGTCGAGAAGCAGAGGCTATTTATTTAGTCTTGTGAGACACTCGCTTCACCTTTCCAAATTCGCAAGCAGAACAATAATGCTCTTTATGGTACTTCAGTGTCGGGTCACCAATTTCTTAGAATAGAGCTTGCTTAGGGCTTTGAAGTTTAAATGAAAAAGCCATTAATGTCATAGTGTAGTGTGTTGCATCGACGTCTTGGAAATGAGACAGAAGAATGTCGAGTGTTTGATGGTCTTCAAGCATATGGTGTACAAATTTGATTTGCGGGAACCCTTGAGAAGTTCCTCCTCTTGGTCATTCAAAACGCAACATTTGTTGGCTCGGAAGCGGACTTCGAGATTCTTTTCAAAGAATTGTCTGATACTGAAAAGGTTGTGCTTCAAGCCCTTAGCGGCTCTGATACCATGACAAAATCAGTGCTAGAGTTTGAAGAACCTTGTTATTCCTTCACTCAACCGTGTGTTACATATATAATACAAATACAATCAAGCTAATAAATGAAATAAATCTCTACCCTAATTACCGTGCACTAACTAAGCTAATATATAAGATAAAATATTTACTATATTTAATAATATCTTATCTAATGTTGAGATTATTTGTCCCACATCGGAAATTAACTTCACCCGACTCAATATATAAATCAAAGACGCCCCTCCTCCTAACGCCAATTGGTTTTAGGAAGGAACCCTAAATTTAACATGTTATCAGAGCGGGTTTGATCTGCGTGTTATCACGCTTGTTTGGCTCACCGCCACCCGATTTGATACGTCCACGTGTTAGGCTTTGAATTGTGCCACACGTGAGGGGCGTGTTGAGATTATGTATCCCACATCGAGAAATTAACTTCACCCGACTCAATATATAAATCAAAGTGGCCCCTCCTCCTAACATCAATTGGTTTTAGGAAGTAACCCTCAGTTTAATAGCAAGAGATATCTTGAATGTTGATGTTGTCGAGAATAATATTTCTGTAGTTTAGAATAGGTGCGGATGCGTTGTTATTAAATCGGACTTTCCATTGTTTTTATTTATTTTTGGTTGGATATATGATCGTTGACGCGTTATGTGGATTTTAGAATTTTAATAAAAAAATTTGAAGAATAGATTAGGTATCGAGTTTGGGATAAAATTAGATATCGAGAACTTTTGGCCCGATTTGAAAAGTTTGGAGTTGAAAAGTTTAAGTATCGAAAACTTTGTGTATACCGAAAACTTTTGATACCTAGTCTAACTACCGAAAACTTTTTATTTTCTAATATCGGAAAAAAAAATCGCTGTAAAAATTTTAGTTCCGAAAAGTTTTGGTGATATCGAAAAATATATGTAAGTATCGAAAATTTTAGGTATCAAAAACTTTTTGCTGTAACCAAAAAGTTTTAAATTGGTGTTCAATACTTCGAAAATTTACTAAGTTTACTATAATGTGCCAAAAATATTGACACCGAGAAATGCTATTGTCAAATGATATCTAGAAACTTTGTCAACTAAAGTTTTACGATAAAATTTTCGGTAGTGAGTTTCCTGGTAGAAAATTTACGATAGCACTAAAATTTTGTCTAAAAAATTTCTCGGTAAAAGTTTGTCATTTAGTAAAAGTTTATCAATAAATGTGTTTATCAATAAACGTGTTTACCGAAAAAAATTATCGTTAAAGTTTCTCGATAAAACTGTTACGAAAAAAAAATTATCGTCAAAATTTATCGCTATTTAACGATAAAAATTTCGAAGTTTTTGATGGGAAATCTCAGCAGTCTCACCAATGTCGACGGGTATTTCGTCGATCTAATTTTTCGACGGGGTGGTCGAATTAGGGTTGGATTCTGCGCGGTCAAATTAGGGTTCGACTAGGACGGCGGTCGAAGAAAGCTGCGATGGGATTCGACCGACATCTGGATCGGGGGGATTCTCAACGGTGGCGCGGTTGATTATATTCCACGGATTTCAACGGCAGACTTCGATGGAAAATCAGTCGAGAAAACTTTTGCGAGTCATCGACGGGATTTCGATGGGCTAACGGTCAAGGAAAACATTTGACGGAAATACCAGGGCAGGGTGGTCGACCCCTCTCGACGGCGGCACGGTCAACGGTTTTGCGGTGGAAAAGTATTTCGACGGTGGCAGCGACGACAATTGGTGGAAATTGCTCAAGTTCCAACGGGGTTTCGGTGGAGGAAATTTCGATGGCACTAATGACAGAGTTTTCATCGGAAGTAGAAATTCAACGACATGAGGTCGATCGTTTGTCGAGAAATTTTTTCGATACTGTTTTACGAGAATTTTTTTCGGTGATGGTTTGTGTGAAATTTTACGATAAAAATTATCGGTAACAATTTGCTTACACAATAATTTCTCGGTACCAGTTTTCCCGATAAATTTTCACGATAAATTTTCACGATAATGATGTACAAAGAACCTACTATTATGAAAAAAGCAGCAAACATTCTTTAACAAAGAACACATAATTTTCAATCTGAAACACAAAATTAATCAAATTTAGTTCGGGATGTGGATCAAAACACTTATATCTTCAAGAAAAAACACTCAATTAAACATGAGCAAAATATGTCGAATTTTCGCGAATTTCATGAAAAACACACAAAGAGGAATTTCGATCAATCTTAAAAATTAACGAAATCTAGTGGTTAGATTGATCAATTTTCAGCACAGAAGCATAAATAACACTCCATCGAAGCTAAAACCCTCAAATCGAGGCGGAATTTTTAAAATCAAATCAAATCTGTGTAAACTTCAAAACCAAAATTCAATCCGAAGAATCAGAAAATTCGATCCAAATTGATTCAAAAATTCTAACGTGTTTACCTCTGATATCAATTGCTAGGTGATATTATATCCAACACCGATTGAATCGTGCGAAGAATTCGTTAATCATAGAGTTAAGGATGAATCGTGAAGTTGAGTAGCGGAAGCGTTCTCGGGAATTCTCCCTTAAGCTCATTTCTTCGATATCTCTATTAAACTCAAATTATTTCATTAATGTGAATTCTTCTAAAAGTGTTAACCCTAATAGAAGTCATTAGGGTAGTATATATACCAAACAAGTTTGGTATATTTAGAAAGTTGTCCCTAAAATATGGCTTAATTACTATTAAGCACAAACTACCAATCACACTACAAGACTAAGATAACATATATATTGAACACAATAAATGTGATCTAACATATTGGTCGAATGCATGGAAATAGATATTGTGGCGGTTCGGATGGGGTCGGTATATGTATATGTATCTTGGATTTATTTCAGAATGTACAAAATTTAAAGATTTATTGTTCAACAACTTACAAGATCAACCGGATCGAGCCGTTGCACAAAAAATCTTGCGATGCTATAATCTTAACAACATTCTCCGGTCCAACAAGTTTATGAATTTTTTTTGTCATTCTTTTAAATGATGGATGGATGATGCTGCTGATCTTGCCCGATGAAGATGAGGATATACATTTTGTTTACATATAAATATTGAATAGATATTTATTATTATATATTTGTTATAATTGCTCTAAGTCTAAGTGAATGATGTCAGGGATGAGTTTCTTCATCTAGATATATATATATGCCAATTGCCAAAGCCCTGTTTTTTCTAACGTTAATTTCATTTTATATAAAACAATTGGAACCAAAACCTCTTAAACATATTGTTTCATGGAAATAGCAATTTTGAAAGTTCTGCAGAGAAAAGAGGACTTTTAAACATCCATCTTCCTGATTATAACTCTCATATCCGAGTTTCATATAAAACATTCACGGGAACCAGTAATCTTCATATCTCATATAGCAACCAGTCATTTCCATCTCACCACCGGCCGCAGTTTTACAAATATCGGGGAACTGCCCAGCGCATGCGTTCAAGCACTCCGAGCAATCCTTCGGTGTGATGTCCGCCACGCAGTCTCCGTAACCGTAAGCAGTCTCTCCGTTGTTATTATCAGTCTTGGATGTGTAAAGATAGTAGCCAGGGACAGTGGGAACCGTATCTATTATTTGTTGGAACAGTTCGATCATAAGATCGATGTAAGGGTCTGTAGGCTCCACCTGAAACGAGTCACACCTATACCCTTGCCGGCTCGTTAGGTCCCTACGGCCTTCGCAAATCGAGATATCTGATACCAACATAACTACTACAGCCGTTAGAAGCACGGTGATGATGACGGTGCGCGTGCACGACGGCATTATATGTTTCATATGACTTAACGTTTTTTCTTTGAAAAAAGTTTAATATTTTCTTTGGATGATGCTTCGCTATTTATGATGTATCTTATTTCCCAAAAATATATATATAGGCCACTTTTTTCTTCGTGATCTACCATGTCGTGTTCAAATAGAATTTGGAGATGAACGCCACACTGCGTGGACCTCGACGAGGGTTCATTTTCTGTATTCATTACATTCATGTTTTTCTTACTTGTTATGTGCCTGCCGGTTATAGTTTCTTTATCTGCCTGCCTGCCGAATATTGCCGAACTTTTTGTTGAATATAATAATTTGTGAGTTCCCATGTTGAAGTTGGAAGGTCAAGTCAACATATAATAAAGCTAGTTTGGATGACTTCGAAAGTTTGACTGTAATTTCATATTTCCAACATAGAAGAAGTCGATCTAAAATGCATGAGAAGTCTTGGCTAGCATGTAAAACGATTGATACCAGCAATAAAAAAAATAAAACCTTTCTCATATATCTTATTAAAATGATATCAAAAAAACCCAATAAATTTGGTATCAGAGACACTAGGTTTTTGAGGCCTCGCTTACCGAAAAAAATGGTCTCAGATTCAACGTCTACCGTGTTCGCCTATTCACCCGGTCAAAGTACCAATTTTCGGATGAGAACATTAAGACTATTGAAGCAGCCAAATAAAGACGTTCGTCTCAATGGATCTATGGGACACTAGTACAAAATAGACAATGGGCGTCGGTTGTTATGACACATGAGCGACGGTTTCGTGACGTCGCCCAGAGCCCCGACACCCAAAACACTGGCATTGGGTGTCGGTTATTAAACGACGCAGAAGCTTAGTTATGTGTGACGGTTGTTACGACAACCGACGCCCATAGTGTAACATTATGGGCGTCGGTTTTTTCAATAACCGACGTCTCTTGTTAAGATTATGGGCGTCGGTTGTTTGAACAACCGTCGCATGACTTTTTTTTTTTAAATTATATTTTCTAATTTTTCTACTTTCCCAACACTAAACAACCAATACAACTTAACAATAAACAAACAATCAACAGAAAGTCCATTAATAAATCGGAGTGCACATTTATTTCAATTCAACAATTAATATTCAACAATCAAAGTAATCTTCTAACTCACTCCACAATGCAAACACTATTAAAAGTGCTAGGCTCATATCTCCTGCACTTTTTGAAGCGGTGTCTCATCGTACGATACGTCTTCTAATATCTAACGGACAAAGATAATGCAATCAAAACATATTAAAACAATTGAAAGTTCGAAGAGATGGTTTTATTTTCGGACCTTCTGCAAATCGCAAGTCCACTTCTGATACGTCCGATAATATCGTACATATATCGCATGACGTAGTAGCCACACAATTCACTCTCGGACGGTTGTCGTGGGCACTAAGTTTAGAAAGAATAAAATATAACATGTTAATTCAATATCAACGAATACAAAAATACAAATTAGCTTGTAAAATAAAAAATACGAACCTTGCATCTTTTCCAACTAACAATGGATGCTTTCTTGTTAGCTTGAACGCCACTCCTGAATGTCGCCGTTTTTATTGCCTTGAAATTTAAAAGTTTGTTTAAAGATGATTTTATATAATAAAATTACGAAAATGAAGTATATTTTATAAAACTTATGTGTCTAGTCGTCCACGGACCCATACTTTCCTAACACCATGTTTGGCGCCAAATGATCGAACATAAATACGGTGTTCACGACAAACTCGATGACCAATAGCATCCAATGTTGCCTAAATAAAATAGAAATTATTATTTATAGCATGAACTATTAATATATGAAAGAAAATATGTTTATTATTACCCTTCACAATACGGAGCACAAAAGTAATTGTTTGACTCGTAAGAATCTTTGAGAACCGCAACCATGTGCTCAATTTCACTATTGGCATTCTCATCATTCACCATCAAACTCATACGACTCGGGTTGAAACACTTGAACCCCGACTAGTCTTGATGAAGATACCTACAATTAAGATAATCAATAAAATATAAATTAAAGTAACATGTAATTATTTAGATCGATGAATGTAAAGATATACCTCATAAAAAGTTGAATCACGCTAGTATCCAAATACGAGTCTGGACATTTCCAAGATATTATTGATGTCGATGAACACCTGATAATCCTCGAATCTTGGATTATAGTATGGATCTCTCATACTGAATGAGAAATGTGCATGTCTTCGATCTTTGCAGGTCGAAAGGGCCTCGAATAGATAACGACAATGCTCGCCAAGACTATCCGCCAGTCCTTGGTCCAAGCGCGCGAAGTAATCACTTTGGCTTATCGAGACATCGGGGGACTTCAATGGCGACTTTCCTTTCCATGAGTAAATCCTTAATGGAGGGGGAATTGACTGGATATGAAAAATAAATTTTAGTTAAAATATTGTACATATTAAACATATGTTTTTTTCAAATATGTTAATTTTTCTTACCGCATTCGCCGCTAGTATAAGCTCCCTAGGCCATTGTACGTAATTGCTCTGTGCATCTCCAAGTATTACCAAATCTATGGTTGGTACATGAAGGGGGGTTTGCTCCTTTCCCGAAGCAATGCCGTCGACCGAGACGACGACGTTGTCTGACGCAATTGAGACGCCATGAATGAACTCACGTCCCCTGACGACCATCCTAAGAGCGACAACCTCTGAAGCATTGCCGTGCTTCAGAACCGGTCGTGCTTTTGGATACTAAACGATTTCAAAAGAACGAATAATTAATATCAATAGTGCGCAATATATGTTAAAAATAAAACATTAACAAAATTAAGTCATATCGACATGTATATCGATTGGGGAAACGGATCAAAGGCCGACGCGATAACTCCGTATCGTTTGGGGGTCGTCGGAAGAAGTTTTTCCCATGTTCACTCATTCCTCAGTGTTAGGAACTGGAAGTCCCATCGAAGCGAACATGGCCCTCATCTCGGCCCTCATCTCGACCCTCATCTCGGCCCTCATCTTGTTCCTCATCTCGGCTCCTCACCTCCTCCCTCACTTGAGCTGCCACCTCGGCCCTCATTTGATCCATTGAGATGTTAGATGAATAGCCTCTCGATCCTTCGGATGGGTTGTCGAACACGCTCCTTATCGTCTCGTACTTTTCGACAGCTCTAATCCTACTGGGGTGATCGGGTTTTCTGATAGCGTTGGACAACGCATCGTGGTGCCGCACAGGGACAAATTCTCCTTGACTTTGTTGTTCATGGACCCGTACCTGTCAAACATGTTATAAAATTCTTAACAACTTATTTATCTAACAAAACTAATAAATTAGGTAACACTTACAACTTTATCGACTAAATCCCGGGTGGCACCACCATCGGTGACATATCCTCCGCCATCTCTTTTTGTGGTCCTGGCTCGGAAATTTTTAGTTCTTTCATTGCCGGTGGACAACAGAGGGACCAAATTCTCGGCAAAATTGACAATGTTCATTAATGGGTCCTCTGTCGCCCACTCAGGCATCCGACCTCTGTACCCGGACGTGCCGAGGTGATGTGGATAAATGTTGTAAGTCTGGCTTTGTCTAGCCTTCTCACTAATTTCCTACAAAAAATAGAACTAAATATTAGATAAATATTATATATAAATTATAACTAAATATTAGACAAATCTAATATAAACATTATATAACAATTATAACTAAATATTAGATTAATATTATATAAAATTATATTGCTAGAAATGTTCATAAATAAAATTATACTGCTAGAGTCAATCAGTAGAAAATATAGTCAATCAAACCCAACGCAACTGCACACGCGCGAAACCACCAACCCGATCGCCGACTTGCCATCACTGCCCAAATCCGAGTGAGTCTATTTTGCATGTTCTTCGAGATTGTCCTCGTACACATGCAGCTTGGCCATTGCTTGTCTCCCCACGTTCGCCACTCGTTTCTCCTCCTGCGGGCTCCAAGATTGGCTCATTGAGAACCTGACACGAAGGCCAAATTCCTCTTGGTGCACCATTTTTGCCACATGTTACGAATTGTTTTGGGGATGGAGGAAAGCTATCTTCCAGCGTAGGACGTGTATTCCTTCAAATATGGCGGTCGCCATCCGCCGGACGGCTGAATCTTTCTCACGATCGTGGCGAACCCAAATCTACACTGCGCCCAAGCACAATCGTACGTGGGGCGCTAGTAGGGTGGACGAAACCTCAACCCAAAGTCCTTAAGCTTAACACGGATGGTGCCGCTCGGGGAAATTTGGGAATTGCTATTGCGGATGGCCTCATTCGCGACGAAAAGGGGAATTGGATTGTGGGATTTATGCACAACATTGGCCATTGCACCTCGGTGATGGCTGAGTTGTGGGGTATTCTAATTGGTTTACGCCTGGCGTGGAACATAGGTTACTGCTTGTTCAGTGCGGAAGTTGACTCAATGCGCGTCCATGATATCCTGCCGCGTAAGGTGTCTTGCTCGCTCCCCCTTAGACCCATGGTAGATACCATCGAGGAACTTATAGCTCGAGATTGGTCAGTCAACTTTCGTCACACTTACAGAGAGGGCAACTCGTACGCAGATTGGCTAGCCCGTCAAGCTTCTCTGAAGCCATTACGCGTTCACTTATGTAACAATGTTCCTAGTTGTCTTTATCCCTTATTGCACGGCGATATCTCTGGGGCTGCCTTACCCCGACATGTATATCTCGTTAGTTTTGGGCTTTGCCCCTTTTTCATCCGAAAAAAAACAGTGATAAGTGGAGTGATGTTGTGTAAATATGAGGTGATGTTGAGTAAGTGACATATTTAACCATATATATTATATAGATAAAGTCAGTTATGTTCATTTTAAGTTGATATTTCACGTGATAATGATTAATATTTAATATTAAGTGTTATTTTTAAGTGTTAATTGTGAGTATTATATATAATTCTTCAATATAATTTTTTCGTTTTTTTAAGCTTTAAACATATATTTTTAAATCGAGCATTATTTATAAATATTTTATATAATTTTTCAATATATTTCTTTTATTTTTTGAGAACTAAATATATTTTTCGATTTAAATATGTTAGGTATGTAGTTAAAATTAGGAATAATGGTATATAAGGAATAAATGTTAAAATATAAGGGATAATTTTGTCCAAACAGTGTTTTCAAAAGCGTTTCGTAGGGCGACTTGTAGCGCGCTTTAGCGTAGAAATTCTAAAAATTTGCGTTCAAGCGTGATAAATTTAGTGTTCAATTTTTTATATTTTATTTTTTTATGCGCAACTAATGAATTCTGCAATTTTTTTCTGTTCGATGCGTTGAAGACGATGATATTAGAAGACCTGATGGGCTTGGGTACGAATAGTTAGAACTATGAAGAAAATGTTGATGGCTCAATTCAGTTAAGGATGTGTTTGGATTGGTGTATTTGAATTGAATCATGTTATTTTAAATTATGAATTTCAAAATTTCGATTTCAAATCCAAATCGATTGTTTGGCACATTAGGATTTCGGAATTCAGCTTTCAAATGGAGCTCGAGCTCGAACTCGCGAATCTCGACTAGCTCGAACTTGTGAAGCTCGCGATCTCAGCCTCGAAGTTTTTATTAAAAAAATTAACATATACCAAAAAATAAAATAAAAATAATAAATAATAAATAATAAAATAAAAAATAAGCTCACGAGCCGGCTCGTGAGCTTTCGAGCACCCATTGTGAGCTCGAACTTGACAACAATGAGCTCGAGCCGAGCTTTTGTCGAGCCGGCTTGACTCGTCGTTCGTCGAGCTCGAGCCGCCTCATCGAGCTCGACTCATCGTGCACCCCTTATTATTATTATTATTATTATTATTATTATTATTAGTATTTGTATTATTATTTATGAAAATCATTACGGCGGGGATTTGGATTTCGAAAACGGACTACTTGTAGTTGAATTTCAAAATCATCAAACAACAAATGTTTAGATTCTCCTCGGATTTGGATGAAATCGAAATCCAAATCCGAGCGGTTGACAAACGGGTGATTTGGAGGAATCCAAATTTCAAATCGAAATTCGAGAATCCAAACGGACAATAAATCTATTTATTTCTCTATCTTTTTCTACGCTATTAAAAACTTTGATAACTGAACATTCGAAACATATACCTTTCAGAGAAAACGTCCGAAACAAATGCTAATTATGTTTTCTACAATTATATTTATACATGCAGTTGCATATGAACAACATGCACCTCACCTATAAAACATAAGAACAATGCAAAGACATCATCAGACAGAAAAATTGCAACAAACACAAACGACTGTGCAAGACAATTAATATTGTGCATACTTCAGCTAGCCTTGTCCTCATTGCATCGTGCTTTGAAGACCTTTGCAATTGTGAAGGCAAAATCTGAGGAACCACTTTTACACCTCTAAGTCGATGTTGATCGAGCGTGCAAGACTGGAAGATTGGCGGCTTTGGGTCGACCGTGAAGAGGATCTCTTTGCTATTGGGAAATTTTGAAATCGATGGTCAAGTGGAGGAAATCGAAATGCGCCGCTCCAGTGTTGGCCCAATCATGTTAGAAAAATATCAATTTCTCTAAGATCATGGAATTTCCAAGTTGCCGAAATCAATGAGGGCCATAGGCATGTAACCCAATTCATGGTTGTAATATTATATTCTTTGTTAAACAAGTCATGGGCATCGTAGTTTACATACATTCATTTAAATAAAAGATGGCGATTTTTCATTTTTATGTTTTCACCATTTATTACATACTTATTCTCATAAACTAAATGAAAATTTTTAATTAAATTCGAACATGTTTTGTACATGAGACTACGGATCATTCCCTATTTTAGAATTTTCCCATCAACTTTTAACAAAATAAATTTTAAATTATTTATAGGGATATAAATATACAAAATAATATTAACAAATATTATGTAATTAAAAATAAAAACAATAAAAAAATTAGAAAACACATTTTTTGAAATAAAATTAGAAAACACTTAGGTTATACGAATATAGATGATTAAAAATAAAAGCTAATATTAATTTACCAATATATCGTATAATTTGTACATTTTATCTACAAACAACACACTTAAAATGCTTTTAAGACAAACACACTTTAGAAGCTTATAAGGCGACAAAATTAAATTATAGAAATTTCATTCAATGCAATAAATAATCCAGAAAAACGTAGATATCATTTTGGCCAACCAATAGAAACACACATCACCTTAAGCCGCTTTAGGAGAGTAGAGAATCGATTCTAAACGCAGCTCTTACATGAAACCGAAACAGATAGATTCTTCTAAATGTATAATTAATGTCTTTGATTGTGATCAGACAAAGATACTATGACTACAATATGTCTTATGTCGTCTCAGTCTGACGCTGGGCATTTTGATCCCGAGTAACTGTGAAGTCCACCCTTGGGTGTGTTATGCCTAGATCGCGAAGCAATTACGGGATAGTAATTAGAGGCTTCTCGAAGGCTTGATAAAAACAATCTCATATCCACATCGCAAGATACATCGAATTCATGAACTATAATTGCCCATTTTTGTAATCAACAATGGAGAGAGCACCTAGTGACATTTATTTACGTTGACCGGGATTGCAATGAGATTTTCCATGGAGTAGATGGCCAATCCTCCAAGGTGCCTTGCGCATAATGGCGCAAAGCTCAAAGATGAGTTAGTTCAATGTCCATGTATTTGGTAACAACAATATGATTGAAAGCAGTATTCATAACGGAAATTTTACATCTTGCAAAACTCTCCCATCATTGCTTCACATCTGCTGATTTTCAAGAGAAAACCTTTTATATGCGTGGGTTTAATTGGATGGAATCCCCTAACATAGGATCATATTGTTTCGGTTATTTCACGGGGATTCCTTGTTTTAAGCAAACGAAGAAGCGTCAGGTAAGAATACATCGAGGAGATAGGACATTATTGCTGGTCAATAGTATCCTAAACTAAAAAATTGTACGACATGTTGCTACTTTCAGTCTTACCAATATATAATACAACAGTCAGCTACTCAGACAATCTTACAATATTTTTATTCACAATTTGTTGAGGGTGAGATTAAAACTTCACTCTAGCTTTACTGACCGCACATTTGATATGGAATCGAGCTTCCTCGCAATTGGAGCCTCTTTTTGCTCCATCTGATTCTCAAATTCAATGTTCAAACCTCACGCACATGATGTTTCGGTCATGATTTAAAATGTAGAGTTGATTCGTATGTAAGAAAATTAAGCAACGCCCCTTCGGAGTTGTTTTAAGGTTATTCCTCGCATTGCTTAAGTGTTTGATCTGGTCATGATTTGAAATTCTTTACATAATCAGTAAGAGTAAACTTTGTATGCAATTGGAAACAACGATAAGCGGTCTGTTAAAAATCACAGTCCAATACAAAAACAAAGTATCGTAGAACATCAACTACAAAACGTTATAGATCGAACATCAACCGACTATGAATATACAGAAATATCAAAAGAACAGTGACAAGCAAACTTGTCTTTTTTAAGATGCCAAAAATGTTGCTTCAAGTTACTGCAGCAGTAAACCCGGGACGTTCGAAAATACGAAGGAGACTAATGGCGACTTCGTGTATGATGAAGCAAGGTGGTAGAAGGTCGAAAGCTCTGTAGAATATCAGCTTAGAATCAAGAAAGAAAGGTGCTAAGAACCCTAAAAATTTGAACGATGAAGGTCGGGCGAATGAGAGAAAAGAGCTAGGACTTTTTTGGAGAGAGAGAGTTAAAATCGAATAATGAGGAAGGTTGAAGAAAAAACTAGGTAATTATTTGTGTGAGGGAAGGTTTTGGATATTTCAAATCAGTCCCAGGAATATTACTACGGTATCCAAAACTCTAGCGTTGTTTGATTTTGCCCCCAGGATTTATAATCCAAACAAATTCGGTCCCAATTATTATATTAATTGGGTCAAATTGTTTAGTGGGCCAACCCACAAAAGATACCTTAGGTCCGATATCGTGTTGATCCAGCTCAGCCTTTTTTAACAGCCGCCCTCACGATGAAGGGCCGAAGATGTTCACCATGAGTAGCCTTTCTCTAAGTCTGCTGTGTGGCTTTCCTTTCCAAGAGCCTTGGTAAGAATATCAGCTACATGGTCCTGCGATTTGACAAAATTGGTTTCCATAACATGCTTTGCTATATATTCCTGTATTAAATGACAGTCTAATTCTATATGTTTAGTCTGTTCATGAAACACCGGATCATTCGCTATTTGTATAGCAACACTGTTGTCACAGAAAAGTTTCGCTAGACCTGAAACATTAATTTTCAGGTCTTGAAGCAATCTGGTTATCCAAATTGTTTCACAAGTAGCAAGTGCCATTGATCGGTATTCGACTTTTGCCGATGACCGCGACACCATTTTTTTGCTTTTCCATGACACTAGTGTATTTCCAAAAGATACACAGTAACCTGAAACAGATTTCCGAGTAGTAGCGCATGATGCCCAATCAGAGTCACAAAACACAGTTAAGCAGTGATTTGACTGTTTGAAATCAAAATACCGTAACCAGGTGCTGCTTTTAGATATCTAAGAATTCGAAAAGCAGCTACAAGGTGTGATCTATTTGGACAGTGCATAAATTGACTAAGTGTATGCACCACATAAGATATATCAGGTCTAGTGTTGCAAAGATATATTAATCTTCCCATCAGACGCTGAAAAAGCTGTGTATCAATTACATCAGAATTGTTGTCATCAACAAATTTCAAATTTAGCTGCATTGGTATTTCTTTAGGTTTACTACCTAAAACACCAAACTCACTCAATAAATCAAGTGTATACTTTCTCTGATTGAGCACTAGACCATTATCACATTTCACTACTTCAATCCCTAAAAAGTACTTTAATTCTCCTAAATCTTTGATATCAAATAAGTCATTAAGCAAACATCTGATATTACTAATTTTCTGCAAATCATTCCAGATATCAAGATGTCATCTACATATACTAGCAGGTAAACATGCAGTCCATTTTTTGACTTCAGAAATAGAGAATAATCATTCATGCTTTGAATAAAACCATTGTCTTTCAAAACTTTAGTTAGTTTTTCATTCCATTTTCGAGGTGCTTGCTTCAAACCATAAAGGGACTTATTTAGTTTACAGACTTTGTTACTATGATCAAAGTATCCTTCAGGTAAGCACATATACACATCTTCAAGTTCACCATGCAAGAAAGCATTATCTATATCAAGCTAAAAAATAGTCCAATCATTAATCATAGACACAGCAAGCATAAGTCTAATTGTAACCATTTTAACAAGCGGAGCGAATATTTCATTGAAATCTACACTTTCCCTTTGACTATACCCCTTTGCTACCAGTCTAGCCTTAAACCTTTCTACTTCTCCACTACTTTTATATTTTACCTTAAAAATCCACTTACTACCTATGGGCTTTCTGTTTGGTGGTAGCTCAACTAAATCCCAAGTCCTATTTTCTAAAAGAGCTTTCATTTCAGAATCCATAGCCTCTCTCCACTCATGAATCTCTAAAGCTTCTCTAACAGTTCTAGGTATATAAACCTTGTCTGTATAACAGCAGTAAAGTCTATCATGCTTATCAAGTTCTGAACAATCTAGGACATTAGGCAAGGGATACAAAACATTCATTCTTGCACTATTGGTTGTACATTCATAATCATTCAAATAACCAGGTCTTCTAGTCCTACGCTTTGGTCTATTTAAGTTTTCATCACTAGGAACATCATTATTTTCAATGATGTGATCACGATCAACAGTTTCATGCATCTCCCCAAAGTTAGATAAATCAGCAACATTATTTTGCACATCAGAATGAACATGCATTGTCATATCAGAGAAATCATTACTGTTATAGGTATGTACATTAAAATCATCCAAAGTATTGTGTTTAGTTTCTTCAAAAACAGGGCCACTAGTTTTTAGGAAATCATCAGTCAAAATATGTAAACCTTCATTTCTGTTTTTTCCATCAAAAAACTTACTTTTGAAAGGAAAAACAGTCTCATAAAATTCCACATCCCTTGTAAGCATGAGGAACGCATGGGAGAGGTTGGTACATTAAAATATTACTTCTTATAAAGTTGTAAACTTTCATTAAGACCCATTAAAAATTGCATTAACTTTTGTTCTTCATATAGACTATTTTTATGATCACTAGCATGGCAGATGCAAACATGTCATGTGGTTAAGGCATCAAGCTCATCCCACAGGTGCTGCAGCTTAAAGAAATAAGTTGAGACATTGTCACTCCCTTGTTTCAAGTTATACAAGGACTGTTGTAGGCTAAATTTCTTTGAGCCATCAACATGCTTAAATGTTTTTTCAAGTGACTCCCACACTTTTGATGCAAATTTGGCATGTGTGTATCTTATTCTAAGTTCATTGCTTAAGGAATTTAGCAGCCAAGACAAAACAATGGCATTGCATATTTCCCAAGGCCAGTTCAGGTTGTGGAGGTATATCCACAGTCCCATGAACAAATCCAGCCTTATTTTTTGCAGTAAGAGATAAGAGGATGGAAATACTCCAAAAAGAGTAATTCTCAGAACCTGTCAGCGTTACATTTGTAATGTTAGTGACTGACAGATCTGCTTGGGAGATATACAAAGGATTTCTTGGATTGATAATTAGTTCAGCATTGTTTAATATAATAATAATATTATTATTATTATTATTTTCAAGGTTTTCTTGATTCTCGTTTTCAGTATTTTCTAAATTCATGATGTCTTAAGGTTTTGGTTAGCACACAATGCACACCAAAAAAAAAAAAAATAACAGCAACAAAGTAGCACAGATAAAATAAAAACTCAGCACAGTAGCAAAGCAGCAAAAAAAACAAGTATAAAGGAACGAGTTCACCGTAAGTCCTTAGATAGCTTTTGGTGATTGTAATTTTTGTCTTATTCAGAACTTCAAAGAAGCTGTGAATATATTCCAAAATTTGCAAGACAGTTACAGCGTATAAGCACAAAGACTTAAGTTCTTGACTAAATCTTTGTAGTACAAGTGCAAACAGAGACAATAGAATAGCGCAGATCTGAAGTACAGAGAAGACACAAATCTGAAGCTTTTAAGAGCAGATCGTTTCAGAAGAGAGCACCAATCGCTCTGATACCATGTTAAAAATCACAGTCCAATACAAAAACAAAGTATCGTAGAACATCAACTACGAAACTTTATAGATCGAACATCAATCGACTATGAATATACAGAAATATCAAAAGAACAGTGACAAGCAAACTTATCTTTTTGAAGATGCCAAAAATGTTGCTTCGAGTTACTGCAGCCGTAAACCCGGGATGTTTGAAATACGAAGGAGACTAATGGCGACTTCGTGTATGATGAAGCAATGTGGTAAAAGGTCGAAAGCTCTGTGGAATATCATCTTAGAAGCAAGAAAGAAAGGTGCTAAGAACCCTAAAAATCTGAATGAGGAAGGTCGGGCGATTGAGAGAAAAGAGCTAGGGCTTTTTTGGAGAGAGAGAGTTAAAATCGAATAATGAGGAAGGTTGAAGAAAAAACTAGGTAATTATTTGTGTGAGGGAATGTTTGGATATTTCAAATCAGTCCCGGGAATATTACTACGGTATCCAGAACTCTAGCGTTGTTTGATTTCGCCCCCATGATTTACGGTGTGAGTGAACAACTGGAGAAAGCTAACAGAAGCTAATACTGATGCATAGAGTCGCACTCACATACGTGGGCGTAGCACAATGAATAAAAAGCAATAATAACCCAATATGAGGTGTTAGACAGAGGAGGTGCAGTGTCAAGTGCTGTAGATCTAAGAGGAGGTGCAGCCTCTTCTGAAGCTGACACTTGAAGAACGACGGCGTCGGAGTTGTGAACAAACTGGCTCATCAATAAAAACGTTTTCATAAAAAAAAATTAAAGACCCTGAATAACAAAGCATGTGCAATAGTCACTGCGAAGAGAAACCAATGGTGTTTGGTTCGTAACTGCTACATATCTATTATTAAGAATCAAACAAACACCAATAGTCAGTCCATTAAACAACAATTACATGACTGTCCACATTATCCACATGACTATAGCTGAAGCCATTCCAAAAGCCTCTCCCATGTAAACAAAAGGTCATGCTCGCATTAACGCATAATTAACACATTAGAAAACATATATTATTAATGAAGGCAATCCCAACAGTCGAAAAAGGTGAAAAGCCTCGTATCACATCCATCGTATATTGATGTCAATAGCCCAAAAAAAATGAGTTTTCCCAAACTTTGTCCACGTGTCGCATTGTGGGGGTTTTTAGTTGCTGACGTGTCCTCGTAGGTAGTCATGCCCAAATTTAACCGGAACCGGCGGTTCCAACCGGCAAACCGCCTGTTCCAAACCGCCGGTTCCGGTTAGCAACCGGAACCGGCATCAAACCGGAACCGGCATCCGTAGGAGGCCGGTTCCGGGCAGTTTGGGATTTTCCCAAACCGCAAACCGCCGGTTTGGCGGTTCAACCGGCGGTTTAATATATATTATATAAATATATATTTTTATTATAAATATTATTAGAAAAATTAAAAAAAAAAACATAAAAAATATAAAAAAAATTATTTATCCAAATAAAAAATATTATTTTAAAAATTAGTCGGTGTAAAAAATAGAAAATGACAAATTTATGATCGAATTTCGCACAAGCAGATACATGTCAGACATCGATTTCATATCAAAATAATTATTTTAACTATTTGTTCTTACTTTGAATGATGCATTTAAATTTTTGCAACGGAATTTATGTTTCGTAAACTTTAAGTATATGAAGTTTTGTATCGAAAAATATACCAAAAATTTGTGCAACGCAGTACCAAGATAAAGAAATAAAATAAAATAAAAATAAAAAAATAAACCGGCGGTTGACTAACCGCCGGTTAGCCAAACCGTAACCGGGGGATAGCCAACCGGCAACCGCCCCCGGCCGGTTAGAGACGGTTGGTCCTTCCGACCAACCGTCAACCGCCGGTTAGCCGGTTAACCGGCGGTTGGGCATGTCTACTCGTAGGAGAGTACCTATCCATCTTTTATATATATATATATTATTAGATATATTACTAGATACAACGTGCGGCTAGGTTAAAATTTCAACACAACATATGTACAAGGTGTTCCAGGTGTTTCAAAAGAAGTTGAAGGGATTTGGTGTAAACTTAACTGGTTTTAACAAACACAACATATGTACAAGGTGTTTCTAGTTATTTCAAAAGAAGTTGGAGATGTCTTCTGTACAAAGGTACCGGGTGATGTGAGTTATCCTTGTTTCATGTGCTTTGGTGTAGTACTCACTTCGGATGATGATGATTTAGATTTTCTTTTCCCACCAGTGGAAGGTTGGAGTTCTTTTCCTGATGTAGTCGTGCTATCCTTCGTTTTGAGTGTAGGAGATTGTGCTATAGATGCGGTCGAATCAGGAATCCACGCGATCATTGTATAACAAACGACTTGTTGTCCTCTTTGGGTATAGTTGTACCCTCGAAGGTGGTAAAAAGATTGGGTACTCTTGGATCTCTAGTTTACGGATGTAACGTCAAACTTTCCTCCCTAAGCGAGTAAAAGTGAAGTATTGAAAACTAATATTTAAATAGGCTGAGGATAAAAGAAGGCGTACATTTTCTTCAGTCTCGATTATGTTTTCTGCCGATGTTCCAAGTAAAGCCTCGGCATCTTTGTATTCCATAGTGACATTCATATTTCCACTCCCATCAGATAATTCAACTTCGAAACGTAGCCTACACATAGAATGGAATTGTACAATTATGTGAAATAGTATAGGATACAAAGGAGACTCTTCCTCTTATATGGTTATTCTTTAATGAAGGGATAATGTCGTCATGTGATATCACAAGGGAGCACTTCATGTCACTTTTAGAAAAGAAACTTATAGTGGTTTTGGACTTGGAAATTTCTGATTGCAATGAAGACACGGAAATTCAATTCCGTACGTTGCTCCGCAAGGTCTTTTGCAATTTGGACATGCCATGAAATACAAGTTATGATCGGTGTTTACAATTTTTACTTGAGCTTTAATCCAGAATAGTTTAACCTGAATATGCAAACAAAAATATAGAGCTATGTGGTTAGACGTTGCATGAATGGGAAATTATTAAGTAGAATATTATGTAGTATTGGTTCGTGCAAGCTTGTGATTTGACTGATTTTTCTAATCTGTGAGCCAATCGGCGGTTCAACGATTTGATTTTCCTTTTTATAGAGTTCCTTGGAGATAACATCGTCTAAATACTCGTCTTCTGCTTTCAACCTAAAATGTCACAAATATATATGGACTTTGTATTTTCGAAAATTTTTACTGTAGAAAATAAATATGCGAGATGAGTTTTGATTTAATCGTGATAGTAAAAGTAAATGCAGTGTACCATATTCGTAAATGTTCACTTTGTGCAATTGGTGGGTCAAAGAGGATGACACTGCTCGCCGTACTGCTGAGTGATACTCCTGTAGTCGAAGAAAATTTTAATTGACTGTAGTTGGTAACAAAGAACAAAATTTAAGATAAGATAGTATGACATATGTCAATCATACGTAAAACGTGGTCACAGAAAGTCTCATGCACAATATTATTGGTCTTGTATGAACACCTTTGGTCAAGTTAGGTGACTCAACTTGAAGAAAGTCTTCCCATAAAGTTAGAGTAGTTGGTCTGCATCTGTATGGAAGGTAGAGACAGTGTGTTAGATATCGACGATGAATAGTTAAACATATGAATGAGGTAACTTACTCCTCGCTAACGGCGACCAACTCTTGCAATGTTTCCCAGTAATCGGGGTGGAACGCGGTGGGAATACGTGTATTACAGCGCATAAAATATCTGAGACATGTGTGGAAAATATAGTAAGTACCAGGAGTCTAAAACACTGTAGAGTATATAAGGGGTAACATATTTCTAGCAACTTATAATAAAAGCAGAAATTCTTACTTTCACTGTGTATGGCATTTAATTTTAATTTATGCAATAAGCAGACTTATTCTATAGATGACAACAATGTGTAAGATAAGTATTACAAATGGAAGAACACAACCACTTAAAGGGCGAAATCATGCAGTGGTTTCATGTTGCTAAATACGAAGTTCTAGGAAGTGTAAATATTCTTGACTCACACGTGTGGGTGAATTCAAACTAAAAAAATTGGAAGAAACAAATATTATTACTACCGAATATAAGAATATACTTATTGTAACTTATTGATGCGATTGTTGGCGTCATCTGTGAACTCGGGAAACCGTGCAAACGGAGTTAAGTCGTACATGTTTTCTAATGCTAATTCGTGCTCCTTTGCAGTGACATTGATGTAAGAGTTTCTTGACAGCATCATTTGATATTTTCCATCAACCAGAGTTGAGAAGGTTCTGCCTGCATCTCTAATTTTGCCACCTCGAATATAATACGTACGGTAAATTTGAAGTATTTTGTCTAGTTTGTCAACGTCTTCCTCATAAACAGTACATTGTATCTTCGTGTTCTGTTAATAGATCAGTAAAAAAAAAGTTAAGAGAACTTTGTATCAACAACTTAAATATATAAGTTAAATTGTTTTTACCTCTTTGTCAACGAAAACGAACTTATGATGTCTACCTCCCCATGTGTTTTATCAATCACCAAGATTTTAACATCCTAGATTGGGTCATAGGGGACAACTTTCCAAGCATTGTACACTTATTTTCCATGATCCTGAAAATACAAGTTGAAGATGTAACATATGTTTTATGATGAAAGCACAACCAAAATTGAAATTAAACATTCTATATATTGATGAAAGCCGGGAGAAAATAGTTAATATGGTAAAACATATCCTAGAAAGAATGCAACAGTAAAAAGTTAGCAGGGTAATTGTAGAAGCATTATGCTCAAGTATTTTATAATATATCTACATATCTAGGTTAAGATTTGTGTCCAAGGAAGATAAAGTTTAGTCAACGTTAGCAGCTTCCAAAACTTCTTGGTAAACATGTTTTTGGTACGATTATGGGTTTGTTTTGGATGTGATAACTATCAGATCAAAACTTTCAGTTGCTCGATTGTTTTTGCTCTTGACAATGCAACGTAAAGTTGACCGTGTGAGAACACGGGTTCTTTCAAGTAAACCCCAACGAAAATTAATGTTTGTCCTTGAGCTTTGTTAATCGTCATCGCAAAACATAAACAGACAGGAAATTGTTTTCTTTTAGAGGGAATAGATGAGAAATTGTTTTGTGGAGACTCCAATGTTATACGTGGAATGAACATGAGTTTCCCTGTAAAAGCACCGACCGAGATTTCTGCGTAAATAAAATTACTGTTAAAATCTTTACATATAAGGCGTGTGTTGTTACATAGTCCTTCAGTCGGATTGAGATTTTCTCAGTAGTATTATGGGTGCCTATTTTTTTAATACTAATTTATGCGGAGGAAGCCCTTGTGGGGTCAAAGAGTGAAATAACAGTCTGGAATTAAACGCGTGCTAATATTTTCATGGTAACTCAAATATACAACTTCATCACCAGGAAATCTATTAATCAAGATGTCATTGATCTCAGTAACAAATTCATTTCTTGTAGTTAGTAGGGCTCTTTTTCCAAATGAAAAAGTATTAAACTCATGAGTGATATTGGGGAATACTGTGTCTATTAGTTTATTCAATGATGTGTCGTCATTTTGAAATTCAATGTTTGCTTTACATGGTATTTGGATCTCTTCGCCAATGTTTGTTTCCTCAGTCCCATTGCCGATTTTCAATAAATAAGATGAAAAATCAGGGTCGAGCAATGCATGCATGTTCTGTTGCAGTTTTAATTTTTCAAACGAGTTCCACAAAGGTGACATTACTATATAAGCATCTATAATGTCAGCTTTTGTACCTTTTACAAACTGGTAATGTTTGACGGAAGTCACCACCGAATACAACAATTTGACCTCCAAATACAAGATTAGAATTCATTGTGTCTCTTAGCATTTCATCAAACTTCTCAATGGTACTGCGTTTCGCCATTGTCGCCTCATCCCATATAATTAATTTTGCTGTTTTCAATAAGTAAGCTAGCGTGCTTTGTTTACTTATATTACAAGTCTTAGAATCACTTTCATCAAGTGGAATTTTGAATCTTGAATGTGAAGTACGTCCGCCAGGGAGTAAACAGGCGGCGACCCCTGATGTAGCCGTAGCTAGAGCAATTTCACCATTTGATCTCACTGTAGCGAGGATAGCTTTGTATAGGAAAGTTTTCCCAGTACCTCCACGTCCATCAACGAAAAATACTGCAGGCAAGTTATTATTAACATGATACATTATCCTATTATAAGCATATCTTTGTTCTTGATTCAATTGGCCAACGGATAAAATATCATCATCGTCAATCAATATATTTCGCTCATTTTCCAACTCTTTGGTGAAATTCTCTTGAGAACTCGTTGCTAAATTATCTCTTATGAAAGTAAACTCTTCGAGTTTTTTACCCATCGAGTAAAGATGGAAAGCAATAGCTACTAATACTTTGTTTTTAACCAAGTTGCAACTTACAGTTTTGTCTTGATTAAAATCTTATGAAAGATGGTTTTGAAATTTTCGCCACAATTCGTTAGGATTTTTCGGACAACAATAAACAAGCATTCTGGCGAATAGTTGTCGTAATGATGCATGCATTAAATAAGTTGCGGCTTCTTGGAGGCATATTTCGCTTGTGTTATCATCTTCCATTAGACCCATCATTTGTGTTGCTTCTCTTAATGTCTTAAACGTATGCCCGCTGATTGTTCGTATATGTTGGAATGAAGTTGGTCTCCTGATGTGAAGTAATAATAATCTCAATTAAAATCTTTCACCCTCAGTGGAATGACAAGTCAATATACGACCAATTACATTTCGCTGTTTACGTCGTTCTCATTGTTTTGAATCATTATGCCAAGTAAAAAATTCTGGAAATTCAATATATAAGCAATGTTTCTTCTCTGCATACTCGTCGTGTTTGTTCATGTAGAAAAATTGTGTTAACATGGTTTTTTTTTTGCTATAGACTTGTTTACGATATCACTTAATAAGTTGGTCGAAAAAGTTATTGATTGCTCATCTTCTAAGTGGATAGGCAAAGATATAACGGGAGATTGCCCTTCGTAGATATATTTTACAGCCTCAATAGTGAAGCATATTTCAACGTTTATGTAGCTATTAAATTTGGCTAGTAAGTACGGATTATATGGTACCAACGATTTTCAAGTTGTGTATGCCTAACATTTACATTTACAGAGCGACCATTATCTCTACGACGATATACAAGGTAAGAGTTATTTGCATACTTTGTAGTTTCTGCAAAATCTTTCGGATATCTAAACTTACAAGTTGAATTCTTTTTCATGCAAGGACACGTAGGATCAAGATTACCACAAGGTCCATGCATCATGTGTTTTGTTACCAATTGGAAGAGGTGAGGATCAATAAATGAATCGGGTAATTCGGCACATACAATTTTATCAAATGCCTCATGTGCATATATCTTAGATGTTCGATTCAAAATAAGCAAAAAATTAGCATGTGTTAAGCCCCTCATCTGAAATTCTACAACATAAGTGTATGCAATAATATTACCTAAAACATTACGTTTGAATAATTCATCTTTCAGAACTTCGAGTTTTGCACGAAATACCCTGGCTACGATATCTGGTCTATTTTGTATCTCGTCAGAAGGTAAACACAAAGCTTTTATTTCTGCCCAATTTGGATTTGTAGTTATAGTTAAGAAAATATCTGGTTTTCCAAAACGTTGAATTAAAGCTATAGCGTCCATATATCGTTTACGCATATCTCTAGGGCCTCCAATGAATGATGCAGGTAATATTATTCGTGTGCCAACATCAGCGCCACTTCTTAAACCTTGTGCTACACTATCTAATAAACCTTTGTAAGCTTCCTTTCGTAAACGAGTTTGCATTTCTTCACTTCTAAAAAATCTAATCTTGACGTTTCTATTTTAATGTACATATCTATAACATATTGTTGTAGTAGTCTACCAACATTCAACAATAATGATTTGTCATTCTGTCTTATTTGTAACATATAGCAATAGTATTCACGACACGAGACAGTGGACCGTGAGGCGAGTTTTCCCATGGCACCTACAAGAAAAAGATAGTTATTTTGATGTTTTCATAGGAAAACTATAGCGATGTCACTATGAAACCGTTAAATAAAAGTACCTTCATTTTCAACGAATAAAAACTCATCAACGTTCTTGAATTTTGTTATATTGTATTGGATTCAGTATGACGCGGTCCTCCCGAATATTGGTTATTAGTCTTATGATCGAATCGGGTAAGTTTTCTACGCCATCCAGGATCACCGTTGGGGAGCGGATATTGCAACGGATCGTAACAACCAAAATAGTGTTGAATAATCTGAGGTTTGCTATCTCGGATATACTTGAATGTGTGGTGTTATATTTTCATTACTTTTATTAGATTGTAACCATATTCCAGCAACTTCTGATTTAGTTGGCTTATTAAAAACACGTTCGTCAACAATAGGATCGACTTGTAATGAGATTTTATATTCGCTCAAATCGTCAACATTTGAATTATTTCTAAAAAATGTAGCATATGGATTAGATTCTATAATATTGAGCAATTATTTAAGAACACTTTCCTTGAAATTTGGATGTATAGACATGCGATTAGAAATTTCGTGTTCCGTATAAAAAAAATACAATTGAAGATTTTTTGGCTTTTCGCCAGAATGTGGAATTAGTTTATCCATAAAATGGTAGAGTTGACCTTGCACTCGAAATGTATAGATGCCACTATTTCTTTTTGCTAAAGTTTTGTCATAATGTACTCCTAATGATGTAAATGCAAACATGTTATTGTAACTACGAACATATTGCTGAAAATGTTTAGCATCGTCATGATTACCTATATATAATTCTAGTAATTCAGATGGTATTTTTGTAGTTTAAAGTTTTATTTTTCCTAACAAACAACAAAATGTAGGTGGTTCTAAATATATCCGTGTTGCCTTGCAAAATTCACAACTTGCTACATTTGGTAATAACTGGGGCTCATTTGCTATGCAAGGTCCAATATCAACACTACTATCCACAATAATCATTAATTTCGGTTGTTTTCTAACACGCTCATTTTTCATTTGTCTACGTTCCTGGAAGGAACTATATTTTCTCCTTTTGCTTGTCGACATTCTAATCGTCTACTAATATCGGTAAGACATACAAAATAATTTACGATATACAAAATTTATGGAGCGTAAACTGTGGTTATGCGTTAAGCGTTTCTAAGTTGCTACTTATAAAATAAAATGAGGAAATAGAACAACCAAATTTAAGTAGAGCAACGCAATAAGTAATTTACTTACGATGTGTTCGAAGGGAAACTTATGAAATTGAAGTGGTCTGCAAGTAGTCCCACTTGAAGCAAATGGGAATGAAATCACAAAATAAAAACTATAGTCCTGGGGAAAAGAAATATATTAGCATAAGCAAAAGATGGTATTTACGTGTAACACCAAATTTAACTCATTTTTTTCAATTTATAACAATGGACAATGTGCAAATATCAACTTCAAATGGATTAACATATGCCATTAAAACAGCTTCCACACAACCTGAAGCAAGAGTACTACTTATGGTTAACTTCGGAGCTCAATCAAAGATTACATAGAAAGTCATATTCAAATCAACCTACCAATCAATCGCATTCTCATTCGGTTCTCAGTACCAACAATCGTAAACCGGGGAAAAAATTATCCTCATATACAATTCTTATCACATGAGAAACATTTTGTAACACATAAAAGTGGACTTTGGCAAACTAAAGCAAAAAGAAAACGATACGCAGCAGCCCCCCGAAAAATGCATTCACGGGACATACAACCTTCAAAAGCATTGCAATCACCTCGGATAAAAACTGGTGGTATGATCGGCTTAATTAGCCGATAAATAATATGAACTTTGGAAAAAACTGACGGATGGACAGAATTGAAGTCTCCGAACATTGGTAAACCAGTAAAAGAGAAAAAACTTACAAGGACGAGAACGCCTACCGATGAAAACTCAGAATTTGCATCTGCCTAGAAGTAACGAAGCTTGAGGGTATAATAAAGAGTGCTTTGAGTGTTAATGAAGAATAGTCCAAAAAAGAAGCTATCATTACCACCCTTTCGATAACCAATAAAAATAATGTTATGGGGAACTGGAATTTACACAATTCTATCTATCTAAGGATGGTGGTATGCCCCCATCTTTTTCGTTATCCTTTTTGTGGGAAGTCTGAATATTGTATATATATTTTATTGCGTAAGCCTTTTCGTGGAAGTCTTAACATTGTAAATATATTATAAAATTAAAGGTGACCTGGAACTTGCTGGAAACTGGTGATGAACCAGTGGACTGCCTCTTTTATATATGTAAAGATTTTATTGAGTTTTTTTATAAGGTTCTGAACATACCATTTTATAATGATTTACGACGATAGGTTGTTATTCACTCAATCAAACTTATATGTTACGTATAAGTTCTACATATTCAATTAGAGTGAGTAGTTTGTATATATATAATACTATATGTAAACTTGAAGAAGAAGAGTGAAAAATTATTCATCGATTCATCTCTCAAATGAAATGTACAGCAGGTTATATCCACAGATAATTATGGAACCCTTTCAAATGGGTCCCTGAAACTATTTCTAATTACATAAACTACCACACATACATATAAAATTACATTTTGGTCCTCACTACATAAATCACTCACACTCATATTCTTCACACTCCCCCTCAAGTTTGGTATCAAATAAATTTATCATACCAAACTTGGAGAGTAAATATTCGAATTGTCTTCTTCCCAAGGCTTTCGTTAACAAGTCTGCAGGCTGTTCTCTAGATGGAATATATACAACTTTGATTACCTTTTCTTGGATTTTGTCCCTTATGAAGTGGCAATCCACTTCGATGTGTTTTGTCCTCTCGTGGAAGACGAGATTAGCTGCAATTTGCATTGCTGATTTGCTATCCGTATAGATCTTTACTGGTTCAGCTTTGTAGATTCCTACATCCTTCATAATATTGATCATCCATAACAATTCTGCTGTTAGCATGGACATTGCCCTGTATTCTGCTTCAGCAGAGCTCCGGGAAACTGTATTTTGCTTCTTCGTTCTCCATGAAATCAGTGAGTTCCCAATGTAAATGAGATAACCTGTTAATGATTTCCTTGACTTGGGACATGAAGCCCAGTCCGCATCACAATAACCTCTCAAAGTTAAGTCACTTTTAGCATCAAGAAATATTCCGATACCCGGTTTACCTTTAAGATATCTTAGTACTCTACGCAATGCATCAAAGTGAACTTTCTGTGGTTCATGCATGTCTTGTGAAAGCATTTGGACAGCATATGAAAGGTCTGGCCTTGTTAAGCAAAGATAAATCAATTTACCAACAATCCTACGAAACGAAAATGTATTCATATTACCAGTTTCGGGCCTGTCTGAATTTTCAAGACCTGCTGCATTTTCTGTATTTTCCGTTGTAGCTGTGGTTGTGTTCTGCTCAACAGGTATGCTGAGTGGCTTTGTGCCCAACATCCTTGTTTCTCCCAAAAGTTCAAGAGCATATTTTCGTTGGCTCAACACTATCCCTTTTTCAGATCTTGCTACTTCAATGCCCAAGAAGTATTTAAATTCACCTAGATCCTTCATATGAAAATTTCTATTCAAGTAACATTTGGTTTCATCAATCATATGATTGTTACTCCCGGTTATGACTATATCATCAACATATACTAATAAAATAACTATATCTCTCCCCCTTGATTTTACAAACAAAGAATAATCATTCTTTGATTGTATAAATCCAAAGGTGTTCATAACCATTGTGAATTTATGATTCCATTGGCGTGAAGCTTGTTTTAATCCATATAATGACTTTTCAAGCTTACATACCATATAATTGTTACTTAAATTTAATCCTTGGGGCATATTCATATAAACCTCTTCATTTAAATCCCCTTGCAAGAAAGCATTTGTGACATCCATTTGCCACAAAGGCCAATCATTTATAGATGCAACTGAGATAATGAACCTAATTGTAATGTGCTTAGCAACAGGTGCAAAAGTGTCAGTGTAATCTATCCCTTCTATCTGACTGTATCCCTTAGCCACTAAACGTGCCTTATATCTTTCAATAGTACCATCTGCCTTGTATTTAATAGAAAATATCCATTTACATCCTATAGGAGTTTTACCTTCCGGTAGTTCTACTACCTTCCATGTTTTGTTTTGAGCAAGTGCCTCCAGTTCTTTCTTTATGGCTCCTCTCCATTCCTCATGTTTTACTGCCTCTTGAAAGGTGTTGGGGATCCACTCATGAGCCAAGGCAGCCAAGTAGCTCTTGTGTATGGGCTTAATTTTATCATACTGCAAGTAAGAGGACAAAGGATAAGTTACAGAATTAATCAAGTTTACATTATTATCAAATGGTGTGACAAACTCCCTGATCCAATTTGGAGGCTTGCTGGCCCTAGAAGACCTCCTCAAAGGCTGCTGCTCTTCTCTTCCATTGCCTTCTGGTCTCAAGATTTGATTATCTGCTTCAACATTCTCTGAATTCTCATTTACATTAATTGTAGCATCTGATTCATTCATATTATTCTGTTCATGATTTATAAATATGTCATCATTTGACTCCTCATTTCTGCTGTAAGATTTCATAAGATCATCAAACACAAAATCATTAGCTTTATTCATTCCTAAAGACTGATATGTTCCCATTTTGTCACTTTGCTTAAATGGAAACTTATCTTCATGAAAAATTACATCTCTTGAAACTACAAAAGTCTGCGTTTCAAGATCTAGTAGCTTATAAGCCTTCTGGCCAATTGCGTACCCCATCATTACACATGGCTTTGATTTGTACTTAAACTTATCATGCTGATTCAATATTTTCATAAAGCATAAGCAGCCAAATACCTTTAAATGTTGGAAGCTTGGTTCCTTCCCATATAGTACTGAAAATGGTGTTTTTCCTTTAAGCAGAGGTGTCGGTGTCCTATTTATTAAATAAATGGCAGCCTTGACACACTCTCCCCAGAATTTAATTGGAACATTTGACTGGAATTTCAGGGCTCGAGCCACATCCATTATATGCATATGTTTCCTTTCCACCACACCATTTTGTTGTGGTGTATAGGAACATGAACTTTGATGAATGATCCCTAAAGATTCAAACATTTTCCTGCAGTCTGTGCTAAAGAATTCAAGTGCATTATCACTTCTCACTGTTTTAACAGCATTTGAGAAATGATTTTGTGCATAAAACAGGAATTTTCTAATTATTATATAGTTCGGACTTATTTCTCATGAGGAAAATCCAAGTTGACCTAGAATAATCATCAACAATTGTTAAGAAATATCTCTCATCATTGTATGTTGGTTTCCTATAAGGTCCCCAAACATCAACATGTATCAATTCCATTATTGATTTTGTCATACTTATCCTTTTAGGAAACATAGTTCTACTATGTTTCGCTAAAGGACAGATTGGGCAATACATATGATTATCTGTCACTCTAAGTTTGAGTTGTGGCAAAAACTCAAGTCTTTTATAAGACATATGACCAAATCTCATATGCCAAAGAGTAATTTTATTGATATCTGCTTTATTTGCCACATTATGAAAAGTGCTTTCTTCACTATTACATGATTCCGTTCCTAGGCCAATATCTATTTTAGCAGATTTATTAATTCCAACTAAGTAATATAGGCCATTTGAGGCTTTACCAATCCCCTTTATCCTGCCAGTCCAAGTCTCCTGGATTAAGCAAAAATAAGGGAAAAAGGTAACATATACATTAGCCTCACATGACAATCTTGACACAGATAAAAGATTATGCTTAAAATCAGGTACCAGCAATACATTCCTGAGCTTAAGATCATCAGAAACAGTTACTGTCCCACACTTAGAAGCACAATTAATGGTACCATTTGGCAGCATTATTGCTGTATCATTATTCAGTTTTATTGATCCTAAATCATACAAGGATTCATCTGATATCATATGGTTATTTGCTCCACTATCAATTATCCAACAACCATACTTAAAAGAGCAAGGTATGGTCATACCTGAGTCATTACCTACTTGGCTGGCAGATGTCATAGCTACTGTTGTACCTTGCATCCGAGTTTCTCCCAAAATCTTCATGATTTGATGGTATTGTATTGGAGTTAGCTGAGGCACCATGGTTCCTCCAGTATTAGTTGATGCTCCAATGTCTTGATCACCATCTTGAACAGTAGTTGAATTCACCCTGCTTTGGTTCTCAGTCCATTGGTATCCATGAGATCTGCCCTGATTTGGGTTGAAGCCTCTTCCTCTTGGTCCACGGCCTCGTGATCCTCTCCTAACTCCTCTGCTATATCCCGTGGGATATCCATGTATCTTGTAGCAATTTTCCTTAGTATGACCAGCTATATTGCAGTGATCACACCACCAATTAATTTTTTCTTGTTTATTCCAGTTCCTTCCTTGGTTGAAATCTGCTTGCAAAGCTATAGTTGTTGGCTCACCACCAATGCCTCCTTGCAAATTTATATTTCTCTGCATCTCTTCATTACAGACCATAGAAAACACTTGTCTGTGAGATGGCAATGGAGACATCATCAAGATTTGAGTCCGCATATGAGAATATCCTTCACCGAGACCCATCAAGAACTGCATCATCTTCAATTGATCTGTAAACTCCGTATATTCCTTGGAAATTGTGTTGGATGGAGTAGGAATCAAACTATCGTATTCATCCCAAAGCTGCCTCAATTTGGAGTAATACTCGGTGACAGAATTTGCACCTTGAGTAATCGTATTGATTTGATGATATAGAGAAAATAATCTGGCGCCATTAACTCTATCGAATCGCTCTTTAAGATCTCGCCAAATAAGCTGCGCAGATTCGCAGTAAATTACTCCTTGAATCAAATCTCGAGATATAGACCTGTGAATCCACGACCTGACGAGTGCATTGCATCTCTTCACTGAGCTTGTAGCGCCTTATCTGTTTCCGGCTCTTGACAAGTCCCGTCGATAAATCCTATCTTGTTCTTTGCCTCTAACGCAACAATCATCTCTCGGCTCCAGATCTTGTAATTTTCGCTTCCTTTCAATGCTTCGCTCACAAGATCTAGGTTTGGAGTGTCTGAAGGGTGTAGAGACAGCGGATTATCAAATTCAATTGGTGTAGTTCTCTTCGGATCTTGATTCGCGTTTGTGTCGGTGTCCGCCATGGTTTCTGGCGTCAGTGATGGCAGCGGCGGCGATTAAGAAGAAATTCCCCGTGCGTGCTCTGATACCATGTAAACTTGAAGAAGAAGAGTGAAAAATTATTCATCGATTCATCTCTCAAATGAAATGTACAGCAGGTTATATCCACAGATAATTATGGAACCCTTTCAAATGGGTCCCTGAAACTATTTCTAATTACATAAACTACCACACATACATATAAAATTACATTTTGGTCCTCACTACATAAATCACTCACACTCATATTCTTCACACTATAACAGAAATTACCTTTGTTTTTTTAAGGCAATCGTCTTTTTTGGTGCTTGTGTTGTTATATACTATGTTTTTTTTGGCATATTTGGTTCGAAATACTCACGCAATAAGCTACACAATTTATGCTACGCAATATCGGAACTAAAACGCGCGCATCACACTACGCATTTTGAAACATCGGTCCAAAAATATAGTAGAAATATAACCTCATCAAGGTAATGAAGGATCACATAGGTTTTTCTGGGTGATCCTAAACTTGAAATATAATCCCACCCATGTTGATCACCTAGGTGGTCCTTCATCATGTTGATGGTTCATCACTTTAAACAATCGCATTGATGAAAAGTGATGTGAGGATAACCGCAATGTTTTGAAAGATCACCCCAAAACAAACACCCTTAAGAGTAAAACGTATGTAGAAAGCTAAAGCAAATCTCTAATAAATCCGAACTAATTAAACATGAAATTTGAAATCATTCTTCACAGCCGGGAATGTAGTGGGGACTCGGTTTTCCTTATTCTCTGTTGCTCACTACCTCGGCTGCCTCCTCCTGTTGGCTTAATAATCCACGGCCATGAACACCTCCCACCAAAGCCGTGGAGCTCACTGCCTTGGCTGCTGCGTCGTTTTGCTGCCGTGATCCACGGCCGTGGGCCCTTCCATCCGAGGCTGTGGGGGCGTCGACGTTCCTTCGTGACATATGCTACATGTGATCGTATTACGATATTTTTATCAAATAGATTAGTCAAACTACTTAGAAAACGATGGTTGATATCTAAAAAAGAAATTTATTCAAAAGTATATTTCCTAAAGCAATTGGTCAGAGATTATAAGTTTGAAAACGTTTTAAATTCGATTAAGATAATTAATCATACTCTGATTTTGGCCTTTTTCCCATGTACGTGCGATCTCATATTACATTTATTCGAAAAAAAGTAAGTTAAAATAAAATAAAATCAAGAACTGAGACATTCTCATACCCTTACTCATATCACTCGACCAAACAACGTATGTGTTGCGTCCTAACAGCAAGAGTTCAACGATTATTACCATGAACATCAAGATTCTTTTCTCAGTCATTCTCCTCTCTACTACGTTTAATCCATCAGATTCACAGCAGGCGAACTCATCGGAGCTGCTGTACGAGGTATCTCCCTTCATCAGAGTTCACAAGAACGGCACAATCGAAAGACTTTTAGGGACAGGTTTCATTCCTCCTTCATACGAACCGACAACCGGTGTAAGATCCAAAGACATCATCATCTCTCGTACACGCAACATCACTGCTAGGGTTTACCTCCCCCGAAACGCAAACCCTAACCGCAAACTCCCGCTCCTTATCTTCTTCCACGGCGGAGGATTCTTCACCAAATCAGCAGCTTCTCCCGAGTACCACACGCACTTAAACTCCATTGCCTCGAAGGCCAACGTCGTCTCCCTATCGGTCAATTTCCTAACGCCCCCGAAAACCCCCTCCCCACTTGTTACCGGGATTCATGGTACGCAGTTAAATGGGCTTTTGCACATAAAAAAGGTAAGAATTCGAAGAAATGGCTCAGGGACTACGTAGACTTCGAACGCGTGCACCTCGCTGGCGATAGCTGGGGGGCTAACATCGCTCACAACGTGGCGGTCCGAGCGGGTTTGCACGGGATTTTGATCGATGGGTTGGTCTTAAACTGCCTGCATTTTTGGGGGAAGAATCTTACGAGAGACGAGGAGAGAGATGTTAAGCATAGGAAACGGGTGGAGGACGTTTGGATTTATGCTTACCCGAACACGACGGGCTTCGACGACCCGTTATTGAATCCGACGATGGATGTGAATCTGAAGAAAATGGGATGCAAGAGGGTGCTGGTTTTCGTTGCTGGTAATGATATATTGAGGGGTAGAGGCTGGGTTTATAAAGAGGCATTGGAGAGAAGCGGGTGGCTTGGGAGTGTGCATGTCGTCGAGGCGAGTGGGGAAGACCATGACTTCGGGGTCAGGTTTCCGGTCAGACCTAGTGCAGTTAAGATGATGGAACAGTTTGATGATTTTCTTAATCATGTTGCTGTGGAATAATAGAATTGTAACTTACTATAGACGATTTTATATCAAATGTATTTTTATTAGTGTCGTGTAATTAATTGTGCAAGGGTGTTGTATTATGAACGGGAGGAGGACGTTTTTGTGCTGGATGCTTGAGCTATGTGTGTATTTGGTCCTCATGTTCCGATGTGACACTTTTAGTCCCGATTTCTCGGTATATATCGAAAGTTAAATGAAATTATATGCTTTTCGGTTACCCAATCAATTATCACTTGCATATAAATAATACCCAATCTTTATGTAATAGTAGTCATGTTTTATGGAAAAATGGACTACAATTTGTTAAGCGATTTCTTTTCAAGCTTTCTATAATTTTTCGTATTATATATTAATATTATTTTCAAATTATAGGCATGAAAAATTTGATTAAGAAGCAAACAACAATCATCATCGATTAGAAACTCGATACCTTCGATTCTTTTTATTTTAATTTGGAAGATATTTGATGCATTCGACATAGTTATTTTGGTTTTTTTTAATATATTTATTCGTTTATTTATTTCGTTTTCTGACTGAATTTATTTTTAAACACATTTGTTGTGATGGGTACATTCCTCTTGTGTCTTGTGTTTATTACTCATGATTGCAATTTTAAAATCATATATATTTAATTGTGTTTATGTCACGTATTAATTATTATGAGTAGAAATTTTTAGATGACATATATTTTTTTATTGTGGCAAAAGATAGGAAAAAGGAGCAACTTTGAAAAAAATAACAATCAATTATAAAAAGTTAAAGTCTAAATTTAAAAACGGATATAGATATTCGTTTTAGATATCCGAATAAATCAAATATTCAATTTCAGATATCCGAATTAAATCGAATGGGATGCGGTTTTCCCTTTTAGATATACAAAAACTCAGATATACAAACTTTTGGATATCCGTATTTGCCCACCCTAGAATTTATACGACTCTCAGCATGTGTAAGAGTCTCTCCACTCACTACGAGTTTCAGTTAAAGTTGTCTTTTTCTTATTTCTTTTTCTAAAGGATTAATTTGATTTCACGCCCTCTTTGCATGTTTTTTATTTGAGTTCAGGCACCTTTTATGTTTCATTCTGCTTTAAGGACCCGATTTTTGAAAATTATAGGCAAAACTACATAAGCTATGTGAAGAGACTTATTTTCCATTCCTATATGCAGAAATTTCGCGAGATTGTCATTGTCATTTATACTTGCACAAAGGATGCTACATTGTCATCGTCTCTCGCACACGATCGAAACGATAATTTCGTTGGAAATCGCTGAAATTTCGACGTTAATGAACGAAAAAGGTGAAATCGACTTCAATTTGATCATGAGTCTTAATTATCAACGTAAATTACTGAAGTTAATCATGAAATAATGTGTTCAACCATAAACAAAAATTTCGTTAAACAGATGACGTCTTGATGTTACCGACATAATAAGGTGAAATCGCCTCAATTTGAAACCTCTTACCATCATAAAGTTATATTTTCCATGGTACTCATGGATGTTCACTTGATGTGATGCATCAAGAGAAATTAGTGAATTGATTGAATCAAAAATAATATAATAGTAGACACATTGTTAACTTATTGCCATTTTTAAAAATATTAGTGTCCACTTCTCTTACATGTTTAGTTGATTTAAACGTTGGTCACCAATCTCTTCGAGCAATGCCGAAAGCACCAAAATTAAGCCAATGAACGGTTGCAAAAAATTCCACACTCCGGATCAAAACTGCACGCCATGAGATTCGATTGCAAACCTAAAACGCGAATTTTGTTGGTAGGCATGAATTAATGAATGTTTTTCAACATTTTTTTTGCAGATATTAGGGGTAGATGTGACATTGTGTCGAATGTGTTTTTAACTTTGTGTAATAGTGCACCATAGTTTGATTACAAATTGCTAAAACGAGAAAACGAGAAGGCAGATAGGGTAGCCAAGTGGGCTACTTCTTTAAATTCTCCCGAGGAAGGAACCAGGGTAGAATTGGCCCCCTCGGTTCATCATATCAACATAGAAGAAGAACTTCCTAGGGAAGATTGGCGGTACGACCTTCGCCAGTACTTATCAAACCAGACATTACCCGAGGACAAGGTACGTGCCAAGTCTATCTCAAAAAGATCGTTTAGATTCACTATGATAGATGGGATACTATTTAAAAGGTCATACTCGGGACCTTTATTAAGATGCCTCTCAAAAGAAGAGGCTGAGGAAGTCCTTCGGGACATCCACGAGGGAGCTTGTGGAGGGCATATCGGCAGCATGGCCTTAGCTCGGAAAGCCTTATTGGCAGGATTCTTTTGGCCTACGATGAAGGAGGAGTCCATCAGAATGGTGCGCGGATGTCTCAGATGCCAGAAACATGCCAACCTTCAAAGAGTGCCAGCCGAAATGATGAAATCGATTGTATCCTCTTGCCCGTTCGATCAATGGGGTATGGATATTTGGGGCCTTTCGAAGACACCACCTCACAAAAGAAGTTTTTGTTGGTGGCCATCGACTATTTCTCAAAATGGGTAGAAGCTGAGGCTCTCGTACGCATTACGGAGGCTGCTTCATGACCTTTCTCTGGAAAGATATAGTGTGTAGATTCGGAGTCCCGAGGAGACTCATATCAGACATTGGAAGGCAGTTCAGCGGACGAAAATTAAAGGAATGGTGTGAAGATTTGGGAATTGAACAAGTGTTCACCTCCGTGGCATACCCGCAGAGTAATGGTTAGGTGGAAATGACTAATCGCACGATAGTTCAATCGCTTAAAGTCTGATTAGATGGATTAAAGAGGGCCTGATTCAATGAGCTACAGAGCGTTCTTTGGTCTTATCGAACGACTCCCCGATCGGGAACGAAGGAGACCCCTTTTAGCTTGGTGTATGGTAGCGAGGTTGTTCTGCCCGCGGAATTAGGATTGGAAAGTGCTTGAATACTCGGGTATTCAGATGACAACGACCAACTTCGAGCGGACGAACTGGATCTTATCGAAGAAAATCAGGAGAGGACTGCGTTGAGGATGGCTGCATACCAAAGAAGAATTACCCGAGCCTACAATAGAAGGGTATGCTTGAGAAGGTTTGAGAAAGGAGATCTGGTCATGAAGGAAAAGTTACAGCAGGAGAATCGAGGAAAGTTGGAGCCAAAGTACGAAGGGCCTTACAAGGTGGTTTGGAAAGCAGGAGAGGCGTCTTATTACTTGGAGGACTTGGAAGGGAAGAAGCTGAGTCGGCCACATAACGCTAAGCATTTGCAAAAATATTATCCCTAGAGTTATTATTCCTCTGTTAGTTTGTTTTATTTTTCAGGAGTCTACTTGTTCAGTTATTTGTTAGAGTCTTTGAAATCAACGAAGTTTTTGCTTTCTGTTCATTCAAGGATCCCCTAATAATATTAGAGAATTATACTCCCAAGTAAATACAATACCCCGATTGAATCGGGAGGAGAAGTCCTCGTATGGAGG